>OW240915.1:240162651-240303666 GCA_933207985.1 Pelobates cultripes | reverse complement strand
TCTCCCTCCCCCTTTCCCTGTGTCTCTCCCTCCCCCCTTTCCCTGTGTCTCTCCCTCCAACCCATCTCTCCCCCCTTTCCCTGTGTCTCTCCCCTCTCCCCATCTCTCTCCCTCCAACCCATCTCTCCCCCCTTTCCCTGTGTTTCTACCCTTTCCCCATCTCTCTTCCTCCCCCTTTTTCCTGTGTCTCTCCCCTCTCCCTCTCTCCCCCTTTCCCTGTGTCTCTCCCTTCTCCCTCCCTCCCCCCTTTCCTGTGTCTCTCCCTCCTCCCCATCTCTCTCCCTTCCACCGTTCCCTGTGTCTCTCCCATCTCCCTCCCTCCTTTCCCTGTGTCTCTCCCCTCTCCCCATCTCTCTCCCTCCCTCCTTTCCCTGTATCTCTCCCCTCTCCCTCCCTCCCCCCTTTCCCTGTGTCTCTCCCCTCTCCCTCCCTACCCCCTTTCCCTGTGTCTCTCCCTCACCCTCCCTACCCCCTTTCCCTATCTCTCGCCGGTCCGGCTGCACTCCAGTCACTGGTGTCACTGATGGCTGAAGGAGGAGGAGCCTGTCTACCATGCTCCCTCGCGGTTCCTGTGCTGGGAATTGTGGGAACCGCGAGGGAGCATGGTAGACAGGCTCCTCCTCCTTCAGCCATCAGTGACTGGAGTGCCGCCGGACCAGCGAAGCTGCCACCCGGCCCGGCGGCTCCAGTCTGGAACGCGGCCGGCCCCCTCTCAGTGTGCTACCTATGTGGCAGCGCAGCCCCCAGGTGCTGAGGCCCACCGGGAAATTTCCCGGTATCCCGGTGGGCCAGTCCGGCCCTGTTGGTATATATCAAGATTGAGTATTTGTGGTTCTACTTGCCTTGACTTGCATTATAGGTTACAATAGACTTGTGCACAGATGGAAAATTTGGTGTATCCGAATTGGTGCGTCCAAATGAAATAAGCAAACTAAATTTTCCTGCATATTTCTTTTGGTTCGATGCATCTGAATATTGATTGCATATTTTCTTTACAAATGAAATTTGGGTGACCTGATTTCATTTTTGAATAAGAAGATTAGTACAGACTAGTAAGAAACAAGCCCAATACCAATCCTTGGTTTCATTTTTGACATCTCACTTCCTGCAGGACTGGACAGAAGGTTCTAGTAGAGTATCACATGTAAGAAATCAAGCTGTTACCAAATCGTTTGACTACTTACATTGTGGGGCGACAGAGCACCATAACCATTACCTCATGCTGTAGTGATTATGGCGGTTGGAGTATTCCTTTTAAATAATTTTTCATATTATTTTAGAAGAAGGTTTACAAATCCCCATCCCTAAAATGAAGCACAATATAATGTATTTAAATTTCTGGACAAGGCATGAATTTTTACATTCCAGTAATCTGTATTTTCTATTGCTCTTTTTTTTAATTATTATTTCTTTATTTTTTGTCACTTGTTTCATTCTCTAGGCATTTCCTATTATCTACTATCTACTTGTGTGTTATAATTGAGTAAACAAGAATCTGTCTTTATATTGCCAACTTATATTTCAATTAAATGTTGCACTGGGCACTGCTGTATAGAATATACCCCTCCAAATAAATAACCATAAAAATATTATAATAAAATAATAAGAAGGAAGTGAAACATAAGGCTGAATAAATAAAAAATATTATTGACACAGACAGGTAACGTGCCTGTACTTATCAGTGAATACAAGAAAACAAAGCAAGGGATGCTTCTGGGCACTGGCTGAAGTGAATTAAAATAAATAGTGGTATTTGCTTGCTTGTTGGAAAACATAATCTTGTTATACATGGAAGCAAAGTACATTGGGTTTCTGTCCTTAGGCCAAATCATTGACAAAGTATAGAATGAAGAATGAAAGACATTTTAAAATATCTTCCGATAAGGTTTGTAAATTTTATGTACAGTATCCATGTGTTTTTAAAAAGAATATATACGCATCCATATATATCTATTGTATTATAGACTGAGATGTTTAATGGTAAAGTATGTATTATGAGAAAATAAGGCCATTGATGGAATCTGGAGAAACGATATATTATATGACCAAAGGTCAAATTCCTTCGAGATGTCTCCAGAACCGCTGAGGTTGCATTCATTTCTCCTAATAGCTGTTTCAGTATTATGCTTTTTTAATTCTTTATTGATGAAGCAAGACAATACATCACAGATCATATAGATCATCAATGTATACAATTAGTAATCTTTTTTTATATTTTAATAATGATTTATTTTTTTTAATTTAGTATAGTACACATATACAAAAAAATCAGCATGAGTGGGGTAAGAGCAGTACCAAAATAAAAATAACATACACAATAGTGCAGCACTAATAAAAATAATACAATCACACACATCCATACTGTGGTGACATTCAGTCATCAAACTAATATGGTGACCAGGGATCATGTGACCAAGCTCTTACAGTGGGATAAGCTTTACCTTTTGATATGGAAATTGAGTAATTCAATACCTTTCAGGAAAGAGGTAACCACTTCCCCCTATCTCCATTCCTCCCTGTTCCTTCTTGGCTGTGCTACTGAGCAGTCCCTTAAGCAGACATGGCCTAATTTCTATCATGGTGAACTGTGAGTGGGATTTTATAAGATGTAGTTGTTATTGTTAGTTAGGTTGTTGTTGCTGTTGTTGTTGGTATAGTTAGTTAGATTGTGTGTCATTATTTGTATGTTGTTGTTGTTTTGTCTCTGAATAAATATTTGTTAAAGTAGACGGACCAGAGTTTATATGTGTATGCGTACATAATAATTTATAGAGTTTGGTAATACACCACACATACTAGAAACACTTCAGACACAGGAGGGAAGTGCCACAAATACACATAAACCACAAACCTATATACATGCACATATTTATAGGTTTGTGCAAGAGGTGTTCCAGTTTTTCCCAGGTACTCAAATTCTTGGTTAAATTGTACTGTGTACATTAACATGCTTATCTGCTCTTTTTTGTTATTGCCTCAAAACAGAATGTATATTTGTTACTTTTTTGTTTTGTTTTTTAAGTTAAGAAAAAAATTAAATATCCTTTTGCGAGTGATCATTCTATACATAACACTTTTGTTCAGGGCTGAACTGGGAAAAAATTGGGCCCAGAAATGTTTTAATCACAGCTGCCCAGTGAGAAAGGGTGGGGCCAGAGAGGGGGTGTTTTGTCATCACCAATGACAAGCATGCCCTCTCTCAATGGGCCTTGGCAAAGTCATCCATTTTGCCCTCCATGTGCTTAATCATTGCTCAGATCTTTTTATGGAAATCACAAACATTTAATTAAGTTTCTGGGGTTGAGTATTTAGAAGAGAAGGATGGGCCAATACTCCAAAGAACGATTAGAGAAACTGTTTGAAAAAACTGGCATAAATTATTTTCGCCAACTGTACATGAATGGAATTGAGCTCACCTGTAGCTATGGGGCTGGCTCACTTATGTGGTGTTTAGGACTGGATTGAAAAAGAGAAAATATTTTTTTGTGTATGTGATTTGATGGAAATAAGGATTGTTAATTCTGTTGTGCGTTCACTAAAGGAATACTCTTATTGCTGTTTTTATTGCTGTAATTTTACTGGAAATACACTGGCCAGGAGGCCATGTAAACCTCACACTATATATATATTTGTGCTCGGAATTTAATAGGTCATGGAATGTATAAGAAGATGCATAATTGGTTGAGGTGTGCCGAAACCAACGAACGAGTGGGCCTGTAATAAAAGAGGCCCTACAAAGGTCATAATGTAATAATTGATGGGTGCAGGTCGGTGGGGTCAATCAGCTTGAATGGCAGAGGTGAGTAGGGGCTGAAAGTTTAAGTTGGGGCCATAACTCCTCCCACAAATCCAGGCCTAATGGCCTTTTAACATATAGAATTGCCAAAAAGTGATAGAATAATAGCTGAATGAATACCTAAAACTTTTGTATTACTACATAATATTTGCATTGCATTTGCTATAGCGCTGCATTCAGAATGCTTTGGCTTCTCCAATAAACATCTTTACCAGCCTTGTGAATTTGGTTATTGCTCATTCTTACTTATAAATTGTATTAACTGTATTATTTGGTGAGGGGAAGGGAGGGCTTGTTTTGTGGGGGTTTTTTTTCCTCCTTTGCATTCGAGAATATTGAATTGTTCCAACCATATTGAATTTTCAGTTACTGATAATTTCTACAATGAATTGTATATTTTTATTTGTTTTTTTAATCTTAGGCATCAAATTATTTTCAGTTAAAAAGTATTTCTTTTTACACTGAATCAAACACAAAATATATGCTTCCAATATTTATCAGAGAATAAGGTTGTGCAGTGCTTTTTTTTTCCTCTGCATCTATGTTTTTGACACCTGTAATTACTCCATAAACACTGAGTGACCATTTTAAGAAAACAGCAAATTGGGTAGTTGCTTCCTCGGAAGATGCATCTTTCACACAATCACACAATCTTTCTTGCTATAGCCCCGGGTTACATTATTATCACTCTCATGGCATGATAAATGCTCAGTCATAACAAATGATCTTTTGGAGTTTGCAATGCTGGACAATTGCTCTCTAGGCTCTAAATATAGCAGTTTCATGTTCGGAATGTGTAGTTAAGATAAAGCTAGGTACACTTAAGAACCAAGTTTTGTATTTTTTTTTTTTTAATCTTGAATGATGAAACAATAAATCATATTATGGATACAAAGAAAAACGGAAATAACTTTCTCCATGTGTTAAAACTTATACAATCCTTTAAATTGTGTTAATTAATTAGTTAATCCATTATTTCCAACAGTGATATCAATTACAATGAACCCATGAGGATTTAATCCCTACTATACATTGTTGTAGTAACTATGGATTGTTGTAACAGTTTAAATACATTGCTGGCCCATTGTTGACTATGGTTTGTGAACTAGTTATGTTTATTATGTTTACCTTCTATATTTATCAATAAAGTTAAATGTAGACATCCACATCTGGAAGTGGATGCCTCCATCTTCCCCGTCAATCTTTATCATCAAGGTTGTCTATTTCTGCCAATGAACACAGTTAAAGAAGAAGAGAAACATACAAAATGATTATGTTCTCCTCTTCATTTGCATTGTGTACCTTGGTTGTGCCTGGACTAAACTGGATTGTGGTGAAACTTGCTAAAACATAGCAGCACTCAGGAAAAAATGTTAGCAGAAATTATAGATGATGTAACGGACCCCCTGGCATCCCACCTGGGCACCTCCGTCAACGGATACTTCCTAGCTGATGCTGAGGACTATAAGCACCGCACCAGACACCGCAAGCACCGCAGACTCCACAACCGCCGTAGCTTAACTGGAATCTCGCCGCCTTCCTTCCACCCTGGATCAACTTCTGACATCCAGGACCGTGTGGAAAAGACTTCTCCTCCAGGAGAGCATAGCTGAAACAGCTCTTAAAAGAACAAGTGATTAGAGCCCAGGGGTGTATATAGCGTATAGCAATCCCCAGTGTGAATATAGCAGTCCCCCTCCAATCACGAGACAAGACTATGTTTTGAGGGTCAAACAGGAACTCTAGGTTTAATGGGGCACACTGGTCTTTTATACAAGTTTCCCAACAAGGTTGTTGCCTAGGTGGACCTTGTTGGGCACAGGATACAAAACATGCAAGCCAATAAAAACAGTGTAACAATGAACAGAAAAAACACACATTTATACAAAGTCTAGAAAACACCACAAAACATAACATATCCCCATAAATGTCCCCTGATAGCCCTGATCTGGGTGAACAACATATCCAAAAATCACCCAGATCAGAGCAGGGGTTCAGGAAATTCCTGGAAGTCTCTTTTGACCGACCCCACTCATGATTTCATGCCCAAAACAGTTACAGAGAATGAGGCTGTGTGGCCAGTCTAGTTTGGTAGTTTGCAAACGAACAAACTACCGAATGGAGTCAATAGTCTTACCCTGGAGCTTGTTCCCTTCATCTAGACCAGTGGTTCTCAAACAAGTCCTCATAGCCCACCAATAGCCCACCAACAGTCCAGGATTTATGCATTTCCCTGTTTTATTCCAATGGAGATACTAACAAAACCTGGACTGTTGGTGGGTCTTGAGGACTGGTTTGAGAACCACTGATCTAGACGAATGATCTCACCGAACAGTTCCCTTATAAATAAATGCAGGCGATGATGGAAGTTCAGCGGTGTTCAGGTGTTTCTGTATGCGATTTCAGTTCCATGAGATTCATGCCCAAACACCGCTGCCTGCGTTCATGCGAACAAGATGGCCGCCACCTCGTGGTTGTTCATAGGAATCACGGCCACCCAGACAAACAATTAGAACACTGTGGTGAGGAACGTTCCAAGTTGTTAATAGGTGTTAACCAGCTCCAGGGTAGTCTTTGTTTGTGCGGTTGTTCGGTAAACTAACCATATCGTCCCAATTGCACGAACAGAGCCTTTTTAAAGTATATTAACCAGTTTGGTTGCAGGGGCTATAGTCACAGGGTAAAAGGCTGCCAAGAAGTCCCCTTCAAAAACCAGTGGTGAAGTTGTCTTTGTCACAGATGATTTTAGTGTTTTATTCAATTTAGCCATTTCCAGAAAAGGGATGGTCCCATTATAATAATTCATCTGTCAAAACACCTGTACAAACTAGTTTCACCCCACTTTAAAATGATTTCACTTGAGTTTACCTGTAACAGAAGAAGGAGAGGATATTAAAAGTGGTCCATTGCAAAGTAGTGTTGCAATATGGTTTTAATACAGTTATGAACACAGTTTTGGTGTGCTGTTGAGAGGTTAATACATGGGTGTTGAAATCTTCTGCTTCACAATTATTTTATTCAAATGAAAGCACATTATATCACAATTTGTTATCATCTTTCACGGTTTATATACAGTACAATAGACTTGTGCATGGTGAAAACAACATTTTTTTAACTGAACCACTTTGTGCAAAAAATTTAAATAAAATTCTTCACTACAGACAAATTTCAGCTACATGGAATTCTGCTCGTCCGAATTTCAAAAAAAGATACGGGTGAACTGAACAGGTGAACCAGAAGGGTTCATGAAATGGGCCAATCAGTGTACTGCAAAATATATAAATAATATATACATAATGTAAATGCTAGGTATATATTTCAGAGTGCACAGATATTTGTTTCCCTCTGTTGGTGATTTCTCACTTGATGTAAGAAACTGTAAATAAAATAGAAATTTAGTAACTGCTACCTAGCCATCAATAATTTTTGTTTTTTCATCAATCATATCTTTCATTGGCACCACAAGCAGAATTCAGAATCATGAATCAAAACAAACATGCTCGTCCATTGCATGATTTGTTTCCTTTGTCATTCTGCTGCATCAACCATCTAATCGGCCCAAATGCGGATGTATTACAGTTTGCAATAAAACGAATTTCCAAATCTAGTTCATAACTAATACATGTTGAATGTAAGTTTTTTTTTGTGTTAGACAATCCATTTGAGTTATGTATGTATTTATTCAGAATGTATGTGCCTTAAATATATTCGAAGAAAAAATGTTATACTTAAAATATTGAGTCACCACCTAGTATTATCAACCAATAGTCAGAATTTGTGGATACACTTTAAGGTGCAATAATGCGTGATATGAATACTTTACTACTTCTAATTGTATGATTATTTTACTGCTTTTCAAGGTAAAACGTATACAGAAAAAACATTACAAATAAAAATAAGCCCATGTTACATTACATGTTTAAAAAAGTTAACAAAATCAGCAACATCAGCTGCTTACAAGCAGATATTTAAAGGGACATTACAATCCAACACACATTCAAAGAGCATACCATTTCCAAAATCCTTCCCAGTAACTTATAGAATCTCGTTCTCGCTATTGGAAACTAAAATATGCCATGTAGGAAAAGCAACAGTGAATGATGACATATTTGTGTCAATGTTCCACATAAAATTCTTTCTGGAAATCAATAAAGGAAAAAAACAAAAGATCATTAGTTTAGCGAACATTCATATATTCTTTTCTAAAGTGTCATTGCAATTTGCAAGTGTATACGGCACACGTGAAAAAATAGATATAGAGCTATAATTCCTTAAGCATAGGTTTCATTGATTTTTATTAAACATAATTATTTATGTTTTCTTATGACCAGGTCCTTCACAGCTGTTTTCTGTTAAAGCTCCTCAGACACTTCTTGGAAGACAAGACAAATAAATAGGACTACAATGACAGCTAAAAAAGGATTGGCTTTGTAAGCAGCAGGGCAGATGGGAAATGTATTTTTTGCTATGGAAAGTGAAATTATAGTTGTTAACAACAAGCATTACATGTATTTTTTTATGACTTTTTTTATGGAAATATACATTGAAGATTGTAAAAACCCACTGGGGTCGTGTTTAGTCTTGGAACTCCGGTGCAGTAACAGCTCTCCCTTACAAGCACAATCCACAGAGATCCTGAGGTTGAGAACAGGAGTTTGTTGGGTCAGTGATGGGGCTTTAATAAAAATAACTGAAAAATGCAAGGCGAAGGTATCTTTTAGGTATGAATTTATAATCAGCAGCCATTCAAAAGTCAGCTGCCAATTCAAAAGCATTAGCCATTTTAAATCTGATTCTATTTTTCTAGTATATTGCTAAGAAGCTGTTATAATCTTTTATAAAGACAGCATAAAATATTAAGTATGATTTATTTGTTAATACAAGTGTTCGGTTGCATCTACAAACAGATGTTCTCTAAAAGGGGAAGTATATGTCCAGCAAGATACTTTAAGTATATGTACAGCAGATACTTTGAGGAAGTAACAGAATTACACTCTGCAAGCTGATCAAATATGTTGTTAAACAATGTCTATAATTAAATTAAAGATGTACAATAATATTTTAGGAAAGTAGTTATCTGCCAAATTACCTTGTGATGTCTGCCTTTGACCATGACCTGTCGACCGTCACAAGTACCGTCGGAGAATGTGACATAGATTGACAATCTGCCTTCACAATTATTACATTGCTTTATCCATGCAGCAATGTGTTTCGTTATTGAATGATTGCTACATGCAAACATCTTAGTTGATGCTTCACTTTGGCAGAGAATAGAATTCTAAAATATGTTTCATGTTATCTGCGTGTTATTACAAGATGCATGTACATTTTCACTTGCTTCATAATTAACATTAGATACTACTCTGTGGGTTGAGGCCTATGCAAACCTATCTTCTCCCTTCTTTTGTTCACGTGTATGATTTAGCTGCTCAATTCCATGAAGACTAAGTGTTTCGGGTTTACTTCTATTCCAGAAAATAAAGTTATAGTCTTGCCTGACTATAAAATCTTGATACAAAAATAATTATAGTTTCACAGTTACATAGTTACATAGCTGAAAAGAGACTTGCGTCCATCAAGTTCAGCCTTCCTCACATTTGTTTTTTTGCTGTTGATCCAAAAGAAGGCAAAAAAACCCAGTTTGAAGCACAATTTTGCAACAAGCTAGGAAAAAAATTCCTTCTTGACCCCAGAATGGCAGTCAGATTTATCCTTGGATCAAGCAGTTATTACCCTACATTGAAAGATTATATCCTTGAATATTCTGTTTTTGCAAGTATGCATCTAGTAGCTGTTTGAACATCTGTATGGACTCTGATAAAACCACTTCTTCAGGCAGAGAATTCCACATCCTGATTGTTCTTACAGTAAAAAAACCTTTCCTTTGCCTTAGACGAAATCTTCTTTCTTCCAGTCTAAACGCATGGCCTCGTGTCCTATGTAAAGTCCGGTTTGTGAATAGATTTCCACACAATGGTTTGTATTGGCCCTGAATATATTTGTATAATGTTATCATATTCCCTCTCAGGCAACGTTTTTCTAAACTTGTTAACCTTTCTTCATAGCTAATATGTTCCATTCCTTTTATTAATTTTGTGGCCCACCTCTGCACTTTTTCTAGTGCCATAATATCCTTCTTTAGAACAGGTGCCCAAAATTGCACAGCATATTCAATATGGGCAAAATGATATTCTTGTCCTGAGAATGAATGCCCTTTTTCATGCATGACAATACCTTACTGGCCTTGGCCACTGCTGATTGACATTGCACATTGTTGCATAGTTTGTTGTCTATAACAATTCGCAAGTCCTTTTCGTGTGTTGTTATCCCTAATTCGCTTCCATTAAGGGTATACGTTGCTTATGTATTCTTTACGCCAAAGTGCATAACTTTGCATTTTTCGACATTAAATTTCATCTGCCATTTGAGTGCCCAGTCCCCCAGTCTATCTAAATCCCTCTGCGGCAAAGTAATATCTTGCTCACATTGTATTATTTTACAAAGTTTTGTGTCATCTGCAAACACTGAAACATGACTTTCAATGCATCATTTTGCAATTATGTTTAATAAACCAGATAGCTGAACATGTTTTTGTGCTAAACAAAACATTTAAAAGAAGCTTTAAATGGACACTGTAGGCACCCAGACCACTTCATCTCATTAAAGTGGCTTGGGTGAAGTTCCCCTGTCCCCTTAACCCTGTGATGTAAAACTTTAACTCCACAAAACAACATTGGATGTCCTCACGCTTTGCATGAGGATGTCCAATGTCTTCAAATTCCCCACAGGAAAGCATTGTTTTCTAATGTGAGCGTGGCTTTTGCCCTGCATGCGCATTAGGTTCCCTCATCGGTGTGACGACATGGGGGGAGGAGACTGGGCAAGTGCTGAGGGAGCCTTGGTGTAGGAAAAATGTAAGTTATCAAAGGGTATTTAACCCTTCATCCACAAGGGGGGGGAGGGATGGACCTAAAGAACTAGGAACGGGATCACTATTGCATTAGGAATACAGTTTTGTATTCTTAACACTATTGTGTCCCTTTAAGGATTGATAGTTTGCATTATAATCTGACTATTGCTTGGTTTAATTGCTGAAAGTCAGTAGAATACGGTGCCTATCCACAAAAATATGACTTTAGATTGCAGACAGCAAACAAATGTAGTAGCAGTTTTTTTGCTTAGATACCAGACTAAATGTGGATATGTTTTTTTTAAATCTGTCAATTGACTTCCGGTTCCACCACCATCTTAGCTGGCCGTGTTTTTACTTACCTCCTTGCGGGATAACATCATCTGACTCCATCTGACGCCGGGGTTCTGTGTAGAGCTTCTCCAAGCACTGTGCTTGCCTCCACATATCCTACACAACCGACCGGACTCCCTTGGAGGTCTGTTCGCTGTTCCACCCGTCGACAGCGAGGGCTGGGGACCCTGCAGCACTGAGACTTGGCAAGGCTGATACTTACCAGAGATCCTCGGAGCCAGGAGACGCAGATCACTCGTGGTGGATACCGCGGCAGGTACCGCTTCACCTCTTAAAGCTGTACCTCCTGTTTGCACTTGACCCTCTGTGCAGCCTCTCTAGACCACACACAGCTAGCTGGGAAACAGCCACACACATTGCCTCTGAAAGGCACACACTCACAAGCTGAGGCTGCCGGTGAACTCACAGCTCAGGATTTTAGCCAGATGGCACTTACTCACATACCTCAATTCTGAGGCTAGGCTGTAACACAGAAGCTAGCACTGTCTATGGGACTCACTGTGCTTACTTTGCTTTATTTTATATGCCCATATCTCCTGCTTCCCATGGCGCCTTACTAGTGGTTGGGGTTACTACTGCCACTCCAAACTGGTGACCTTGTTACTAGGCTGTCTCTCTGCTCACATCACCCTGTGCCACCTCATGAGACTGTCTGCTGCTGCTTACGCATCTATCGCTCTCACCCTCCAACTCAACCTGCTTCCTAACCCTATGGTGGCGGACCTCCTGAAGCACTGCAGCTCACCTCTTGAATTCCATCCCTCTTTAGCGACGTGGCGGGCCTAAGGCTACCCCTTTTAGGGCATGGAAACAGTCTCGCTCTAAACTGGATGTTGACCCAATACGTACCACTCACCTACCTTTAACTCACAACCCTGACTTTTCCCCAGGCGCTCACCACCCTTTCACGGTGTGGGCAGAGAGTGGGATTGCCACCCTCCAGCCTTTTGTGGATAATGTCAGCCAGAGGTTTCTCTCCCTTGCTGAGCTACGGGAATGTTTTGCAGGCCTTCCTCTTCCATGGTTCACTTACCTTCAAACATGACACTACTATAACACCATTAGCCAACACTTCACACCTGTTGACTGGGAGAACCCATTAGACACAATGTTGTGCTCTTCTGACTCCACTGCCTATTCCATTTCCAAACTCCATAAGATACTGCGATATATCCCAGACTGGAGCACCTTACAATCAGGCATGGGGAAGTGGAGGACACATTTTCCGAACGTAAGTCCGGGAGACTTGCTCACTGCACACTTTACCCATAGCCAGACACTACCAATGATGTCTTATAGGGACATGTTCCTTAAAACTCTACACTGCACTTATTACTCCCCTCACCGACTCCATCTCATGGCCAGAAGGGAGACTGCGACTTGTTTCAAATGCACACACACCAAGGCTGATCTGTATGATCTGTGGGAGTGCGCTCTAATCCAATCTTTCTGGACCAAGCTAAACGGCTACTTAGATAGCGGGGGCATGCTTATCTTACCGCTTACCCCTGAATTCTATCTTTTGGGACCTCTCACTGCCTAACAAAAAATTTCTCCTCATCATGGCAGCAGTGGGACGCAAAACCATCCTGCAGGTCTGGAACCAGCCGCTAGCACCTACCATGGAGTTATTTCTAACCAAGCTTGCTTTTGTATTTAAAATGGATTGGTTGGACACACTAACTAACAAAGAACTCCTCGCCAAAAAATTTATCTTGACATGGAGATCATATATACTCACCCTAGACGAATCTTTCAAGACCAAGGTGAAAACCACTTTGGCATACACGGCATGGTTCTCGGCTGTGGTGGTGGCAGGTCTAGATCCCCTGGCAGTAATTCCTTGATGGGCTTATCTCAACCTATTCCCGAACACTGGCTTACCATTGGGTTGGAGGGCGGGGTGCTAAGGCAAACCGGCTACTTGTTTACTACGTTCTGTTTAATTTAGTTGGGTCTTTCAATTCATGCTTTGCTAGCAGAGCACTTGGACCGCAGACCTTCTTTGGTGTACCTTCTCCTGCTCTTAACTGTTAAACCGCAAACTATTGTATGTTTCATTGCCCTGAGCAGCAACAGCTCATAATCCCTGATCCACGCAAGTGGTATCTCGGAAGAATTGGCAATGGCTGAGCCTGCCGGACACCCACATCTAAAGGTAACTGTCTAAGCTCAACCTCTTGCTTATTAACAATGACCTATTTTGGTAACTCTTATTTTTTTTTTTTTTTTTCTGTTTTGTTTATGTTGAGAAAACCACAAAATGGTGAATGTAACTTACCGAATAACAGGTTAAAAGCATAAATGATAATGTCACTCGTGCTATATTCTTGTACTATGCATTCACAATAAAAATGGTTTTGGAAAAAATATCTGTCAATTTCAGTTTACTAAAACCAAGTGAAGTTTGATGTTCAAGTTGTTTCTCTAAAATGCATGTTTGTTTCTGATGTATTGACCTCTCTGATTTATCAACTGCGGGCAGCAGGAAAGTTGCAAATATCAGTTGATATTTAGCATTAGTTAAGATTGAGCTTAAGTTGTCTTTTGTTAAGCTGTTGTTTAACATGGTATGGTAATTTTGTCCCCATACTATTTTATTAAGGACTCATTACTGTAGTAAAACTTTAATTGGTAGTGCGGGGCCAAGGCTTCAATATGAAAATTAATCTGTGAATTAATATACAATAATTAAGCAATAAGTTACAACATTAATATTTTTTATATTTCCTAGTATTATTGTCAAAAATGTGGATAAAAAATACAAGACACTTTGTAATATTATATACAATTTAGTACAATAATATTATAGTAACAGACTATAACAAATTATATCAGTAACAGTGAATGATACAATATACAATGATACAGTACTGTACAATACAGTACGACACAATACAGAAATTAACAAACTAACATTGTGGCGGAATCAACCTCGCCACTGTACACTGGAGAAACCTGGTTGCTCGCCTGCTCCCTTTAGACTATGGCCCTGCAGTTCAGCCCTGTTGTTATTTCTCCTACTGAAAGGTTTATTCGTGCCTTTCTGCCGGGGTGTTCGGTAGATTCAATCTACCGAACAAACTACCGAATAATGGACCACCTGGGAACTGGAGTGTGCAGTCAATTGACCGCCCAGAAGCTGCGGTTAACCACAGCTTAATGGATGAACGCTTGGTGGCCTTTGTTCGTCTGCCGAACACGTGGCAGCGGCCATTTTACCTCCCGTACTATGGAAACTATGGAACTATGGAACTAAAAATGGTCACTTATTGGCGCGAACACCGCTGAGCCGCCAGCCTCCTTACCTTCCCATTCGGTAGAAGAACTGAATGACTGCTCATTCGGTAGTTTAACCGGATGAAAAGCATCACCCAGCTAGCTAAGGCATGGAGCCTATTCGTGTAACAAAAGACTATGGGAAAGACTTTGGCTCCATGGCGATTGAACTGTATATATGTGATCTGAGCGCCATTTGGTAGTAATGTGCGCTCAGATCTAAGCTATCTGGGGATATGTAGAATGTATATGTTTTATGTAATAAATGAAACTGTATGTAATTTTATGTCTTTTACTGTCTTTTTACTGCCATGCGGTTAATGGAGTTTTGCCTCTGTCCTTGGAGATAATTGGATTACTTCCCAATTATCTCCAGGACAGAGAAGAGGGATTGTGATGCATTGTGGGAGTGTTTAAAGGTGTATGTATGTGATTGGCTAAGGGACAATATGTTTCCCAGTTTCCCATCTGGTCCCCTAGGGGAGTGTCCACCAGGTAAACCAGATTCTGCTTTACCCTCAAACCGAAGTGTCATCTCGTCTTTGGTGGGATTTACTGTATGCTGTTAGAGACTGATTGCCAGGAGTGTAAGCCGCTTTTCCTGGTCATCTGCTAACATCTATTCGTGTGTCTCCAGTTCGGGAGTTTTGAGTGCTACTTGATATGCAGTTCGGGAGTTGGTGAATTTGTGGGTTTGCAGTTCGGGAGAGGGGTGCTTGCAGTAGCTGTCTGTGCATCTGAAAAAGGGGAATATCGCCTAAATGGGTTTTAACCTCTTGTTGGCAAAACGGTCCGTTACAAACATATAGCCTACATCCTGGGCAAGGGAAAGAGAATAAATATATCTTCATTTTTATTTCCAGTGGGATGCTTTATGGGAGGTAACTTCCCTAGAGTCGGCTTGCCTTTGTTGTATCTGCCAGAACCACATGGCATAGTAAAACGATGGAAATGAATCCTACATACTGCCCCCAGTGGTCCATATAAAATATTAATATTATGCTTTATTTTTGACATAAATCATTAATGATAATCACTACAGGTAGTCTTAAACCAACCTAAAATTTATTTCTTGAACTGACCTTCTGTAAAAATAAGGTGAAAGTCAAAGTTTAGAGGTTAGCTCACTATCTGATTCTGTATTTAACGGATATACACAACAAAATTTCCCAGAAGACATAGAGGCAAGTTTTGGATTTATTTTTTACAGCAGTCTAGACAGATGAGTAAATACATAACAAACCTAACACAGTATGTCCAATTATAAAAACTGCAGAGACAGAAAAATACAATAACCCAAAAACTTTTTCCAGACTGTTATGATGATCAAATTTTGTTCATAGTAAACAGAAAATATCATCAAAAAACAGAGCAGGTAGCATTGTAACTTTAGACATTATTGGAATTCTGCGCTGGAACCAAATACATGTTTGTTTGTTTTTTTCTTAAGATACACTATTCGTACTCTATTCCTTCATCTTGTTTAGAAAACTTACTTTAAAAACAAACTTCACCAATGGAAATAATACAACCAGAAATACTTGTTGAGAATATTATTTTTCAGTTAGACATTAAGTTCCGATATAGATGTATATTTCTGTTATTCTATGGAAATGGGAATGCTAATATTTGAAAGTAACACATAACTGACCTAATGGCTAGAATCCCTATATATAGTTTGAGTCTACTACTATATAAGGATTCTAGCCATTAGGTCAGCTATACATGACAAATATATAGCCTATTTCTAGACAGTGGACAGTAAGGATTCGTCTAGATCAGTTTTTCAGTAACTTTTATTTCCTAACTATTAGGCAGCATAGATTCTTATCGAGCAGCCTATTAGGACTTTCAAGCATTTTGGGCAAGGATTTACAACAAACAGCTTACCAGGACTCACTTTCTTCTAACTACTAGGCAGCTTAGATTTCTGCAGAGCAGTTTATTATAACTCACAGTTAATCTGGGCAAGCATATATCCAGGTTAAGATAGAGGAACCCAGAGTCTTTCTAGGTATATAATACGTCCATGCAGATCCCTTGTTTGCCTCATGTCCTGGGTGGCTCAAGAGCTGGCCGGTTGGCCACTTTTGAGCCCCCCCCCCGAGGTGGGCAGCGGGCAGCGAGGGAGCATGCTCACCTGAGCTCTTCCTGCTCAGCTCCCTCCGTGCCGCTTAATGAAGCCGGGAGCCGGAATATGACGTCACTCCGGCTCCCGGCATTACTAAGCGGCACGTGAGGGAGCTGAGCAGCGAGATTAAAGCTCCCTCGCCACCTACTCAGCCTGCCCGCCCCCTGCCTGCCTGACCAGCAGCCCCACTGGACCACAGGTAAGTAATCCACTCCAGCTCTCCCAGGGAGGCTGGGTGGATTTAAAATAAAATAAAATAAATAATAATTTGTGAGTGTTGGTGGAAGTGTGTGTGTGTCTAAGTGAGTGTGTGTGTCTAAGTGAGTGTGTGTGTGTGTGTCTGTGAGTGAATGTGTGTGTGTTGTTCAATGAGTGTGTATGTGTTGGTCAGTGAGTGTGTGCGTCTGTCAGTGTGCGCGTCTGTCAGTGAGTGTGTGTCTGTCAGTGAATGTGTGTGTGTGTCGGTCAGTGAGTGTGTGTGTCGGTCAGTGAGTGTGAGTCTGTCAGTGTGTGTTTGAGTAATAGTGTGTGTCTGTCTATCAGTGTGTCAAATCAGTGAGTGTGTGTATGTCATTGTTTGTCAGTGTATATGAGAGTGTGTGTCTGTCAATGAGTGTGTGTGTGTGTGTCTGCCAGTGAGTGAGCATCTGTCAGTCAGTGACCGTCTGTCAGTCAAAGAGTGGCCTTGACAGGAAGGGGAGGGGAAATTTTAAATTGGGGAGGTGGGGGTGCCTAGGGCAGCACAAATCCTAAATACACCACTGACTACAAGGGCTTGTATACTGTTACTTAGTTGGCAGGGGAAGTGATTTTGATACATAATTTAAACCAATCTTCGGTTTAGTAACTCCATATCCACTACAGGCGGTCACTGGTCAAACTCTGTTCTGTTAACTTTTTAACGAGGTGATATAGCTTAACCTTACATTAGACATTTAGTAGACATACCCTCACTATTTATCCTAGCACTTAATAAAGGATTTTCCCTAATACTGGCATAGGTTTTGGGAAGGTATTGTCTTTTATGAACACTTTTATCCTTAATGATTCATTCATTAATCAAGATTATATCAGGTTGTCATTTTTGAATTTTCACATTAATGTTTGATGCTCTATTTTTAACAGAAGGGTTATCCAACGATTCTGGTTCCGTTTCTTTGGAATATATTTTGTAGTACACACAGTGACCCACATTTTCTTCTATCTTTGGATTCTTATAATAGACCTGTGACTTCAGAAGTAGTCACAGGCTGAGTGTATGAGACATACTACTGAGAAGTCAACTAATGATTTGTTTTTGTTGATTCCAGCAAGAAAATTGAGTTCACTGATCCTTTTAAGGGAAAGTATCTTGTCGAATCTTGAAAAATGTGTGTTTGTATATATGTTTTCTGTATATTGAAATATATAATATTGCTATGACGTTTTAGTTCTGTAGTAAATCAAGCAGGTCTTTTTCCAACATGTTAGTGTTAATATTTTAAAACTTGTTTGTTTTAGATATGTTTTAAATTAGATTTATTTTTAGACAGCTTTTATAATATGTATTATTATTTTTATTTTGTCAATCTTTCTTTTATTGAGGCATTGTGGGTGGTATACAGAATACAAAAGGAAGGTGAATCAAGAGTTAGGTACACAGTATAGTTGCTGTGGTATGATATGAACTTTTGAGTTTTGTTGCTTCTTTTACTTTTTTGAAAAATAAGCAAAACAATCACATCTTAACAGATAACATAACACTGCTATGATTTGGGTATTGTGGTTTAGATGTGTGTGGTGCTCTGTGGGGTTACCAGGAGTGAGATCTAGGAGGTGGGCATGAACCCGCTGCTTGTGGTATGCTTGGGACTGCTGTGTGTCAGCCGGGAATGGCCTCGCTATGTGAGGGGCGAGGTATGGAGAGATTGGAATTTACTAGTCTGAGCGGTGGCTAAAGATTATTGAGCCTGTAGTTTTGTTTGATCAGGTGCGACTAGAGTGCTATGGCCCTGGTAAGACTTTGACTATAAGTGGATGCATTGGCTCTTGCTTCTGTTACCCCTAACCTAGGAGGTTGATGGGGAGGGTGACAGGGTTTAGCATGTGGCTAGTCCCCTAATGATCGCCAGGATTTTTAGACCTCTGTAGGCAGGTCCCAACTTTCTGTGCCAACCCAGGGAGACTGTGGCTGATGTATGTTTCCTATCTACCCTGGCCCAGAGAAAAGGAAAACAATAGCAACAAAAGTTAAATGTTAAACAGATGATGAAGCCCATGGCTACTCGAAGTAGTATCAGCTTACTTCCCGGTCAGGTCCCCATTCTCATTGTCGGCTGTACGCGTGGGACGAAGGGAACCACGGTGGTTGGATCCCAGCGGTTAGTGCCATTTTGGCCTCCTGCTTCCCGGTCAGGTACAGGTAGACCCAGTGCCCTGAACAGGGCTGGTGCATCCTCAGTAGAAAATAGGCTACATACAGTCCCGTTATGTTCCAAAACAAGGGATCTTGGGGCTGCCCACTGGTACGCTATTCCAGCTGTTCTCAGTTGACATGTGATGGAGATGAGAGATCATCTCCATTGCAGGGTGGACCTCGAGAGGTCTTGGTAGAATGACAATTCCATGCCCTCAAACAAGTAGGGAGTCTTGGTCCGCAGGGCTGTTAGTAAAGCTTTCTTGTCTTGTACGTGGAAGCAACAGTCTAGTACATCGCTCACGGCTGACGTGGGTGTTCTAGGGGATTTTAGTATTATTATTATGTTATTTTTATATAGCGCCAACAAATTCCGCAGCGCTTTGGGTGGATGAACAAACACGTAGTTTTAACCAGACAAGTTGGACACACAGGAACAGAGGAGTTGAGGGCCCTGCTCAATAAGCTTACATTCTACAGGGAGTGGGGTAAAGTGACACAAAAGGTAAGTATAGTATTAGACTATGTCAGTTGCAAGAGAGGAACTTTTTGGCCTGTTTTGGTGGTAATAGCGAGGCCACCATGCGCCTCAAGTAGTGTGGCAGTTCATCTGTTGTTATGGTCTCAGGTACACCGCATATTTTTAAATTGTTGCGTCAGGTGCGGTCGCCCAGGGCAGCGAGGAGCACGCTTTGCTCTTGATGCGCCTTTTGCATGGATTTGAGGGATTCTTTCATGCTCAGTCTTTCTTGTCTGGCATCGAGGATGTCCTCCTCTGTGGCCTGGACCCTGTCTGTGACCACCTGCAGCTCAGCTTGGATCACGGCTATGTCTGCCATAAGCGTCCGTCGAAAGTCAGCCAGGAGGTCTTTAAAGTCCTGCTTGGTGGCCAGAGCTGATAGGTGTGGGATGGCTGTGCATGGCTGCTCAGTGGTGTGGGCAGAGTCGTGGTTGGCATGGGGTGCTGGGGTTTATCTGAGGCCTTATGGCTCTCCTGGGCCATCAGTTTGTGCTGGGTTTGTCTCTGGAGTAGGGCCCCTATATCATGGGCGTCATGTGGAGTGCCGGTTGGGGGATTTTGTGAGTGCCTACCCATTGTGGTGAGCTGATCCGGAGTGGAGCGGTAAGTGTACTCCGTCTCCAGTGCAGTAAAGTGCATGGGAGGCCCCAGCAGCTCCGTCAGCTCGAGACGTGAAGGGAGTTGGTAGGCTGTGGGTACCTTCCTCCATTGTTTTGGCCTGGATTTCAAAAAGAAAGGCATGTACTGGTGCCTGAAGACTGCCCCCAGGTGATCTCTTGGGAAGAGGTGGCCTGATGAATGCATCAGTCAGCGATATTTAGCAGATGAATCAGAGCTCCGGCGGAGCTGATTAAAATGGTGTCTGCTCCATTCAAAGGTAAGCCCCAACCCCTCTCTGTATTGTTCAGTAAAATCATTTTAGATGTTTTTGGAAATTTTTGATCCTGCAAAACATTGCCATACAAATTCTGTTCCAAATTTTGTGCAATTACTATCTCACTGCTACTACTACTATTACAAAATCACTCTATCAAATCTTCTTTAAGCTACAAACAATTGTGGTATTAACATGGTAATTTAATTTAATGAAAACAATACAACTGCCCCCAGATCATTGAGCCAATGAAGTTGACAATACCACTTTAAATATGAAACAACATTTTAGCTTGCAAATTAGGTTTTTACCAATATTAATTTCTCAGGACAAAGAATATAATACTTTAGCTTCTGTTTCTTTTTCTCTCTTGCAAAGAGTGCCTTGGCTGTGTCACGATTGAACTTCACGTCAAATGGTATTCTTTGATATTTATACCCTGTTAAGAGGCTGTTATTTCTTATCTTTTCATTGGTTTATGAAGCTCTTCAATCTGGACTTGTCACATTGCTTATATAGTAACAGCAACCTATATAGATAGACATTTTAGATATTGTGTATTTGCTATGCTATCAGTTTTCCAAATTATATTGAAGTCCTTATTTGTCCTTTTACTGGTCTAATTTATTGAGAAAAGAGGAATAATTATTGTAGCTTGCATACATCATCAAGTCAAGGGAGGTATTATTGGCATTTAATCGACCAGCCTTACAGGGTTATTAACTAAAGTGTAAATTCAAAGAATTTGAAATTTAAGGGCAAATATGCCAAGCTGGGAGCAAAGCTGACTTAGAGAATGTTTCCAGATTGGCTATTCTTACTTTGAAATTGAAATGCACTTTGAATTTTGAATTTATTTAGTAACTTTGTTAATTAAATACTTTGTGTGTTGCCTAATAGTTGAAAAGTGTTCAAAGCTTTTTAACACTTTCAATGTGCTACTTGTCCAGTGATCATGCTAAAGGAACGTCATAAGCACCAAAACAATGTTGGCTTAATGGACTGGTTTTGCTATATAGATCATGTCTGTGACAAGACGAATCTCGCCACTGTGCATTGGAGGAGCCTGGTTGCCCGCCTGCTGCCTTTAGACTATGGCCCCATGTTGAAACGCTTGATTTTCCTCTGCAAAGACACAAAAGCCGGGTCATTCTGTGCTGGCCCTGTTTGAGCGAGATACCCCAGATAGCTATGCCATGGAGCCCATTTGTATAATGAAAGACTATGGGAAAGACTTTGGCTCCATGGCAATTGAACTGTATGTGTGTGCTCTGAGCGCCATTCAGTAGTTATGTGCGCTCAGATCTGAGCTATCTGGGGATATGTTGAATGTACCTGTTTTGGCAATGGCTGCACAGTTATATATTTTTATGTGTTTTATTGTCTTTTGCTACCATGTGTTCAATGGAGTTTTGGGACCGTGGTCTCTGCACTTACAGCACAGGGAATAGGGATGGTCAGTCCTGCCCCCCAGCGACAGGGCTGTTTAGCCAAAGGGGAGACAGTCGGTCTCCCCCTCCAGCAACCAGGCTCCAACCAGACTACTCCCGTGATAGTGCTGGCACCAGGGCAGAGTACCGCTGGTCTCTGCCCACTCAGCAACCCACCAAGTCAGCTTACCAGTGCTCCACACAGCCATGGTGAGGCACCTGGACATGGATAAGTTTCTCCCTTACTCAGGTGTAGTAACCATTTATTGTGGGTGGGCTGTATTACTGTTGGTGCTTCATGGGTGGGCTGCTGGTCTAACCAGGGCACTGACCGGCAGGAGGTCAGATACCCTGTTAGTCTGTCTGGAAAAGGGGAGAGATGTGACGAGACCAATCTCGCCATATTGCATTGGAGAAGCCTGGTTGCCCACCTGTTGCCTCTGGACTATGGCCCCATATTGAAACGCTTGATTTTCCCCTGCGAAGACACGAAAGCTGGGTCATTTGGTGCTTGCCCTGTTTGAGCGGTGATACCCCAGATAGCTATGCCATGGAGCCTATTCGTATAATGAAAGACTATGGGAAAGACTTCATGGCAATTGAACTGTATGTGTGTGCTCTGAGCGCCATTCATAAATAATGTGCACTCAGATCTGAGCTATCTGGGGATATGTTGAATGTACCTGTTTTATGCAATGGCTGCACAGTTATATATTTTTATGTATTTTATTGTCTTTTAATGCCATGTGTTCAATGGAGTTTTGCCTCTGTCCTTGGAGATAATTGGATTACTTCCCAATTATCTCCAGGATAGAAGATATGTGGAACTGGTTTTGGGCAGAAAAGCCATGCTTCATTTGGTCACAAAGGACCTCGATCTATCTTTTGAACCAATGGACCAATTTGGATGATTTTGACATATGTTTGTATTTGGAGTATGCTGATTCTGAAAATGTAAATGTTTATGTGAATGTGATGCATACTTTTCAAGTTATGCATAATGTGGAAAAACTGTATTTCTCTGCCGGTGATAATTACATTACCCATTGTGTAAGGTAATTGTATCACAGGCAGAGGGGAGGATTTTGTGTGGGAGTGTCTGAGTGTATTGTATGTGTTTATTGGTTGTTTTCCAAAACCCTGTGGGTGGTACTAATGTGTATATAAGAACAATAAACCCACAGCGCTGACTGTTCCTGCTTGACCCTCAAAATGGAGCCTTGTCTCGTTCTTGGGGGGGATTTATTGTATGCTGTTAGAAACTGATTGCCAGGAGTGTAAGCCGCTCGGGTGCTTTTCCTGTTCAGCTGCTAGCAGCTATTCATGAGGTTCCAGTTCGGGAATTTGGAGTGCTACTTGGTATCCTGTTCGGGAGTTTGGGGTTCTGCAGTAGCTGTGCCTGTGTCTCTGGAAGGGGAAGATCTCCTAAACGGTTTTTAACCCCTTTTATGCCTAGGGGTGTCGTTACAATGTCCCTGCAATCTTACTGCATAATTCTTTCTCATTTAGGAATTAAATTACTTTTTTTTCTGTTTATGTAGCCTTAGTCCCACCTCCCCAGCATGTGACCTACACAGCCCCCCCCACACATTTCCTGTCAAGAGAGAACTAATTTAAAAAATGTAAACTTCCTTTATTGCACAGTCTATTTAAATTAGAATTTCATATCTCCTGCTCTGTTATTAGCCTGCGGGAGCGTGCAAGAGCCTTCTCTGCGTGATTAAAGTGACACTCTAGACCAATTCATCTCATTGAAGTGGACTTGATGCACTGTTCCCGTCATCTTAATCCTGCATTGTAAAACATTGCATTTTCAGAGAAACTGCAATGTTAATATTGCAGGGTGAAGATTGCCTATACTGGCTGTCTACCAGAACGCCGTTAAACGCTGTGAAACTACACTGGAAGTTCTCATGTTGTGCACGAGGATGTCCAGCATCTTTAACTCCCCCATAGAAAAGCATTGATTTAATGCTTTTCTGTGGGGAAGCCATAAAGCGCACAGGGCAGTCGCCGAACTTGCACATTAGGTTCCTCCTCTGTGCTGATGTCGGAGTAAGTATGGAATGGGGTACATTTTTAAAGGGTTTTTAACCCTTTAACTGCCACAAGGGAAGGGCCACAACTGTAGGGGGCAGAGAGACACCATCGTGTTGTATTCCTAACGCTATAGTGTTCCTTTAAATTTCCAACAACAGAGCAGAAGATAAAAACTTCTAAAGTAAGCACACTGTGTTGTCCCATCTGATTGAAAATTTAAAAAAAAAATGTAGGCTGTGAGTGTCACAGCTAGTGGCCCTGTGACTTACATGCAGCCCAGACACCACATAACCAATCAACTGTTGTTGGGATACCAAACAATTCTGCAATAAAATATCTTACCTATATAAAACTTGGAGATATAGTTATATAGTTTTGGCTAAGTGGTGCATAAAGCTGTGAAATAGAAACTTCAACATGACCATTCAATAATTAAGCACAATGTATAAAAATAAATGTATAGAAATGTATGCTAATATGTTTTTTTATTTATTTATTTTTTTTGTAAAAAACATGCTTATACTTTTTTTAAGGAATAACATTATATTCCAAAACTCTAATTTAAAATGTAATGTTTGTCTGTTTTGTATTTTAAAACTGAATATCTTCCGCCTGCTATAAAAAAATGTTGGCCGTACTGACTTAAGAAAACATTTATATGGTAATTTATTCAACAAAGCTGAACCCTGTTTGCATTCTAATCATCACATGGGTGAATACTGAAATGTAAGTTTATATGTTTGATGGTCAATTGTATTTAATGTTTTTTCTTTTAAATCCAATCTGATTGTCGTATAGAAAATATTATATTAACCTGAGGCTGGTGGATAATAAGTGCAAATATATTTTGCTATGGCAAGCCAGTTTTAATTGGTCCCACTGTTTCTTCGATTATATCTTTCAAGTAAAGGGAAAAACTGAGAACCAGCACACACCTACCAGTTGAAAGATGATGGAAGTTGATATAACTATTTTTGTTTTTATTATATTTCTTCCTAAAGTAATAGACATTTTAAATTTAGATTAGTTTATGCTTAGACTTATTTTATTTTACTACTTAAACAGGAACCATGTTTAAATTGAACTTACTCCTCTACCAATGTTACATATGCTAGCTTCTCCCTGCCCATCAAATATTTTCTCTGGATTGTAACCATTCAACAGGATGGGCTGATAATACTCAGCCAATTCCTAGTTTATACAAGCTACACAAGCATACCATTGGGATTGCAGCAAATGAAGGATCCTGAAATGTATGTGTTTTTCTAATTTAATAATATTTTGTTTGTTGTTTGCCCGTTTTAATGCATTAGCTAAATATTCCATGGGTGTGGGTTACCTCCAGCCTTGTGCATCCTTTAAACAGACACAGGCAATGGTTTAAAATACAGATAGAACAAAGGAAATGGTTTAAGGTACACATACCACACATGTGTTTTCCAATCTTATGGTACAATTCTTAAAAGAAAAGTCTCCTGAAAGATGAAAAACATTGGTATGGATATTTCTACACTAAGCTCCCTAAGCACATGTGGGTGAATATCACCTGGCCCTGGGGCATTGTTTACATTAACATTATTTATTTCCAAAGCACTTTATTCTGTGTTAACCAATCACCTGTTTGTCGTAAGACTTTTGGAACAGGGATTTGTAAATCTACAACCATAAATTCCTCTTCCCTATATAAGAAAAAAAATTATTTAGAATGTCTGCCTCATTTTCAAGTTTATCTTATCAAATTGCTCTATTGGCATGCTTATGTTTGTTATAGGATGTAATCGACCACTCTGATTAAAATGTTTTGAATGCCCTTTCCTTATCTTGTATTAATTGACTGACACTTGTGCTAAGCAACCTTGGTTTTGATTTGCTTCTTTTATATTTTATTCCTAAAAGGTAAGTTTTGAGAAATGTACTTTTGTAGAATTTGTTTAAAGACCTCCATTTATCATCTGTGCTTTTGCCAGTGAATATCTCCTGCAAGTCGGTTAGTTGTAAAGATGACTTTAACCTATTGCATTTAGCTTTTTATAATTAATTGTTTTTCTAGAGCCTATATAATGTTTTTTTGTTTATCTCAAATGATAACATATTATGGTCATAATTTTGCAATTGCTCCCTAACCTGAATATTTGAAAATAAGTCAATATTATTAGTTATGACAAGATCCAGACAATCTTCTAGTTGGCTCTTCTAATAATTAAGACATGAAATTATTGTTTATCATGTTCAAAAAACAGTTTCCTTTAACGGTACGTCTAGTCCCTATGGCCCAATCAATGTTTGGATAATTAAAATCTCCCAAAGTGTGTGATCCAAGCATCTCAGACTTTGTGAAACCTATGGGAAGGCTGTTGTAATGTAGAGGTAGTCTTCTCTAATTCCCTAATTTCATTAACCCTATTTATCCAGTCCTGATCAAAGGAGGAATGACCAGTTTCTCTTTGAGTAGAAAGATTTCGCTGCTAGGAGTAAGTGCAGAAAGCAATAGCAATTAATAGCTTGCGTCAGCAAATGAAAGTGGAAAAACAGTGCCCTTAGCTGAGGAGATAATAAGGGAGAATATGTTAATAATATGAACCTCCTGGAGGACTGTTTTTGGCATTGGACAAGTGTAGCAATGAACCCTGTTCACAAAGCCAGCAGGGTGAGGATATAAGTTGATCAAATTGGTGGAGGCTCAAGGGAGTAAAATACCATTGGGATAACTTTTATAGCTAAAATCTTTGACTCTTTTACAGGATGGTCCTGTATAATTCTATGAGAAGATTTTTTTTGTCATTGCCCTGGTGTAAGGGAAATAGAAAGATCAGCCTCCCATTTATCGATAAAGGGGGGGAGAGTTTTGGGGTGGTGGATAAGTTACCATATATGGTGTACAATAATCAAGGTAAAAAAGCTTTGACAGTGCATAGTGTTTCAAAGTTAGTGAGAGGAGCTCCTCCAAGCTGGTAGTTTAGCAGTGCTAATACATAGTGTTTCATGTTTGTGGTAGAACCAGTTTGATGTAGTCACTTAATCCCTGGAGGAGGGAGTGGAAAGAGATCGGTTTGTGTTTATGAATTAAATGCCTAAACTGGAGGTAATTGCCCTCACTTACCAGTGCAGGAAATAGATTATAGATTCCGTGAAACAATAGTGGATTATAAGTGAGTGGGAGTACAGGCGATATTTTTGGTGAGAGATGAGAGTTTATTTTTTTTATACATACTATTGCATACTGTCTAAGACCCAGATTAGTAGATCTGAGCGGATTGCAGAGTGGTTTTTCAAGCTAAACCCTAATTCTAGTAATAAGTATTTCCTCCAAAGTTTAAGGTGTGTGTGTGTAAGTAAGTATGTCTCAGCTTTTATAAGTGTGTGGGTAAATTTATCTTTATTTGCAAGGGCTTGGGGTGTCTTAATGTGAGTGGGTACATCATGTCGGTGGGTGGGTGTATATAACTTTGTTTGTTTATGTTTGTGTTACTATCTATGTGCGTGAATATGCAGGTATGTATCTGTGTATACAAATGTCTAACATGCATTAATATAGTACCAGTCTATATGTATAAATGAATACAGCACACCTCTCATTATTAAGTGAATATATATATATATATATATATATATTTTTTTTTTTATATATATATATATATATATATATATATATATATATATATTATTAGCAATGCAATTGGATTTTACTAAATATATTATAAACCTCAATCTATTAAATCTAAAAATGTATTACATTATAACAAAATTGAGTCATTTAATCATGCACTAAATTCAATATCTATAAAATATCATCTACAAATGTAAATATAAAACACAGAGCGGGGAACAGATGAATGATATTCTATAACATTAAATATTGATTACTAATAAATAATCACAATCTAGCATTTGACTGAAACCTGTTACATTTCTTTGCAGCAATGGAAAGAGCATTGTAAATGAAGATAATGGGAAAAGAGTCATGGAATGAAGACAGGAAAAAAGAACAAAAATATAAGAAAAGATTTATGGCAATTTCATAGCTGAAACCATTGTTAGAAGTGTTTTTTAAATGATATGAACAATACTTTATCACAGTAATAAGGGTATAGGTAAAGGTCATATGCAAATTTGACATTTTCCTATCAAATGGTTTTCTTCAAATTAGAACGAATACATTTTGTTTCGTTAACGTGTTTTAAAAGCATTGTAATTCACTGCTGGTAGTAATAGTAAAATTATTGGAAATTTTTTTTACAAAACACATCTCTTACTTTATTTCATTGCTTTCTTAAAGGGGTACTACAGATCCCTAAAACACTTTTTCACATTATTAAAAGGGCAAATTTAAATAGAAATTAGAATTTTCATAAATTAACCTTGTCACACCTCCTAGCTGTCAATCAGACAACCAGTCCTGTTATGTCCTGTTATGTCCTGGTTTTGGTTGGCTCGGTGGAGATAAACTCTAGAGGGAGGCAATTGCTCAGACCACCTGCCTTGCAAAGACTTCTCATTAAGCTGCATTGGGAAGTCTGTGATTGGACGCCATGGAAAGTTTCGATGGGGTTCGAAGATTGTAAGCTTGCTTGGGCATGCACCTCTTTACCTACTGTTCCACTATGTCAATTATGTTTTGTAAAAATGTAGTATTTGTCTTGTTTATCTGTTGTAAAAGTTGTGGAATATATTGGTGCTATGTAAATAAATGTAATTGTATTTGGACTAATGTCAATTCAATTTCAAAGTGGTGATAAAAGTATAAAAGGAAAACATTGAAAATAGTGCAAATCAAAGGCAGCTCTCTGATTAGGTGATTTAGGCAGGACCCTAACTTGCCTAAGGGCAGACTGACCTGTTGGATCCAAGGGCCTGATACTGGCAGCTTGCCCTGTATGCCACAAGCTGCAACGCCCCTCCAGTCAGTCTGCCCTGAGGGAGAATGCCTAGCACAGCCTCCAGTCTGCAGCTTCAAAGTACAGAGCTGTGAAGTAAGAGCTGCAGACTGTTAAGTAAGTGTCTCGCAATTTCCAGTCAATAAGAGCGTTACCACAGGTTACCATGGCAATGCTTTGATACTTCCGGATCTCATGAGACCCCTGTCATGTGGTCTACAGCTCTGAACCTAGCGGAGTGGTTATAGTATTTCAAGACCTCCTTTATTAGCAGTAAAAGAATCCAAACCTACTACATAAAAGTATATATTTCAAAAAACTATAGCAATCAAGGTAATTTTTAATCTTTTTATAAATATTTGCAAAAGGTTGCATTACATTTTACTTTTTGATTCCACTTACATCTTGAATTGTAATGGTTAATTTCACAAAGCCTGTGTGTTTTATTATTAGTATTTTGTTTTATGTCCAGCAATGTACAGCATTAAAAACATGCATTCCATTGCCAGGTATTTGAAAGACTTGTACAGTCAAACAGTGGTGGGACTACTGCTGGTGCAGTTGGTGTGGCTGCACCGGGCCCCTACGCTTAGGGGACCCATCAGGTGTTGCACTTAGGGTCACCTAATAGCAAAAGTGTTTTCAGGAACCCTTTAGGCAACAGCGCAACTGTGCCCCTTTGATATTGATATCATGGGAGGAAGTGACGGCCGTTCACTTCCTCCCAAACATAACAGAGCCGCAAAGGGAGAGGAGCAGAGTGACTCGCAACAGCCTCAGCCAGCTGACTGGATCCCATGGAAGCCATCCTCGTGCACCGAAAAGCTCGGAAACAGGAAAGTGGCTTCAAATGTGTAAATTGTGCATGCATGTGTCACTGTGTATGTATCTTTGTGTGTATATGTGTATCCACCTGTGTGTCTATTTATATGTGTGTTTGTATGTAAGTCAGTGTATCTGTGTGTCTGTGTATTGATCTGTGTATCAATGTGCCTGTATGTGTATCTTGTGTCTATATGTGTATGTGTGTCAATGTATCTGTGTGTCTATATGTGTATCTGTGTCTGAACGTGTGTCAGTGTATCTATCTGTGTCAGTCTGTGTGTATATGTGTCTCTTTGTGTATCTGTGTGTCTGTATCTATGTGTCAATGTATGCCCCTGTGTATCTGCATGTGTCTGTGTATCTGTGTGTGTATCTGTGTATCTATGTATCTGCATGTGTGTGTGTATGTGTGTGTCAGTGTGTGTGTGTGTATCTGCTTGTCTGTACCTGTGTATCTGTATGTGCGTCAATGTGTGTATCTGTGTGTCAGTGTATCTGCATATGTGCATGTGTGTATTTAAATGTGTGTGTATGTGGCAGTGTATTTGTATATGTGCATACATCTCAGAATTCAATCTCCAACACTATACACAAATTCAAACATCAGCACTGCATACAGACACACCCCTGCACTCAAAAGCAAACAATACACATAAGTAAACCACTTCTTTCAAATGATAACAATACATAAAAAAACAACACAACCCTACATACAAATACATCCCTACATTCACACACACATACTCCATACAAAAACATGCTTACATTCAAACATACAAACACTACTCAGTGCTAAATGCACCCCGCAACGATGGTGGAAATTGTAGATTCCCAGCTGACAAAGCATTGTGGAAGTTCTACAACAGACGGGGATCTACAATTTTGTCCATCCTTGCGATAAGGGGGGACCCCCCAAAAGAATTGTTGTACCCAAGCTCTTTCTATTTCAGTTCCACCACTGCAGTCAAATAACTGGCATGCCCAAATTTTGACACACAAAAAACAAAATGTTGATTACTTTCCAGAAATGCTATTTGTTAATGTGACATTGTCTGTGTCACCATACTAACCAGCATTAAAATTTGGAACTATTTGAAATTACCCTTTAACCATAATGCTATTTCGCCCTAATTTAACCTTAAATAACGGTAACCTAAACCCTAACCTAGCCCTATTACTAACCATTACATAGATCAGTACACTCAGTTTCAAATGAATTGCGATTCTGCCAACATTTTCATAAAATGAACAACACACAAAACCATTTAATTTGATTCATGATTCAGAGTTCCATCTGTGGAGCCAAAGGAAAAAAAAAAGATGGTTGATGGTTAGATATATACACCAAACATTTTTTTCAAATTAAATAATTTTTATTTTGTCAAGCACACGTCTGCTTTTAATGTTTAGTTTAGATTGGCTCTAGCTAACCTTAGGAAACCATAATTAAACCTAGCCCTAACACTTGCTAAGCCTAAACCAATTAACGCTAGCCATTCTTTGTTTAATAGAACCCTAGTTCTAACCTTAACACTAATGCAATCCTAAAAGTAACCCTAACTAACAAGAAAAATTCACTGTTTACTGGATTGGTCAAGGCTGAGTGATCTCCATGGGGTCTGCATTGACTATGATTGAGTACCTTTAAGGTACGAAATAGGCTAGTTAGCTCTGCACATTATTGGCTCTTTGCTTCCCTTGTAGATCTTTAGCTTAATGAAAAAAGTTAGTATCTCGACGCTCTGCCCAAAGATTTCTTCTGAGGTTCTGAGAAATGTTTTGCTTTACTGTTTAAATGTTTTCACTATGGACACCATAGTGTTGTTTAATTGATTAAGTGTGTTATCACTATTTTTCTTCTTTCTGTGCCTTCTGTTAAAACACTGTGTCACCTCATTATCTATCCCTGTAGTAGTGAGTTGTGGTGAGAAGGGTTTATCTCAGATCTGCATAATTTAAGGGTAAAATAGTTGAAATGGAAAAAATAAAATCTTACATTTGGCAAGCCTTCTCATCTTTTGACGACTCACCTTTAGGTTATTAGATAATTCACTATATTATCTCTACAAATGGTCTAGCCTGTACTTTGCAGAGCTCTATAATTTTGAAGTAGGGATAAATCAGATGGGATTGGATTTTGCAATACATTCAAGAGATTGTGTGGAAAGTGAAATCAAGTAAAAATTAAGGAAAAGACAATGAATAGAGAATACCTCACATTTTTCTTTCTTTTTGATATTGCCAGAGCTCAAACCTGGACACAATCACATCAGAAAGATAATATACAACACAAAAATAGCAATTATTACCTAGTTATCAGCCACAAGGGTTTAACTCATGTAACACCAATTCCTCATAACACAGTTTCAAACAAAACCATTTGTCAACTGGAACTCCATGGGAATCCTCAAGGCAGCTATTAGATCAGATCTATTATCAGCAAACACAAGTCACTTTTTAAAGAAATGGGTAGAAGCCAATCACCTATCACTTGCAATACTTTCTGAAGAATGTATTCTGCTTTAATGGAATGGCATGTCAAAGCCCTGCACTGATAAAGTGGTATTCATTCATGCTGTTGGACTTTACTGGCACAGTACACGTCTGCTTCACCCTTTTTTAAGTCTGTAAAATGCTTGTTGTTATGGTTGTACAGTCTGTATAATTGCCACATACACAATTGTGTAAATAAGAAGTCTATTTTTGCTGGGTTTCTAAAGATGGTATATTAAATATATTACTAACTTTAAACTAGTATACAAAATATAATGCAATATAAAAATAGCAATTTTTGTTTTGTAGTTTTTGTGGTTGGGATGTTTATGTTTAAAATTGTTCTGTCACTGGGCTTCCTGCCCCATGCCCCACTTAAAATGTTGAAAACTCAATTTTCAGCATTGCACGGGTCTGCCGGTGCTGGCCCTGACCCCAAACTGCCTCCTTGGTAGGCATCATCAGAATTTATGATCTCAGCTAATCCAATGCTTTCCCACAGTAAAAATATTGGCTTGGCTGAGATCGTCATGGAGGCAGGATGGGGGTGGGGCCAAACACATGCTTGGCCAATAGGCATCTCCTCAAAGAGAAATGCAATGAATCAATACATCCCTATGGGGAAAGTACAGCATTTCCATGCCGAGAGTGGAGACGCTGAAGTGGAGGTGTCCCAAGCCGTGTTTACAGCAAAAAGGCTGCAAGGACAGACAATACTCTTGTCTAAAATGTGTACCCATATAAATCTAGGGGAAGAAATATTTATTCTAATGTAATATGTATTTGCTTGTTTAATTAATTATAATAATTGAATTAATTTGAGTAAGATGTTTATGCACATATATGCACATACTCAATGTTAAATATGATCTTATAGCAACATAAAAGAAAATATATCAAGAAAATAGCTTAAAGGTATTTTACTACATCTGTATAAAGCATTGAGTCAGTTTGCAAGTCTATATATTTTAAAACGGAATAATAAATATTAAATGTATGTTTATTTAGATACATTATATACTTTTCTATTATATTGATTTACACATAGTATAAAATTATGACACTATCATATTTGATAACAAATGAGAGTAAAAATTCATACTGATATCTAAAACCAGACAAGGTTAACATGCGGTTTGTGAATAAATAAATTCACTGTGACATTCTTTTCACTTTGACAAATGCCTGGAAAGTTAGAGAACAAGGCACAGGACATTTTACATTGGCTTTCCTGCCATGAGTTGACGTATTTTCATTTATAAAAGGTGACATTTTTATTGATAAATGTGACTGCTTTTTTTTGCCAAGTGCAAAACTGTAGTAAATCAATTCTAAATCAGGCTCCCGGAAGCTTAGAAACTCTTCAGACACATAGCTGCAGGTACAATACAGTATCCTGCTGGGATCTGAATGAATGAAACCCAGTGTTCATGGGTGTGTGCAAGAAGAGACAGAATTATTTACACATTTCACACAAAAATAAAATACTTAAATAGGGACATGGCTATTCTTCAGATTATACAACAGTCTTATAGAACATGAGTATTGTTTACAACTGAATATATTGGGAAATTATAGTTCATTGCACATAGAATTGTCTGATCCCTAAATACAATACTAAAGGGGATGTTTTAGACTACTACAGAGTTAAAACATTTGGTTATTTTGGGGCACGTTGGTAGGAAAAAATTGGGTCAACAATTTAATTCATACATGATAAAAAATAAGTTACAGCACACACAAAAATATACTAATAATCTTATCAGGCTATTTAAATTTGTCTATCTAAGAAAACAAATACAGGTGGTCCTCACTTTACGACCAGCTCTCTAGATTCAAAGGATTCCCCATGTTAGAGAGCTGGTCTATGTTTGGGGAATTTCCCCTGAACATAGATTAGAGGGATTCCCTGCTCTGGTGCGTATGTCTACATTCAGGTAAATTTCCCTGAACATAGACAAGCGCACCAGAGCAGGGAATCCCTCTAATCTTTGTTCGGGTAAATTCCATGATGAAAAAAAAACACAGTAATCTAGCAGCAGCAGGAGTTAGAAAGGTGAAACAATTTCCAGCAATGTATTCCATATCGTGAGAGACAGACTGTCAATATCTGTGTACATTCACATCCGTGCAGCAATACAGCATAGACTTCAGAACGTAGGCATTTAGCGATCAAGTATAGCCACTGCCAGGATAGGGAAGGAGTAGGGAGGTACTGTTTGGCTTGTAGACAGATAAGTATTTATAAAACAGTGGGTATGGCATATGCACCAAATAGTCAATATAGGTCCTTCTTTTCATTTGTTTTTACACCTATATTTTCAAATTAAAGGGACACTATAGGCACCGAGAGGATTTCATCTCATTATGCCCTGTCCCCTTAACCTTACAATGTAAAACATTGCAGTTTCAGAGAATCTGCAATAATTACTTTGCAGGGTTAACGCTACCGTTAGTGGCTGTCTTCCGGACACACATCAACTGAAGAAGCCTCTTAAGGAGTCGAAATTCGTTTGGGGCAACCAGAATTGTAAGAACTTTTTAATTAAATTTTTTATATTAATTTCTCTGTTTTTATTTCATTTTCAGTTTTTAAGCAATGTACTGTTCAAAATGATGGGACACGCAGGTCCCGAATGTCAAGACTGGAATTTCAAGGTGACAGTAGGACATAGGAGAGCTTGTCCAACTTTGACCTCAGCAGCCTCTAAACTACTTTCAATTACTTCCTCCTTCGAGCTATTGCAGTGGGCTTATTCTCCCACCCATGTAGTTTGCTCCATTTCCAATTTGATCACCTCCTCTTATCGTTTGCTCTCAAGTACCCTCTCACCAAACAACCTCAGCCTAACCCCCCTCAACTCAGGAGGAACCTTAATTCTATTGACCTTCAGCAGCTGTCAGCTGATATTGATTCACAACTGCTATCCATCCCTTCCCTCTCCTGTCCCTGGTCATACTAAATCAACATGCTACCTGCAAAGATGCGCCCGTTGTGCTGAACGCTCCTGGAGGAAGTAAGTTAGACTTTCTCCATTATAGATTCATATTGTGTTCATACAGCACAGCCCTTGCCCTTGCCAAACAGTCCTACTTTTCCTCTCTCATTAGTTCATGCCCCCGCAATCCCAGGCGTCTCTTTTACATCTTTAACTCTCTTCTTCGCCCTGCAGTGGCCACCCCTCAAACTAACCTTACAGCCGATAGCTTTGCATGCTACTTTACCGACAAGATTGAACAGCTAAGGAAAGAATTTTCCCCACCTTGCCATTCTCTTTCTCAACCACATGTAGATCATGCCTTTCCTACCCTTCAGACTTTCTCCCCAGCTACTGAACAAGAGGTGGCTGCGCTTCTCATTTCCTCTCAACCCACCACTTGCCCGTGTGCCATCTCACCTTATCAGATCTCTCACCCCTTGTCTTGTGCCTTTCTTAAAACACATCTTCAACTGCTGACCTTAAACATGCCACTGTACCTATCCTGAAAAAAACATCTCTCGACCCGTCCTTCCCCTCTAACTATCGTCCCATAGTCCTGCTCCCTTTTTCCTCAAAACTTCTGGAAGGACTTGTTTTTACCCGTGGGTCTCACATCCTCAATTCCAACTCTCTCCTTGACCCTCTTCAATCTGGCTTTCGCTGTCTCCAATCTACTGACATTGCTCTTATTAAAGTTACTAACGACCTAATCGCAGCTAAATCCAAAGGCCACAACTCCATACTAATTCTTCTTGACCTCTTTGCTGCCTTTGACACCATGGATCATGCTCTCATTCTTCAAACTCTTCAATCACTCAGTTTCTGTGACTCTGTCCTCTCATGGTTTTCCTCTTATCTCTCCTAACGCTCATTCAGTGTCTCCTTTTCTAATGATACCTCCTCCCCTCGTCCTGTCTCAGTTGAGTCCCCCAAGGCTCCCCTTCTATTTTCACTTTTATATTGCCTGTTTTGGCAAACTTATTACCCCATTTGGATTCCACTACCACATGTACACTGATTAGGGATGTGCATGGGCAAAAAATTCGGTTCGGCACTTCCGAAATTCGGGACTTCGGCAATTTGGCACAGCTCGGCACTGCCGAAATGCAGGACTTCGGCAATTTGGCAATTTGGCACTTCTGAAATTTGGGACTTCAGCAATTTGGGACATTGTCAATTCCCTAACCCTACCCCTACCCCATACCTCTAACCCTACCCCTAAGTCTACCCTAGGGTTAGGGTTTAGAGTAGGCTTAGGGGTAGGTTAAGGTTGGGGATGGGGCAGGGTTAGTGGAAGGTTGGGGTTAGGTGTAGGGTTAGGGTTAGTTTCCTGTCATCATTCCCTTAGTTTTACCTCCCTCTCCTGTTTTGCCTCTTTTCAGAAATCCAAAGCACTTTAGCACTTCGGTTCGGTTCGGCATTTCTGAATGCCAGCAATTTAGCAATTCGGACCAAAACAAATTGCACATGTCTAACGCTGATGACACCCAGATATATCTGTCTTCCCGGACCTCTCCCCTGCAATCCTACAACGTGTCACTGCTTGCCTTTCTTCCATTTCTGACTGGATGTCCTCCCACTTTCTGAAACTCAATCTCTTTAAAACAGAACTCCTTGTCTTTCTTCCTCCTAATACTGATCCTCCTCTTTCACTCTCCCTTCAAATGAGTGATATCCACATAAGTCCATCCTTGCCAGCGTGCTGTCGTTTTTGATTCTGGCCTCACCTTTGAGCCTCACATCCAGTATGTTGCCAAATTCTGTAGATTCCATCTTAAAAACATAGCCCGCATCTGCCCCTTTCTTATGCAAGATGCTACTTAGAAGCTTGTCCATGCTCTAGTAATTTCCTGCATGGATTATTGTAACCCTCTCCTAACTGGTGTTTCCTAAAGCCTTATTGCCTCGCTACAGGCTGTAATGAATGCTGCTGCCAGACTGATTTTCCTCTCTAGTCGGTCCACTCACACCTCACACCTCTGTCAGTCCTTTGACTTTGACTTCCTGTATCCTGTATATAAAGCGCTTACCCATACCTATAAAGCATTGAACAATTCTAGCCCCTCTTATATCTCATCACAGATCTATAGGTATGCTCCTTCTCTGTCTCTCCGCTCCGCCCTTAACTTTCTTCTGTCCACTGCTCGCACCAGTACAGCCAACTCACGCTTGCAGGAGTTCTCGCGGGCGTCTCCCTTCCTATGGAATAGCCTGCCTACCACCATCAGACTGTCTCCTAGTCTTCAATCGTTTAAGAAGTGCCTTAAAGGACCACTATAGTGCCAGGAAAACATACTAGGGTAGGGTTAGCCTAATTTAAGGGATTCGGTCTGAATTTCAGCAGTCTACCGTTGTTTGGTTCCGATAAAAACCGGACCAAATTCAGGCCCATTCAGCACCTGAATTGTGAAACAAAGACATTGTCAAATACTGTGAACAATGTCAGTGTTTTACAGTCTAAATTCAGACATTATTGCAAGTATAAATATACTTAAATTACAGTCTAAATTCAGACATTAATGCAAGTATAAATATTTCCTTGTTCAAAAAACACTTTCACATTTTTATGGACATTCTTTTATCAGAGGCATTGTATTTATGAATATATAAGTATATTTTCACAACATAAAATATGATTGTTGTTACCTTACATGAGCATGAAAGTGGCAACATTCTTGTTAAAATCATATAAAATGTTTATGTACTACATTTTCTTGCTGCAAAAACCAACACGAAGAAGGATTTCAGCATGAGAAGTCTGTCCACCCCCCCCCCATTTAGAATCATACTGTACATAGAACGCATTCAAATCATTTGGGGAGAGTCATCCACCAAACAACAGTGAATCTTATATTTGGATTACAGTTATTGACTTTTCCTTAGAACTATATATCATATATTTATGGTGCATCATGATGTTTAATACAGCTTTTGGGACTGGCCACTTAATTCACTTTGCTGTAAAAAAAGAAAAAGCTGGATATGTGTTGGAAAAAGTGAGAAACCAATAACTGGGAAGTCGGTAATTAATGTCGCTAGGTCAAACATTACATAATGTCTTGTACTTTAAAGCCAGTAAAAAACAAATAGAAGTAAGCAGCTAAATACATAGTTAAATACATAGTTTATAGCTGGAAATTGGACGGATGGATGGGTGGATACAAGCAAAGTATCAAAACATATTTTAGACAATAACATTTAAGAAACTTAAAGGGACACTACAGGCACCCAGACCACTTCTGCCCATTGGAATGGTCTGAGTGCCAACTCCCACCACCCTTAACCCTGCAAGTGTAATTATTTCAGTTTTTATAAACTGCAATAATTACCTTGCAGGGTTAAGTCCTCCTCTAGTGGCTGTCTATCAGACAGCCACTAGAGGTATTTTCATGTTCTTAGAACATGAAAAGTGTTTTAAACGATGCTGGACATCCTCGCGCTATGTGAGGACCTCCAGCGTCGCCAAAATTCCCATAGGAAAGCATTAAATAATGCTTTCCTATGGGGAGGTCTAAAGCACATGCGCATTAGGTAGAGAGGAGTGTAGGCGGAGCTTGACGAAGTGCTGAGGGACATCGGTGCTGGACTCTGGTAAGTCACTGAAGGGGTTTTAAGCATTTCAGCAACTTGGGATGGGGGATGGAAGAGGGGCACTGTAGGGTCCTACAGTGCCAGGAAAACCAATATGTTTCCTGGCACTGGAGAGTCCCTTTAAAGAAACCAATCCAGAAGGCAAGATGTTCTACGCCTCATAGGGTCTGATCTTAATAGTCTATCCCCACCTGTTGTTTCACTCATAATGTGGGATGAATGGAACTCATTTAGAAACTTTTAAGAGCCATATTATGACTGCAATCAGTTCATCTTGAGTACAGTTCACTGTTTTGTGAATTGACAGTCAGACAGTTGCCAACCAGTGTTCATGGCTGCAACTCCATTCTCCAGAGAAGAAAGAGATAAGTCTTACATATTCATGTCACATGCAAACTCTGGCCAAAATTCATACAGGCAGTCAGAAAGATAGAATAAGGCCAGTCATTGGAAGCTAACTAGGTTTTGTGTGCAACTGCATTCCCTTTGATGTTTGTTCTAGCAAGCATTATTTACACAGTAAATACGGTAAAGAAAATGTTAGTAGAAAATTCAGTAAATGCAGAAGATGTAATCACGCATTCATACACCAATCAGATGTTAACCTTAAAATAAAGGTGAAAGTTAAATGCCTTAGCATAAATTTAATGCCTGGTAAACCGAAAAAAAATTGAAAGCATATTTTAACATCATAGTTCTTTTAAATCACATTTAGCTATTTTGTTTTATATCAAACATTGTATATGCTTCCAGTAATCTTAACATTAACTTTATTGTGTACAAATGAAAATGAAATGAAACTATAGTGAGCAGATCATTTTAATTTTAGTGCTTTTCACATTTTTTTTGGTATGTACAAATGTATTCATTAAGCCATGGATTGTGTTGAATTGACAAGGGAACTGCTACTATTTGGTAAATCAGAGACAATTTCTCCAAATCATCTTTTTTGTACTAAAAATGTGTACTTTCCCTTTGCGATTCTCACAATTCTCAGTTTACTGTATTAACCTAAATGAATACATATTATCTGAAATTTTGTTTAAATATTTACGAAATTATATTTTTCACTTTCAAAAAATGGGACCATGTCAGCTATTCTATCCATCTATGCATGGTAAATTGAAAAGACATGCCCATCTCAATAGGTCAGAATGATAGTATGATGTGAAAAATTGAAAACGAGATCAGATAACATCAAAGGATACATTCACATAAACCTACTGAACCGTGAGAAGCTTTCTTGTGCTGCATTCTTCTTTACAAGCAGTTTTGTAACATCTTTAGAGCAAGACCTGCAAGACTTAGTAAAAGTATGGTAACTTAATTCTTTAATATGCCTTGTTCTATTCCAAGAAATAAATATAATCACGTATTGGCAAACACGCACATTAAAATCTCATTACTTTAATTATGTTGGGATGAATATTTAAATAATATAATAAACAAGTATTTAAAGTTTGCATATTTTCTAAAATAGTGTTATATTTGTGGTACTGGCAATAGGTATTTGGCGATTTCCTTGATTACATGTAAACAACATCATCAAGAAGTCTGATGCATATTTAAATTGTAGGAGTTAGCCATTTGTATTGTTGTTTTGTTCTGTGTTGCAATTAGAGGTCATTTATCTTGCTCGAAAACCCCTTTGTGCTTAATTCTGCATAGCAATAAAGGACATGATTCAGAAATGCCTTTGTTTATTAGAAATGAAAGACTTTTAGAAGAGGCAAAAACTGAATACAGGGAATAAACTGCCATTTAACAAGTGATATCTTGCAATAGTATTTAAGTGAATAAATCCTTAAATGATAAATTTCAGTGTAAGAAAACACAAACTATAAACCTCAAAATTAAATAAAACAATTTGAAGATACTGAAAAGCTGTGCTAGCTTTTTCCCAACTAAATACAGTTAAGTTACAAATGATACCATTAAAATTATCCTTGCTCTATTAAGTTTGTGTATTGTAATTATGTGTTTTTGCTTTCGTATCCAGAAAACTAATACATTCATTTTGTTTTTCGGCAAAGTAAACCTAGAGGGACCTTTTAAGAGCTCTTGAGCTTTTAGGACATTGTGCTGGTTATTAAACAATCTGGATGTTCTGTTCTTCTAGATACATTTGTGATTGAAAATGTAAACCGTGAAATGTTGTTTCTAATTTCTTTGTGGAGTTCTTTCGCTAAATATATATAAAATAAAAATAAGGCATATAATTGTTGAATTTTATTATTTCAATTTTTTTTTAAGATCATGCGACAGATAAAATTAGCTTCTGGTTTTGAAAGAAATATATAATAAATGTGATGTGCAAAAAAGGCAAGCATTTAGAAAGTATACTTTGCTATATGTTTTATTCTGTCATTCTGAATTGGACTTTGTAAGGATTTAATATGCTTTTGCATGAAGTAAAATTGGTTAATTAATTTGATTTGAAAATGACTGTGTTGTAACAAAGTGCTTGCAATTCACCCATGGAGAAACATTTAAATCACACATCAATATGCAATCTATTATTCACACAATTGTAATCATTTACTTTTTTAAACTATATTAAAGCCATTTGATAAAGATTGAACGTGTCCTTTAATGTGGTATTATGCATAGTGCTAGGAATATGAGAAGACGTTATTCAGTGATTTGCAGAAGCAACATTGTACTAGGTTAAAATTATAAATCTTTCATTTTCAATGTTTGAACACCAACCGTGCTCTGACAAAACCTATTTACCCTGTCATAGCATAACTCTATGTGGTCACTAAGAACGTGAAATACATTGTGATACTATCTTTGACCAGGTAAACCATTGGGAATAACATCTCTCCACTCTGACCATGTTCCATGTAAAGAATGTGATGCTTTGTCATATACAGTCTGTGGCGGACCACCTGGCACCCCGACTGGGTGCCTCCACCAATCACTGCTTCCTAGTAACTCCAAGTACTTCCACGCACTCCACCCGACACCATAAGCACTGCAGTCCCCGTAGCCAGCATTACAGCTTGGCTGGGGTCTCGTTGTCCTCCGCCCACCCTGGACCCAAGTCAGGGATCCAGCTTCCTGTGAGACAACCTCTCCACCAAGAGAGTGTGGAAGTATGCTCTTAAAAGAGCATGTGATTATAATCCAAGGGAGTATAGTGATATAGAAATCCCCAGAGTAGTGAATATACCTGTTCCCTCCACACATGAGACGAGGCTGAAGGAGAACTGCTTTAATGGGAGCCACACACGGCCTTTTATGTGAATCCCCATCCAAGGGGTTTACCGTGACACATTCCAGGGGCATTCCCCACTGGACCTGAGAGTAGACTAGTTACAGCAAACTTGCCCAGGACACTAACACACAAAACAGGGTAATCCCTCCCCTGTGCCTGAGAGATAATTGAGTCAGGAACTGTACTAAACTCAATTATCTCCAGGCACAGAAAAACATACAACTTTACAACATTCCAAAAGTATCCCCAAAACACATGGAAACCCCACAAAAGTAACATTCACTGATAGCCTATATCCGGGTGACCAACATATCCAAAAATAACCCAGATCGGTTCAGGGGTTTGGGATTTTAATGGAAGTCATAAATTTCACCAACTGTGCACATGGTCCTATGCCCAAAATAGTTCCAGGGAATCAGGGCTAACGGTCGGTCTCTCTTTCTGGAGTACAAAAGTACATAAATCACATGAACAGAGCCTTTTAAAGTGCATTGGGCAAGGTATATTCCATAGTCCTGAGGCAGGAGGCTGGCAAGCAGGCTCCACCAGGAGCCCATGAAGAGGTTCTGTTCGCTACACAGTCCAATAGGAGAGATGTCTTGGAGAGCCAATGGAGAGGAGCAACTGGTAACAAATATAGGAAGCTGATGATAAGGTTTCAGTTTGTGTAACATTACAGGTAGTACATGCCAGTAAAACAGAATTTGTAAAATGTCCTCTGTCATGTGCTAGTATCTATGTGGATGGAGGGAAACTTATATAGAGATGTTGCAGAAAGACCAATCTGGGCTCAGATGTAAAAATTTATTTTTAAACTATTTTTATTGAACAGTATTTAAAAAACAAACAAACATATTTTACATTAATTTGGTATATAAGGACATCAACATTTAACAATAGAAATGAGTAGAAATAAGAAGGGAAGGGGAAAAAAATAATAATCAAAAAGAAACAAAAAAATTAAAAAGGGAGGGACGGATACTATCCAAATGTATAATAATAAAATAGTGGGGTTTTTTTTCAGTCAAAATATAATACAGAAAGTAATATAACTGCTAGAGACCTATTCAAATATCTAAGCATAAAGAATTTCCTAATGCCCAAATCAATATTTAAAGAACATCATATAACTTCTCAAATTACACTTAGTCAAAAGAAAGGGGGTATTGCTAGATTTATTAAACTGTCCGACTCATTGGAACAGGACCCTCTGATTCCTTCTTTTGTTAAGTGGGAATTGGACATTGGTAAGTCCATACCTTTTATGGAATGGACTAAAGCTACTCGACTAGTAAAACAATCTATCCACAATATTTCTCTATTGGAAACACATCTTGAATTAATATATAGATGGTACTTAGTGCCGGTCAGACTCCATAAGATAGCCCCCGCCCATACAAAAGGTTTGTTGGAGATGCGGATTAGAGGATGGGACTCTCTACCATATTTGGTGGGAATGCTCTAGGCTTAACAATATAAAACTACAAATGGCTGAATTAATAAAATCTATTTATGAAGACATCAATGAAATTACTCCCCAATTATTTTTGTTTAATATTGGATTTCCTACACAAGATTGTAATTTAAGATGTCTCCTGACCTATATTTTTTTTTGCAGTAAAAAACAATATTGCTAGAGCATGGAAATCCCCATCCCCTCCGGATTGACAGGACATTATGAAACAAATTGAACTACAACATAATATGGAAATTAGTCCAATCTTCAGTCCCCACCCCAGGAAAATGACAAACATCTGGTCTCCCTGGCCTTCTATAGCTTCCCTATATAAATAATCAGTGTCTAGGTTGCCCTCCTCGCATCTCAAAGTATACCAGATTATGTGTTAGTTGTGTATAATTTGTTTATTTATTTTTTAATTTTTTGGGGGGGGGGAGGGGGTTGGGGGAATTTATTGTTAATGTTAGTACATAAATTGACCTTTCTTGTCCTGGAACTGTTTATTCCTATATATGTATGACATCTGTATGTATTAACATATTTATCTCTATATTTGGGCTAATAATACTATATAGGATAAGAAACTGTCTTCTCTTACTCTTGTATGAAAACTTTCTCTGAATAAATAAAATAAATACAAAAATGAAAGTAATATAACCAATTGTATGTCTAAATATATTGTATATCAATATGTATTAGGGTGTGTGGAATGGTCTACAGGAGAAACTCTTTACTTATATCAATTTCCCAGGCGACCCAATGAAACTGCAAATTAACTTTTTGAGGTGAGGGTTGCCGCAATGCCAGTTCATACCTTTTGCTATCGAGCACTAAAATCAGTGTTTCGTTAATTGATGGTAAAGTACTAGTCTTCCAATAACAAGGTATGATCGACGTGGCCGCAATAAGAATGTGACCTACCATGAGTCTTTCTAATTTACTTGATGTCTTAGGGAGATTTCCGAATAAACTCACCTCTAGAGAGAATGTTATAATTGACGGATCTATCTTTTTAATCAGTTAATGTATTCCCTGCCAGAACAGTTGCAGTTTTGCACAGCACCACCATATATGTGAAAGCAGGACCATCTTTAATATTGATTGTGATCTGGGAAAGCATTTGATGGGGCCCCCTGACCTCCCCTCCCTGACATGCAATCACAATCTCCACTTCCCAACGCACAGTGTTCCAACCTTTGAGAGATGATGTAAATGCAAGCCATTCCTCCAGGTCCCATTGCAGACATAAATCATTTTCCCAGGCTACAATATAATCTGGTTTTGAATCTTGAACTTTAAAAAAAAAATAAGAATAACATAAGGAGATCATATATTTTTGATTCAAATGAAATAAATACATTTTTTCAAGGTTCAAAATTTTAATTTTTTCTAATTTGTGGTCAATATTGGGGATGTCAAATTGTTCTTGTAGGATCTCAGTAATTGCAGAGTACCGGGAGGCCCAACTATCGTCCAAATTATATTTAATTTTACATTTTTCAAACGACATTAGTGAATCATTGTTGAAAAAACTATCAATATTGTTTATGAATTTGGAGCGCCAATCAGTCAAATCTATTTGTGGATAATAATGATTTAGGATAGAAAGTGGTATGGCTCTTGACCAAGACAAGACAAGACAAGCTTTTAATGAGACTTACGTTGATGGAAAAATTGCAGATAATTTAGGTCTTTTAGGATTAGGGAGCCAAATTAATTCTTTAATAGAGTATGGGTGTAATTTTTCTGTTGAAAAAACTATTGTGACAAACTCGAATTACCGAACAACCACACGCACCAGAGACCACCCTGGAACTTGTTAACACCTATTAACAACTTGGAACGTTTCTCACTGCAGTGTTCTAATTGTTCGTCTGGGTGGCCGCAATTCCTATAGACAACCTCGAGGTGGCAGCCATCTTGTTCGCATTAACGCAAGCAGCGGTGCTTGGGCATGAATCTCCTGGAACTAAAATCGGCTACAGAAACTCCCGAACACCGCTGGACTTCCATCATCGCCTGCGTTCGGTTCTATACAAGTTAGAAGAGCACTATCCGGTGTGATCCTTCGTCTGGATGAATGGAACAAGCTCCAGGGTAAGACAATTGACTCCGTCCGGTAGTTTATTTGTTTTCAAACTACCGAACTACAACGACCGCAAGCCCTGATTCTCTGGAACTGTTTTGGGCATTTGGACCATGCCTGCGGTCGGTAAAATAAATGACTTCCATAGAATTTCTGAATCACTGAACTGATCTGGGTGATTTTTGGATATGTTGGTCACCCAGATCAGGGCTATCAGGGGATGTATCTATCAGGGCTATCAGGGGATGTATTTGTGGGGATATCATGTGTTTTTGGGACTTTTTAGAAATGTGTGTTTTTTTTGACTGGAGATAATTGAGATAATTGAGTTAATGCTGTATCTGATCCAATTATCTCCCAGGCAGAGGGGAGGGATTTAGGTAGTAGGATCAGGGAGCAGCGCCTGTGAAGGAATTCTCACGCTCAGAGCGATATGGAGGAGGAAAGGAAAAAGACACGGATATAGAGTAGTATATTGAGATCTTAAGTGATGGTAAATGAAGGGAAAGGAATTGCACTTACAATTTTCTGGAGCCTATACTCAGCTCCAGATATGTGCGCCTGGATGGTACAATCCCCGCCTATGGATATGTAGATGGTCCTTGGATGTCCTCAAAAAGGGGGTCTCCAGTGATGGTAGGGTATATCTCATTTCCAATGGCAAAGTGTATGCCTTGTGTGGGAGTGCCTTACATTGTAAATGTGTTATTATTGGTTTAGAAGTTTGTGTCCCTGTCCCCAACAAGGTCCATGTGGGTGTACCCCTTGCTTGGGGACTTGCATAAAAGGCAAAGTGTGGAACCATTAAAATCTACTCCAGCTTGCACTCCAAAACTGTATGTCGTCCTGTTATTGGAGGGAAAGAAGATTTACTCCTGTGTCTGCTGTTCTAACTTGCAGGGGATTCAACGGGGAAAGACCTTGTAAGGACTAGAGCTCCCAGGACTGAGTGTCGTCCAGTGCCTGGGGGTGTCTAGAGCTAATTCCCCATTCGGCTCCAGGAAGGAGTGGTTCCAGGACTCCAGTCATGCCACGACTGTGGGCAGAAGTGCGTTGGTTTGTTCCATGTTCCAGTTAGGAAGCGGTCCTTGGCAGAGGTACCCAGCCAGGGGTACAGGAAGCTCTGTTACAACTATCAATATTGTTTATGAATTTGGAGCGTCAATCAGTAAAATCTATTTGTGGATAATAATTATTTATGATAGAAAGCGGCATAGCTCTTGACCAAGACAAGTTGGGTTTTAAACAATACACCCCAAGCTTTTAATGAGATTTTCACTGATGGAAACATTGCAGATAATTTAGGTCTTTTAGGAATAGGGAGCCAAACTAATTATTTAATAGAGTATGGGTGTCATTTTTCTGTTTCCATCTCGGTTTATGTAAATCAAAATTAAATTTAATAGCAGCTGCTGCATTGGCTGCATAATAGTATTTTTTGAAATCGGCACCCCCAGGCCTCCCCAACTCTTCAAGTTCTGTGGAACCACTAACTTATCTCTGCACATTCTGTTCATCTAGGTAAATCCAAGAAGATCCGAATGTATCTTCTTAAAAAAAAGACAAGGGAACACTTAAGGGTATAGATTTGATAAAATACAAGACTTTAGGGAAAATATTCATTTTGATAGAAGTTATTCCCCCCAACCAGGATAACTCAAGTTCAGACCATCTTACCGACTCTTTTTTAAGTTCTGGCCACAACTTGGCAAAGTTAAATGAATGCATGATTAACAGGTTCTTGGTCAAATTAATTCCTAAATAAGAAAGATATGACTTTCTTTTTTTTTTTTTTTATTTAATTTATTTTTATTGAAGAGTTTTGAGTATAACAAAGATTTATGTATAACACAAGTTTACATTAGGGATATCCAGCATGTACAATGGGTAATGTTACATCTGTGGTATACCATTTGAAACAAATATTTCATGAATATAATTCTACAACAATATTTCTTTAAAGAAATGTGAAGGAGAGGAGGAGGGTGGGGGAAGAGAAAGGATGGGCGGGGGAGAGGAGAGAGAAAACGGGGGGAGGACAGGGGAATAACAAAATGAAACAAATTAACATTGTTCATCTATCCAACAGGTAATCTTACATGAGTCGGAGCTTACTCTAAACATTTTGCCCTCATACCTAACCTTCATAATTGTAGAGGTGGGGGTTAAGCGCGTATTATGGCTAAAATCCGTTTCTTGACCCTAAGATAGTCTTGCTTAACCCGCTAGGCCAGTTCTGCCTTCCTTGATTTCTATTAGCACTGTTGTGAAATGACTTTCTTCAATTCAACTGATATCCCTCCATCAATGTTTCCAACCCAGGTCTTGGAATATGAAATGATAATGCTTGAGTTTTATGAGAATTTATTTTATAATACGATATTATTCGGAATTCAAGTAAAATGTCCATCAATGGGCCCAAAGATGATTCTGGGTCTCCAAGAGATAAAATCACATATTCAGCGAATTGGCCTACTTTATGAACACCATCACCGATTTTAATTCCCTGAATTTCAGTTGTCCTGAGTATGGTCTCAGCCAGGGGTTCCATAACAAAAATGAACAATAATGGTGACAATGGACACCCCTGTCTGGTACCATTAGACAACAGGAACGTATCATAAACAAAGAGTCACGGCTTACCTTAGTGGGAGTCTGTTGCGCAGATATATGCTCATCCTTGCAATTAAACACAGGCCAAGGTGGTCAGGTAAGAACTCACCTGGCCTGTGAGTCTGTGCACGGGGGCTGTGCAGGATGATGCTGCAAGTCACAGTACAGACATGGACATAAACAGGAGAATCGTCGTGGGTAAGCCAAAGGTCAGTTGGTGCCAGAAATCAGGAAAACCAGTAGAGATCCACAGTCAGAGGATGCCAGAAGTCAGGATACACAAAATAACAATCCAAGCTCAGGAATCAACAGGAGAACACTTGTCTGGTGACTTTCCCGGCTTTGGCAAATAGATTATTTTGGCTTTTAAGGCCTCTTCTGGCATAACTCCCACATGCCAATAATAACAAAATAGTTTTGTCAAATGGGGCAGAAATATTTCAGAGAATGTTTTATAATATTGCATAGTAAAGCTGTACAGAGTGCTATTTTTATTAATTGATAAAAATTATAATAACCATTTGTTTGCTTCATGGTTTACAGAGGTGCGTGAAATCTATTTTGGCTCTACTTCCTTGCATCGCTATAATGTCAACAACTTCTCTCATGTGTGGTTTGTCACCCAGTGCCTCTACTATTACCACAGTGTCAAACTGATACATTTTTATAAGATTTTTGGTTAATCTAAATGGTATTACAATTGGTGTCATTTAATGTTAGAGGCCTGAGACCATGCACAAGAGGAGACTGTTATATTGGGAAGTTATGTTATGGACAGAAGAATTAAAATAAAATGGCTATTTATTCTGTGTTCACTATGTTAAAACTGGCTGCTAGAGTAAATATTCCCTTCCCCCCCCCTACAATGTGTTCAGTCACTATTTTCTCTGCAAATTCCTCCCATCCTGCTAGCCTCCCCCCTTCCCATCGAGCAAGCCTCATGTAACAAATTCCTGTGTTAAAAGAACAGCTTCCTTTATTAAACTCCTCCCCCACTTCCTTTGTGCAAAGTAACAGCTATGTGCCACGTGTAACAAAATAGAGAATCACTGTTAAAGTAACTACTACTCACTTCCCCCCTCCCATCGTGTAACCAAGATGGAGCCGAAATATGGGTGGGAGAACTCTGTAATGACGACACTACATCCTGTAGGGGGGGTTTAGACAAGACCCCTTAGACTGTTAACCAATTGATGAATGTATACTGTATGTTAACTGTGACTCTGTACATGATGTATTTCTGCTTTAAAAGGGAATTGCACCACCTGGAATAAAGGCCACTCTGGAGTTCTTCATAAACCTGCAATGTGTCCGGTGTGATTTACTTCCAGAAGACATGCGCACAATCAATTTAGAAAGGAGTAGATAGACAAATAATCAAAGTTTTCTTTGATCTAAAACAGTTAGAGCTAAGAATATTGATATAGCTTGTGTACAGGAGACTCATTTTAAATAATTTGGTATCCCAAACATTATGATCAAGTGTCAGGATCTTATCCTGACAAACAAGACTTTTTGTTCCGTTTCTTCTGCTCCTTTAAAAGCAAATTCCTTTCTTCCCAACGAGTTCCTGAATATTATCCCTTAATAGCCCTTGAAATATTTTTCCAGTCACAGATGTTAAGCTCACAGGTCTATAATTTCCAGGCAAGGATTTTGAATCCTTTTTAAATATAAGAACGACATCTGCCTTCCTCCAATCCACCGGTACAATACCTGAAACAAAAGAATCTTGAAAGATTAAATACAGAGGTTCACTTATTTCCCCACTTAGCTCCTTAAGTACTCAAAGGAGAATACAGCCAGGCCCTGGAGTTTTATTTACATTCATTTTCTTTAAATGCTGTAGCATCTTGTCTCAACTCATCCAATCACAAGTTATCTGCAAGTTTTTTGCAGCTATCATTTGCATAGCTCTTGCCACAGGATCGGATCCTCATTAATATATACTGAAGAAAAGTTAATAAGGACTAGGAAAAAGCAGAAATTTTAAATAACCAACAGACCCATCTCTGTTTCCAGTGTACCTACACTTTCATTTTTTTGTTTTTGTTTTAGAATTGATGTACTTGAAAAAAATTTAGGAGTTGGTTTTGTATTCTTTGGCTATCAATTTCTCATTTTCTAGTTTAGCCACTTTAATTGGCTTTTTTGTAAGCATTATTGGCTTCCTTATATCTTCTATAGGTTGCCTCTGATTTGTCCGATTTAAATGCTTTAAATGCCTTTTTCTTATTTTAAATCTTGTTTTACTTCCCTACTAAGCCACATTGGTTTTCAATTTGTTTCTTTTATATTTATTACCCAATGGTGATTTTTTTTTTAAATTATATGTTTTAGTATACCCCTCGTGCTTTTGCTTTTTTTTAGTTTATTTAAAAAATAATACCATATTGTGATCACTATTTCCAAAATGCTCCTTTACTAAAATGTTGCTCTAAAGACCTACATTGTTTGTTATAACGAGATCCAGACAAGCATCCTTTCTAGTGGGTGCTTGTACCAGTTGTGACATGAAGGTGTCAGTTATTTTAACACATTCAAAAATCTGTAGTACTAGTCCATCTATCCCAATTTATGTCCTGGTAATTAAAAGCTCCAAAAATGAATGTGTTACCCAGAGTTGCAGCTTTTTATATATATTATATACCTCCTTTGTTCTGAGCTTGCCCCTCCCCCCATCTCCACCCTTATTATACTGAGCTAAAGCCAATCTCATGTCTGTCCTATCTCCATTGTCCCTCCCCCTACTACAAGTTTTAAATCTCCTCCAACCCTCTAGCCATCCTATCCTCCAGCACAGCAGACACTCTTCCATTTAGGTGCAATCAATCACTACTATACAGGTTGTACCCAAGCAGAAAATCAGCTCAGTACTCTAAAAACCCCAAACCCTCTTTCCTGCGCCAAGACTTCAGCCACGCATTGACCTTTCTAATCTCATGCTGCCTTTCTGCTGTAGCACGCTGCACAGGTAACATTTCTGAAATATTACCTTGGAGGTCCTTTTCTTTAGCTTCCTTCCTAGTTCCCTGAACTCATTCTTTAGGACCTTCCATTTTCCTCTGACTTTGTCATTGGTACCAATATGGACCATGACAGCTAGGTCATCCACTCCAAATAATCCCTCCATTCTGTCAGCAACATGCCGGACCAGAGCACGCGGGAGACAGTAAACTGTCCGGTTGAGACAATTAGAGCGGCAGATTGCCCTATCTACTCTCTTAATAATAAAGTCCCCTACCACCACAACAAGTCTAGACTTCCTTACATTCTCATCCCCACCCGTACTAGAGGGGCTGTTCCCACGGCTGTTAGAAGGAACAGCTTCCTGTAGTACAGCTATTAAATCTGTGAGGCTGCACAAGATCAGGACAAGCTAAACCTTCCCTCTTCCCTCACCCCCTATTCCTCGCCCCACTGTTACCTAGATATATGCCTGTTCACCAGCTGATTCATCTCCTCTCACTCCACTACCCACCCCCACTAAACTCTGCTCAGTGAGCAGCAGACTCCTCTCAAGATTGCCAATCTCCCTCAGTATTGCAATTTCCCTCTCCAGATCTCCAATCTGAGCTTCCAGATAAGCCACTTGCTCACACCCGCTCACACAGAGGTATACTTTTAAGGTTTGAGGAGGTCTTGGGCACTATCTACCTACATTTACAAGCTGTTTAATCACCATTCTGCCTCTTGGTTCTAGCGACATCTGAGGCTTCAGTGAGGAAGCCTTGGAGAAGTTAAGGACTAGGTGGTGCTGATAGGCTGAGAGTGTCTGCTGATGATCTCAGCTTATGGCTACCTTCCCATTCACCAAACTGCCTAAGAAAGACTTGGACATCAGCAGAACCAAGGAGCCTAGCAGAACCCTACAAACTGTTGCAGAAGTACTTCTTTTTGTTTCCCAATACACTGTTCGGTATTTATACCGTGCAAATACATTCCCCGACCAGTTATAACTATTTATTCGTGTATACGAACAACGGACCGCCGGGAAGCTGCCAACCAGCCTGTGAGCGAGATTTGCGTAATTGTTCAGCCGTTACTCGTTCCAGGGGTTATAGGTCCATGTCCCGTTGGCCATCTATCAACCTAAAAACATGGCCGCCATCTCGTGTTCCGGACAAAAGACACAAATGGACTTTATATCAAGGAACCTAGCCATATCATTTGTGAGTTCTGAGCGCTATTCATCCATCTGCTGCGCTCAGAAATGGGCTACATAATGAACGGTAGAATGGGAAATATGTCTGTTAAAGTATTAAAGTTATGTAATTGTTTACAGTTTTATGTGTTGTAATAAAATGTGGGATTTTGGGCGCTTGGAGATAATTATATTGTCCCAACCGTTGGACTCATTATCTCCAAGCTGGGCGGTAACAATTTCAAAGGATACATTGTATTACTATTGGTCAACTGCTCTTATTGGTTGTCCCTGGACCTGGGGTTTTGCATAAATAGTGATGCCTGTGTGCCATTAAAGCCAGTTCCTTTTACCCTCAATTCGCAGCCTCGACTCGTGTTGTAGGGAACCGGGAATCCTAGCTTTACTATAGCTAGTGCGATATTCTACACTTACAGGTTTCTACCGTTTGAAGCCATGTTCGACTCTCCAACTTCGGGAACCAGGACATCCAAGCGATCCAACCTCCTGCTAGACCGGAGGCAATCGTAACAGAAGGATTAAACACTTTGCAACCCCTTAGGGTAAGATGGTGATATGCATTCAAATAAAGTTGTAATGGTGTCCAGAGTATTTTTTACAAATAATTGACAGTACCGATATGTAGGTCTACTGAATGTCTATGCTGTTCGGTCTATAGAAATTTCAAAGACCCTGCCAGGATCAGTCTGAGCACCATAACCACTATAATGTGCTGTAGTAGCTATGGCGCCAGGAGTACTATAGCACTATTGGGGGCTGAGGGGGAGGGACAGTCCGCTCTCCGGGTGACTGGCATGAGGGCAGCGTACAGCACAGACCAGGTACAGGATACATAGACTCCTGCACTGCGGATGCCACGCTCGGCCACGCTACATGGAGGGATCTAAGGCTGAGCAGGCAAAGGAGAGGGGAGATGGACAAAAAGAAGGGCACAGGAGGGGAGGGGGACAAAAGAAGAGCAAAGAAATTAGTATTTTTGTAATTAGAGAACTGAATTAGTTGTTAATTGTCAATATGGTTATTTTATTTCCTTTTACCACTCTTAAAGGACAGTGCAAAGCATATCAGCACCAAAGTTTTACAGAGGTAAATCATACATGAAAAAATGGACACTATAGTCACCAGAACAACTACAGCTAATTGTATTTGTTCTGGTGAGTATAATCATTCCCTGCAAGCTTTTTGCAACAAACACTGTATTTTTAGAGAAAATGCAGTGTTTACATTACAGCCTATGGATACCTCCACTGGCCACTACTCAGATGGCTACTAGGGGTGCTTCCTGGGGCCTTGCTGCACAGTGTGACTGATATTCAGTGTCTTCTCACACTGCATGGAGACACTGAACTTTCCTCATAGAGATGCATCACTCTATGAGGAGATGCTGATTGGCCACTGCGGTGTTTGACTTGGCTCTGTCCCTGATCTGCCTCCTTGACAGTCTTAGCCAATCCAATGCTTTCTTGTGGGAAAGCATTGTGATTGCTCAGAACAACACTTCTGATGATGTCAGCCAAGCAGACAGATCAGGGGCAGAGCCAGCAACAGCTGACTATAATAAAGCTAAGATTTTGCTATATTTAGGGAGGCATGTGGGGGCTAGATGGTGTTTATAACACTATAGGGTCAGGAATACATGTTTGTGTTCCTGACTCTATAGTGTTCCTTTAACTGAAAACTATTTTACAGTAAATCTCCGCTATGTAATGTTTGTGAAGTGACTTGCATGTGTTCATGCACACTTACAGTACTTTTTAATTACTAGCACCATTGCTTTTCAGTTTTTGTTTTCTTGTATTGAGACATTGCCAGTTGATCAGTCTGCTTATGTTCTTGTTGCTATACAGCTCTCTATGTTTCTCTATATTTCCGAGTCCTGTAGGATGTGGGAGACAGATGTAAAGTATACTTGATTTCAATAGCATATCCAAATTTGCAATGCCACAAAATATGTATTAACCATTTTTTTCCAAAAGAGAAACTTACAAATGTTCTTTATGTAGGGGACTGTTTGGTGCAGACAAAAAATATACAGTATGAGTCATGAACCTGATGAGAGCTGAATTTTTGTTTTAATGCTGTTGTTGTTTTTGAGTTTACATGGGAATAGGTGATGTGCTTTTATGTTTACTTTGTGGATAAATGTATGAGATTTATCAATAGAAAGAAATGAATACAGATTTCTAGTCTTACCAGCTGTAAAACCAGAGAACCGGATGTGAATTTCAGACCTTGTCTCAAAACTACTTATTGCACATTTTCGCCATGGTAACCCCTTTCATTTTTAGGTTTTATTAACGGTATTTGAAGCAGCATAATTACATGCCAATCTAAATAAATACACTATATACACACAAGCATGCAATAGTGAAAAAAGTGTGTAGCGCTCAGCAATTGTCACTTACTCCCCAATATTACTTTAGGGTTTGTAAGGTGCCTGGGTAGTCCTTGTTGCAATCCCAATAAGTTCCTCAAAGAAAACAGAGAATAAAACAGGGGGAAATCGCCCTGGTGTTGAAATCCTTATGATTAAAATGACAAATATAAACAGAAAGGTGAAGGTTGCTTCTCACCTGGAAAAGGGCCTGTAACTTGGCTCTGAGTATGACAGCTTATGAGTCTTATTAAAGGGATGACTCTTGCCCTCTTTTAGCAGGATAGAAGATGTCCCAAGTGTATGTATTAAAATTGAATTTATTGCATAAACATTAAAAACATCATTAAAATTCATACATTACACTGGTATCTTGTCCAAAACGCGTTTCACCGACCTCTCTCGGCTTTCTCAATTGGTAACTACTATCCTACTCAATCCTGATTAAAATCCCCACCTCTCGTCCTGATCGGAAGAAGGAGATTGATTTTCAGCCAATCATGAACATTTTTACTTAGCAGCATAGGAACTACAATGTCAGATGCTTTGTCCCTTACTAGTGACGTCATCACGCTCGCACGTATGATCGCGCGAGTGACGTCACTTCCGGGAATCTGAAAAACCCCTATTTCACATTGCATGTTGTTCTCCTCTTCATGGCATCCACACGTCCATTTATGTCGAGTGTAGATGACATCACTTCCGGAATCCTCAAACCCAATCATACACCATATTGTATAGTGTTTACTTCCTCCCAAATGGCAAATTCCAAAGTCACTTCCTCTAGTTAGAGTTAATAGTTCAATCCATCAGTCAGTTCAGCCATTTTGTTAGAGGACATTGTACTGGCAACTCGATGTCCATAAGCAGTTTCCATATTTACTTAAAGCGATATACACATATATAAACAGAATAGAAAATCAATATGATTAGTTGGAACATTACAGATTAGTACATCATTTCTATTTTAAAGAACCACATTTAAAAGAAAAAATGCTAAAAGGTATCAATGATGATTAAGTCACTTTTTTTTAAAAACAATGGAGGAAATCCATACCTTTGGAATTAAAAATATAAATAATAAAAATCTATAATATTGCTTAAAATCCAATCAGAATTGTTAAAACTTACATTATAAAAATAATAAGATTATTATAAAAAGATTCTTCTAAAAAATGACAGAAGAATCTTTTTATAATAATCTTATTATTTTTATAATGTAAGTTTTAACAATTCTGATTGGATTTTAAGCAATATTATAGATTTTTATTATTTATATTTTTAATTCCAAAGGTATGGATTTCCTCCATTGTTTTAAAAAAAAAGTGACTTAATCATCATTGATACCTTTTAGCATTTTTTCTTTTAGATGTGGTTCTTTAAAATAGAAATGATTTACTAATCTGTAATGTACCAACTAATCATATTGATTTTCTATTCTATACAAAAAAATGAAGGGAAAAACAGCCCCGTGACAAATCAGGCTGTTCTCCTTCAAACCACCCAAAACAAATCAACGTCTAAGGAAAATAAATAAATTTTATTAAGAATAAAATCAGACAACCTAAGGACTCGTATATAAGACAGTAAGCTACAAGGTTATAATGGAAACAGCATGTATCAGTCACTGTTATATGTAGCAGAATAAACTCAGACAGGATTAAAGCTACACATGATACTTAGATACATATTGAACCTAACAAAAGGGATAACCTTGTATATAGATGGTAAAACAAATGGGGAGGACCATATAAGTAAAGGGAAGGTTCAGGTAAACTCCAGAGCTGAAAAAATCAGTCTCATAATAACCCCATATTATAATGAATGGTCGCCCCAACGTATTTAAACACTCACTATACTGTTATTAGGAGTTCACTAAAGGTAGAGGTATATTCAAACAAAAATGAATTGAGAAAAAATAAAAATAAAATTAAATCACATAACCTAAGGACTCATAAAGATAACACAGTACTATCTATAAACTGCAAGGTCCTAATAAGATGAAAAGTAATCGGAACACTATTCCATATAGTAGTCTAAACTCAAGAAGAGTTAGTGCTAAGTAGATAGACCCTGCAGAAAGACAGAAAGTGCAAATTAGTAGACTTGCATTGGAAATCGAAAGGATAGGGAAGATATTATAAATGAAGAGAGAAAAAATAGAGATGGATATAAATATAAATATAAAGTTGGTCTAAATAAGACAGATAGAACTTGATAGATCCACCTCGCAATGTCTCCCTATCAAATAATCATCCCAGCGTATAGAACCGATCGACCCCAAAGTCACTAAAACATTAATCTAGAAGAGTAACACTAAAGGTATAACAATGTCGGAGAAACAAGCTTCTAGATTAAAACATTAATCTAGAAGAGTAACACTAAAGGTATAACAATGTCGGAGAAACAAGCGAGTCCTTAGGTTGTCTGATTTTATTCTTAATAAAATTTATTTATTTTCCTTAGACGTTGATTTGTTTTGGGTGGTTTGAAGGAGAACAGCCTGATTTGTCACGGGGCTGTTTTTCCCTTCATTTTTTTGTATATTTCGTGCTTTATGCAGGGTTATGCCCGTATTACCACCCTTATAACCCGTTTCTCTCTGTACTCCCTATTTGGATTTTCTATCTAGGGAATACCTCTATTTATGATTTTCTATTCTGTTTATATATGTGTTTATCGCTTTAAGTAAATATGGACACTGCTTATGGACATCGAGTTGCCAGTACAATGCCCTCTAACAAAATGGCTGAACTGACTGATGGATTGAACTATTAACTCTAACTAGAGGAAGTGACTTTGGAATTTGCCATTTGGGAGGAAGTAAACACTATACAATATGGTGTATGATTGGGTTTGAGGATTCCGGAAGTGATGTCATCTACACTCGACATAAATGGACGTGTGGATGCCATGAAGAGGAGGACAACATGCAATGTGAAATAGGGGTTTTTCAGATTCACGGAAGTGACGTCATCCGCGCGATCATACGTGCGAGTGTGATGACGTCACTAGTAAGGGACAAAGCATCTGACATTGTAGTTCCTATGCTGCTAAGTAAAAATGTTCATGAAAATCGATCTCCTTCTTCCGATCAGGACGAGAGGTGGTGATTTTAATCAGGATTGAGTAGGATAGTAGTTACCAATTGAGAAAGCCGAGAGAGGTCGGTGAAACGCGTTTTGGACAAGATACCAGTGTAATGTATGAATTTTATTGATGTTTTTAATGTTTATGCAATAAATTCAATTTTAATACATACACTTGGAACATCTTCTATCCTGCTAAAAGAGGGCAAGAGTCATCCCTTTAATAAGACTCATAAGCTGTCATACTCAGAGCCAAGTTACAGGCTCTTTTCCAGGTGAGAAGCAACCTTCACCTTTCTGTTTATATTTGTCTTTTTAATCATAAGGATTTTAACACCAGGGCGATTTCCCCCTGTTTTATTCTCTGTTTTCTTTGAGGAACTTATTGGGATTGCAACAAGGACTACCCAGGCACCTTACAAACCCTAAAGTAATATTGGGGAGTAAGTGACAATTGCTGAGCGCTACACACTTTTTTCACTATTGCATGCTTGTGTGTATATAGTGTATTTATTTAGATTGTACTGTAATAGGTTTCAAGAGTACCTATTTTTTGTGAGAGCTGCTGCACTAAGAGCACTTTCTAATTTGTTTTAAGCGCCTTTGTGAACACAGATTACCGTGTGAATTTGTCTGTAATTACATGCCAACATATGTTTTACAATGTGCTCTATTCCCTAAACAGTGACATATGGTAAAAGGTGAAAATTGTAAAATTAGAATGCATTATGAAAATTTAACCTAAAACTACTTGCACGAGAAATTTGCTGTTAATGAAATACATTTGAATTAACATTAATCTTGGGAGTCATGAATTAATAAATAACACACATTTTAGTAAAGGAATAAAAAAAAAAACATACAAACAATACTCAATCATTGGCGAATATAGCTAAAGCAGACACAAATCAAGATAATAAGTATTACTGCTCACCCTCAGTTTTCTGTGTTCATGTTCTTGGGGTAATAATTTCATAATAGAAGTTCCACAGATCAAAATGTCATCAAGTAAGTCCATTTACTTACTTTTGTTAAATTCTCTCTTTAAAATGATTTATGACTATTGGCTATATAATAATTATTATTATGATATTTATAGAGCGCCGTCAAATTCCGCAGCGCTTTACAATGGGTGGACGAACAGACATGTAGTTGTAACCAGACAAGTTGGACACACGGGAACAGAGGGGTTGAGGGCCCTGCTTAATGAGCTTACATAATAGAGGGAGTGGGGTAAAATGACACAAAAAGGTAAGGATAGTATTAGACTAATGACAGTTGCAGAAGAGGAATCAGTCAGGAGCTATTAACAGTTTAATTGATACGCTTTTATGAAGAAGTGGGTTTTTAACGATTTTTTGAAGGAGTGGAGACTGGGTGAGCATCTAACGGAGGAGGGAAGCGAGTTCCACAGGAACGGTGCATCCCTTGAGAAATCTTCAAGGCGAGCATCAGAGGTTAGGAGTACGGACAGAAGATAGACGTAAGTCTTCAGCAGATCGTAAGGGCCTAGACGTAAGGGCCTTATACTTGTGTATAAGGGAGGATAGATAGGTGGGAGCAGCATTATGTAGAGATTTAAAAGCAAGAACCAGAATTTTAAATTGAGCTCTATATTTTATATGAAGCCAATGTAGGGACTGACAGAAGGGTTAGGCATGGGAGGTACGGACGGACAGTTAGATGAGCCTCGCCGCCGCATTCATTATGGACTGTAACGGCATTAGTTGGGAGCACGTAAGACCACTGAGAAGCGGATTACAGTAGTCAAGGCGAGAAAGGACAGTGGAATGGACCAACACCTTAGTCGCATCTGGCGTTAAGTAGGGGCGGATGCGCGCAATGTTTTTGAGATGGAAATGACAGGATTTGGCGATAGATTGAACATGAGGCTTGAAGGAGAGGTCGGAGTCAAAGAGAACACCTAGGCAGCGAGCCTGCGTGGTGGAGCTGATGGTAGCACCGTTGACTTGGAGGGAGACAGACACAGGAGTAACAACACTTGAAGGAGGAAAGACCAGAATTTCAGTTTTGGTCAAATTTAGTTTAAGGAAGTGGGCAGCCATCCAGTTAGAAACAGCAGAGAGGCAGTCAGAGACACTAGTCAAGAGGGACGGGGAGAGATCAGGAGAGGACAGGTAGATTTGCGTGTCATCTGCATAGAAATGATATTGGAAGCCAAAGGAGCTAATGAGTTTACCAAGGGAGGCAGTATAGATGGAGAACAGTAGGGGACCAAGGACTGAACCTTGGGGACACCAACAGAGAGGAGTTGGGGAGAAGAAGCAGAGCCAGAGAAAGAAACACTGAAAGAGCACTGGGAGAGGTAGGAGGAGCACCAGGAGAGAGCAGTATCTTGTAGACCGATATTGCGGAGGATGAGAAGAAGCTGTTGATGATCAACAGTGTCAAAAGCCGTAGATAGGTCAAGTTGAATTAGGATAGAGTAGTGACCACGAGATTTTGCAGCGAGTAGACCATTCGATACTTTGGTCAGTGCTGTTTCCACAGAGTGCTTAGCGCGGAAACCAGACTGAAGCGGGTCTAGCAGAGCGTTGGACTTGAGGAAGTCTGTCAATCTCGCATACACAATTATGGTGCACCATGATTTGGTTAAGTGCATCGTGAGTTATATGTTCAAGTATCAATTATACAAAATAGATTCTTGGCAATATGAAAAAAATCTTAAATCCTATTTGACAACACTGACAAAACGGAGTTGCGAAATAACACCTACAATTGATTGCATATCCGAATACAGAAAATGTCAGCTGTAATCTCCTGGTTAATTATAAAATAGTCAGTTAGTCTGTGCATTTGGATGACATCTGTCATAGTGTTCAGCTGTTTACATCCTTGTGCATCCAGAGTGCACTGCTTGATATGCATTTCACAAAAAGAGAAAATAATCATAATAAATGCTGCACAAAATTATATTTCAAACCCTTTATCTTCGGCATCCTAATTCATTTAATTACGTTATATTCACATGATAAAGTTTAATGTTAAGGTTTTCCAGATAAAATCTTCCAGATAAAATGATAAAAAGCGTGATCAATTCATGATGTAGACTCAAAGTGTTTAAAAAACAAAACTCATTTATTTTAATGTATTGTACAAAAAGATCACAAAACCACACACTCTCTCTTCCTTTTTCTTATATAAAACAAGCAGCTGAATGGATTCTGTAAAAACAAAGGAAAAACTACAGAGCACAGGGATATATTTAAATGGTGGTTATACATATCATGACATAATATGCAATTTATATAAAATCAGTGAGGTCCATTTTGATACTTTAATATATACAAACTTTAATTATCGTCTGCCATGCACAAAGCATGAAACTGCACATAAAACCACAAATATGGAAGGGGAAATTAACCAAATTTGTTTTTTTTAAAAAAAATAAAACAAAGTAAATCCACTTTGCATTTTGGTTGAAATATTTTACACTGGGAAACATCTCATTGTTGGCTAGAAACAGAAAACTGAAACTTGGGATTATACTTCTCACCTGTCGATTAAAATATTAATTGTTTGAACAAGCAATTGCCGATTTCTTCAGGGAAATATGTGCCATGGCAATAATATTTAACTGCCTGTCAGGACTTAATAGTACAGATCAATTTTCCAAGTCCATGTTCATATTGCTTGAACTATTAATCTGTGTGCTACCAGGTAGTTTTGTAGCAGGAGATGTGCAATATAATTATCTTAATATTGTCACTGCATTTGCAATGTGATACAAACCCTATCAAACAATAATAACAATCTGCAAAATATTAATCTTGTTTTCAAAAGAGAGTGCTACATATTGTGCAGGATTTCTATTGCAAAATGTCTAAAACTATCTTTATCTCTCTAAATGAATGATTGGAAGAAAAAAATAATGTCATGTTGAAGAAAATCTCCTTCTTAGCGATGCTGGTCAGTTTCAGGTCTCAAGGGGAACAAAATAATCTATGTGTTGGAATTTGAGAACCTCGTTCCCCCAGCAAGTCCACCCAGGCTGCAGGTTACGGGCAAACAGCTCCAAGCACTCCGCATCTTGCTTGACATATTCTTTCAAAATCTCTGTGCAAAACACAAGAAACACAAAGAAGAAGACAATGATGAAGAAGAACAAAAATCAATCTTCTTTCAGCTATTGGGAGATGAAAAAGTGGAGTATTTCATTAAAAAGAAGACAGCAAATTAATTTCAAGGATTTCATCAACAGCTTCTGCTATTTATAGTCAGGAAATCATTTGAAATAAGCGCCCTTGAGATCGCGAACAATACACAGTCATACACCTTCAATAGGCCTGATTTATCGGTTTTCATTTAGAGACAAGGAATGAGGATTTTACCGCCTACACAGGTGACTTTTCAATTTTTCAATAGAGTCATCATAGTGCTCCCAAGCAAGCAGTGACAATATTTTAAATGTTTTTCTGAATGATGGGAACAAAACACTGCTGAAAAGGACAGAACAATTAGCACAGAGGGAGAAGGTTAAAACTGGAGGACAACAAGTCCAACAAAAACATCCTTTTACCAGAAAAATAGCATTATCTTGTGCTACAGGAAGCATTGGTTCAAGGACTACATTCTAGACAGAAAAGTAAACTATTTGGTACTCCAAAGCACATGCTTGTGCTTTATCTGTTTGTACATGTAGCTCGGATACATGCTGTTGAACACTTTTACTGCACTTAAACAGCTGTTATGTTATCAGGTCAAAAGTTCATCTCTCTAGTGGACAAAATATTGCTTCCTTGAGATCTAATGCCAAATTGTTCTAGGTAATCAATAAACTAGAGTGGTGATATGGCATATATAAAGAACTCTTTGAGAATTAAAGCCACTTGCACTCTACATAAAGGCGATGGAATGGCTAAACTGTCCTGTTATAAATATCTAACAGATAAATTGTTGAAAACTATGGTTTTTAATGTTTCAATATTTATATCAACATGAACTGAGCATCAGTAAGTCTAAAAAATCCCGAGATATTATGGTTTATTTAGCTATGCAAAATGGATATCTGAAAAGGGTTAAAAGAACACTACAGTTACCCAGACCAATTAATCTCAATGAAAAATTCTGTCACCTACCCCTCCCTACAATTTAACCCTGTAGATAAAAACATTTTTTCGTTCTGCCAGAACAGTGAAATAGCACAGTAATACCCCGTTGTTTTCAGAGGGACCATCTGATTGGCGCAGATCAGCATTGAGCTCTACATGCGAACTACCCTTTCAATGCTTTTCTATGGGAACACATTGGATTTGCTGAAATAATTGATCTCGATGATCTTAGCCAAAGATGTATCGCTTCACCGGGGAGACCGGCGCATCAAGCGAAAAAAGATAAGTAAAATACATTTTCTAACCCATTCAGTGCTGTCCTAGTCACCTAAACGATGACCAGGGCACTATAGCATTACGAATACATATTTTTATTACTAACGCTATAGTCTTCCTTTAATGGTTTGTAGAGAACCTGTATGACATTTAGTTATAGAAGTCTAGCAACTACAATAATGTATCCCCTAAATCAGGGGTGATCCCAAAAGGTAGATCCCTAGATGTTTTAAAACTACATCTTCCATAATACTTTGTCATTCTAAAAGGCAGGCAAATCATCATGGGAGTTGTAGTTTTACAACATCTGGGGTTCTACCTTAACCCCTTAAGGACACATGTGGAAATATTCCATCTTGATTCCCTTTTATTTCAGAAGTTGTGTCCTTAAGGGGTTAAATAGATTTGATTTTTATGTGTTTCATTAAACCCATCCTTATACGTAGAATTTCAATATATGAACTAAATTCTTCTTTATACTTTTTCTAATTAGTCATTTAACACTATTAGCTGTATTTAATTAATACATTTATATTAAATTATCATAGGTAATTTTATTGAACAATACCAGTATTGTGAAGATTTACCTGAAATGTAATTACATGGGATTAATTTAGCTCATTGTAGTCATATGAGAAAATATGTATTCAGTTACCAAAGATGAATGTATCTTGTGTAATTAAATAGAACCCAATGGGAGGATGTGTTTTCAGCACACATACCTCTGGCAATTGAAAAAAGACTTTACAACAGGCTGCAATATATAATTTCGAGATTTAAAAAAAAAGTTATATACATCCTATTTTTCCGTGTATAAGACAATATTTTTTCACTATTTTTTCAAGTTTAAATTTGGGGGGTCGTCTTATACACGGAATGTTAAAAATGTAATAGGTGCTCCCTGGTCCCGCATTCCCCAAGAACACTCACACGGTCAGGCGCAGCTGCTCGGTCCAGGTCCCCGATTCCCCATGCACACTCTTTCGGCACTCAGGGAGTCTGCGGAATGTTCAAATTAAATAGGTACTTTAAGAAGCCATGACGACTCACGCCCTGCTCAGAGAAGACCTGTTGGGGCACCTACGGCGCTAAAACCGAGGAAGCAGCTCGGAAGGGCTTACACATGACGAACGCATGGTCCAGATGCGGGTCGCAGCCTTCCTATTATTATTGCCATTTATATAGCGGCAACAGATTCTATAGCGCTTTACAATATTATAGGAAGGGGGATTTAGCTATAAATAGGACAATTACAAGAAAACTTACAGGAACGATAGGTTGAAGAGGACTCTGCTTAAACAAGCTTACAGTCTATAGGAGGTGGGGGTGTAAAACACAATAGGACAGAGAAAAGCAATAAAAATAGGTGGGAGTGAAGCAGAGCTGGAGGAGAGAGTAGAGTGCTGCCCTTCAGGAAAGAGCAAGAGACAGGTATGTGAGGTAGAGGTTACTCTGGGAGGCCATAAGCTTTCCTAAAAAGATGGGTTTTAAGGCACTTCTTAAATGATTGAAAACTAGGGATGAGTCTGAAAGGGTGTAGGCTGTTGTTGAATTCCTGAAGTGCAACCAAATTATTCCCCAGGAGCTGTAATATATGTAACCTTACCCTACCAGCATGCAGCTCAATAAAATAAAAAACAGCTATTTTATAATCAAATCCATGTTCTTTTAGCCCTCCCCTAATACAAAAATAACAGTGCTCACCTACAGCAATCCTATGCTTTACCAGTCCCAAGTTACTTTATCTAGGCAGTGGGTTTTGGACACATTCAGTTATAAGTATGCAGTGTTGTATAGCAGTAAAATAATGTTTAACCTTGGCACGGCGGATGTTTGACTGAGAATAAATGGAAACATTTCACTTTTTGTAGTATCTAGCATTCTAAGTAGTTTTTCAAATACATCCTCAAAGAACCATCAACCTCTTATTTTTCTATCTTTAAAAACATTTTAGGTTTGACAGGATGGAGCTCAGCTGTCCGTGCCAATGATTGTGGTCCTGCATAGCTCTGTAGATTCTTGTAAATGAGAAGAACTGAAGCAAGTGTTATGGCAGGTAGCTTGGGTGACCATACTGAAACAGTATGACTACTTGCAATGTTGTTTATGTATGTGGTTATGCACCATCACAATTACGCTATGTGCATAATGATTTTCTCTTAATTACTTTAAGCTAGCAATGATACTCACCTTGGTTTTGTTTTGCTTTGTGTATGTGGATAACCCAAAGACTATTCATTTTAAATTACTTAATGAAATTTCAAAAAATCCACACTTGGGAAATCAACGTTTAACTTTTAAAGGAACACAGTAGGCACCCAGGCCAATTCAGCTAATTGATGTGGTCTGGGTGCTGTGTTTCTATTACACTTAGTGCTGCAATGTGAAACATTGCAGTTCCAGAGAACTGCAATGTTTACGGTGCAGTTTTAAGTCTGGTAGACAGCCACCTTTGGTCGGTTATCTGGTCATGCTCTGCATAAGGACCTCCAGCATCAGATTTTCCCCATAGAACAGCATTGAATGACGTCGGCAGGGGAGGGTCATGGGCTGGGCCTGACCAAGCGCAGAGGGACATTGGCGCTGCATACAGGTAAGTGGCTGAAGGGGTTTTAACCCCTGGAGCCCCGCGGGAGGAGGGGGGCACTTTTTAAACCTATAGTGTCAGGAAAACTGGTTTGTTTTTCTGGCACTATAGGATCCCTCTAATAAATCCACATATGTGGAATCAGAGCAACTTACTTTTCAGGATAGAGCAGTGCGTTTTGAAGCTCCCTGCAAATGTAACTACACCTGCTACAATGTTATGACATGGCACCTATAAGAGTGTCAAACCGGACGACTCCTTATGAGCATTTGACAAAGCTCTAGGGTGTAGAGAAACGTGTTGTGCGAGACAAGACTGAAAAAGAGGACGAGCCACTGAGAGACTAAATAGTTACAGAGAGCCTTCCAAGGATTTTAATATTTGATTTGTTTTAAATGTTTATAACACTACTTGAGAAATAAAGGCTTCACAAATACCAACAGTCTCTGTCTGTGGTCCGGTTTATGCCTGGTGGATCCATCAAACTCAAGGAGCTTGATCCCTCCAGGGCTCTTACAGTGAGAGTGGAACAGTCCACTCAAATGCAGTTTGACACCATAAAATGTTATCTGAATATATATATTTTTTAAATGTATAGATGTTCTGCACTAGATTGTTCTAGTTCTGCACCAAATGTTTGGGTTGATTTCTATATATAGGGTATATTTGCTTATATTCTTTGTTGGCTACTGCAATTTTGTCACAATAAGCACCCATTGATTACTATTTATTATTGACTTGCACTTTAAGTTTTTAGAAGGTTGCACTGTTATTCTTGCACTTGATCGTTTGCACAAGAAAATGTTCTGTTTTGCACAAAATATTTTGCATTTTAAAGAAATACACTAAATATTTAGTACTTTAACCTCTTAATAACCAGAGCGTTTTTCAATTTTCTTACCGTTTTTACACTTCTGCAGTTTTTGTGTTTTGCTGTAATTTTCCTCTTACTCATTTACTGTACCCACACATATTATATACCGGTTTTCTCAACATTAAATGGTCTTTCTAAAGATACCATTATGTTCATCATATCATACAATCTACTATAAAAACAATGATAAAATATGATGAAAAAAATTAAAAAACACACTTTTTCTAACTTTGACCCCTAGAATTTGTTAAGCATCTACAACCACCAAAAAACACCAGTGCTAGTTTCTAAATTTTGTCCTGAGTTTAGAAATACCCAATGTTTACAACATGTTCTTAGCTTTTTTTGCAAGTTAGAGGGCTGTAAGTACAAATAGGACATTGTGGTTTCAAAATATATATTTTAAAAATGTATCAATAGTGACATTGTAACCAGGGCTGGCACCACCGTTAGGCGAACTAGGCATTCGCCTAGAGCGCCAGCCTGCTGGGGGCACCCACCGGGATATTCCTGGTGGGATCCCCCTGTCTTGGGCCGCAGCGCTGGGTGAGCGGCTCTAGAGCCCCCCTTCAGCATGGGGCCGCTCCTCTAGGCGCCCGGAGGTGGGGGCACCAAGAGGTGTCCTGTTACAGTATGACAGAGCAGGCACCTTCTTACCCTGATGACAGGCTGCGAGGGAGGCTCTTCTTGCAGGGTCTGACTCCTCCCTCGCGTGCCCTCTGTGATGCCGGATGCCGTGAATATGACGTCATTCCGGCCCACGGCATATTAAACAGCGGGCGGGAGGAGTGAAGAGCTGCTCCACACTGGACCCCAGAGAGGTGAGTGTTTGCGTGTTTGTCAGTGAGTGAGTGTCTGCCTGTGTGTGTGTGTGTCTGTCAGTGAGTGTCTGTGTGAGTGTATGTCTGTCAGTGTGTGTGTGTGTATGTCTGTCAGTGAGTGTGTGTCAGTGAGTGAATGTGCCACTGAGTGTATGTGTGTATGTTAGTGAACGAATGTCAGTGAGTTTCTGGGTGTGTGTCAGTGAGTATGTCAGTGAGTGTGTGTGTGTGTCTGTCAGTGATTGAGTGTATGTCTGTCGGTGAGATTCTCTGTGTGTGTGTGTGTCAGTGGGTGAGTGTATGCGTGTCAGCGTGTGTGTGTCTGTCAGTGAGTGAGTGACATTCAGGGGGTTCAAAAAGAATCTTTGCCTAGGGCCAGAAATCCTTGCACTGGCCCTGATTGCAACACTGTTATCTGTCATAAATCTCTGAATCACACCTCACATGTACATATTTTTTTTAAAGTAGACAACCCAGGGTATTCAATATGGAGTATTTCCAGTCATTTTTAGTAGCCACTTATTCACAAACACTGGCCAACGTTAGCATTTATATTTGTTTGTGTGTTAAAAATGCAAAAAACAATTATGAACGCTAACTTTGGCCAGTGTTTTTGACTAAGTGGCTACTAAAAAAGACTGAACATACCCCATTTGCAATACCTTCTTTTGTAAATGGTATGCCACAATGGGGGTAATTCTCATTCCTGGGCTACCATACGCTCTCAAAGGCAACATCACCAATCTGGCAAATTTCAATGTGAAAAAAATTAAAATCAATCCTTATATTTGACCCTGTAACTTTCAAAAACACTATAAAACCTGTACTTGGGGGGTACTGTTATACTTGGGAGACTTAGCTGAACACAAATATTAGTGTTTCAAAATAGTAAAACGTATCACAACAATGATATCATCAGTGAAAGTGTGGTTTGTGTGTAAAAAAATGCAAAAATATTTCACTTTCACTGACAATATCATCACTGTGATAGGTTTTACTGCTTTGAAACACTAATATTTGTGTTCAGCGAAGTCTACCAAGTAAAACAGTACCCCATGTACAGGATTTAGGGTGTCTTGGAAAGTTACAGGTTTAAATACAGTGCTAGCAAATTAAATTCTCTGGACTTTCGGCCTGGGTTGTCACCCAAATTGCAATCAATGAAATTACTTAATTATGTAAAAATATTACATAAATATGCACACAGATTTTAAATATATATAATATACATATTTATATATTTGAAGTATATAGTTGAAGTCTATGTCTATATTTATGAAATTATTTATGTAATTATGTATATTTCGTATTATTTTTACTTATTTATATATACATAGATATATATATATATATAATTTCATTCTAAGTGTATTTTGATATAAATATATATATATATTAATATCAAAATACAGTTAGAATAAAACTACATATATATAATTATTTGTATTATTTTTAAACTTTTAAATTTATTTCTGTTTTTATTTTTATAATATATATATACACAATATAGTTATTATACATATTATATACATATGTGTGTATTATTATTATTATTATTATGATATTTATAGAGCGCCGTCAAATTCCGCAGCGCTTTACAATGGGTGGACGAACAGACATGTAGTTGTAACCAGATAAGTTGGACACACAGGAACAGAGGGGTTGAGGGCCTGCTCAATGAGCATACATGCTAGAGGGAGTGGGGTGAAAAAAACACTTAGTTTGACATTATATATATATTTTTATTTTTCATTTTTGAAAATTTATTAACATTATTTTTTATTTTAATTTTTTTTTTTTTACTTTTTCATCAGCAGGGGGGCAGCCCTCCTGCAGGCTGCACTATGGACGTCTTTCAGAATGATCACATGGCCAGGTGGGTCCTAATTTGCCGAGTGGGGACTGTCTGGGCTGTCAGAAAGTTCCCCCAGACGGAGAGGAACACCAGCGATCGGGTAGGTAATTATCAATACTTGGGAATGGGGGGAGAGGGGGTTTAATGCCTGATGGCATCCGATGCTCTGCTACACTATCAGGTGCGATCACCCGGCAGTCAGGAGAGGTATTGCAGGATGTCTCGACATCTGCAATACCGTTATAGCGGCTGGAAGCGATCACCAACGCTCACATTTGCCGCGGACGTACCAGGTCGTTATTGACTGTTTTTTGTTGGATCTACCCCCTGCGTCCGCGGTCACTAAGGGTTTAAAGACACATCCAAGTATTTAGCACCTTAAAGAGACATCCAATGACTGTGTGCCTGCCTGTGTATCAGTGAGGGCCTCTGTCTGCCAGTCAAAATGTGTGTTACTCTTAAACAGGAAATGGTGCAGTCTTGACAAGAAGGGCAAACTTAGATAAAGGAGGTGCCCAAATTTAGTCATGGCTAGGGCAGAACAAAACCAAAATGCACCACTGAACATACCACAAGAAGAACAAAGGAGAAGTAACTTTTAGGTATAAAATGCAGTTGGTGCTACAAAACTGTAACTATGAATTACAGGTACTCCTCACCTACCGACCGGGTTCCATTCCTACGAGTTAAGGGACTCCCTGCTTTGGTGCGCTTGTCTATATTCGGGGAAATTTCACCAGAGCAGGGAATCCCTCTAATCTATGTTCGGGGAAATTTGACCTAACATAGATTAGAGGGATTCCTTGCTCTGTTGCATTTGTCTATGTTCAGGGAAATCTCTCCGTACACAGACTAATGCAGCAGATCAGGGAATCCCTCTAATTCCCACGAAGGTTCGCACTTACCGCCCTGCGAGAGAGCTGGTCGTAAGTGCGAGCCGTCGTAAAACAGGTAGGTCACAAAACAAGGACCACCTGTATACCAAATTGAAAACTGAACGACAAAATTAATACTAAAATAGCTAGGGAGTAACTATAGCCAAGTTGGATAGTTTTTCCAAATCAGGGAATTTGTCTCATTATTATTATTTGTATTTTAATTCAATTTGAGTTAAATTAATACTCTTAGCACCATAAAAACAATTGAAATGAAGTTGTTATGGTTTCAGGATGCCCTCGAGTGCTTTGTATGTACTTTCTAAAAAAAAAAACAGAAAAAAAACCCAGAAACCATGCCCTACTAGGGGAACTGGAGATCTGGCACTGGAAGCAGCCTTTGGGGTTAAACCCTCCAAAAAACGGTTTAACTCCTTCTGGTTAGAAAGAACCTAGTGGCATCCTGGCACTATAACTTAATTTCAATTAAGTTGTTATAGGGCCTGGAGTGCCCCCTTAATTGAATAATTTTAAATAATTCTTCATCTCTCACAGTTGTGCGTTTGTCTTATATCATCACAATGAACACAAAGCTGTAAATTAAAACTATGTTGAGGTATGAATTGTTCAGCCATGAGCATGTTGCTTCTGCAATGCAAAGGATATGGACTCTTGCTGCATTGGGGGGGACTAAACACATTATATCTGGTGGTACAGAGTTTACTCTGCAGACAATAAAAATAAGCTTCTGTCAAGAATATTATACAGTATGTATGAGTTTTATTGTATTTTTGGAGGACAGTGCTTAATGAAAAAGTTGATATAAAAATGTAGAAATTTAAAGGAACACTATAGTCACCAGAACAACGACAGCTTAATGTAGTTCGTCTGGTGAGTATAATAGCTCCCTTCTGCATTTTTATGTAAACACTGCCTTTTCAGGGAAAAGGCAGTGTTTACATTGCCCCTTTGGACACCTCCAAGTGGCCACTCCTTAGATGGCCACTGGAGGGGCTTCCTGGCTAAGTGCTGCACAGTAAGCATCCCTGCCATTCAGCGTCCCCACGCTCTGCATGGAGATGCTTAATTTTCCTCATAGAGATGCATTGATTCAATGCATCTCTATGAGGAGGTCGTGATTGGCCAAAACGGCATCAGGCCCGCCCCATGTCGATTTTGGCCAATCCAATTGAATTGGCTAAAAAACGGCCATTTTGATGATGTCACAAAGGGGGCGGAGCCAGCGCCAAAATAAGGTGAGTTTTAAACTTTTATAGGGGACTAAGAGGGGGGCAAGCCACCTCTATGGTGGGTTTAGCACTATAGGGTCAAGAATACATGTTTGTATTCCTGACCCTATAGTGATCCTTTAACATGTGTTGTTTTAAAATAAGAAAGGTGATAAAAAAAAATTATATATACATGGGATATTTCAAAATCACTATATGAAATAAAATTATGATAGCCTATAGAATGATAAGAGAAACTGTCATTTCACCCTATGTTCCTTGTAAATATATTGAGTGGGTTTATAATAAATTCTTTACTTGACCTGCTTTAATATGAGGATAGACTTTCAAATCGGTACTTTTCAAAACAGAGGTGGATTTGCAAAACATGACCATCTCATATACTTCTAGGATGATGGATTGTCGCCATGGATACAAAGTTTCAAAACTACAATGCACAGAGCATCTGCTAAAGAATAGCACGTCAGCAGTAACATGGCCTTGTTTCATAAAGAAGAGCACTTTACAAAGAAACATGAATATGAATACTAATATGAACAATAGCAAGTACATTTACTGTACATACTGTAGACCATGAACCTTCTTGATTCATCATATATTTGATGGAATACAATCTATACACAAAGCAGATAAGTATGTTTGCTAGATACTCCCATAATGAAACAAACTATAATCACCAATTTAACAACTGAAAATTATAAGGCTACACAGATTTGCCCACTTCAGAATCCTAGCCATGCTGTGTTAAAGCCATTTTCTGTGAAAAACCATCAAGATTACACTCTAGGATCAAAAAACACACACCTGTGGTGACTGAAAAAACACAACTGCAAATCTTTGACCAAAATGGTAACAAATCACTCAGGACATTTCACATAGATGTAACGATTTAAATTTTGTTGTTTAACCCCTTAAGGACCAAACTTCTGGAATAAAATGGAATCATGACATGTCACACATGTCATGTGTTCTTAAGGGGTTAAAAAACAACTTTGATTCTTAACTGATTAGATGAGCGTTATTTAAATACATTTGTAGAAAAGTAATGATGGTCCAAGCACTCAAGTTAAATCCAGTGAGCAGATATATTGAAGCGGGTGCAAGGCAACGTTTTGGCCATCAACAAGGCCTTTGTCAAGCTTGACAAAGACCCTGTTGTGGGCCAAAACGTTGCTTTGCACCTGCAGTATCCATTTCGGTAATTATATTTAAATACATCTGTGACATTCACTAAAAGTGTCTCTGTCACCACCCTCTCATTTTGAACTATTTCATAAAAATAAAAGGCTTGTTTACAATTTTGTTGCTAGTTTTTATGGGCTGCTGGTGCTCTCTTAAATGCTTGTTTAAAAAATAGCAGCTGCTTACAGATCGGCAGAATCTTACCAGTTGCCACTAGCGAAAAAGCCACTTGCAAATAGCACCGAACATTTTCCACTATTCTCTAGCGAGTCATTACCCTCTACTTACAAACTAGTTTTCAACTGTTTGACAGCCTTGTCGCTACTCATTACCTGCTGCTGCCAACCCCAAAAAGCGTAACACCAGTAGTTCCTACTTTATCATAAAACAAACTATTTGACTTGTATTCAAAGCCTAAGTTAACAAAACTTGACAAGAGTTTGTCTCTGCAGTCGCTAAGGTGTAAATATTGCTTTTTTCTGTGAAATGGCAGTGCTTACATTTGCCTCCAAGGACACATTTAGTGACTGTCACTTAGACAATCCTAACAGATGCTTTCTATCACAGTTCTGCAATCTATGAGGAGATGCTGATTGCTGCTTATGCACAGGAGGTCCCTAACACATCTCTATACATTGGATTGGCTAAAAATTAGTAATGGTAGGGGCTTAGAAACAGTGTGGGTGGGATAGAAGATAAGTAAATCTTTTTTTTCAGGTTAGCTGTGGGGGTGTGTGCATATGGTTATACAGTAAGGAGAATACTTAGAATATAGAGGCACTTCCGCGCCAATAGTCGGCTATTTAATCAGAGACTTGTTAATGACTGATTAGTAATTTAAGTGAATATATTGATATGAAGATGAAAAATCAGTACTTGAAATACAATTTTTTTTTTTGGGATTGTGAGTTTTCATTAAATTTCAATACAGTTAAGTTTTAATTAGCTGTACACCATCCTTTCTCTTTTTCCTTTGTTGTAAAACAGTTTGCTCCCTTACAGGGGAATGGCACAATGGTACTACCTGGTATGGTAATGATGCTTGGAGTAATTCATTAACTATTCTTATTTTAGGTTTCCTTGCACCTATTTTTGTTATCCGTTTATTCTGAATTGTAGCATTCTTTTAATGGTTCATCTCTGGTTTTGCTAGTTTACCTGCTGTCACCACATGCATAGATGGATGAAGAATTTAAGAATTAATTAGAATTGAAATCACGATAAGATTTTTCGGATGCCTCTGGCATCTCTCATGCCACACTACCAAGTACGATTACCTCTCATCAGTCAAATACAAAGGAAAAAGGATATGCACTTTGTGGAGAGGCTTAGTTCTTGTGTAAAGACTACTTGCTCTAGTGACCAAAGAACTAACAACCTCACTCGGCAACCAAAGGATCTCCAGTTTGGAAAATCTATACAATGCTACTTGTTCAGGCCCAAGATTCTGTAGGTATCAGTTTCCCCCATTAACTATAGTTGAAATACAGTATGTAGTGAGAGCAATAAACAAGTCGCAAGAGAGTGCTGAGAACAGACAGCAGTTCAATTAGCCTGCCCTTCGGTGGGTCCCCGCTCAGTTCTCAATCTGGTTTTATCTCATCTTGTGCCATTACAGAGAGAACCAGACCACGCATCTCAGACTGATTCTACCCAAAAGAGCAGAACAGATCCAAAATACAGGGCGGCTCTCTCTGCACGAGAGATACAGCAACCCCACAGTATGTACTGTTTCTTCATGTATTACTGTTAATATATGTTCTATTCACTTGTCCTGCTTCAGTGTTCTTTCGGCAAGACATGTCACAAACAGATACCACACTCTATTATTACCACTGTCTGTCTTCCACTTTGCGTTCTCTAATAAACCAATATTCATTCCCAGTACAATATATCTTGTCTATTGTTTGCATGAAATGAGGAACTAACTTTCCCAAACTAACCATGCTAAAGACCTGCCTGCTAAGAAGATACAAGTGTTGTGGCAGTGATTTCTGGTATTGAGAAGAAACAAACTGTATAATATTAGTGTCGGGATCTCAGCCAGTGACTAGCCCTTTTGTGCCTGTTTCACCAGGAAAATCCCTTGAGACAGAGATGCAACTGCTCATAAATATCTAATTTATTTTCCAACTACTATAGGTAATGAAAGGACTCTGTAAGGGACCACTTATCTTCCTAGACCCAAGCTTTATAAGTTGCTACTTGAATTTCTCCATTGGGTTTGCTTAGTTATCGATTTCTTTTACTGGATATGTTTGCACTTCAGATGATTTGGTTTCTCTGTGTTTATTTGATATATGTGATAGTTTTCTCAACTATATTCTTGAAAATAAACATTTCCTTAACAGATTTTTTTGTGAATTCTTCAATTTAATTTTATTCAGTTTAATGTTTTTCCTGAAGAACAAAAAAAAAATCCTATTGTCAGTATGACATTTCCATAAGAGTGGGAAGTTTGTTGAGAGATAGCTAATTAAATTAAGCAGGAAACGTACAGACTCTAATGGATGTTTTCTTTAATAAAATATAGGGGAAAAAAAAACGTTCTTTACTGACTCACTGAGAATTTAGAACTGTCTCCGTGATCACTGTGAATTTAGAACTGTCCTGATGCTGCCATTGTTTATACCAAGACTATTGCAATGAGAAGATATTGCTTTGTTTTTCCTTATTAGGGATTGTGGTAAGCAGATGAACCAGCACTAATTAAGATACAGAGTAGTACGCCAAGTCATGACATTATAGAAAAGGACAGTCTGGAATGATTCATATCACCAAGCAAGTTATAACATTTTTATAAAAGGCAATATTTACATGTGTGATGCTAGTTCATACAAGAGACCATCTGCTTGTGAAGATGTGCAAACAGGTAAAAAAAAAACAAGAAAAGGCAGAAGCCAAACTTATCAACTGTCTGCGAGGACAGCAAACGTTAAAATGTTTAGCAAATATCAGTATCAGAGTATAGTACTGTGACATGGTAATTTATACACTAAATGTTGAAATGTGAAGGATTAACAAAATAACTGCATATCTGAGACCACCAGCTCACTGATCTGCAAAACCAAATACGGTTTTATTTAGGTCTAAGTTCCTTCTTCAGTGTTTCCCAATTTCAATGTTAGGTGTTAAAACCAGATAGATAGAACAGAGATGAACTGCTTTTATCAATCCTAGGTGATATTTGACTGTTTCAAGCTAACTCCTACTGTGCAGAATGCATGTCAATGCAGATATTAATGTAACTATCAAAAACAAACTAAAAAATGTGATCCGTATAGGGGATAGTACCAGTTTTAAAAGCATTCACTGGATTTAACTTACCAAGTAGAAAAATCACCTCTTTTACATTATACAAATACAAACCACATTATTTTATAGAGTGCAGATTATTCCAAGCTATTAGGAACCGATTTCATTGTTTGAAACTGTGAAATATGAGGATATTTTATTTAAAATAACAATCAAATGGTAAATGTTAAAGAGTAATTGTTTCTACTGTGTGTTTGCTTATTTATTTAACATTTGGCAAGGAGAGGGAGTCAGACAGTATTTTATACAGAAAAGTTTGAATCCTTTGATTCTTTAGCCATTTCCACATTCTGAAATACCACACATGTTTAGTTTCTGGATTTTGGCAACTGCAGAATAAAAATTTTGGATGGAAACAGATGGGAAGAGAGGGTTGGAAATTGAGGGAAATGTAGAAAATAAGCAGATGTGGGGTAAAGTCTGTGATGAAAATGTAAAAATGAAAAGATGATTTTTTTCTCTTTTGGAGCCACAGATTTTTTTTTTATTTTTTTTATGCAGACACATACATTTAACACAAAATTTCTAAATTTTTGTTATGGGCCAACCAATAATGGGCTGGGTATTTAACTATATGGCCATACACATGGGGTGACATAATTTTTCGCTTGACATAGGTTTTTCTAAGTAGCTTTGTAAGGTTTAGTAACGTGCTTAGAGGGTACACTGATTTTTCTTAGCTTTTAATGTACTAAGAATAAATTGCATATCGCATAAACCTCTCCTGAGCAGTGGTGTGTGGCAGACTTATGTAATATAAGTAATAAGTGGTGTAAGTAATTTTATAACAAAAGGCAATTTTTTTAGAATTCAGTTTACCACTCCCTTCTGTATACCACAGCCCGCTTCAGTCAGTTTTCACTCGTCTAGTTTCTCCTTCTGCCAATCTCTATTCTATCTTTCTTGTATCTCTTTCAGTGTTGTTTTATTCAACACAAGCTATATGTGTCTCTCTTCTCCATATTTGTCCCTTACCCACTATTGTTAACCTAACCAGCATATCCCACTCTCGTCAACAATTTGTGAGTTGAGGGTTGACTGTGTGGTTCTACATGTCTGTGTGACTAAGGCTTTGGTGTGGACAGTTGCGGCTTGTAATGTTGTATTTAAGAGGTGGCCATGAGTTGAGTGAGGATGGTGGCTGTGTGTGGAAAGGCTATGGGTGTCTTTCGTTCCATCCTCCCCACTAATTTCAATATTTAAAAAAATGCCCCAATGCTTACCTTTCATGGAGGTGGATAATATTCCTGGTTGTTCAGTGAAGATTTTAACATTTACCACTAACTAGTGGTCACAGATCAATGTGAGCACTCCTTCTACTTGAGTGAGTGAATGCGGAGTAATCCTGATTCACACAAAAGTGATGGAACTGTATGGGAGCACTGATTGTGATTGGTAGCTACGAAATGTGCAGATCACACCCTCTCTGGTTGTTATTAGAAGGTGTGGGATCTTCTTAACCAGGTTCCAGCATGGAACATGTCTCAATTATAATGAATTGGAGATCCAAAGGATCTTTGTTATGGCAGTTTTTTTAAATGTACAGCAATACTATGATTTTCATATCTATGTTTGCTTCCAACATGTTCCTCAAATCTTATATGGGATGTCTTGTAGTTCACCACACATATTATAGTCCACATTTACATGTTAAAAACTATATGACATTTGTGAATGGCACATTGTTACATAGTTACATAGCTGAAAAGAGACTTGCGTCCATCAAGTTCAGCCTCTCTCACATATCTTTTTGCTGTTAATCAAAAAGAAGGCAAAAAACTTTTGAATACCTAAAAACATTTTTGGGGAGGGTCATAAAGATAACTTTGAACTAAACTTCTTTTTAATGTTGTTGCTCCACTAGAAATTAGATGATATGGGAGAAACACACAGCTTTGAAAGAAAATATACATTTTGAAGATTTTGAAGAATTGTCCCATAGTACAGAAATCAATTCAGAAAAAGTAAAAAAGGAGATTACAGTAGGGAAATGGAGTACATACCAAAAGGATGTACATGATTATAAGACTAGAAATACAAGAAGGAGAGAGAATAATCAGTGATAGAGAATAAATCCTGACAAATTCCCAGGAAGACAAGATCTACTAAAATACAAAAAAAAAAAAAAAAGAGAGATGAAAGAAAACCATGATTCAATATCATAAAGGTTAAAAAAAAATCCACCAGGGAGGCTGTAGAATATTACTTATTCTTTGTTCTTATTTATATTACAGTAGGTATGGATGTCTAATGGGCTAGAAAGAACAGATGGTAATTTGCTAAGCTGTACCATGAGAACTCTAAAATGTGATAATTGAAGGTCTTGTCCTTAAATGGCCAGAGTTATACTTAAAACGCATGATGTCATTACGGTCAGAGCTACCGTATTTTCCGGCGTATAAGACGACTGGGCGTATAAGACGACCCCCAACTTTTCCAGTTAAAATATAGAGTTTGGGATATACTTGCCGTATAAGACTACCCCTCTTCCAATGCACACCAAATAAAAATTAGCCATGATGTACAGTGAGCTACACAGCAAGACATTAAATAATGATAATCTGAAATAGCATTTAAAGCCCAGGTATGTGCCAGGCTGTTTGGGCATATAATCCATGCCTGCTGGTCTAGCACACAGGAGGCTAATTGCGATATATTCTTTTTACTCCCCCCCTCCATTCTTTTTACTCCCCCCCCATTTTTTTTACTCCTCCCTACGTTCTTCTCACCTCCCCTTCCCTGTGCAGAGTGGGTGGCCGAGCTCCTCTTCGTCCTGTCAGTCCGGCCGGGTACCGCGCGGTACAGGAGATTCAGTTACCTGTTCCCGGCCGGACTGACAGGACGAAGAGGAGCTCGGCCACCCACTCTGCACAGGGAAGGGGAGGTGAGAAGAGAGGCAGTGCAGCAGCCGTCTGAGCACTCTCTATAGCAGCATTAGAAGGGCCGGCGATGGGGGTGCAGGGCGGCCACGGCAGCCATATAGACCCTATACCCGGCGTATAAGACGACCCCCGACTTTGGAGAAGATTTTCCAGGGTTAAAAAGTAATCTTATACGCCAGAAAATACAGTATATAGAATAGTGGACAAAGGACACGTGGTTTGTTGTCCGTCTGTTAACTAGCTATGTAACTTAACGCCAGATGTGGCTAAGGTGCTGGTCCATGCCACTGTCGTCTTTTGCCTTGACTACTGCAATCCGTTTCTCACTGGTCTTACCTGCTCCCAACTTGCCCCATTGCGGTCTATAATGAATGCGGTGGCGAGACTCATCTTCCTGTCCGCCCACACCTCCCACGCCTCACCCCTCTTGTCAGTCCCTGCATTGCATTGGCTTCCCATAAGATATTGGGCTCAATGTAAAATTCTGGTTCTTGCTTTCAAATCTTTACATAATGCTACTTCCACCTATCTATTCTCCCTTATACACGAGTATGTCCCATCTAGGCCACTACGCTCTGCCGAAGACTTGCATCTATCCTCTGTTCGTACTGCCACCTCTGATGCTCGTATCCAAGACTTTTCTAGGGTTGCACCGTTTCCGTGGAACTCCCTTCCCTTTTCCGTTAGACGCTCACCCAGTCTCCATTCCTTCAAAAAAATCATTCAAAACTCACTTTTTCACAAAAGTATATTACTTAAACTGTTAATGGCTCCAAAACCCCCCACACTAAGTCTTTATTGACTACTATTCTACCAATCTACTTCGCTAATACTTCCCTTACCTTATGTGTCACTTTACCCCACTCCCTCTAGCATAGGGGTGTCCAAACTTTTTTCAAAGAGGGCCAAATTTGATGAAGTGAACTATTTTGCCTGACATTCTTTGAACCATTAAAATTAAATGCAAATTAACTATTTTATGCGAAATGTATTGCAAGAGGCATACTTTTCATTTCATCTCTTTATTGTGTCCCTTCTCTCTTTTACTGTCCCTTCTCTTTTATTCGGTCTCTCTTAATTCTGTCCCTTCTCTCTTTTATTCTGTCTCTCTTGATTCAGCCCTTTCTCTCTTTTATTCTGCCCCTTTATTCTCTGCCCCTTCTCTCTTTTATTCTGCCCCTTCATTCTCTGTACCTTCATTCTCTGCCTCCAGGGAGAAGGAAACAAAATCCTGTGATGTCGACATCCAAGAGATCGCGAGAACAGAGACTGAGAATGAGCAGTGACTGCACGCCCGTTAGCTTTCTCACGATATCTTGGCCCCAGCGCGCCGCTCAGGACTGCGGCATTCAAAGATCCAGGGATCCTGAGCAGCGCTCGGGGATTCACTGGGGGCCACAATAGATAGGATTGGCCAAATAACCTGTGGGGCCGTATTAAACCAGAACTTTGGACATGACTGCTCTAGAATGTAAGCTCATTGAGCAGGGCCCTCAACCCCTCTGTTCCTGTGTGTCCAACTTGTCTGGTTACAACTACAGGTTTGTTCATCCACCCACTGTAAAGCGCTGTGGATTTTGTTGGCTTTATAAATAATAACATAATTTAACGCATCACCTGGCACCCCGACTGGGTACCTCCATTGAAGGATGCTCCTAGCACTTCCCGAGGGCTCCAAGCACTCCAACAGACACCTCCAGGCACTGGACGACACTCAGTCCTGGGAACTCTGGAACCGAATGGAGAATTAGCTCTAGTCCTTACAAGGACTTTCCCCAGTGAATCTCCTGCAAGCTGGAACAGCAGACACAGGAGCAAAGCTTCTTCCCTCCAATAACAGGACGACACACAGTTTTGGAGTGTAAACAGGAACAGACAGAGCTGTGGTTTTATTGTTTCTTATATACACATTTTTACACAATGTTGCCACCCACATGGTTTTGTAGCACAGCCAATCAAATACACTATAATACAGTTAAAGACTCCCAGTTAGGACAAACAAACCCTCCCCCTCTGCCTGTGATATAATTGCTGTACACAATGGGTTGATGTCATTATCACAGGCAGAAAAATACAGTTTAAACACAATTCTTATGACTTCTAAAATATACATCCAATCTCCATACATATTATTAATCAGCACACTTCAAATAAACATATTCAAAATTCAGACAATTTCCTTCAGTGGTTAAGAAGTTAGTTGGGAGTCCTTTTTGACCGAGGAGGGACAAATCAGCCAGTTCCAACTGGTCTGGCAGGGTCCCTGGGACAACGCCCTGCTGGAGAACAATGGGGGGGAGAGGGAAAGGCACACCTTCCCATGGATTCAAAGGGCAGAAAAAGTGTCCTAAAATCCAATAAGCCCAAACAATGTTTATAAAAGGCAAACTCTCCCAGGGGCCATAGTCAGAAGATAGGAGGCGGGCAAACAGGCCCCTCCAAAAACCAGTGGCGAGGTCACTTTCGCCACACATAATAAAATGTTAAACAAAAATCTGCACACCAGTCAAGCCATAAGACTTGCTTTTTCCACAAATCACAAATCTGCAGTGAGATTCCTACCACAAAGGATTCTGGGTGGGCATACATATATACTCCTGAGGAAAGTTCAGACTTTGAACTGAAACGTCGACAGATTTTACCAGCAAACAACCTGAATAAAAGTTACGTTTTATTATTTATCCTTTACAAGTCCTTGGAGTGCTATCATTTCCAATATTTATATATTTTTGCGGACAAGCCCCGGGCCCTTAATATTTTTCCTACTGGAGTGCAGGCATAAGGATTTTTTTTTCACACACACACATATATATATATATATATATATATATTACTGAAAAAAGAGATGCACTCTGCAGTCTTCAAAAAGTGAAATTATATTGAATCCATACAAAGGTTTACATGTGTCCGATCAACGTTTCGACCTGTTCAAAACGTCGATCTGACACATGTAAACCTTTGTATGGATTAAATATCATTTAACTTATTGAAGACCGCTGAGTGCATCTCTTTTTTCAGTATTATATATTTTCTATGTGGGATTGCACCAGGGCAATAATCTATTTTTGTATGGGCAGAAAGGGTGAGTGCCAAGCCATCTATGTGTGTATATATATATGTATTTATACACACACACACACACACACACACACACATATATATATATATATATATATATACACACATATATAAATATATATATAATATTTTCTTTTTATTCTGCTTTATGATAAAAAAGAAAAAACCTATTGTGGGAGGGAAGGAGTTTCCTGCGCAAGACTCCAAAGTGTTTCATTAGAGCCACATTTTAGGCTTCATTTAATGTGACTTGGCACTTTGAGAGCTTTGATACATAGGGTATTTATATAGTACCATCTGCATTATTGTTTGTTATAATTTTTTGTCTTTGAGGTTCAGTCACCTTGCTGGAGATTCATATATTTGAGAAGTATCATTGGAAAACATCAGAGAGGATTACAATTTTTTCATTGGCACCATTTGTTTCAACAATTGTGTAAATGTTATATTAACACTTCATTTGTTTCATATATATGGTGATTTTGGTGTAATGTTTTTGTCATTTTTATTTGTTAACATGGTTTTTAAGGTGCTTCACTAATCATCCATGATTGCCAGCATATTAAAGGACCACTATAGTGCCAGGAAAACATACTTGTTTTCCTGGCACTATAGTGTCCTGAGGGTGCCCCCACCCTCAGGGACCCCCTCCCGCCCGGCTCTGGAAGGGGGAAAGGGTTAAAAACTTACCTTTTTCCAGTGCTGGGCGGAGAGCTCTCCTCCTCCTCCTCCTCCGTTCCTCCCCTGGGCTGAATGCGCACGCGCGGCAAGAGCTGCGCGCGCATTCAGCCCGTCGCATAGGAAAGCATTTACAATGCTTTCCTATGGACGCTTGCGTGCTCTCACTGTGAAAATCACAGTGAGAAGCACGCAAGCGCCTCTAGTGGCTGTCAATGAGACAGCCACTAGAGGATTAGGGGGAAGGCTTAACCCATTCATAAACATAGCAGTTTCTCTGAAACTGCTATGTTTATAAAAAAATGGGTTAACCCTAGAAGGACCTGGCACCCAGACCACTTCATTAAGCTGAAGTGGTCTGGGTGCCTAGAGTGGTCCTTTAATAATATGTTCTTACAACAAATCTCAAACTTTTCAACAGGTTCAGAAATTCAAGGAAACTTGATTGAATTTTGCAATGTAGTGAGGGTACTTTTTTAAATATAAACACACATACTGTACATATAAGTATTTAGAAATGTCTTCATAATTTGTTTCATTATACCAACATCTAGTGGTAAACGCGTTCATTTTAGCAAAAGCTCTGTGAAAAAGCAAAGATGCAAATTTTGTATTTATAAATCCCTTACTAATTTAAAAAATGAAAAGAACATTTTTTAGATCAGGCCTGTTAGGGAGGATGATCAAGGACATTTTAAATGTAAATGCTCTAAATAAGACAAGTTATCTTATTTGCATCTCGGTGAAAAAGCTACACACAGCAAAACTGTAAAATACCAGACACAGCCATTGCAATACAGGGTTATTCATGTTTTAGACATGACAGAGCAAAGAGAAGAGGATGCATTGTTATTCATTTCTGGCACAAATGAGATCCCGTGCAGTAAATCAATCATTGTTGCAGGAATCTACTGCCCACCTAGCACCCCAGTGCATTCCCTGTCTGACATAGCCTATCTCCTTAGTGAAACCATAGCTCAAAACCCAAAAAGTAAACTGTTGGTCTTTGGAGATTTTAATATTGATTGGCTGAATCCTAAAAATAATAGTTCTTGCACACTGTTTAAGACTTTGCAGCTAACGCAATTAATCTCCTCCCCAACTCGCATAAACATTAAAAGCCATAACCATACCCTGCTCGATTGGATTCTCTCCTCTTCTCCTGACAGAATCCAGGAGGCCCGTGTTCTCCCAAACAGTTTCAGGGATTACTGTTTAGTATACTGCATGCGCAAAATAAAGGCTATTAAATCCTCTGCCAAGGTTAAAATCACCAGGTCCTTCCAAAAATGTAATCTTGAATCCTTTCTTAATGACATCAGGAATTAAACATTACCCCAGATCTAGACTGTGCTGTTGAATTCTTTCAGTCTGAACTCCTACAAATTTGGGATTTGCATGCCCTGCTGTGTAAGGTGAGGGTAAAAGGAGCACATATGAACTGGATCACAGCTGACCTCATCCAAATGTACCAGTTTCTGGATTCTTTGTGGTCAAAGTTCAAGTGTACTGGCTTTATGAATTATCACTGTGCATATAGACAATGGCGAAATATATGCACAAAACAAACAAAATTGGCCAAGGCCCAATATTTCTGTGAAAATCTGAACAATAACCTATCAAACCCTAGAAACTTTTACAAAATCCCCCAATCCACTCCCAACCCTCCACTGTCAAAGTGGATAACCAAACCCTGCAACTTCCCTTAGATGTAGCAAATGCCTTTAACAATTATTTTTTTGGATGCTCTACTGCCCTGATTGCCAAGTTAATAAATGACACGCATCCTGAAACTACAAATGTGGATCAGGCCCCACTAAATTTGCAAAGACCCAATATAGACAAGTTCATTTTTAGACTTGTACCTATTAGTGTCATTAAAAAACACCTAAATAATCTAAAAATGAAAAACCAGTCTGGACCTGATCAAATCCCAGCAATGCTGTTGAAGCTCAGTGCGCCGGCAATTGCTAAACCCGTTGCAACCCTAATTAACGAATCCTTGGTGTCTGGATACATACCCAGACTTTGGAAGACGGCAAGAGTAGTGCCTATCCATAAAAGTGGTCACACTGCTTTGGTTTCTATCGCCCAATATCATTGCTCCCGGTATTGTCAAAAATCTAAAAAAAAACGTGTCCATACGCAACTATGTGAGTACTACCAACAATCAAACTATCTGACCCCTGATCAATCGGGCTTTCGCTAGAATCACTACACTACAGCTGCCCTCTTAAAAGTTTGCAATGACATCCAAACTGGCATGGAACAAGGAGTCCTAACTGGAGCTATTTTCCTTGATTTTGCAAAGGCCTTTGACACAGTAGACCACGACATTCTACTGCACAAACTCAAACACTCAAGTATTGGTGATTGTTCGCTAACCTGGTTTTGATCGTATGTATCGGATCGCTCGCAATATGTATCTATTTCTGACAGCGACTCCCTCCCTCTCCCAGTCACGTGTTGTATTCCCCGAGGCTCCATTCTCGCCCCCCTACTATTTACATTATTTATAAATGATCTGCCTAATGTCTGCAAATCCTCAAATGTACACATGTACGCAGACGACACAGTAATCTATGCGAGCAAATCCAATTTACCGCAGCTTGAGGCTGTGCTCCAAGACCAGTTTACAGAGGTAGAAAAGTGGATCGCAAAAAATAAACTCTTCCTAAACACTAACAAAACTGTCACAATGATCTTTGGAACAGTACCTAAATTACACAAATCCCACCTATCCATCAAAACAAATTCAAATGGCACACTGACTGCAGTCCACTCTTTCCAATCCTTGGGTATGTTGCTAGACCCCAATCTATCTTTTGGGCTCCACATAGAAAAACTTGCATCTAAACTTTATCCAAAACTAGGTGCCCTGTACAGAAACAAATCCTGCCTAAGCCCTGCAGTAAAGGAAAAGATTGTACAGCAAATGGTGATGCCAATCATTGATTAAACATTAATAAACTCAATACCTTGTATAACTCGTTCTGCCGATTTGTAATGTAATTACAGGACTCACCATTCTCACATGCTAAAATAACTAAACTGGCTGTCGCTGGAATCCAGACGGACCCTTCATCTTTCCAGCCTTGTGTTTAAGAGCTTTTCTGGGAAACTCCCACCCTACCTGAACAAAATGCTCTCCTCGGCTGTCCCCACGTCCTATAACCTCCGATCCAGTACCAACACTTTATTTAGTCTACCTCAATACAAAAAGAAAGCAGCCCGATCCTCCTTTTCCTACAGAGCGCCGCAATTGTGGAACGACCTCCCGCACAATTTAAAATCTTCCCTAAGCCTAAAGTCCTTTAAGAGATCCCTCTCTACATACCTCAAAACAGAACACACCTATCATGATTGATTATATATTTCTTACCTGTTCTATGTTAAATTGTGTATATATTGTGTACTAATATTGTTTTTGTATTTTAGTGTACCCTAATGTAACAATGCAATGTTTTGTGGACCCAGGACATAATTGAAAACGAAAGAAATCTCAATGTATCTTTCCTGGTAAAATATTTTATAAATAAATAAATAAATAAATAATATGAATAGTTTTTCGGTTGCTTAGTATAACAGATTGCCAATACACCGGCTGAGTACCTCCGTCTGTAGATTCGTTAACAGGAGAAAGTCGCTCTTCAGTAATTATAGCTCAACCCCCAAACATTAGACGACACATAGTGTAGGGTACAACAAATCTGTTTTATCGAAAATAGCATGTCTATCTATCCCCACACAGCCTCATTTACATACAATACAGTTACAGTGATGAACAAACTTCCACTTCAGGTCCTCAAGTCATCCAGTAGCATTATGGACTTGGGATAGTAACCAACTACACTACACATCCCAAATCAACCAATAGCATTATGGACTTGGGATATTAACCAATTACACTACACATCCCAAATCAACCAATAGCATTATGGACTTTGGACAGTAACCAATTACACTACACATCCCAAGGTCAACCAGTAGGCATTATCAACTTGGGATAGTAACCAATTACACTACAAAGCTAAATTACACTTGTGCTGAATGCAGTACTGTGTTTAGCAGGAAGGGTGGGGGTAGACATTAAGAAGGGCTGAGAGCCACATGGGAGATTTAACCCCTTAAGGACCAAACTTCTGGAATAAAAGGGAATCATGACATGTCACACATGTCATGTGTCCTTAAGGGGTTAAAGAAGTGGCATGGCAGCCATTTTGAACTGGTTTGTACTTGTCCCTGGAACAATGGGATAATTCCCTGCTGGGAAAACAATAATACAGGAAATGGGGGAAGAACATAATTAACAACAAACAAATACATTATACACACCCTGCACCTGTAATAAGTAAAGGCTGACTAAAACATAAGAGTAATGGGGACCTATATAAAGTGTTCGTCTTTCGTTCCCAGTGATGGTGACTACTGTCACACTTAGCTTTTTGTTTATGACATCACTTGCAAATATCTCTTTAAATGATGTGCAATAGATTCTTCTAGTATCCGTCTCAATTAAATTCTGTGGAAGATTGCACTGGATCTTCTATAGAATCCAGTGTGGTAGATCCCAGGTGTATTAGCAAAAGTTTACAAGCGAAATATCACCAGGGAGCTTTGTTTTAGAAAATTCAAAGAAAGATGGCGACACCGAGGAAGAAGGAATTCACCTCCTTTTCACATACCAGGAACTGCTACCCTGCAGTGATGTTAGATCAATGGTTCATTTCAAGCAAATGCAAAATGACAAGTATTTTTTCCTCAAAATATAACATTTCCAGAAACAAAAAGAACAGTGTTCGCATCACAAACACATTTAAAGCATTTTACCACACAGAAAAGGACTTTAGTTCAATAAATGAAATATCAAATGAACCAGATCCATGCAAGTAAAAGATATACAGTGTATATACAGTGTCTATTATTCCCAAATGTACGGTGCTTACAAATCTGATATTCTGAAAAATGCAGATTATAATCTTTAAGCAAATTAAAGATGCATGACATCTAATGGAGAGAGTGTCTAGGAAGACCTCCCATTAGATTGTCTAACAAGCAATCAAGTGCTAGATTAGTGATGTTGATCATAAACAGTGAGCCATTAATTCCTGTAAAAACACGATAAACATTCTAAGTGACGATCTAGGATGTGAATCATCCATGGCTTCTAATGCATTCAGTAACCGTCAATAGCAGCAGCCTTGATTAGAAAAAAGGTGATAATGCAAGGATAAGGGCACCCACACTTCACTATACTATTGTTATTAATCTTTGTCAATCTCAAAGTGTAGATAAAATAGTTTTTTGTATAGCGCTATATACAATGTATACAGAACCATTAGTAATGCAAAGACAAAAAACAAGCACACATTCAGAGCTACGAGTCTTAAGCACTAATCATAAACTAGCAATTCTCACCGTTTCAGAACTTTAGTTTCACCCATAAAGTCCTGCTGTTAAAAGCATGAGACATCAACTGTGTAACTTTGTTTTAAACAAAAATCTTCAATTTTACTTGAAAACGACAAAAGAAGAGTGTGATTCAGCTATTTACAGAAAGTTAGAAAAGCTGAAAGGGTTGAACAAAAAGATGCAAAGCAGTCATTCTCACAAATGGAAAAGATACAGGGCTCTCCTTTTATTAAAGGCTGGAGACATTATTCCACAAGTCTAATGGTTTCTGTTTAGATGGTGATGAAAGAAATGTAATATCACCAGCAAAAAGGCAGATAATGCAGATGATCTTTTGAGCAGTAACTTTTTATTTCTAAATTCAGCTTATTATCACGTTCAACTTTTGTGATAGGAAATGAACGTGTTGGTTTGATGGAATTAGATCATTTTCAATCCTGAGCCTTAATAAAAGGCAGGTAAATTAAAATATATATAAAAAGATGTCACGTTACTTTACAGCTAAAACTCTATAAAATAGCATTGCTGTAAAGGGTGTCTTAGAAAAACAAGGTCATTTTAATGAAATTGTTGTAAATGTTTTGCAGAGAAAAGGAGTTGTATTGTATTTTTTCCATGCATATACAGGTGATTAGGAGAAGAATATATATATAAAAAAAATATCGTAGACACATTTTCTATCATTGATTTCCTCACTCTGACCATAGTTGCAATATCCTTTGGAAGGTAAATGCAAAATTTACCTTCAAGGCACTCTTCTTGATTAATTAATTTCATTATTTGGATATGGCACAGAGACACATATTGGTAACATGGTGCATATTTGGAAAGGTCAGGAAAATAATTATTCTTGCTTTGAAATAAAAGCTATTCTGGCTATTTTTGTAGGGTTCCATAAAAATGTAAAAATCTGCTTCCTGTATCTTCAGGTGCGAAGTGAATATGTGGTTGTTCTAAAGAGAACTCAATCTACTCTAATAAGTTATGTAGAGAGAGGAATAACCAGCGTTTATTTCTATGTCACAGACAAAAACCCTTGCTGATTAACTGCAAATGCAAGGAATGTAGATTTTTGGCACTCTTTTTCAGAATCTAGATATTTTCACATTATCATAGCAGAACCATTTGACTGAAGTTAAGATTTTTTTTTATTGATTAGTTGAATGTTAAATAGTAAGAGCTAAATCATTGATCATCAAAAATTGTTCATTGTATATATTTATATTTTTTATGATGAATAGTAATGTCATCTTACATTAAAAAAACAAACTTGAAAATAATGTAAAATAAGCAGGGATTTCTGCTAGTGGAAAAAAAAGCATATATATATTTTTTAAAAGTAACTTTTTTTTCTGTCTCTATCATGTACTGCATATAAAATCAATTGCTTATTACACTTTGATGTAGAGTGACAAAATCACTGCAATACGTTAGAGGTACCGTCTGCTCCTTAATAGTACAGACCTCTGTGACATATCAAGCTGCTTCAGGCTGCAAAGCAGACATTTCTTTCACATTTTCTCTTCTGAATATAGCTGACAAAAGGCAAGTCTTTATTTTACAATAAATTACAAGCACATTTAATAAAAACATGTAATACAGGAATATGGTACTGAAGTAAACAGATGTCTCTGAGCATAAACAAATGATAATTAGAAAAGTGAGCTTTAAGCAAAGTGCAGAAAATTCCCAACAGCCTGACAAATGTAACATTTTGCATTGGCTTCAACCTTATATATTGAATTATTTTCTTAAATAAATGTCTTTGGCTCCCTAATATTCAGATATAAACAAACTGGTGGAAGTAATGCAAAACACTGATAAGAAAAAACAGATAATCAACCTTACGTTTTCATGTCAAGTTAACCATCGAAAATCTCTAGATGTTACTACTAGCTCGCTATAGGGATCATGATACATCTGATGTAAAACCATATGCCAAATCAATGAAATCGTGGATGAAACTTTAAAAACAATATTTAAAGTCAAAGCTCCGCCACTGTGCTGAACACACCCCATAGAGATGCATTGCGTCGACGCAGTGTGGCAATTGCCTCACAATGTATATCTACGAATACAGAATTGATGATCTCAGCCCGCAGAGGCGGGATGACTGTAGCAAGAGCAGCCAGTCAGGTGAATAAAGGCAAGTAAAATGCTTTATGTAGAGGCAATAATCCAAATAGAATGTTCATTTTAACCCCTTAAGGACTGGACTGTTTTTGCGATGTTGTACATTTGCGACCAGGCCTCTTTTTACACTTTTATGGTGTTTGTGTTTAGCTGTAATTTTCCGCTCTCTCATTTACTGTTCCTATACAAATTATATATTGTTTTTTTTCAGGACAAAAAAGGCTTTCTTTACATACCATTATTTATATAATCTCATGTAATTTAATTAAAAAAAAAAAAAAAAAGTTTTTTGACTTTTACTTGAAAAATCTTTTACTCATCTACAAAAGCGAATAAAACAACTGCTAAATAGATTCAAAATGTTGTCCTGAGTTTTAAAATACCCAGTGTTTACATGCTTTTTTGCAAGTTATAGGGCTATAGGTACAAGTAGGATATTGCGGATTCAAAACATACATTTTTTCAAATTTATCAATAGTGACATTGTAACACTATTATCTGTCATAAATAGTGATGTCCCGAACGGTTCGCAACGGACTCATCATTGAGTAAATTTTGACCCTGTACCTCACAGTCAGCAGACACATTCCAGCCAATCGGCAGCAGACCCTCCCTCCAAGTCCCTCCCACCTCCTCCCAATGAATGTAAAATGCATGCTGTCCAGGAGGTGGGAGGGTCTGGGAGGGAGGGTCTGCTGACGATTGGCTGGAATGTGTCTGCTGACTGTGAGGTACAGGGTCAAAATTTACTCAATGATGAGTCCGTGGCGAACCATTCGTTGCGAACCGTTCGCGAACCGTTTAGCGAACCGTTCGCGACATCACTATTTATGACAGATAATAGTGTTACAATGTCAGCTTCACAATGAATGTAAAATGCATGCTGTCCAGGAGGTGGGAGGGTCTGGGAGGGAGGGTCTGCTGCCGATTGGCTGGAATGTGTCTGCTGACTGTGAGGTACAGGGTCAAAGTTTACTCAATGATGAGTCCGCGGGGAACCGTTCGGGACATCACTAGTCATAAATCTCTGAATAACACTCCACATGTACATATTTTTTTTAAAGTAAACAACCCAGGGTATTCAATATGGGGTATGTACAGTTTTTTTTAGTAGCCACCTAGTCGCAAACACTGGCCAAAGTTAGCGTTCATATTTGTATGTGAAAAAAGTAAAAAACTAAATTGAATGCAAATTTTGGCCAGTGTTTGTGACTAAGTGTCCACATAAAAAAGACTGGACATACCCCATTTGCAATACATTGGGTTGTCTTCTTTTGCAAATGGTATGCCATCATGGGGGTAATTCTCATTCCTGGGCTACCATATGCTCTCAAAGGCAATGTAACCAACCTGGCCATTTTCAATGTAAAAATATTTGACCCATATATTTGACCCTATAACTTTCAAAAAAGCTATAAAATCTGTATATGGGGGGTACCGTTATACTCGGGAGACTTTGCTGAACACAAATATAAGTGTTTCAAAACAGAAAAACGTATCACAACAATTATATCATCAGTAAAAGTGCTGTTTGTGTATGAAAAATGCGGAAAAGTCACTTTCACTGACAATATCATCGCTGTGATATGTTTTACTGTTTTGAATCACTAATATTTGTGTTTAGCGAAGTCTCCCGAGTAAATTGATACCCCCCATGTACAGGTTTTAGGGTGTCATAGAAAGTTACAGGGTAAAATACAGTGCTAGCAAATTAAATTCTCTGGACTTTGGGCATGGGTTGGCAGGCAGGTCCCTCAAATTGCAATTAATAAAATTACTTAATTATGTAAAAATATTACATAAATACGCACGTAGAATTTAAATATATATGCATATTTATATATTTGAAGTCTACATGTATAATTATTTATGTAATTTTGTATATGGACATATGTATTTCGTATTATTTTTATTTATTTATATATACATAGATATATATACAATTTCATTCTAAGTGTATTTTGATATAAATATATATATTTTAATATCAAAATACAGTTAGAATAAAATTTCATAGATATATAATTTTTTAAATTTTTATTATTATTTGTAATTTTTTTTATTTAATCTACTTATTATTTGTATTTTATAATATATATTTATACACACAATATATATAGTTATTATATATATTATATATATATACGTATGTAATTTAATTATAAGTGTATTTTTATATTAATATAAGTACATATTAATATAAAAATACACTTAGTACAGTGATGGCGAACCTTTTTGAGCCCGAGTGCCCAAACCGTAATACATGCCAATTATTTTTCCCTCAAAGTGCCAAAACGGCAATTAAACCTGAATACTGAGGTTTAAGTTTATAAAAAACAACTCATACAGTTGTCCAAACTAATTAACATCTCTGTGTGTGTATTAAGCAGTTTGTGTGTGTGCTCGGCAGTCTGTTTGTATGTGTATTTAGCAGTCTGTCTGTGTGTATTTAGCAGTCTGTCTGTATTTAGCAGACTGCTGAATACACACACAGACTGCTGAGTACACAGTCTGCTAAATAAACACACACACAGACTGCTGAGTACACACACACACACACACACACACACACAGACTGCTGAGTGTACACACACACACAGACTGCTGAGTGTATACACACACACACACACACACACAGACTGCTGAGTGTATACACACACACACACACACACAGACTGCTGAGTGTACACACACACACAGACAGACTGCTGAGTGTACACACACACAGACAGACTGCTGAGTGTACACACACACAGACAGACTGCTGAGTGTACACACACACACAGACAGACTGCTGAGTGTACACACACACAGACAGACTGCTGAGTGTACACACACACAGACAGACTGCTGAGTGTACACACACTGCATTGAGGGGTACAGTGTATGTGTTTGTGTTTGTGTGTGGGGTGATGTGTGTGTGTGTGTGGGGTGGTGTGTGTGTGTGTGGGGGGGTGATGTGTGTGTGTCTTTGTGTGGGGTGATGTGTGTAGGGCAGGGGTGCTGTGTGTATGTCGTCGTCCCTCTCCCCACCCCCACTGTCTTCTTTCCCCCCATCCCTCCCTCATTTTTTTTCTCCCATCCCACACTCAGTTTCTCCCCCATCTCTCCCTCAGTTCCCCCCTCCATACCTCCCTCAGTTTTCTCCCTGCATCTCTCCCTCAGTTCCCCCCTCCATACCTCCCTCAGTTTTCTCCCCGATCTCTCCCTATTCTCCATACCCCTCAGTTTTTCTCCCCATACCTCCCTCAGTTTTCTCCCTCCCCCCCATACCTCCACAGTTTCTCCCCCCATACCTCCCTCAGTTTCTCTCTCCCCCCATACCTCCCTCAGTTTCCTTCTCCCCACCATACCTCCTCAGTTTTCTCCCCCATACCTCCCTCAGTTTCTCTCCCCCATCTACCTCAGTTTTCCCCCTATACCTCTCCTCAGTTTTCTCCCCATACCTCCCTCAGTTTCCTCTCCCCCCCATACCTCCCTCAGTTTCCCCCATACCTCCCTCAGTTTCTCCCCCCAACCTCCTCCATCAACTCTCCCTCAGTTTTCTCCCCATCTCTCCTCAGTTCCCTCCATACCTCCTCAGTTTCTCCCCCCATAATACCTCAGTTTCAACCTCTCCACCCCCCTCGTTTCCCTCCATCCCTACCTTAGTCATTCCCCTGAGCTCCTACTTGTAGCGCTGGCCGAAAGCGCATCCAGGAGCTCGCTTTCCTGTACCCGGACGGGACAGGAAGTGCTCTCTCTGTGAGCACTTCATTTCCGTCCGCCCGGGTACAGGAAACCTAAGTTCCTGTACCGCCACGCACTCGGCCACGCTACACAGAGTGCCTGGCAGGAGGGAGCGCTCTGCCGGTCACTCTGGTTTTGCGCCCGCCGGGCCGGTGCGCCCTAAGGCGGCCACTTGTGCCGCCTTATGGATGCGCCAGCGGAGCGCACCCTCCCTCCGGCGACCTATGGCCGTGTGCCCACAGAGGGGGCTCTGGGTGCTACCTGTGGCACGCGTGCCATAGGTTCGCCATCACTGACTTAGTATGACATTATATATATGATATATAAACATATATTATTTAGATATAATATATGTCTATCTATCACATATATATATATATATATATATATATACACACATATATAATTATTTTTATTTTTTTATTAACATTAACTTTTATTTATTTTTATGATTTTACAGTTGCAGGGAGACTGCCTGTCAGCACACACAGTCCCCCTGCAGGCAGACACATGGACAACTATTATGACCATGTGATTGCTTTGTTGAGCGATCACATCGCCACAGGGGTCCTAATCCGCCATGGGGAGACTGTCTGGGCTGCAGGCAGTCTCCCCACACCGGGAGCACCGCCGATCGCCGCCGGGGGAATGATGGTGATCGGGTAAGTACATAAGACCGTTAGGACGGTGCAATGGAAAAATGCAGATGACGGTCCTGAACCGTCCTCGGTCATTAAGGGGTTAAATCACTTGAATGTTATGGTCAAATCATAGCACCCTTTACAGTTACCGTATATACTCGAGTATAAGTCGAGTTTTTCAGCACATTTTTTGTGCTGAAAAAGCCCCACTCGACTTATACTCGAGTCAAGGTCTGTATTATGGCAACTAATACAGACCAGGACTACACAAACACACACTCTGCATTATATACACACCAGTGGCGGACTAAGGGGGGGGCGGAGGGGGCGGTCCGCCCAGGGTGCCACCTGGTTGTGGGTGCCTTGACCCTGGTCTTGGGGCTGTGTGAGCTGTGCCCCATGGCAGCTGGGGTGTCGCACAGCTCACGGAGACCAGAAAGATGAACTGGCCCAGGAGGAGGGGGCGGAGCTACTGCCGTTTGGGGGTGGGGCCTAATCGCGAGCGGGGGGGGGGGGGCTTAACACGGCCCTTAACTGCTGCACATGGAGGTGGAGCAAGTAGAAATCCCTGCACCTCCACCTCCAGCCAGGGAAGGACTTCAGGCAGGGAATCCACTCCTCCAGCCCACACTGCCTGTAAGTATAAGAGTGTGTGTAACTGCCTGAAACTCTGTGTGTCTGTGTGTGTGTGTGTGTGTGTGTAACTGTCTGAAACTGTGTGTGTGTGTGTGTGTGTGTGTGTGTAACTGTCTGAAACTGTGTGTGTGTGTGTGTGTGTGTGTGTGTGTAACTGTCTGTGAAACTGTGTGTGTGTGTGTAACTGCCTGAAATGTGTGTGTGTGTGTAACTGCCTGAAACTGTGTGTGTGTGTGTAACTGCCTGAAACTGTGTGTGTGTGTGTGTGTGTAACTGCCTGAAACTGTGTGTGTGTGTGTGTAACTGTCTGAAACTGTGTGTGTGTGTGTGTGTGTGTGTAACTGTCTGAAACTGTGTGTGTGTGTGTGTAACTGTCTGAAACTGTGTGTGTGTGTGTGTGTGTAACTGTCTGAAACTGTGTGTGTGTGTAACTGCCTGAAACTGTGTGTGTGTGTAACTGTCTGCCTAAAACTGTGTGTGTGTGTGAGAGACTGTCTGTAACTGTGTGTATGTCTGACTGTCTGTCTGTAACTGTGTGTGTGTGTCTGACTGTCTGTCTTGTGTGTATAACTGTCTGCCTGTAAATATGTGTATGTATGTGTGTGTGTAACTGTCTGCCTGTAACTGTGTGTGTGTGAGTGTGTATAACGGTCTGCCTGTAACTGTGTGTATGTGCGTAACTGTCTACCTGTAACTGTGTGTGTATGTGTGTGTGACTGTCTGTGACTGTGTGTGACAGTCTGCCTGTGACTGTGTGATGCTGCCTGTAACTGTGTGTTACTGTCTGCATGTGACTGTGTACGTGTGACTGCTTGTAACTGTGTGTGACTGTCTGCCTGTAACTGTGTGTGAGGGGGTGCAGGGATTTTGTAGAGGGGGGCAGGGGTTTAAAAAAGTTTACAAATTTGTTCAATACATTTTTTTTAAAAATGTAAAAAAATAACACATTTTAAAAATGTAGTAGGTTTTTTTTTTTTTTTGGAGAAGGGGGGATGGGGGATGCCAAACCCAGGACCCGCCCCGGGTGCCACATGCCCTAGGTACGCCCATGATACACACACACACTCTGGATTATATACAGGATTATGTTCCAGGATCTTACCTAGGTAAAATCTGACAAAATTATAAAAATCACAGAATTTCATAGCCCCAAGTTTTACCCTCGACTTATCCATGAGGCATAGCATATTTCACATTTGTTAGTCACAAAACTGCACTCGACTTATACACGAGTATATACGGTAGTCCTTTACCACTACAATCACTAAGAAACCCACAGAGCTTCTAGTTGAGTGTTTTTTTTTTTTTATCTTTTCTCCTTTCTCATGCAATACTTTTGTTGATCACATTAGCAGCGGGTGTGAAAAGGTTAGCCATCACTCCAACAGTAGCTCATGATTTGTAAACATCTGCATTGATTAATAATTGTCTCTTAAACGAGGCTTGCAATAACTTAGACTGTATGTATTTGGGGCTTCAGAATTGGCTAGAGGTATATAAAATGTTTACAGTAAATATACTCATCATACATATGCAAGGTGTAGAAAAAAATGGGGAATTGAGAGCACACCCAAAACATACATTTCTTAGCAGAGGTGCTGCTATAGATACCACCATTTTTACAAAATATAGATTATATAATATGACAAAGTAGTCCCTACTTTATCTTGTGTTTTTAAGATAGATAAATCAGGAATTAAGAAAAGAGGAACAGATTCTTAAAAAGAAAGAGAAGAGGAAACAATATGAGTAAAGTAAGTTTGCTGTGACAGAGCCACTTTAATATAATTTAACATATTAATCAGAGGACACAATCCAAGTTGGTTTTAAAGATTAAACCAAGAGCACGACCCTGCTGTTATTTGAATCAAAACCACAAGAAATAAAGTATCACTTGACACATCTGTATAAAGCTGCTTAAATATATTTACAGTGACATATTACAAGTGAGCATTAATCCCACATTATAAATCACAAGAAGCTCCCAATCACTACGTGATAGTTAAATGCATGGCATGAGACAGAATTCCTGTTGATGATGGCTTACTTTAATCTGCATCTTGTTTCTTATATAAGCCAGAGGAAAAAAAAATTGGTGTAATTGCTCATTCAACGATGCATCCTCGCACCTCCAACCAAAATAAAAAAAAAAATGATCGAGAAAGGCAATAAGTAGAGATCTTTATTGATCTCTGTTGCTATTTAAATAACACATAAAGAATGTGTGCGAGTGATCAAGTTTTCCTATTTTCAATAAACCAGTTGATGAGCACAGATATTGCAAATATTTTATTGGTGTGGTTAAGCGGCTCCCTGTTGGCCAATTTAAATCATACATTCATTTAAGCATGCAACTTTATTATGTTAGAATGCCGGCAATATTTCTGGCTGCAAAATGTTATTTCATGGAGCCACTTTTCTAATGTTATTAGCCATTTGCAACAGTAAAGTCTTGTAACAGGAACAAACGCAAACAAGAATAATAAAAAAATACAACAACTCTGCAGAACCAGAAAAAAAATGTAATATCTCTGTGCTCTAGACTAAGCATGTCTGTATCCGAAGATGATTGCTATTTCAGTAATAAGCAAACCAGAGAGTGTACAATAAAACAATGCCAGGTAATTGTGGGCTCTGCCAAGCTTTTTAATTAATTTCTCAGGCAGATATAAACATAGGTTGATCACAAATGCCAGAATTGCTTTGTTTCTTGCGCATTTCATAGTTAATGAAAATCAAAAAGGGCTTATCGCAGAAAGTAATATTGTGAAACTAACTGCCAGAAGTAAATGCAAGGTGTGTTTTAATCATGACAGTAGCTAAAACTAGGAGGGAAAAGACCTTGATTTGTTAAGTAAACAGAGTGATAATTCCAAAAAACTGTGTAATTTTCACAAATTCGGCTTATTTGATGGTAATACAGGTTTAATTTAAAAGGATCCTTGAGGTTTTTAATAAACAGGGATTGTTGGATTACAAAATGTAGAAATATAAGAGTACAGTGATGAAATATAGGCAAAGAAACAAACAAAACAGTACAACCCAAAATGGATTTTCTCTATATAAAACCTGGAGACTTTGCTCATCGGGGGCAATTAGTTGTTCCTAGCTTGTAATGTCAATTGTAAAACAATAATAGCTTATTACATGGGGTCACGTAAAGCAGTAACTCCCAGGGTAACTTCTCAAAATGTCAAAACATTATTTTTCCCAAGTCTGTTTTTCAACAAAAAATAAAAATAAAAAATATATATATATATTTTTTCATCTGTTGTCAGTGGTGAAAGAAAGTCTAGTTTGTTGTCAAACAGCCTTAAAAAGATAACTCACTCGGCTAGGAAAAACTATATTGGAGTTTTAATAGTAACAGGTCTGCAGTCTCCTCTTCTCTCCTCTACAGCACAGTCTGACTCACTGATTAACAAGATTGATTGGTGGCTTACTGGCATGCTGGGGAAACTGTCGTGTGAGCAACAAAGCATATTAAAACGCACAGTCTATAGCCTGACTACAGATTTGTGACATGTTTGGCGTGCTCCTAGAACCGATATGTAATCACACATACAGCTATGCTAGGGCACTGGAGCCTGGAGTCCAGACGCACACTGCCTTTAGCCATCAGTCTTCTCTTCATTACCTAACGTCTTATGACATCTGCTGACACACCCACTCAGTCCTACATACAAACAAGCAACTAGCTTCCAGCTCTCCATCCCTTCCGGGCCGCCCATAAATCGTCATGCTGCAGCCTGCTGGGGTAATGGAGGGTGGGGGGACACAGAACTGGAGATAAGGTAAATTCCGACAAACAGAAACACAAAAGTTTGCTGCAAAGGGTTATGCCGCTTGGAGTATCCTGGCTCCATTCCCTGGTAATGGTCAAAAGGTTTAGAGACAGTTTTACATAAACCAGGGCACTTCTAAGAGACTGACCCCTCCCATCAGCTGCATTAAAGGGACACTCCAGGCACCCAGACCACTTCTGCCCACTGGAGTGGTCTGGGTGCCAACTCCCACTACCATTAATCCTGCAACTGCAATAATTACCTTGCAGGGTTAAGTCCTCCCCCAGTGGCTGTCTACTAGACAGCCACTAGAGGGCACTTCCTTGTCCATAGCACAGGTTTTCTGTGCTATAGCGTCGCTGGACGTCCTCACGCTGTGTGAGGACCTCCAGTGTCGCTAAAATCCCCATAGGAAAGCACTGAAAAACATTTTCAATGCTTTCCTATGGAGAGGTCTAATGCGCATGCGCAGTATTGTGGTGGCGGAGAAAGAAGCAGCGACATGAGACATTTTGCTGCCTCTGGTAAGTGACTGAAGGGGTTTTGACCCCTTCAGCAACCGGGGATGGGATGTGGGAGGGAGAGGGGACCTGCAGTGCCAGGAAAACAGATTGTTTTCCTGGCACTGGAGAGTCCCTTTAATAATAAGTAAAGGAACACTCTTAGCACCATAAAAAAATTCACTCCCACCTTATTTGATTGCTATTTCCTATTGCTATTTTGTTTTATACCCCACTTCCTATAGACTGTAAGCTTGGTTGAGCAGGGTCCTCTTCAACCTATCATTCCTGTAAGTTTTCTTGTAATTGTGTTATTTATAGTTAAATCCCCCCTCTCATAATATTGTAAAGCGCTACGGAATCTGTTGGCACTATATAAATGGCAATAATAATAATAATCATCAAAATGGTCCAGACATTGGCACTATTCTCAAATGGCTTAACCCCAAAGTCTGTGTTTCAATGCCAAATCTCACTGCCTCTTTGTCTTTCCATTTTCTCAAAAATGGGTAGCCAGAAGGCTTTTGTAGAATTTGGGCAGCGGCAATGCTGATTGGCTGAGAGTGAGAGCGGAAGTTCTCACCCAATCAGTGACTCACCATTCATAAAACTAGCTTGAAAAAGGTAAGTTTCTTTTCAAGCCAGTTTAACAAATGGGGAGTAGCTGCCCGATTCCGCAACAGTCTTCCAGTTCCTAATTGTATTTAAATAAGTAAATAAATACACAGGCAAATTTGGAGCTGGAACAAAGACTTAGGGGTTAAACCGTTCAATAAGGCGAGTCAGTGCCTAGCCTTGATGGGCTAACCTGCTAAGAAAAAAAGGATAAGGTAGCTCAAACACTTGAATAACGGGAGAATTTATTAAAGTTATATATAAAATAATATGTGGATCTTGCCTGTTTTATTAAAATGATTTCTCAAGAAATTATGTATTTTACATTAGAAAATCATATTCAATAAGTTCATTCCCATTTGTACATTTTCTGGACACTGACTAAATAAACTGAATATCCATTCATCTCTGATCAACTGCTTAGTGCCCATCAGAATAAAGTCTTTATTCCGGCTACTTGTTCCCCTTATGTATCACTCTCCAGTTCTCATTATTTGCTTTCTCTAAGCATAACTAAGCTTTGTATTGTGCATATACATTTTAAATAGACCATGAAACAAATAATACTTGTATTATAACAGCACTTTTTATCAACCAGATAGTCTATGGATATTACTGATTTCTATTATCTCAACATAGCTAGTCTATCATAGTTCCTGTTATCCATAAATCTTTCCAATAATTGCTGCCTTTCTTGGTTCTTTGACCTAGGCATGTTACAGTCTATGCTTTTCTCTTTCATTGGCCTTGCATTGACCCTAGCCATTTAAAGAGCTGATAATGTGCATGCTATCACTACTCTAATGTTTTCTTGTTTGGGAGAAAATGGACCTATACTTTCCGTGCTGGATAACATACGTATCCTGACGCCCTGTGTATGTATTAAAAATATGGTGCACCTTGAAAGAAATTTGGAGTAACTTATCCGATATATTTATGGTAAAATTGAGGAAATCCATCAACGTAGAGAAGTATTACCCCAGAACATGTGTAAGTGACAAACTATAGACTTGCCCTTAGTCCACTTTATGATGAATTGTGCAAGACTGTGTTCTAGACTTCTTATGAATACTGATATTATTATACTGATTATTATCTATATTTTAAATAAATATAAAAAAACTATTTGGGATTTTAACGGAAAACTTTAAGTACCATAAACACTGCAGCTGATAACCCTCAACCAATTACCTAAGACCTGTAATGCACGGCTTAGCTCAGGGAGCAAGTGCTTAGGAACTCATGGATCTTTAGCATTAGCATTAGAGGCCGGGAGAGGCACCCAGTAGACCCCAGGTAAAAAGGCAAATGTTTTTAAAATGGCTACTTACAATGAGGCGACGCAAGGCACTCCTCAAGCCATAACCATTACAGCAAGGTGTAGTCGTCAGGGTGCTTAAAGTGTTCCTTTAACTAAACATTACATTTCAGGAAATAAAAATTAATTTTAAATTTAATGCCAAAAAGTTAAAAAAAAAAAAAATGTTCAGTTCACTTTCAATTTCCAAAAATGCACCTTAGTCAATAATTCTGTGTATTGTACATCTTGGTCATTTGATTCAGCTTTTGTTTCTGTACATAAGAGTACAGAGATCCTTCTAGTTTCTGTTAAGTCTCATGGTATATATACACATTTAAATTGTTAGATATCCTCAGATTAAGAATACCTAATGTGGTAAATAAAGGGCATGCCTATTTTTATTACCACCAAGATTTTCCTTAGCAGACCAGATCAGGGTTGGTTAAGATGTTACAAATCAGAATTTACAGGCAGAATGACAAAAACATGAGAAACATATGTTCAAAAGTAAGCGAATGGATGGTGTCAGTGCAGCCCCAGATTTAAGTGTTATATCATTGTTGAATAATAGTGACAGCTTTTTCTTCTAACGGCATTTTACCCAAGAGAAATGTATGATCTGTATAAAAAGCTGTGGCTGGAACATTTGCTTTTTCTGAGATTAAAATAGAAGTCTAGCTTCTATAATGGATTATTTGTGGATTTGACATTTATTGTAGCTTCGATATTTCAAAATAGTATCTCCATTTCAGAAAAGGCTTACCATATATTTATACATTTAAATATAGAAAGACACACACAAATATATACAGACACATAAGGAACACACACACGCGCATGCATACATGCACGCACGCCTTACTGTTATGAATTTTATGCAGCACTCACGAGTCTTCATATGAAGGCTGCATTTATTTAAAAAGTTTAAGAAGCCAAAATCCATGCCTAATGTGTAGAAATCAAATCACAAGACACAGTTCAATGTCAACACATCAGTTCTGCACTCGACCTTTCAGCCAACACACACACACACACATAACATTAAAAAAAACAGCATACATATTTGAAGCTCTTGAATCTGCTTCAAACCCCCAGGTTGCAGTTTCTATAGTGAAATTTCACCAAACTACAAGGGCCTCGGCCAATTCTTACTTTATCCTCTGTAGCAAAGCAGAGAATATCATATAACCAGTCCATTATTAGTGTTTTACTACAATCATCAGCTTTATACTGTAGATGACAAACCACAAAAATGTAGCACCCATAAACCTCAGACATAGCATATCATATTTGAAGCAAAAAGAGAAACACTGCAAGTTGGAGCATAAAGAAGATGAGGACAAAAATAACTACCTAAAAAAGTTAATAGAAAACACACAGAAGTCATTTTGCTAATAGGGTTACTCCAACCCTTTAACATGATTTCCTTTTTTTAGGTTTAGAATGTGCTTAGAAGTCTTAAAAAAAAAAAAAATTGTCTAAATTTACCTGTAATCCAATCCAGCACTTGGCAAACCCCTGACGCAGACCTCCCTCCACCAACTGATGTTAGCTGGGGCCTTACACGGTGTAGTAATCTCATAGAGAAGTCTGTGATTGGGTGGGCTATTTTGCTGGCTCAGAGTGCGTTAATGTGATCTAAGCTGGCGAAGCCAAGGGTAGAGAGAAATTGAGTGGGATTTTTAATTAAACAAAGAAAAAAAAATTAAAAACAAGCAATGGAGGGAGGCGGAAGGTAGGGGAAAGCGATCTTCCCCTTGCAGTTGCCCTGATTATTATGACTGTCACCAGTGCGCAGACGACAGGTGTAAAGTTTGCACCAAATTGACATTTGGTAGTCCAGAACAGAGTCCTGGGCTTCAAAGTCACAGGTGCAAGTATCTCTAACTTAAGGCTAGAAGGAAATTCACCTTTCAGCAGGACAGTGATCCATAGCACAAGGCCTACGAAACTCTGGAGATGTTTGGGAACAAAAAAGGTGAATTGCCCTACAGTGGACCAGTCAAAGTTCTGGTCATAATCCTGAGAATCTAAGGTTCTATTCGAAAACTGTGAGAACAAGCAGCTTCCATCCATCCTGGCCAAACTACGGTACACAGGTGTACACAGTCTGTACTTTTAAAGGTTTTGCAAGTCTACCCATCTAAACCAAGATATCAGCTCTTATATACAAATGTACCTTTAGAAAATAATTTTTTTTTATTTCAAATCTAATAACATAGCTACTGCAAGTGTGTCTTTGAAATTTAGAAAAAACATGCCTTTCTACATACATTGTTCATTCTAAAGAGAAGTAAATAATTTAAGCTGGGATGCATTTAACACAGTAGGATCAGTGTGAGAAGCACACATTTCATTAGTTGTTGCCTGCAAGCAGATAAATCAATCCCTACATACAGGGCATTTCCTGGTTATTTCTGTTCTTTAGGAGAAAGGAAACAATTTTATATAATAATAAATTAATGGCACCATTTGTATATCTCCTGAAATATAAGAAATCAACAGTGCTAGAATGAATACCAGTAGCAGAACATTAAGCAACAAAAATCATATATGATTACTGAGGTTGATTCAAGATGCCTGTTTTCTTGCCATTATGATATAAATCCTGTATTTCAATGTTAAAAGCAAAAGCTGATGTCAGGAAAACAGTCACCTATGCTGCAATATTTCTTTAGTCTATTTTCAAAAAACGTGCAGTAAATCTTTTATGGAACGTTTAAACACTGAGGCATGTTCTTTCCTCATCAATCCATCTCGTTTTATGTAAAGGAGATTTTGACCTTACTGGCTTTACAAACACAGAGCATCTGTAAATTGCAGGTTTTTATCATTAGCATTTATGAAGCACCATTTTGCAGCACTTTACAATTATACAGGGGGTATATTTAATAAAAACAACATTGACAAACACAAGAGCTGAAGAAGGCCCTGCTCAAACAAGCTTATGATCTAGGAGGAGGGGGAAAGGAACACAAGAGGAAGGACAACATGCAAGAACAGAAAAGTGGTTGATAAACAAGATGCCCAAGGCTAATTTAGCTTGCAAATGTGTTGAGTGGGAGAACGAAGGGTGAAAGGAGAGAGTGTGAAATGACAAGTGAAGTGGGAAAGGACACTAGGGCTATTCAATGAGAGAAGTGTCACCCAGGGTGGTAGATTTAATTTTTTAGACTTTTTGTAGGACTACAGGCTAGAGGAAAGTCTACTAGGAAGAGGTAGGACATTCCATAAAATTGGAGCAGCACTTAAGAAATCTTGCAGATAAGATTTAGCAATGTGGGAATGAACAAAGGACAAGAAAATTTCACCTGAAGGGCAAAGGAAATAAGAAGTGGTTTATTTATTATATAAAGAATAAATTTAATGAGGAGTGGAATGGCTTCGTAAGTTAGTGTCTCTAGTTTGGATCTATACAGGAAGCCAATGTACGGGCTGGTAAAGGTGTGAGGTGTAACTGTAGTGGTGAGTAAGGAAGGTAAGCCTGAATGCCCCATTACTTACTGATTGAAGTCGGGCAATGCAGTAGTTTGGCAATACAATAAGGATCGAGTTACAACAGTATACACATAATAGGATAAGCACATGACCAAGTGCCTTAGCTGCATCTTGTGTTAGATAGGGGTTAATAGAAGCAATATTTTTTTGCAGTAGAAGTCACAGTGTATACTGAATGTGCGGAGAAAAAGGTGAGACTTAAATCAAAAGGCAGTGAGCTTAAGAGGATGTAGTGGGTGTTCCATTGACCTGCAGAGAGACAGATGGAAATGGAATGTATGAAGGGGGAAAGAAGAGAAGTTCAGATTAAGTTATAGAAAAAAGAAAAAGAAAAGCATCCACTTAGAGATAGAATGCAATTAATGACACATTCTAGGAGGTCAGGGCAGAGATCAGGTGAGCAGAGGTAAAACTGAGTCTCATCAGCTTATGGATAGTACTGACATCCAGTGGAATACTGGTGGATCACATGGGTAAAAAGCAACTTTAGAGATGGGATAAAGGAAATTAAAGGAACACTAACAACACCATAACAACTTAATCTCAATGAAGGAGTACTTGGGTGCCATCTTACCTTCAAGAATTAAACTTTCTTTGAACAGCTTGATTAAAGTTAGTCCCTTAAACCTGACAGCTCCGACTCTTCTCTTCTTTCCTTTGGCCACCTTCCACTACAGAATGGTTTGTCTTGGTTGCCAGTGGAAGACTGATAGGGATAGCATCACTGTTCACTCGTTGAGAGTAACTGTACGTACTATTACTCATAGTAGGGTGTCAGTGATAGACTGAGAACTCCAAGCCCTAGGTGTGCATAAATACCACGTGCCAGAAACATGGAGAAATTAATGAAACTCAGTCTAAATGCCAATCCTTTAGTTCATCCAATTTAAAATGTGGTAAAGAAACCATATATCATCTTTACAGCATAAAAGAATGGTTGAATTTGGTGGTCATTAATCTATTTTCAACATAGACTATGTAACTATCTTGGAACCTCACATCTAATCAAAAGAAACCTAAATGTGAACAGCAGTTGTTGTCTTGTCTCACTACTATTCTTTACACTAAAGCTTGAATTTGCAATTTGTAGCATTATACTAAGTTTGACGACCACCTGATTCTCGTTATTGCATTTAGAGCCAAATCTGGCAGCAAAGAAAATACATCTTAAGCACTGTGGTAGACAAAGAAGGACAGCTGCTCTTCCTGCTCTCCCCCATTATGGTGGACGACGCTGGGTAGCTGTTTCTTACTTGTGCAATATCGCATTTCAAGAACTCCTTAATGGCATTATGTTTCAATAAAACACAGTTTACTGTTATCTATATGCATTTATTATATACACCTATAGTAGACAGACATGTGTATGTGTGTTGTAAAATAACTTTTATTCTTATTTGACTATCAAAATGACAGCAACTTTGTGTTCTTTTTTTTTGAGGAGTCATGCTTTTGTACTAATCATTTCATTATCATTTTGCCTTAGGCATATGATAATACGTGCTGATTTATTCCGACCACAATGCTTTAACTTGGCATTTCTGCTGTGAGCAGTATCATTCTATTAAATATACTTTTCACCTTAAATCAGCGGAAATCTGAGTTAATCAGATACAGAACACACAATCATCCAGCTTAATGACCTAGAAAAAGAACCACATGAAGCCTAAACACAATCTACACCCAGAGAGGGTTTGCTGGTGGTCAAACCAATTTATACAACATTTACTAATCTCATGAGTATGGGGTTCTGTGTTTTTGTTTAATTTATTCTTTTAGTTTATTTTTTTAAATTGTAATTTTTGCAATTTTCACAATTTTCTAAGAGTGCAAAAACAAGATGTAAAAGGTGTGATAGGTGGCACTATAACTCACATAATAAGAGCAGCAACCTTAAAGGACCACTATAGTGCCAGGAAAACAAACTAATTTCCTGGCACTACAGGGGCTTTAGGTCACGCCCCCCCCACCCTCATGGCCCCCCTCCCGCCGGGCTGAAGGGGTTAAACACTTGCTTTTCTCCCTCGGCGCTGAGAAATTCTCCTCCCTCTTCCAACTTCAGCGCCGTCCGCGTGTGCATTCAATCAGTCCATAGGTAAGCATTTCTCAATGCTTTCCTAGGGACGTCCAGTGTCTTCTCACTCTGATTTTCAACTGAAACTGCTATGTTTACAGCTGCAGGGTTAACACTAGATGGACCTGGCACCCAGTCCACTTAATTTAGCTGAAGTGGTCTGGGTGCCTATAGAGGTCCTTTAATAAAGTGCAATGGCTAAACACTTTACACACACAAAATACAAAAGTTATAACAAAGAAGCGCTAAATTTAACTAGAAGATTTAAAGCGGCACTGTCACCCACCCAACCCCCCTTTGCAAAGTGAGTATTTCATAAAGATAAAATTATGAAAAACTTATACGGACTGTGTTGGAATTTCAGTGAAATTCCAACCGAGTCAAAAGATATACTAAGACAAAGTGGTCCCTATTTTTTCTAAGCTTGACACTTCTAGAAACTTGTCCGAGCTACCTCAGTCTAGAAGTGTCAATTTCACAGCCATCAGGGTAGCTGTATCTATGGAGGATCTAGGGGTCTCTGTACTACAGCAGTGATTTCAGCTACTGGTGCTAAAGTGTCAGGAACAGAAGAGGACCGGCCAGAAGAGGGACAAGTTTAGGTAATTAAATCTCACCTTTCCCTGCCCCTCCAGCCACTGGACCACCAGCTTCAATGTCACTGCAAATTATGCAAAGTCATCCAGTGATGACAGTGCTTCTTTAAAATACTGTGTCAAACAATATATTAAATGATTACTATCTATTTCTTAATTGCATTAAAATACTACAGTATATCATAATTTAATATATAGTTTCACACAGTATTTTACATTGTATAATTACATTTAGCGCACCTTTATTACAATTTTCTAAGAGGTAAACCGATTTGCACAAAGCAAAAACAGAATACATTAGAATCCGTGACTCAGGTTTTTAAAATTACTTCGCAAAACCAATACACAACTAAAACCTAGTGTTCATCTGGCTAACGAAAAATAAACAAAGTACAGTAATTTAGAGGGAAGTTGATTAAGGTGAGCACTAGTAATCTAATACATTAAATTACTATAGTAAACAACAATTACTTCTGCATATAACAACGTTGTTTGAACAAAGATGATTTACCACAAGGCTTGCAAAACAATTACATAACTCCTTACTAAAGATAGTTTGAAGAAGTAAAAAGTCCCTGCATATATTCTCTCAATATGTATATCGGAAAACAATATGAAGGTGCTCAACTGTGATGTCACAGATGCAGCTTTTTCTATTTCATATTAATTAATCCATCCATCATTACATTCCTTCTTTGATATACAAATGCATCCCCTCCATCCCATCCCCATTCTCATATTGGAAGTTCCCATAACAACAACATGGAACAACCCATGGAATGCCATACCTTATCTACCTATCCAAATTTAGCCTAGCCTCCAGTCCATTAAACCTCTTCACCACTTACCCATTTTAATGTCCCAGCCATGGGGTTGCAAACTACTAATTTAAACTCTTCTACTTACATCTGTTCACTCATTATCAAATAACATTGCAAGCACATCTGCTGGGAGTTACAGAGAGAATACAGAGTCATAGAGAGATTTCAGTAAATGATATTAAAGGGTTACTATAGTCACCAAAACAACTTTAGCATAATGAAGCAGTTTTGGTGTATGTAACATGCCCCTGCAGTCTCACTGCTTGATTCTCTGCCATTTAGGAGTTAAATCATTTTGTTTATGAACTCTAGGCACACCTCCCTGCATGTGACTTGCAGAGCCTCCCTAAACACTTCCTGTAAAGAGTCATCTAAAGTTTATCCTTTCTTTATTGCAAGTTCTGTTTAATTTAGAATTTCTTATCCCCTGCTATGTTAATAGCTTGCTAGACCCTGCAAGAGCCTCCTGTATGTGATTAAAGTTCAATTTACAGAGCAAGAGATAACATTGTTTAAGGTAAATTGCATCTGATTGAAAGTGAAACCAGTTTTTTTTTTCATGCAGGCTGTGTCAATCATAGCCAGGGGAGGTGTGACAAGGGCTGCATAAACAGAAACAAAGTGATTTAACTCCTAAATGGCAGCTTATTGCGCAGTAAAATCTGAGAGGCATGATCTATACACTATAACTGCTTCATTAAGCTAATGTTGTTTAGGTGACTATAGTGTTCCTTTAAAACCTATTTACATAGCATTTTTAGAATTTCACTTTATTGCCTAGGTATCATGCAAGTGATTTTGTAAAAACTGACAAATGACGTGTGTTTTAATGTGCATGACTTTGTTAATAAACCAGGAGTAGCAGTATATATAAAGTCAACTTGAACTGTTGACAGAACCAGGCTTTATGTGACAGGTTCCAATCAATTCTCATTCTTAGTCCCATTTAATAAGTTCCTTTTGAATGACACAACTTTAAACAAATAACCTTAATGAGTAATTCCACTGGCCTGCATGATCTTTCTCAACATTTAAAATGTTCACATCCCCACAAAAGATAACATGTAGAACCCTGTAACTTGCTCATGAAAAATAGTGAAGTAAAGCATTGTGCACATACCAGATAGAGGCGGTTTATGAGAATGAAGCTTGCATGGTACGCTAACTATCAGCTTGTGCTGTGGAATAGGAGTTAGATTACACGTTGGTTCCCTAAAAAAATATATAAAAATAACATGGTTAAAAAATAATGCAAATTACCAAAATTTAAAAGAAATCTTTCCCCAATATTTTTGTCTTTATGATTAAGTGTGTCCTTCTGGTACCTCCTATGGATGTCTCATACAGAAATATGTTTGTATATCACATTACATGTAACCCATCATAAATCAAATGTGTTTCCTGTTCCCCCACAAACTTCACCTTCTGTGGGGTTGATCTTGGATTTTCCCCATTCTATATCTCTTTGCAATGGTCTGTTTATAATTATACAATTATGTTGCCATTTTCTGCCAACTGAAAATATTGGAAGCGGAGGAACCAAGACAATGTTCCTGCTCTCCTCTATATTTGCATTGTATGCCCAAGCTGTGCCAAGAGCAAAGTGGATTGTGATGTCACTTGCTAAATCTTTAATATATATTTTATAAGAAAACTGAGCACCACATGAAAAACAATTATCACAAGTTATAAGTGATTATCAATGTTATCTTCAGTAGTGTAATTTCCAGAGAATTGTGAGCACAGTTATGTTAACTAATTATATATATATAATTAATACCCTTAACATTTGTGTTAATTGTTTTTCCAGATGTTTAAAAATGTCTGGGTTCAAATCCAAACTGGCAGTCTAAAGGAAGTAAAATTAGGATATTAAAGCATTTACCGGACTTAGAAAATCAGTTGTTTAATTTAATTAAGACAGATAAATGGCACATTCTTTTATAAATGCCAACTGAACCTCTTAATTACAGCATTAAGCAAAATTGAAATTTATTTACTACACAGAGATACTTGTTTGTATACACTGATCAACCACAACATTAAAACCATAGACAGGTGAAATGAATAACATTGATTATATTGTTACAACAGCACCCGTCAAGGGGTGCAAGTGAACAGTCAGTTCTTCAATTTAATGTGTTGGAAGCAGGAAAAATGGACAAACAAAAAGATCTGAATGACTTTGACAAGGGACAAATAGTGGTGGCTAGATGACTGGGTCAGAGCATCTCCAAAATGGCAAGTCATGTGGGGTTTTCCTGGAATACAGTGGTTAATAACTACCAAAAGTGGTGCAAGGAAGGACAATTGATGATCTGGTGTCAGAGTCGTGGGTGCCCAAGGCACATTGATGCATGTGGGCAGCAAAGGCTAGCACTTCTGGCCCGAACACACAGAAGAACTACTGTTGCTTAAATTGCTGAAAAACATAATGCTGGCCATCATAGAAAGGTGTCAGAATACACAGTGCATTGCAGTTTGGAGCTTTGCAGTCATAGACCAGTCAGTGACACCTCCAAAAGCGCTTTCAATAAGGTCATGAGCACAGAACTGTTTTGGCAGGATAAGAGGAACCAACACAATATTAGGCGGCTGGTATTAATGTTGTGCCTGATAAGTGAACGTAATACATTTTTTACTTTTGCTCAAGATTTAGTTGTGTTTATAGTCAGCAACTTTAACATCATACACACAAGTAATAATATATACACACTATATTTATATATAATCACACAATACTTTACCTGGGAATGGAATTATCATTTTTTTGAAGTCTTCCAAGTACTAATATTTCATAAGGCTTTTTATGATCTGAATCAAGGGGAAATACCAGTTCTCCAGATTTGGTTATCTGGGACAACAAAATAAAATAAAAAATCACTGTATATCTTATCAGTATTAATGAAAACAGAAAACATTTAAAATTAGGCTGCAGTTAAGAATTTGTGTTAAATTTACAGTAATTGCCTATTAACAGAACTGCAGAATTTTTGCATAAAGTGTACATTATGAAAAGGGTATATGTTTAAACGTTCTATCACTCCCCCCAAAAAAACTCAATAATTTTTCTGAAACTGCTGCTCTTACGCTTTGAACAAAGATAGGTACATACGCTTCTCAGCTTGCCAAGGACAACTCTTGCAAATATTCTTAACAATGATGCTGGCTAGCATCAATGAATGTGTTTGTTTCTAATGGACTGCAAGCTCTGACGAGCATGGCTCTGCACCCTATTTGTCTCTATCTGTTCAATGTCACACACCTACGTGGTTTCCTCATTTAGAGTATTGTACAATCTCTTGGTATGCTATCAAGAAAAGTTAATAAACAAAATAAATGCATTGGTGGTAAATCTCATTAAAAAATACTCTGTAGAAGTTACAGATGTGAATGTATATACGTGTCTGTGTGTGTGTATATATATAATTTGTCTTACCTGTAAAGTTAAACAAGATAGCAGACATAGCTTTTTTTGTTCCATGTATTTAGAACTATGGTTACTGCAATTTCCAGTAATTAAAGAATTATGTGAACCTTAATTGTATGTGCCCACTACTGAACCTGATTTATGTAGGATAGAGATGTAATGTCAAATATACAGTTCATTTCTATTAAAACATACTCTTCCTTTGAGTGTGTTCTCAAAAGTAAAAATGCTTTCACATGGCTGATCAAACAGGTCAAATTTATGGATGATACTAAATAGTTTTATGAACAGATTTATTACATTTTCCAGATTGTGTTTTTGACTTTGGTTTTTATTATAATTTTAGATAACAGAGTTTATGGTAATTTACAATGAATATTGGAATTACAAAACATTCTATATATGACTTAGACAACAAAAAAAGAAATGATAGAGAAAAAGGTGACAAAATATTGTGTACGAGTATGTCATGCACAACCATCTCAGCTGCGTTAGCCTTGTTTTTAAGCACAGGTCAAACATGTAAGTTATGTAAATAAAACAAATCATGGCATAATTTAAAGGGAGAAAAAAAAAAAAGAAAACCAAACGCATTAACCAATAAAATACAAACAGTGGAAAAGGAGTTAAACGAGTAGAAGACTTGATATTGTTGTTGTAATGTAAAGTTTGCTCTTTAAGTTAAAAAGTTGATCAACAACAAGCAGAAAAAAAATGGGTGCAGCACTGTTATTTATTTTAGCTGTTATGTATAGGTGGAGCTGATTTTTGCTGCATTGTTTGATATATAGGGCCATGAAATAATTATGCTTTGCTGTTAATTCCTGTATAGAAAAAAAAAAAGAGAGAGAGACAATAGGTTGTTATCACGATCATTATTATAACATGGACTAGCCTTACTCAGTCCTTCACTTTGTACAAATTTTTAATGCCTGCAAATCGTGTCTGCACTGCAGCATGCATGCGCATTGCAAGATTCTGGAATGGCCAATCCTCCAGCATCCAAATGACTTTTTGTTAAAAAAGAAAAGTAAATATTTACCTTTACCCAGTGCCATTCTGCTAGGGTTTTGATTGACCAATGAGGGAACAGCTCTTCCTTTACAAAGCGCAAGTGCTTCTGTCTGTTGGTAACCCAAATGATCACAATGCAGTCAGGGTAAGCCAGAGCAGGTACAGGAAGTTGTTTAATTTCCACGGAAGATAAGTAATTGTAGCTTAAAAAAGAAATTAAAAAAATTATATTAAAATGTCAAACAAATATACATTCAAATTGTATGGTTACATGGTAACATACATTCAATTTGTACGGATGGATGATATTATTGTAAAACATCAGGATTTATTCACTAGGGCCAAAATGGCAAATTTTAAGGAAAAAATAACAAACAAACAAAAAAAAAGCTGAAGTGGAGATTGTTCCCCTAATTTGCTATTTTGACCTAAAATTTGCAATTGCCTTGTCAATTCTTCATATGCGACCAAACCCCATGTGGTACAAAGCCGTCTTCCGTCAAAAGTGTAACGAGCCATGTAAGAAAATAAATGTTTAAGGAAATAAAGAACAACAGTGCCACCAAGAGGTTAGTATGATCTAATTTATCAGAAGCAAGCATTTGTGGTTTATTTTATAAATATTATATAGTAAAATAAATTGCAGTATGTTATACTTTTTTTTTGCTTTACAGATCTCAGCATTTTAAAGTGCCAATAAATTTATCTGGCAGGTTCCAGGAGAACATACGGGAGAGAGAGGTGACAGACAATATATAAATCCTAAATCCATATGTTTTCAAGTGTCTTTGGAACTGTAGAAGCTGATTGTCTTTATTTGAAATCTTCCTCTCCTCGGTATCCTTGAAAGTCCCTTCGAGTATTGTGATTTCAAGGTTATGAACAAAGTGATTTTTGTAGAATTGAATTAAACTGGAGCCAACCAAAAATATGGGCAACAAAATAACTAAATTAACATATCTCATGCCAAATTAGTATGCATTTATATAAATAAACACTTCCTAGATTCATGCCGAAACTATTAGTGTGGAGTATTTTCACATTATTATCTGGTGAATTTGCAGACACTTTCAGGTGAAATATGACCATATAAGAGTGTTGCACTTGAACAATATTGCGGGCTATCACTGGAAACAATTTAACAAGTTGCCACTGACAAGGACTGGCCTTAGGCCTTTCAGATACCCTGGCCACACTCAGGGCCAGATTAAGAGCCCAGTGGGCCTGGTGCTGACAATTATGACGGGCCTAATTACAGAATCATATCAACCAAAAATAATAAAACACTCCCAAGGTCATGTATTTGATGGAGATGGTGCTGGAGAGAAAGAAAACAGCAGCTATAAGAAAACACATACCCTAGGCCAGTGATGGTGAACCTTTTTGAGCCCGAGTGCCAAAACCGCAATACATGCCAACTTTTTTTCTCCTTAAAGTGCCAACACGGCAATTAAACCCAAATACTGAGGTTTAAGTTTAGAAAAAACAACTCGTACTGTTGTCCGAACTAATAATTTTTGTTTTAAAAGAACACAGAGTTCAATGATACAAATTTTAAATAATGATATAAATAGATAAAATTAAGCTTATATTTATTAGTATCTCCAACAAATGCAATACATACACACACAGACTGCTGAATACATACACACACACACACACACACACACACAAGACTGCTGAATACAGAGACTGATGAATACACACACACAGACTGCTGAATACACACACAGACTGCTGAATACACACACACACACACACTGCTGAATACACACACACACACACACACACACTGCTGAATACACACACACACTGCTGAATACACACACACACACTGCTGAATACACACACACTGCTGAATACACACACACACACTGCTGAATACACACACACACTGCATTGAGGTGGGGGGTGCTTGTGTGTGTGAGTGTTGTATGTGAGGGGTGCTGTGTGTGTGCTGTATGTGTAAGGGTGCTGCGGGGGGGTAGGGGTACTGCTGGGGAGGGTAGGGGTACTGTGTGTGGGGGGTACTGTGTGCTGGGGGGGGGTAGGGGTACTGTGTGTCAGTATACCCCCCCCCTCCTTCTTACCTTTAATGAAGTTGGGGGGGGAGGGGGACACAGCCATCCCTGGTGGTCCGGTGGTGGTAAGCACTGCAGGGGGAGGGATCTGTGATGCAGCTCCCCTGTCCTCCTGCGCAATGCTGTGTGGAGTGTTGCCATGGTAACGCGCGGCAACGCTACACACAGCATCACGCGGGAGGACAGGGGAGCTGCATCACAGATCCCTCCCCCTGCCTCCCGACCCGGAAGCAGAGTAGACGCCTGCCGTTTCGGGCAGGCAGGTGCCTACTCTGCATTGATGGCGAACCTGTGGCCGCGTGCCCACAGAAAGGGCCCGGCGTGCCACCGGTGGCACGCGTGCCATAGGTTCACCATCACTGCCCTAGGCTAATCTCTCTCCAATTTATGTTTTCATCTTTCAAGTAAATCCATAACCCCTAACAGCAGTGTCCAGTCAAGCAGGAAGTCAATGGGCACGGTAAAAGGGTGTGCCACTGACACAAATCAAGTGACCTGCCAAAAGGGGCGAACATGCCCAAAAAGAGGGTATGTCTGCCCAAAGAATTAGAAGGCCAGTCTGGCATGAATGCATGTCAGGATGCTTGCCAATCATGCAGCTGGCCAACTAAGGGCATACTATGCAGACAGCACCCTGAGCTTGGCATAAATGCATCTAATTATGTGCTCACTCAACGCTTTCTAAGGACTGTTCCCTAGCACTCGCTGGTCCACTTGTCTTCTTACCTTCTTACTAGCAGGCAGAAGCTCCTGGTATATAGTCTGGGACAGAGAAAAGCTGTATTTAGTGAGTGTAGAAGAAATGGAACATGCCACAGTGTTAGAGAGACCAAAGTCAGCATTACCTTAAAGGATCACTATAGGGTCAGGAACACAAACATTAATTCATGACCCTATAGTGTTAACACCACCATCTAGCCCCCCTGGGCCCCTCATGCCTCCATAAATATAGCAAAATCTTACTATATTCAAGCCTGAAGCTGTAACTCTGCATGCTGTTAGACTCATAAAAACAAGCAGTTTGCTGACATCATTAGAAGTGGTGGCCTGATCCAATCACAGTGCTTCCCCATAGGATTGGCTGAGACTGACAGATCAGTCAGATCAGGGTCAGAGCCAGCATGATTCAAACACAGCCCTAGCCAATCAGCTAGAGATGAATTGTATTAATGAATCTCTATGAGATAAGTTCAGTGTCTGCATGAGGGAGTAGACACTGAATGTTTGGATGCATGTTAGGCAGCCATGACCCAGGAAGGATCTCTAACAGCCATCAAAGGAGTGGCCAGTGAAGTTATCACTAGGCTGTAATGTAAAGACTGCATTTTCTCAGAAAAGACAGTGTTTACAGCAAAAAGCCTGACGCTAATGATTCTACTCACCACATACACATACATTCTACTCACCAGAACAATAAGCTGTAGTTGTTCTGGTGACTATAGTGTCCCTTTAACTATATTCATTGTCAGCCAGTCCACACAAGTTTTGTTCCCATACATCCCTCTTAAGTTTCCATACTTAAGTAAGAGTATGTGAAAAGTAGTTAGGGTTGCCACCTTTCTTGGAAAACATACCGGCCTTACTAATTTGCATAATTAAATATGTATTGGTGACATCACATGATGTAAATCACAAGGAGTGACATAAGAGAAAATTCTGTAAAATCACCAAAAAACTACTTAATTTGATTCTGCTGTATAGATGGATTCCTCCCAGTGCCCCAATGTCTCCCAGTGCCCTCATGACTTAGTGCCCCCATGTGTCGATTACTCCAGGTCTCAGTGTTCCTATGTATCACAGTGTCTCAATGCCCCATGTCTCTCTGTGTCCCCATGTATCCCAGGGTCCCCATGTCACTAGGACACTAGGAAGACGGGGAGACCTGGGGACACGGGGAGACCTAGGGACACGGAGACACCAGTGACACTGGGAGATTAGGGGACTCTGGCTGGGACACATGGGGACAATGGGAAAATAGGGGACACTTGAAGACATGGGGACACAGACACCAGGGCCACAGACACTAGGGACACTAGCTTGGAGACATGGGGACATTGTGACACTTGAGGCACTGAGAGACATGAAGGCACTAGGAGACAAGGGGACAGTGAGACACTGGCAGACTGGGGGCACTGGGAGACTAGGGGTCACTGGGAGACTAGGGGGCACTGAGACACTGGCTGGGAGACATGGGGACACTGTGTCCCCATGTGTTTGTGTCATAATGTCTCCCAATGTCCCTTAGTGTCTCAGTGTATGTCTCCTTACAGCCTTTCTCCCCATCCCTTACTTCCCTGAGCTGTAGGCTGTCTCTGCAGGGTGGAAGTTGCTGTCTGGACTCTCTGTAGCTACACCCCTGCAGATCAGTGAGTATAGATAGGCAGGGAGGGATATGCTGGAACTTCCTATCCCTGCCTCTCTCCACACACACAGCGACCCCTACTGGCCAGTGCTGGTATTGCATAGTTATCTCTTGTTTATACTGAGAAAAATACCAGCATTTGTATTGCCAGTATCACTGCAATATTGGCACTAGCCAGGCAGCCTCAAATACTGGCTGTGCCAATAAAATAAAAGCCAGGTGCAATCCCTAAGAGTAGTGTGTGAAAAAAAAAATGTAAAAAAAAAAAATCAATGGGCCTATTCCATGGGCCTGGGCCTGGAGCTGCAGCTCCATCAGCCCCTATGTTAATCCGGCCCTGGCCACACTCCATCCCTGGCCACAACCCCTCATCGAATACCTCCCTCAATTTAAAACAAGGATCAGCAACATTTCTGCATGAGGGCTAAGTGCCTTATTATTAAATGGATGGAGAGCCACTGTTATCTATATATAGCTAAAACATTAAGATTCTAATACATTTGTTCCTAATTTGATATCCTTATGTGGGATTGTGATATTTATGAATATCAAATAAGGGAGTTATCTACTGAACAGCTCCCTTTTCTGGTATCCTTAAATATGGCAGTCCCACATACGGATAGCAAATTATTAAACTACCTACTAAACACTGAAACATCCAAACTAAGAAAGCTAATTTCTTATATTTTATCTTTCAGCTGTTTAGTAGTTGACTCCTTAATGTGCTATCTTTATGTGGGCTTGCCATATGTATGGACAGCAAAAAAGAAGTAATCTACTAAACAGCTCCCTAATTCAATATCTGTATATTTTGCACTCTCATATGAGTATAGCAAATTATGGAGTTATTTAGGAGTTATTAGGACTTTTCTTAACGGAACACTATAGTGCCAGGAACACAAACATGTATTCCCGACCCTATTGTGTTAAAAAAAAAACATCTAGCACCCCTGGCCCTCCGTTGCCTCCCTAAATATAGTAAAATCTTACTTGTATTCTTCTGTCTGCCTCTGACCTGCCTGTTGACATCATCAGAAGTGGTGGTCTGAGCCAATCACATGGCTTCTCCATAGGATCAGCTGAGACTGTCAAAAAGGCAGATCGGGGGCATACCCCGGACAAATCAAACACAGCCCTTGTCAATCAGCAACTCCTCATGGAGATTAATTGAATCAATGCATCTCTATAAGGAAAGCTGACTCTGTCCCTTACCTGCCTCCTTGGCTGACAGCATCATAAGTAATGATCTCAGCCAATCACAATTTTTTATGAACAGTTCTGGGCTGTCTAAGTCACATGTGCGAAGGATGTAACTAGACCCCAGCAAAAAATTAGCAATAACTCTGGATGTGCATAGTTTCAAGTAAAACATTACACACCCAGATTCCAATTTAGTTCATTAATTGAGGTTGGAGTGACCCTCTAAGTGATCTGTGAAATATTACTTTACAGCTCTTTCTTTTAAGATCTGTACTGCATTGTATGTAAAAGTGAAAAATCCCCTGATGTTCCAAAATCAGTTCCACTGACAAAATCCCCTGATGTTCCAAAATCAGTACCACTGACAAAATCCCCTGATGTTCCAAAATAAGTTCCATTGGTCATTCCTTTTTTTGTCCCATGGGCGGGCAGTACCATGAAGAAGTCTATGAATGCAAAGAAATACGTTGAGGTCATGACAGCAGGCACCAGAAAAGGCAGAGATCTGGAAAACAATTACCTTAGAAGGCGATAGAACAAAAGACTGGTGACAAAAGTGTTTTTAGGTTGGTTTGTTTTTTGCTGGTTTTGTACTTGATTTTATGTGAGTAATTTTTTTTAACTTTTGTAATTAAATGTTTGTCTATACATTTTTACGCTACAAGCAATTTTTCCTTTTAAAGGGGGTGTATTTTGCTCTAGAATAGCAATGCAAACAAGGAGTCTACACATTTTTGATGTCTTATGGTGATACTTTGGGAAGAAGAGAAGTGTACCTGGGAGTGCAGCAAACAGTGGATGTAATTGATATAATTAGATGTATATATCTTTTTCTTTTTGAATTTTTTACAAGTGTTAGGGTAATTGGATTGTTTATATGTGGCCCCTAGAACCGCTACCTGAGATGTAAAATTAACGTGTTGATTCCTCTGTGTTTCTAAATAAATTGCTACACTAATCAAGTAGCCTCGAGAGTCATCCTAACTAAACAGACATCCTAGCCAAACTAAAGATAAATTGGGTATAATATTAAAAGGGAACTGTAAGCGCCAAAATCACTATATCTTAATGTAGTGGTTTTGATGGTTTCCCCTGTTGTTGCACTCTGCCAAATCTAAACATAGCTGTTTGTGAGAAGCAGCAATGTTTGTCATTCAGGATAAATATGTAGCTTTAGCTGCCCCTAGAGAAACTTTCTCCTGAAGAATTTCATTAATTGAAAGTCTTCCATTTTGCAGGACAATACTTGGATTCAATGCTTCTCTATTGAGACGTCTTCCTGATGGAAACCATCAGGTGCCAGGTAAAAGGACCTACCAACTTTTTTATTGCACAGGGGATGAGGCATGTATGCCAAGTAAGGAACATGAGCACTAGGTGTATTTTTATTTGTTTTTAAAACAGTATTTATTTGAGCTAGTGTAGGAAGGAAAGAGCCGAGAGAGGTTTGAGATATTCTTATGGTTAGGCAGCGAAGAATCAGTAAGGTTCTAATTTGATGCTTTCAGGGACTAATTCTTTCCTAAAGTAACAATACATAGAAAAACAAAATTGTGAAAGGAAAACTCTCCAGCATTATAAATGCCTTTATTTGTAATTCTGAAATGCTTAGAACACAGTTTAGATATGTGCCCTCCATGCTCCCCTAATAAGATTTTGCTTGCCGGTAGCCCCACTCCACCTTCAACAAATCACTAGTGATGATCCAACAGGAAATGGAATACTACTCAGAGATTTATGGGGGGGGGAGGTAGGGTGGATGCAAAAGCAATCCATCTCTATGATTAGACTTCACTTTGCCGTGGATAAGTGCTCTTCTCATCCGGCAGGTGTTACCAAGGGGCTCCCTCTTGAAATTGGCACAGTTTAATAAAATAAGACTGCAGGGACACTGTTACATAACAAAGCACTTCAGCAATATGGGTTTAAATTTCTGTGTATGCCCTCAACATAAACATGGTTATTCACTACTACCCTTACCTTTTGTTTCACTATACCCCACTCCCTCTAGCATGTAAGCTCATTGAGCAGGGCCCTCAACCCCCTCTGTTTCTGTGCATCAAACTTGTCTGGTTACAATTATGTGTCTGTTAGTCCACCCATTGTACAGCACTACGGAACTTGTTGGCGTTTTATAAATAATAATAATGTAGATCGATGCAAAGCTAAGCACCCTCGAGGTTAAGAATGCACAAGCACACCCTAAATGGTAGTGAATTAGGGATAACAACACACAAGAAGGATTTGAGAATTATTATAAACAACTAACTAAGCAGCAAGGTGCAATGTCAATCAGCAGTTTCTAAGGCCAATAAAGTATTGCCGTGTTATAAGGGGCTTTCATTCTCAGGATAATATCATTTTGCCTCCTTATAAATTATTGGTAAGACCACGCTGAATATGCTGTGCAATTTTGGGCACCTGTTCTAAAAGGATATTATGGCAGTAGAAAAAGTACCTAGGCGGGCTACAAAGTTAATAAAAGGAATGGAACATTTTAGTTATGAAAAAATGTTAAATTTAAATCTATTTAGTTTAGAAAACGATGCCTCAGAGGGGTAATTTGGGAGATATAGTATAAAGTAAATGAAAGTTTTTTTTTCAGTAAGAACAATAAGGATGTGAAAATCTCTGCCTGAAGAGGTAGTTTTATCAAAGACTGTACAGATCTTTAACCCCTTAAGGACACATGACATGAGTGACATGTCATGATTCCATTTTATTCAAGATGTTTGGTCCTTAAGGGGTTAAACAGCAACTAGATGAATACTTGCAAATAAATAAATAAATAAATAATTATATTAAGGGATATAATTTTTTTAGTATGTTTGGTTACAGCTTCTTGATCCAAGCAGAAATCTGGCTGCAAATCTTGGCTCAACAGCAAAAACAGATGTGAAAAAGGCTGAACTTGTTGGATGCATGTATTTTATTGGGATATTTAGCTACCTACACATACACATGCTTAACTACACATCTGCAAGTGTCAGACAATGCACATCGTACAGGTACATTACGGACAAAATAACCCCATTCAATCCAATGACATACTAAACACTTAAACTACAGAGACCGATTGAGCATGATATGAACTGTAGTTCACCATCACCTGTATTGTCAAAATTAGCTATGATTTTGCTTAGGCTGCATACTGTCCACTGTGTGACCCAACCACTGACAATGTTCCACATACACCTTAAAAGAGGTTTCTTCAGCTAATACAGGCCTCTAATCTCTCATGATACAATGCATTAGTAGGCAATGACTACTTATGTAACATCATTAGAGTTGGTGTTAAGTATCAACAACTGGACTTTTAGAAATAATGGTAGTATTAGTGATAGGTAATCAGGTCAAACATTTAATTCTAACAAAACATTTATAACATACAGGAAGAGTTGGTGAAGAGGGCCCTGCCAAAATGAGCTCTCAATAAGTTGTATTGAAAAACAATAATAGCTATGACACATTTTTCTGGGTAATTGCAAGACCATGGACATGAGGAGAGCACAGGAAAGTCTTATTGGAGGCTCATTATTCTAAAAGTGTTTTTTTTGCTTGGTATACTGAAGCTGAGGAAGTGGATGTGGTGTCCACTACAAGTGGACAAGATACTGAAATTATCAGTAACACATTGTTGGCTTGATTGTACAAGTATATAGCAATGATTATAGGTATGTTGTGGCACTTTACTATATCAGTTTGTGGTTTTATTTTCAGCAAGTGGGTTATTTTAAGTTTATGCTTGAACCTGCAAGCACTTTATTAACCTTATCAGTGTAATTTTACTGGTGTTTATTAATTTATAAACTATTTTATAATCATTTTCAGAAGTGTCTATACCTACTTTGCGTTGAATTCTGTAAGGTTTAACATCAGGTTTATGTGTCTTCGGGAAGCATGGATTACACAGACAACAGTTGTTGGTATATCCTCCTATTAATATTGCCATTTATATAGCGCCAACAGTTGCGCTTTACAATATTATGAGAGGGGGGATTTAACTATAAATAGGACAATTACAAGAAAACTTACAGGAACGATAGGTTGAAGAGGACCCTGCTCAAACGAGCTTACAGTCTATAGGAGTAAATCTACTTGATCAGTTTAGGTAGTGTTCTGTAGTTTTACAGATACTCTTTATGTTTGCATACATGACCGGTGGCTTATTTAATTCCTCTTTTTGTCCCTTTTCACCCTATATTCTTGATTTAATTTTATTAGACTATGACATAATTTTAATCATTATCTTATTAGATAACAATACTCTAACCATTATTATGAGATATGCGTGGCAGCTGCAAAAATTGTAGACAGAGATTAATCACCTGCAATCCAACAAAATACTAAAGAAGAATATATTATAGTAAGAATTACATCTAGCATGATACTTTGTCTCAACTACAGAATTCCAAGTTGTTTGTTACTTGGGAGTGAGTGCCCTCTAGTGTCCACAAGTAGTTGTTACACCACAGCTTGACAAAGTGAGGTGTTATTATTAAGCGTATAGCAACTTATTAGGGCGTTATGTAGAATATTGTTGCATTCAAACAAAAAAGGTATAATGTAAAAGTTGCTTATGTGTTTCAGACAAGTGGTCACTCTGATTGAGGAAAAGTGTGAAGAAAAAATATGTACTTTGCATCTACTTCTTTATTGAATTGGACGCAAAAAATTGAGAACCAAAACAGGAAAATAAAATACGCCAAAGCTGCAGTGAGGAATATTTTGTTGCACAAAAACTGTGAGCATAATACATTTTGTACATAATCCTCAGTATGTTTTATTATTACAGCTATTAGGTAGATTTGCTTTTAATTATATTCAATAATGGTATATATATATATATATATATATATATATAGGCATCATTGTCTTCCTCTAATTTTAATAGTTGCTAAATATTGTGTTTTGCTTGACATTTCAAACACTGTAGGTTTGATTCTATAGCCCATTTAATTTAATCATTTCTCCTGGATAAGTGTTCCAGATCCTCAGCTATCATTTGCTAATTAATAGCACTGAAGTTCAGTACCTCTGCACAAAAACAATTCATGCAAGCTTTAATGGCACTTGTGTAGGCTGATCTACCCACCCCCCTAGAAGTAGTAAAAATGGTAAAGCAGTATTGAGGTCTGATGAAACAGAGGCTTGCAATTTAAACTGAACCGAATTTCAAGGAAGACTTAATGGTGAAGCAGTAGAGCATTCAGAGGGTGCGGAGGAGTTTGTAGCTTGTGCAGCAACAGAAGTGAATAGAGGAGCAGACATTGCTGCACTTTTACGTCTATTGTTCATATTGGAGTGCCATGGATCTGTGTCAGAGGCTAGTCTAGTTTTATGAGGACTTTGCTATCCTTGCTATTCTGAGCTCAGCAGCAGGAGAAGGTAAAATTGGTGGAAAGAGAGTCTTCAGTGTGCTGGATGTATTTCAAAGCAAGTTACTAGCCCATACCCACATATAATTAACAATAGATGGCTTTCTGGTCATGTTCCATGTGGGTTAATGTCTGCTATGTTAAATACCAACTTACTGATGGCAAGCCTAACATGTCGAAAGGATTTCTGTGGATACAGACAATGGTCATTTGGAGATAGCATCTAATCTGGAATTTAGAATGAACCATGGTTGTGAGGTCAGTACACAAAACCTTTGATTCTGACTCCTCAATATCTGATACAATATAAGTAATCTGAGTCGATGGTATTACATATAATAAGTTTAAAGGGATAATCCAGACGTGGACCCCTTGCTCACGGTGCCTAGGGAGATATCAGCTATGCCTCACTGATGATGCCTAACAAGGCTGAAACGATCGTCTGAGGTTGCTATGTCTCTCGTGCAGAGGGAACTTGCTGGCATTTCGGATCTGTACTGCCCATATGCGTGGGACCAGTCTGATATGTTTCAGAGATGTTCTCTCTGTAATGGCACAAGATGAGCAAAAATCAGCTTGAGAACTGAGCGGGGACCGACCGAAGGGCAGGCTATTTCAGCTGCTGCCCATTCTCAGTATTCTCTTGCTACCCATTTTTGACTTATTACATATAATATTACAATTACCGTGTTAATATTTACCATATATGCCAGCCATTAGTTTGACATTTTACGTAAAAAAAAAAAAAAAATCTCACAAAAACTACTCCAACTCCACAGCCCTGGAATGTACTAGTGCAGGGCTCAACAAATCCCAGATGCCAGGTCGCCATGGCGCTTAGGAATTGCCTGGCGGCAATTGGGTGCTCGTGGAGGCGGGCGGCTGGCTGCGCAAATAGTAGGCGGGCGGCGAGGGAGCTGTGATGTCTCTGCTCTGCTCCCCTACTTGCCGCTTAGTAAGACTGGGGCCAGAATATAACGTCATATTCTGGTCCCGGTCTCACTAAGCGGCGCTTGGAGGAGCAGAGCAGAGACATCACAGCAACCTTGTTGTTGGCAACAATACGCGCAGCTAGCACCCAATTGCAGCCCGTCTGCACAAGCACCCAGCCAGTCGCCTCCTGGACCCCACAGGCATTGTCTGTATGTCATAGTGTGAGTATATGGGTCTCTCTGTCATATGGTGTGTCTCTATCATATTGTGTGTGTCTTTTAGGTTGTATGTGTGTCTGCCTGTCATGGTGTGTGTGTTTCTGTTGTGGTGTGTCTGTCTGTTCTGGTGTGTGTGTGTCATGGTATGCGAGAGTGTATGGGTCAGTCTGTCATGGTATGTGTGTGCGTGTCTGTCTGTCTACCATGGTATGTATGTGTGTGTGTGTGTCATGATATGCGTGTCTGTCTGTCATGGTATATGTGTGTCTGTCTGTCATGGTATACAGGTGTGTGTCTGTCTGTTATGGTGTGTGTGTCTATCATGGTATCTGTGTCATGGTGTGTGTGTGTGTATGTCATGGTATCTGTCTGTCATGGTGTGTGTGTGTGTGTTTAGGTTACCAGACCCCTTCCGTTCGCAAGGGTATGGTGTTTTTACTCACCTTTTTTTTTCCACGCCATGCTGGTCTCCCCTCGACTGGCCCTGCCTCTATGGCTGAGATCAATAAGCTTGATGATCTCAGTCAATCCAATGTTTTCCCATAGTATTTGCTGCAAAACGCTGCAAAAATCAGCCTATCCTCATAGAGATGCATTAAATCAATGCATCTCTATGGGGAACATTCAGCGCCTCCATGCAGAGCGTGGAGACACTGAATGTAGGTGCTACACACTGTGCCTCACTGACACAGGAAACACCTGTAGTGACCATCTGAGTGACTGTCACTAGATGTGTCACATGAAAGCAATGTAAACAATTCCTTTTCTCTGAAAGGCTATAGACACCAGAACCACTATATTAAGCTGTAGTGGTCCTGGGGACTATTGTGTCCCTTTAAGAATTGTATTTTTGTCGTTGAATATAAAACTATGCAAGTTTTTTGTTTTTTTTAAATATGGCTCCTAACTTTTTTTAGCTGGCTCCTAGAATCAAAGCAAATTTGTCAAGGAACGAACACCTAGCAGACGCTCAAAAGCTGTAACAGTAGATATCTTATGAATGTGTCTTTCCTGGATCTACCTGCATTTGATTTCACATGACACATCATTCGTGCCCTCTATGCTGGTGTAATTAAACTTTACCTTTTTTAAGTTTGCAAACACTCTATAGCTGGCAGTGAGTGCTGTATGAAAGGAGTATAATTGTACACTTACATTACTAGTGTTACTCTTGTAATTGCTTATATTTTGGGTAGGCCACAGGTGTTCCCCTATTTGTTGTCTAACTCCAACTCCCATGATAATATGCCACATATAATGGGAAATGAAGTCTAACAGCTGTAGGACTCATTTTTTCGTCTTTCCGGTGCTCTATTCAAACTGATTTTCTACTATACTGTTCAAGTGTCCATTAAGCAGCAGGATATGATATGTATGTAAATGTTATGTGTTCCTTACCAGGTGCCCTTAGGCTGTAGGAATTTAGGATGTTCTTTTCTTGAAAAAGAGCTACAAAGTCAGCCACGAATAGTTTGTATCTTCTCACTCAATACAGTCCAAAAGTAGTAGCAGATAGTAGCCACCGAACAGCCCTTGCATACAGGGATTTCCCTTCATTATTGGCCTTTACATGTGTGGGATATTCCTTCGTCCTAGTGCTTCCTGGGTAGCCTGTCACCCCTTCCTCAATGTGGGAAAATTTACTTCCATATCTGCATGCTTTCCTGCATAGATCCCCATCGTACCTCCTTATTTACTTCATTTTAACTCCTGGCCATTTCATTCACTCACCATTCACAACTTATACATAAAGAAATACGATAAACATACTTAAAGTATATAGAATAAAGTGTGCTAATGAATATGCATAAATGCAGTAGGTGCAAGGAGTACAAAACTGCAAACACACCAAGCTCCTCTCATACTGGAGTGCAGATTGCCCCTACTACTACTACCACCATTATCTAGTTCGTAGCCCAACAATTTATTTTGGCAACAAAAAACACATGCAAGTTATAAAAACATTTGCAAAGTTTATATATTGCATTTAAAGGTACAGTTTCTCGGTTGTTTGAATCTAATTGGCCGGCTATTGTAGTATGCGAGTGACTTTAAGGATTTTTTTTCTTCTTGATGTTCTTACGTTTTCCATTGAGTTAGTGGTTTATGGGTTAGGTAATTGGCAGCGGTAGCTTGATATAAATACTAGTCCGCAAAAAGCAAGGTTTTCTGTGAATCTGAACTGCCACTGCCCACTTAACTTTTCAAAATTAGAAGCATTAAATAGTAGGAAATGATAAATCACACTCTATGTCAGAAATTGAGTCTCCCTTAGGGAGGATGTAGATATAAATATACCTAATTAAATAGAGCTATGGTTTTAATTCCGCATTACTTTTCATACATGTTCTCCTTAAATTAGCTATGTCTCATTAAAGTATAGTGAAATATAGAAGCTCTTAAAAAAAAAAAGCATAGAAAAGAAAGAATATAGGTTATGATTCAAAGCTACACAGTAAAATCGTGTTAGGAGGGACATCATGATTCTTGCAAATTTAGACTGAAAAGGGCAATACAATTAGCAGGAAATAGTGACACCAAACACAATTTATTTACTCTGAAGAAACCAGGTAAAGATAATTATAGTGACATTCTGATGTTTCAAGAAAGGTTTGGAACCAATTTTTACAGTGTAAAAAAATACACTTATAACAGCTCAGGCATGGCAAAAATAATTTCATTTTGAGAGCCTTCTTCACTTCTTGTCTCTGTTGATATTTAGCATGTCAATTACTTGTTTATCCCATTTATATAATTGTTAAGCGCTGCTGAATATGTTGGCACTATAAATGTGAATAATAGTCTACCATGAGCAGTTACCAGCTCCAGTTACCTAGACAGCCACATATAAACTACACCTTTAAAAACAATATATATGTTTTCATAGCTACATGGATAGGGAAGGGACCAGATGACTGCAGTAGTAAGACTGGAAACAGATTATTGAGAGAGATCCACACTCCATCCAGGAGGAAAATAGATTGGCTTGTTTGCAGTTGGCAAAACATGACAAAATGGTCTGCTGTCATGCTTTGTCACAGGTTTTATTTCTGACGACTGTGGGAAATTTATATATAAATAAATAAAAAAATAAAAAAAGAGTATGTTCAGGACAATTAGCAGCACAAATCCCAATGCACTAAAGCAGTTACAAATACAGCGCCAAAAAGGTGCTGGTATGTGCGATTAAACCAGAGATCTCAAAGCTGGAATAAAAATGCAATGAATTCCTTATAAAAAATGTCCACCCTATAAATCTTGTCAATGGCTCAAAGTTACGAATATAATTCTGTACACATATAATCCTAGCAAACATTATATATATCTATCTAACTGGAAATAAGTGCTTTTTAAAATATTAGTACATTTAATTCCCACCCAGTCAATAACTTAAAGTGCTTTGTGTAGAAATGTATACAATGTATACAGATTCCTTCAATGTATTCTGTATTGCTCAACTGAATATTTATAAACCTGGCTGAATATATATGAACATTTAAGAAATAAAGAAATAAAATGTATAGTGCAAATATAAACAGATTCTTTTTGGCTACTTTAGCTACTGATAATCAATCAATTAAGGTAAAGTCAGGATATACATTTCCCCCCAATCTATTGAGTCTTGGTGTGTTTCCATGTTTTTAACAGAACACTCCCCACGTACTCAAGTCTTGTCATTCACGTTTAAGATTCCGAGAGCAACTATATAGTGTGCAGTTAATTTGTAACTGTAAAGTTGCAGTTGAGCTCCATAAATTACCTGATCCATATTGCTGGACCCACCATGTCTATGACAAAGCAGTACACAGTGATACTTTAACTAACATGGGAGGTGAATATAAGTATAAATTATAGATTTATAAGTGTATAAGTATAAGTCTTGGGGCTCAAGAAACAGAGAAGCAAAAAGACTCCAACTTATAACTGAATAACATTTAGTTAAACTTCGTTTTTGATCAGCTACACTTAGTAATGGACCATTTAAAAAAAAAAAATGTCACAACAAATAGTTTTTAGAATGTTTTATGGAAAATAAGAGATGATCATTTTCAAACAAGTTATTTATCGGATGAAGTGGAGTTACAAACATGGCACAATGCTAGTCCGAAGAAGAACATGAGAAGTTTTCTCTCGCTTGTTAAAACTAATACTTTGAAACACATGAAAAATATCAGACATTTTATGTGAAGTTCTACAGCAGGTAATTGAAAAAATTCCTTTGCATTTAATCTTTTCAGTATTTTCAGAGATAATACATAGAAATATTTTTTTTCTAACTAACTAAACTTATTGAATAGAATACTCTTAACTTTAATTATTTTGGAAACGAGAAAGCTGTATGTGTGCCTCACATAAGGAAACTGACTTTTGGGTCCCGAAAATTAACTAATAAAGTGTAAATCTAAATGAACCTAACAGATATGATTAATTTCAATATAGAAGGAAAATCTGCATTTAGTTTTAGAAGGTCTTAGGTGTTGCCTCAAGTCATCAGGTTATCTTGTCCAATACCGCTTATATAGCCCCAGCTGTACATTTTGTTCTCTATCAATTATTTTGTTTACTTCAAACCACAATTTGTTGTAAATAAGGCAGGCTTTTTTGGTTTCTAATTTCAAAAGAATAATGCAGTACACACAGACACAGATGTCCAAATTTAGTCCTTAAACCTACAAATGGTGCTTACTCTTTTTTGAGACTTCTTTTCTGTCTGAAAAGTTCGTAGATTACACACATTCTTAGGATTGCAGCACAATTATTTTTACAGCACCAGGTAATGCAGCTAAACAAAACTCAAGCTTTTACCTTAAAAAGACACTATAAGCATCAAATCAATGTTAGCTTGTGAATCAGTTTTGATCTATCATGCCCTGTAGAGTCACTGCTTAATTGTCTTCCATTTAGGAGTTAAAACACTTTGTTTCTGCAGCTCAACCACAATTACCTGCATGTGGCTTGCACTGTAGTCTTTGGCACTTTCAGTAAAAAGAGAGTTCTTTATTGCACATTAAATTAAAATTCCTTACCTAAAGACATTCAAGCATGTTAGGTCGATTCTATTCCCTTTATTTATTTTTCACTATTTTCTTTGTTACCTTGTAGCTTTATCTCTAGCTTGATACCCATTGGTTAAAGTTTATACTGCCAAATTGGAGATTGCATACATTGTATCATGTTCGCATAGGTTTTGTGATGACACTAAATGAGTACATTATATATTCCTCCTTTGGAGATTATGTAGAACCTACTATCCTTGAAGATATAGGCATCTTTTTAGTAACTTATTGGCATTCATCAGGCTAGATTCTTAGGTTTATTAGGGATCTTACCAACCTGGATATATTCATATTAGGTTCATGATTTACATAGCCCTTCTCTGTCTTCCATGCAATTTTAAAGGGTATTTAGCCATTTTGTTTTGCTTAACCGACTATACAAGTCCCAGAATATTTATCACTAATGAAGTAAATAATTATGTTTTTTTTTTAGGGACTTGCTCTTTCTAAACACTTCTAATATTTTGAGTTTTAAATTTTGTAATTATTAGAATAATGTCTAAAAACAATCAAACCTCAATATTTGGCCAGTCTACCATGAAGTCAAGAAGTGAAATATAATTTTAATTTGCAATCATCAGCATTTAAATTGCCTTACATACACTTGACAAAATGCCAACATTTTAAATGTGGCATTGCGGCACAAAACACAATACAATCCATGTGACCAGTTCCTCCAGCTACTTCCTTTTTGACTTGTAAAATTGCCATGGAACGCAAATGTCACCCAATATGTGTTCCACCAATGGAGAAAATGTGTCCGTGATTCCAAATTCTTAGTCCGCTTGAGCACACGTAGAAAAAGAGAGGCCGGTATCCGACCAGCGAAATACCAAAGAAGGAATTCCCCAACTCCTTTGGTCCCCCAAGAGTGCTAGCTCCCCTCTACCAGAAGGCTATCATGGTATTCCTATCTGCATACAGCACATTTGTCAGTTTGGTGGATCTAAAAATGACCCCAGCTAACAGAAGGGAGCCCCATATATCTATTGACACCTGGATTTCCTGCTGTGAGCAGGGATTTAACCCTGCTCACACTACATTACGGGCTATGGGTTTTTAAATGCTAATTTAAAGAGCAATATCCAGCACTCACTTTGGGTGCTGCATACAGATCACCTGTTAGTCTGGGGCCACTAAAATAGCCTGAAATAACATAGGGAGGCCACAAGTGTCAATTGATACATGGGACTCCCTGGTGTGAGCAGGGGGTTTAACCATGCACACAGCAAAACTGCAGGATATTTAATGACGTCCTGTTGTCATTAAATCCCACTTTGTGGAGGACAGCATAGAATGTTCTAACATCAGGTAGGAGTGAATATGCGACATTCAGTTGGAAACATTGGCTACAACCAAATATCACTGTACTGGTTTGGTTGCTTTGCATTTAAAGTGCGATGATACCATGAGTCATTGCAAGGCACACAACATCACTAGACTAGTAGAGTGATCCAAGGTCAGAAACTTTTTGCTTCGCACCAAGAATCAACTTTAGGGGAGGTGTCACTTTCCATTATATATAGCTTGCTAATAGGAAGTGACTTCGAGTAATGAAACTGACTAATTTTACAATTTTTAGTTTTCTAGGAATGAAGACACCAGATGAACAAAGGCCTAGCTCTGTTGGGACAGAAGACATATGCTATTTGAAAGGTCTTTGTCCCTATGCTGTACATAAATCCAACACATCATTAAGAAAGCCAGAGAGCATGTGTTCAACACGGAACAGTTAAACATTCTATGAAAGATTACCTTTTGCTTCTCTTCACAGATTTGTTTTCCCATGGTGGATCAATAACAATGATATGGTATTTTTTATCTGTAAAGGAAGACACAATATCTATTATTAATTTTCTCTTGACTGTGATGTTCAAGCACCTGTGCACTTAAAGAGTGCTTAAAAGATACAAGTGGCTTTGAAGTATTTTTTATTTAAGAAACAAGATTATCATGACGTATCTATATCAGACTCACATTTCTAGGGGCAAAAAAAGATAACCAACACACATTTAAAGAAAATATTTTTCTCTGAATTATCATATAGTATTTCATCAAGTGTTTATATATTTTGCAGATATTTTTAAAAGTGGTTAATTTTAAAAAAAATAAAAAATCAGTAAAAGATTTCTAGCCATCCTGGTCTTTCTTGTGAAACAGGTGGCATGTAACAAATCTAGGAAGGTCAAACAACATTTCATCTTTTCTATTGTTTTATTCTTAAGCAATACATGTCACTGAAGAGTTGAAAAGATGTGATTCAAATTCAGAATGATCAGCACTACTAAAACATACCAGATGTATTTATATCTAAATTATGTGTAGGTGCTAGTAGTTTCCATAGATATATGGGGCTTAATCTCAAAGCAAAGCTGATGACCCCTTACTCCAAGATCATTCCTTAATCCCCTTTAAGATTTGCCTCTTGACACCCAAGTCAACCTCAGTGTGGCCCCTATATAGACTCACTTCTTATACTTTTCCAGACTCTGGTCCTTAAAGATACATACAATCTGTTACACATGAAGAGAGGGGTCACCAACTCCTAAATTCCATCTGAACATATTTTCACCCCAGTGTCTCCCCTCCACATTATCACCATGTTTATCTCATGAATGCCACCAACTTCCTACACTTTTGTCTCATGTGTACTGACATAATTTTAACTAAATACTACACACTGAATTAACGCAGGTTAGTCCCCTATAGAAATTTTAGCATTCTTTGCACAAGGTGACACCCAATTCACACAGCTGTTGCTAGTGAAACTTGTGGGAATTTATAAAATTAATGTTATATTATGGGATCCTTTGACTGTGATAGCAATTCAATGAAATTCCAGCACAATTAATAGGAGTTTTTCATAAAGGTTCAATGAAAGAGAAAAAAACAAACTTAAGTCTTATTGCTCTGACAGAGTCCCTTTAAACTAGATACACTGTCCCTACTTTGCACTCGCATACAATCACAGATTCACACACACAAACACACACACCAATACACACAAGTAGACACACTCATCAAATCACATGTGCATAACTGGGTAAACTCAATGAATTACATATGTACAAATATGCATACAACGTCGTTCATTCACCTACTAACTAACAACATGACACACACCTATCTACAATCACACACAAATATGATGTAATACCACAGCCATAACAGTGCTCAAGCAGCTCTCTGGACCCCTTCACAAACCATTGCAGCTCATTCTGTTGGCAGTAAGAAAACCAGTTTCAGAGGCCTGCTGAAGGGATACGTTGTCCCTTGTACTAGGGAGAGCAAGTAGACATCTTCCCTGGTTAGAGCCTCAATTTAAAGAAAAACTGTCAACTTCCACAGTGTTCTCTATAAACGGTCGTCTCCCCTAGCTATAAGTAAGCATCAGGCAGGGACTCCCGGATCTGACTATGTCTCAGTGATCCCTAGCCCACTAAAGTCAAATTATCAACTCCAGCAGGGCTCTGTCCCTGTCAGTTGCTATTTAAGTGATCTATGACCGAAACTTTCTCTTCTTCCTTCCCTTTGCCCTTTCCTGTGACTTTTAAACCAAGAACGGCAGAGATCTGCCCCTATCATAGTTACTTTCTTTTTACTGTGTTTCTTGATGCTTCTTCCCCATCCTTTTTGGAATCGCTGCTTACAAGAAATTGTCAATTACTGCTCTCACGCTCCCACCACCACCACAAAACCATTCACTTAAAAAGAAGTATAAAGAAGCCGCTTCCAAAAGTTATAGTATGGAATAATCTTGAACTGTGTTTTGGATTTTCCACCTAACACATTATTCAACTCTAATCAAAAGATTATCTGGTGCTATCTGGAGAACAGAATATTGCTCAACCTTTGCATAGCCTATCAAACATATTTCTTAAATATCTATAAAACCCAGCAGGAGGGAAATTACAGATTTGTGATTAAAGAGAACTAATGGAACCAAGTATAACTAAAGTGCTAAATAAACCTGACTTTATCTGCTCTAGAATTCGGACTTGGAGATAGCGAGAATTTCTCTACTCTACTAAAAAGAAAAAGAATCAGTACAAGGAACAAAGCTGAGCAAACACAAAAACACATGGTGTGTATTATTGCTTTACATCCACATCCAATATCCACAAGTGATTGATGTATTCCACCTCCGTAACACTATGTTTTTGTCAATTGCATGACAGATGTAGTAAGAAAAATGAGGCAAATGATTGCAGAAAGCAGTATCTAGCTTACAAGAATTACTGTCACATCACAAAGAAATCAAAACATCCAACGATCAAATACATTCAATCTACTTCAACAATAAAGAAAAACAAAACAAAACCTGTTTCATAATTAAACTAGGAAGTATCCAAATAAACAAATACCTGTATAAATGAATAATACAATGGAACATGGCTCTGTTTTTAAATGTATTACATAGATAATACATTTAAAAATAATTTGTAAAAAATATATACTTAGCTCTCTCTGCAATGGCACATATGAGTTAAAGCTATATGAGACCTGAGCAAGGTCCAACCAAAGGGCAAACAAATACATTTCTACCAAATATCAGTGTTCCCATACTCAGATTTTTTTGCGGTTTTTATTTGAATGCATTTGCTTTGGAACTTAAATTAAAAGGATAATCCATAGGGGAACCTTTTACTCACATTGCCAAGAATGGTATCAGCTATACTTCAATGATAACACCCAATGAAGATCAATCATTAGAGGGAATAAGGGGAATCTGCTAGTATTTTGGATGTGAATTACTCTTATGGGATGTCTAAACAGCAAATGGAACAGGTTATCTCTGTGATCGCACATGTGAGCTCATACCTGTTTGAGATCTGAGCAGAGACTAAACATCTGTAATTGTCTGGACTACCTTTTGTTATAAAGCACCTCTGTCATCTTCTGGATTTTTTGATGGTGACTATAACTCTTCAAATGCAGTGGCCCGTGGGTGAAAGCAAAGGAAGTTTATACTTACCTGAACCTGTCTTGCAATCTTCATCAGCAAGAACCTCTTCAGCTCCTGGCACTTCATCTGCCAGGAGCAAACAACAGCACTGTACTCTCGAGCATGCGCCAGCGTAAAAGACTGATTTCTATGGAGGATCCACAGGATCCTTTATAGAAAGAGCCCCTTTCCCCTGGGCTAAGAGCTTCACAAGCCTTGAGAAAAGGTAGATCTGCCTTTTGTCAAGCATTAGAAAAATACACAAGACAAAGTAATCACTAGCAAGCTGGTTAATTCAGACTGCAAAATCCAGACATTGTTCACAGCATGCAACAATATCTGGATTTTGCCGAGCAGGCTCTGAACCTGTCTGAATTTAGTCCAGATTTCAGCCAGACCTAAAAACAGTTCGTCCAATAGCAGCTGTAGTGACATCTTGTCACAAATATGTTGTGACTAAGGATACGTGTTCTTTTGCTTACGAATACTTGGCTTTTCATGTTAGTGAGCTAAACTCAGTCACCACCTCTGGTGAGGTAACAGGGCAGAAGTCAAATATACCTAAACACCTTCTTTCTTTCTCTTTTCCTGGGTGTCATCAGGGAACATTTTGGTCTATAATTAAGTGTTGCTACTGGACAGATATAATGTTTTTTGTGTGTTTATTTGTAAATAGTGGGTTTGTTACTTTAAGTTTGTTTATGTGCCATATACTTGTATGTTACTGTGTGTTATGTGCCTAGTTGTAGGTAGTGGGTTTGTTGCTATAGTTAGTTTGTGTGCCATTTATTTACATGTTGCAGAGTGTTTGTTTCTAAATAAATGTTTGTTAAAGTAGACGGACCAGAGGAGTTGTATATTGCTATTAATGGTATTTTAATACCACAGCAGATAGGGAGCAAAATATATATATATATATATATATATATATATATTTTTTTTAATCCTTGACGGTGCAAGGATTAATTTATGTTCCAGCTGTCTACCACTTGCTTGTGGGCCACCACATGAAAATGTAAAAATACAACATGAAAAGCCTCTGGAGGTCAATATAACCCCCATACTACTATAATGAAGGCGTGAAACTTCCCTAATGCCTGCCATGCTGCGTGTGGGGCATGTCTACTAAACATGCCAGCGGCAGCTCACTGTAATTGAAAAATTAGCGACTTTTGCTTCCTAGTTACTGTAAACCACTGGGAGCTTTGGGTGGGGACTTAAAATTCAAGAATGGGTGTGGACAGGTCTCCATAGCAAAAATATTGAGGGACATAGTAATGTCCTCCCTGCCCTTGCCTATAGGCAACAAGTGGGGCCCATCCATCGTCCAGGGTTGGAGACAGAGCATGATTTTAGGAAATCCCCTCGTGGTTTTTTTATTTTTGTTGTTGTTGTTTTTTTATAGACAGTGATCTGTCTAGCCCCCATTATTGAATTTTAAGGCCTTCATACTGCCTATGATTTTAGGGTCATAAAGGTTATTTTTTGTTGTTTGCTTTAAACTATTTACTCACTGACAGTAGTGCTGCCAGGGGTAAATGGCACTGTTCATTAGCATAAAAAAACAAGTGAATGATAATTTGCAAACTTGCATTCTCCTGCTTTGTACATATTCCGGATACTATACTTTGTATTAGGGTCAGATGCGAAAGCTCTGTATTTAAACCAAAGAACAAATACACCTGGCAGATTGTTGCTAAATCGGTTTGGATGACTCAATTCCAAGCGGAAATGGCTTTACACAAAAAAAAAATTAAAAAAAATATTAGAATTGCCAGCCCGGTCAGAATTCAGCCATTTCCCCTGGATTTTGTTCATCTGTACAAAACTCAGTGTTTAGTGAATAAACCTACATGTTTTGTGAAAAAAAATCTGTGGACAATTTATAGTTACAGAGCAACAAAACCTAATGCAATTTGTTTTTACAAATACAAATTTCAAATTTAAGCAATAGCTTTATATTTATAGTTTTGCCCTGATTATACACAAGGGGGAGGCAACCTTCAGCTCTCCAGATGTTGTGGACTACATCACCATGCTCTTGTAGCCATAACACTGGCAAAACATCAGGGCAGATGTAGACCACAACATTTACGCCGAAGGTTGCCCTACACTACGTAACGGGATTTCACACGCAAACACCATATTTTTTAACTACTTGTAGACACTCCTATATATGTTGACAGAAAAAGGGATGCTAGATCTTTACTGTATTATAAAAAAGTATATTGCAGATTCTTATTTAGTTCTGTTCTTCTGTCAATTATTTCCATCCCATTAATTTTTGCCAAATTTTATAACAATCACAACTTAATATGAGCTTAACCTGACCCTTTCTCTGTGTCTTTTCTAAAAAGCTGATACACTTTTAACTGAACTTGCAATAGAACTGCTTAATATATTCTCTCCAGTTTCTGTAGAAGAGGTTTCTGCGCGTCTTTCTTCTTGCCCTTCCTTTCCCCTTGATCCCATTCCCTCACATCTGTGATTGCACAATCTCTCTCATCTGTGATTAAATCTTTGACAAAATTCTTCAATCTCTTTTTATTTTGGCATTTTCCCCTTGTCCTTCAAAGATGCACTGATCATGTACCAATTAAAAGGCCTTCTCTTGACCTGGATGCTTTGCCTAGCTATCGTCCTTTCTCTAAGCTACTTGAAATACTTGTCTGTAGTCAACTTATAGACTTGTCTGAACTCCAGCTCGATACTTGACCCATTTCAATTTGACATCTGCTCCCAACATTCCACAAAGGCTGCCCTGATCAAAGTGACACATGACAAAGTGACTGCTGCTTTTAATACTGTTCTCTTACTCACCCTTTGCAACCTTGTCCTCTTTGGCACAGATTTCTTCTGGCTCTCTTCCTACCTACCTACTCTTCCTACCTAGTGTTTCTTACTCTGGGTCATCCTTCCCTTCTGTACATTTTTTTTGGAGTTTCTCAAAGCTGTGTACTGGTGCCAATTCTTTTTTTCAAATTATACTGCTTCTTTTAGTGACCAGATATCATACCAAGAGATTTCAACATCACCTACATGTTGATAATACCCAGATACATCTGACTTTCTCCACTATAAATTTATGCTGAGCTCATACAGCTTGGCTCTTTCCTCTGCAAAAGTTAATTACTTCAATACCCTCATAACCACACTCTCCCGCGCACCCAAACGACTATTTCACACATTTAACTCTCTTCTTCGCCCTGCTGTTCCTCCTCCACCTACTAACTTGGCCGCCTCAGACTTTGCAACTCACTTCACTGACAAGATCTCTACAATCAGAGAAGAGATATTTCATCTTTCTTCTTCACCTTACAATACTTCCCCTAACTTCACTACCTCTACTGTTCTATGTTCATTCGCACCCGTTACCTTGGAAGAGGTTTCTGCTCTGCTCCAGTCCTCCTGCCCTACCACCTGCTCCCTAGATGCAATTCCCTCGCATCTCATCTGTACTCTGTCTTCTTCTCTTTCTCCACCTCTCACTCAAATTCTCAATCTCTCCTCTGGTATATTTCCATCACCCTTCAAACATGCAACTGTAACCCTAATTCTAAAGAAGTCCAATCTTGACCCTAACACCCCATCCAACTATCGTCCTATCTCGCTACTGCCTTTTGCATCCAAGATCCTTGAAAGAATTGTGTATGCAAGATTGACAGACTTTCTCGAGTCCAACTCTCTGCTAGACCCGCTTCAGTCTGGTTTCCGCGCTAAGCACTCTGTGGAAACGGCACTGGCCAAAGTATCCAATGATCTACTCGCTGCAAAATCTCGTGTTCACTACTCTATCCTAATTCTCCTTGACCTGTCTGCGGCTTTTGACATTGTTGATCATCAACAGCTTCTTCTAATCCTCCGCAATATCGGCCTACAAGATATTGCTCTCTCCTGGTGCTCCTCCTACCTCTCCCAGCGCTCTTTCAGTGTTTCTTTCTCTGGCTCTGCTTCTTCTCCCCAACTCCTCTCTGTTGGTGTCCCCCAAGGTTCAGTCCTTGGTCCCGACTGTTCTCCATCTATACTGCCTCCCTTGGTAAACTCATTAGCTCCTTTGGCTTCCAATATCATTTCTATACAGATGACACGCAAATCTACCTGTCCTCTCCTGATCTCTCCCAGTCCCTCTTGACTAGTGTCTCTGACTGCCTCTCTGTTATTTCTAACTGGATGGCTGCCCACTTCCTTAAACTAAACTTGACCAAAACTGAAATTCTGGTCTTTCCTCCCTCAAGTGTTGATACTCCTGTGTCTCCCTCCCTCCAAGTCAACAGTGCTACCATCAGCTCCACCACACAGGATCGCTGCCTAGGTGTTCTCTTTGACGCCGACCTCTCTTTCAAGCCTCATGTTCAATCTATCGCCAAATCCTGTAATTTCCATCTCAAAAACATTGCGCGCAACCGCCCCTACTTAACGCCAGATGCGACTTAGGTGTTGGTCCATTCCACTGTCCTTTCTTGCCTTGACTACTGTAATCCGCCTCTCAGTGGTCTCATGTGCTCCCAACTAGCGCCGTTACAGTCCATAATGAATGCGGCAGCGAGGCTCATCTTTATGTATGCCCGCACCTCCCATGCCTCACCCTTCTGTCAGTCCCTACATTGGCTTCCTATAAAATATAGAGCTCAATTTAAAATTCTGGTTCTTGCTTTCAAATCGTTACATAATGCTGCTCACACCTATCTATCCTCCCTTATACACAAGTATGTCCCGTCTAGGCCCTTACGATCTGCTGAAGACTTACGTCTATCTTCTGTCCGTACTCCCACCTCTGATGCTCGCCTTCAAGATTTCTTGAGGGCTTCACCGTTCCTGTGGAACTCGCTACCCTTCTCCGTTAGATGCTCACCCAGTCTCCACTACTTCAAAAAATCGTTAAAAACCCACTTCTTCATAAAAGTGTATCAATTAAACTGTTAATACCTCCTGACTGATTCCTCTTCTGCAACTTTCACTAGTCTAATACTATCCTAACCTTTTTGTGTCATTTTACCCCACGCCCTCTAGCATGTAAGCTCATTGAGCAGGGCCCTCAACCCCTCTGTTCCTGTGTGTCCAACTTGTCTGGTTACAACTACACGTCTGTTCGTCCACCCACTGTAAAGCGCTGCGGAATTTGATGGCGCTATATAAATAACATAATAATAATAATAATAATAATAATACACGTGATAGTTCTCCTTGTAAGATGGATTGTGTCACTGACAGCCTATTCTCTGAGTTTTTCACAAGGATTTCCTCTCCAAAGCCGAACTCATTGTCCTTTTCCCCTCGAAAGATATGTCTGTCCCTGTTTCACTTAAGATTGGCAGATTGGCAGAGTAATCATAACCTGTACACTGCAAACTTGTTGTCTTGGTGTGCTCTTTGACTTTGATTTTTCCTGGAGCCCCTTTATAAATTCAATCAACAAATCCTGTTACTGTTTCTAGCATAGTTATGTATTTGTCCCTCATCTTTTTAGATTGTAAACTTGTTCAGGAAGGATCCTCTTCACCTACTGTCCCTACTGTTCCTGCATGTCAAACTGTTTTGTTACCATTGTTTGTCTTGTTTTACCCATTGTACTACACTGCGGATTAGATTGGCGGTATATAAATAACTGTAAATCATATTTCCACAACTATGGCAGAGCTCCCAGCTTGACATGCAAATGAGCACAGAGAGGCATTGATACTTCACCCAGCAGATTCTCTTGGCAGTGGGCGCTTGTGACAGACCTCCCTGTCCCTGGATTTTACAGCTCTTTGTTCCATTCACCTGTTTGTTCATTGAAATACATCCACTACATATTTGCCCTGTTCGACTACTGACTAATCTACCGAACTACCGACCACCCATGTGTGGAGTGTGCCACTTGTTAACCCCATTAACCTTGCTAACACCTCTGTAACCGCAAGCACCTCAACATTCTAAACGATCGGCTGGGTTGTCGTCGTTTGTTTGTGCGAACACGTGGTGGCGGCCATCTTTGGACACGTACGCAGACAGCAGTGTTTGGTCGTCGAGCGTATGGAACTAAAAATTGGACACTCAACCGCGCGAACACCTCTAAGACTTCCATATGCAAATATGTTCGGCACTATTTATACGAACAAAGTGGCATTCAGTGAAAACATTTTCGAACTACAGATACTCACGAAATGTATTCCCAAACTCTGATTTGTATATAAAACAGAGTTTGATATTACCGAAATAGACCAACTGCACAGCCTGATTTTGTGGAACTATTTTGGGCAGGCGCCTCGTGTGCGGTCGGTCTAAACTATACCCTGGTGGCGTTTCGGCTATATTCGTGGGATCTAAGTGATTTCGACATACGTTGGGTGCTCAGACCCAGGTTATCCAGGGATATATTTGTAGGGATATCATTGTTAAAACTATATTTTTAGTTATTTTTATTATGCTTG
>OW240915.1:240145151-240157651 GCA_933207985.1 Pelobates cultripes | reverse complement strand
AACGGATGACGTAGCAGAACAGGTCTGGATCCCAAGCTGGGGACCAATCTACCATGTTTCTGTTACAGTACTTTATTTTGACTATTCCTTTGGTGACTTTCCTACAAGAAGAAGCATGGTCAGAAAAGGTGATATCTGCCTGTGGGTGAATGACAAGACCATATGCTGAATTGTGGTGGTGGACTCAGATGCCAGTAGATAAGGAACGGATGACGTAGCAGAACAGGTCTGGATCCCAAGCTGGGGACCAATCTACCATGTTTCTGTTACAGTACTTTATTTTGACTATTCCTTTGGTGACTTTTGTCTGTCTGTTGGTTACAGGCGCAGGGCACCATAATAATAATCTGAACACTTGTGTGCAAGCCCCCTGCGTATCGATCCTGGGAGATCTTACTTCAACAAATATATACCACTGTATACCAAACTAACTGTAAACTAACATTAACATTGCAACACATGTTGGAGTCTCACCAAACACTAACCCTATTTGCACTGTTTTAAGTCAAAACATTCACATTCACAAGAGAAGCAGGTGCAATACTTACACTGAAGAAGAGGCTCAATGCGAGTTGTATCAGACATAAGAAAGCTGCTTTTGGGTGGGATGAGATATGTTTCCCCTAACAACTGAATGCATTGTGGCCAATCTGAGTTGTTTTCTGTGATATGTGTTATAAAGTCAGTGCCTTGAGAGAAATGATTTTCATTGTTTAAAATGTGCACAGCAAGATCACTTATATTTAACAAAGGCATACACTTTGCCATATCACACAATTCTGCCAAGCCACAGGTCTTCGGATATAATTTAGTTACTAGCTCTGTTTTATCCTCTTCCTCTGACAAGGGATGAAGAAATCCTTTCTCAAGTCCTTCGCGAATCAAAGACAGGGACCCTTCCAAAATGATATCACTTATCTGTTCAGTAAATAACGATAAGAAGAAAAAACAAAGGGACATTTTATTTGCAGTAGTAAAACTATGAGTTACGATACCAAAAAAACGACAGTATACTTCTGTTAAAGCCATTTATTTGGGGACTACAATTTCAGTTTTGGAAGCATGTCAAAAAACACCAATTTACTAGTGCCAAGGCACACATTAATCAAGCTTTTGCTCAACTGCAGTTCGAAAACATTTGACATTCAACAATTCATTTTAGCTTTCACAATAAACTATTTTTTTTCCTTCAACTATATAATTTCAAAGGGACACTCCACTGCCCAAATAGTAAAAAATTGAAAAAAAATTGAAATCGAAGTTTAGTACATATATTCCCAATTAAGACATGCATGCATTTGTAATACAAGAATTTGCTGAAGGCAAGTATATCCCAATAAATCTGGGGAACTAGCTACAACTATATAAAAATAAAACACAATATAGTGTAATACAGTTACAAATAGTATTGTGCGCTTTAAAGAGTGAAAACTCCAAAGATGGAAAATGTCAAACAGCCTCTAGAGTGCCTCTCCTGAATTGTGGGGGGCAACCGTAAACCCTCTCTCCACTTCCAAGAAAACACAGTAGAATGATGCAACGATCACAGGAAATCCAGCATGAAAATAGAAAATAGGCTTTATGTAAAAAAACCTTTATTGAAAAAAGAAAAAACCGTCACACATACACACACAAAAAAAAAAAGTGTGTTTCTTCCATTGCAAGTGACCGAATACTGGACTTCCACAGAAAACTTCTTGGGCAGGCTATTTTCATAAATACCCACACCAGTTAAAGGGACACTATAGTCACCAGAACAACTAAAGCTTAATTTAGTTGTTCTGGTGAGAATAATCATTATATGCAGGCATTTTCATGTAAACACTACCTTTTCAGGTGTTCTAGGGACACCTCCAAGTGGCCACTCCTCAGATGGCCACTGGAGGTGCTTCCTGGCTCAGTGCTGCACAATAGGCAGCAATGCCGTTCAGTGTCCTCTACGAGGAGATGCTGATTGGCTAAAATGGCGTTTGAACCGCCTCCTTGCCAATTTCAGCGAATCAAATGGTTTTCCCATGGGAAAGCATTGGATTAGCTAAAAATCGGCAAATCTGATGTCACCAAGGGGATTATTTGTAGTCGGGGACTGCAAGCCTCTACAATTGAACGCTACAGCTTTAAGGCCCATTTTCCATACCATCTGTAGCTGAGCTCCCTGTACCCCAGCTGGGTACCTCCGCCAAAGGACCGCTTCCTAGCTGGAACAGGGGACAAACCGCAGCACTTCTGCCCACAGTCTCCGTGGACGGACTGGGGCCCTGGAACCGCTCCTCCTTGGAGCCAAATGGGGAATTAGCTCTAGTCCTTAGAATGACTTTCCCTGGTGAATATGTAAGCTGGAACAGTAGACACAGGAGCAAGCCTTCTTCCCTTAAATCTCCTGCAAGCTGGAGCAGCAAACACAGGAGCAAATCTTCTTTCCCTCCAATAACAGGACGACACAGTTTGAGTGTAAGCAGGAACAGAAGGAACTGAGGCTTTATCGTTTCTTATATACACATTTTCCCACAAGGTTACCACTCACGTGGACCTTGTGGTACACAGGACACAAAGTTACAACAGCCAATCAACACAGTACAGTATAGTCAGACACTCCCAGCTAAGGCACACACACCCTCCCCTCTGCCTGTGATATAATTACTGAACACAATGGGCTAACAATTATCACAGGCAGAAAATATACAGTTTTACCCAAAACACAGAAACACCCCAAAACAACAACATACCCCCATAAATTATACATGGATAGCCCTTATCTGGATGAGCAACATATCCAAAAATCACCCAGATCAGAGCAGGGGTTCAAAGGTTTTATGGAAGTCACATTTTACCAACTGCAAGCATGGCTTTCATGCCCAAAGCAGTTCCACAGATTTAGGCTGTGCAGCCAGTCTATCTTCTCCTCTATCCTGGAGATAATTGGCTTAAGTGGGTGTGGTAAGTCAATTATCTCCAGGTACAGAAAATATCTATAAGTCCAAAAACTGTTATAAAAACTACATAAGAATACATAACTCATATAATACAATGTTTAACCTATATGTCCAACATATCCCCAGATAGCTTGGATCTGAGCGCTCAATATGTCCAAAAAGTGATCAGATCTCACGAATACATTTGGATCGCCATGGTGTTAAACAATAGCAAGGGCTGATGAGAGATTGAGGAGGGACAAAGCAGCCAGTTTCAACTGGTCTGGCAGTGTCCCTGGGACAACGCCCTGCTGGAGAACAATGGGACAGGAAAAAGGGGGAGGGGAAGAGGCACATTCTCCCATGGAATCAAAGGGGCAGAAAAAGTGTTTCAAAATCCAATAAGTCCAAATAGAATTTTTAAATGGCAATACACCCCAGGGGCCATAGCCACAGGGCAGGTGGCTGGCAAGCCCAGTGACCAGGTCCCTTTCACCATACCATCCCTACTGCAAGCCTCTACAATTGAACGCTACAGCTTTAAGGCCCATTTTCCATACCATCCCTACTGCAAGCCTCTACAATTGAACGCTACAGCTGTAAGGTACAAATTTGGAATTCAGAAGATGCTCCACCGGATTTCTTTCACCTTTGCCACTAGATTACTTATTTATAATAATGTTTGCATTATTATCTATAGTGTACTACTGTAGTATCTTGTTCTTGCAGCTACATGCATTAATTAATAATCTGGCTGTTAGGATTTGATTGGCAAAATTCTAAATTGTAAACCACAATTGTTTCTTGCCCCCTCCCACTCCTCCCCCCATGCTTGCCACTCCTAGCTGTAAATACCTTGATATAACTGTTTATCTCTTCTCCCTCCCTAGGCCCATTTTCCATACCATCCCTACTGCAAGCCTCTACAATTCTACTCGGCTCAACTCACCGACCCGCCCCTCCTCCCGCCCACCCAGGCTCCCCATAAATTTACAGCATGCTCCTCCAGCTGTTTAAAACTCTCACTCACTTACCTCCTCATTCCCTCTATATTCTACCAATAGCTGTAACTCTGTTTCCTTATTTAGCCATCACTTCCAAATTTCCCCTGCTACCTCTTGTCTCAAATCCCCATGGTTTCCTTTAGATTGTAAGCTTATGGTCTATCTACCTATGTACTTTGTATAAAAGAGCTTAAATGGCAAGATTTCAGCTTACGGGCAGGGCCTTCTCTAACTTTTGTATTTGTGTTTGTATATTCTCCACTAATTGTACAGCACTGTGGAATCTGTTGGCGCTTTATAAATACCAGTAATAATAATAATAGAAAAAAAAAAAGGAAGGCAGCGCCACTATAAACCACATAAATTAAAAGAGCACAGAATAGGCAGACTAGAATGCAATATATATGATAGATAATAAGCAAATAGAAGTCCAGAATAAATAGTCTGACTGGTAGATGAATCAAACAAATATCTTTGTAGAGATGAATACAGTCTTTTGTAGTGGGGGATTCTTCAGAGTGGTGTAGATGCGTCTTTGTACATCATATGAAATGAGAAAATAACAACTGATGGTATAGTATGTCCCGAAAGGGGTAGAAGCAATAAAAGAGTATATGGTCCTACTCACGTTTTCAAGAGCTATGGATTTAGCTCTAGTGTTGATAACGTACAGTGGTATAATCCCCACTTATGGGATACGTGAGGTCTTAGTATTCTTTCTTGATTAGGGAACCATATGTGGAAATAAAAGCAGGAACAACAATGGTGCTCAAAGTATAAAATGCCAGAGGTGAGAAGATAAAAAACCAAGTGGTTACTCACATTTAGTTGAACAGACTGACTGTTCAATGAATACAGCTTGAGTGGTATAATCCCCACCTAGGATTCTTGGGAGTAATATCCTCACTGGAAAGTAAAAACACTTCTGTGCTGGATAAAAGGATGGTAGTAATAAAAAAGTAAAATAATAATAGTAATAAAAAGTAAGATGGCTAACTCACAGTAAGAAAGTGGCCAAAATACCTTTATTTAAAACAATATAGTTTAAAAAACAACAACGCGTTTCGCCCTTAGGCTTTATCAAGTGGAGATCAGAAAGTACATCCTGTTACATACAGGTTTATATAGGCAGTGAACATATTAGAAAATGGCGCCAAAATGATGTCATAATTTTTTTTTATTTTTTTTTCTCAAAAGTGCTAAATTTTATATGTGTAAGTGAGTACATACCTATATGTGAAACATGTGATAGTTTAAAATTAAAAACGAGGTTTTAAACTCACAATACCTTACATATTCTATTTAGATACAACAGTCACATAATCAGTTGCCATTTTTTTTTTTTTTCAAAAGTGCTAAACTTTATATGTATCAGTGAATACAAACCTATATTGGAGACATGTGATAGTCTAAAATTTTAATTAAAAACAAGGTTTTATACTCACAATACCTTGCATATTATTTAAATAGAACAGTCACGTATATAAGTCACATTGTATAAATATGTACTTCATGCACAAAATAATTATAGAAGATAATAAAATATAAGAAATATATTATAAAAAATTAATTATAAAAAAATTATAAAAAATTATAAAAAATTAAACAGGTCGAACTCTACATTAAGACCTTCGGGGGTAAGGGTTTTTAAAAGGAACAGTGCATTTCTTTTTGTCCCAGTAATTTTTTGAGGTCACCTCCCCTCCAGGGTAATTTACATCTTTGGATCCCAGTACATTTTAAAAATTTAGGGTCTTTGTTGTGTTGAATAAAATGCTTTGAAACAGAGTGATTAGGGTAGCCTTTGATAATATTTCTACAATGTTCTGCTAACCTTATTTTTAAGCATCGTGTGGTCATACCCACATACTGGAGGCCACATGGGCACTCCAATAGCTATACAACATTCTTAGTAGTGCAACATATTAAATCTTTGATAGGGTATGTAATACCGGTTTTGTTTGAGGTGAATTGTGTTGTCTTTGATGTGCTGTTTTGGTCAGTGGATCTGCAGACAATGCATCTGTTGCATTTGAAAAAACCTTTAGAATTTGATAAAAATGATGGATTGCTTGTATTGGCTTTTTTGTATAATTTTTAGTAAGCATTGTCTTTAGGTTTGGGGCCCCTCTAAAAATGATATGGGGTTTATCTGGGATGAGTGTCTTTAAAATTTCGTCTTGTTTTAAAATGTGCCAGTGTTTTTGAATAGTTTTTTTCACAATTTTATTCTTATTGTCAAAGTTAAAGATGATCGGCATGGATGGTGGGTCTTTATTTTTATTCGTATTATATTCTAAAAGCTCGAGTCTTTCTTACTAAAAATTATACAAAAAAAGCCAATACAAGCAATCCATCATTTTTATCAAATTCTAAAGGTTTTTTCAAATGCAACAGATGCATTGTCTGCAGATCCACTGACCAAAACAGCACATCAAAGACAACACAATTCACCTCAAACAAAACCGGTATTACATACCCTATCAAAGATTTAATATGTTGCACTACTAAGAATGTTGTATACCTATTGGAGTGCCCATGTGGCCTCCAGTATGTGGGTATGACCACGCGATGCTTAAAAATAAGGTTAGCAGAACATTGTAGAAATATTATCAAAGGCTACCCTAATCACTCTGTTTCAAAGCATTTTATTCAACACAACAAAGACCCTAAATTTTTAAAATGTACTGGGATCCAAAGATGTAAATTACCCTGGAGGGGAGGTGACCTCAAAAAATTACTGGGACAAAAAGAAATGCACTGGGTGTTCCTTTTAAAAACCCTTACCCCCGAAGGTCTTAATGTAGAGTTCGACCTGTTTAATTTTTTATAATTTTTTATAATTTTTTATAATTAATTTTTTATAATATATTTCTTATATTTTATTATCTTCTATAATTATTTTGTGCATGAAGTACATATTTATACAATGTGACTTATATACGTGACTGTTCTATTTAAATAATATGCAAGGTATTGTGAGTATAAAACCTTGTTTTTAATTAAAATTTTAGACTATCACATGTCTCCAATATAGGTTTGTATTCACTGATACATATAAAGTTTAGCACTTTTGAAAAAAAAAAAAAAAATGGCAACCGATTATGTGACTGTTGTATCTAAATAGAATATGTAAGGTATTGTGAGTTTAAAACCTCGTTTTTAATTTTAAACTATCACATGTTTCACATATAGGTATGTACTCACTTACACATATAAAATTTAGCACTTTTGTGAAAAAATAAATAAAAAAAAATAAAATTATGACATCATTTTGGCGCCATTTTCTAATATGTTCACTGCCTATATAAACCTGTATGTAACAGGATGTACTTTCTGATCTCCACTTGATAAAGCCTAAGGGTGAAACGCATTGTGGTTTTTTAAACTATATTGTTTTAAATAAAGGTATTTTGGCCACTTTCTTACTGTGAGTTAGCCATCTTACTTTTTATTACTATTATTATTTTACTTTTTTATTACTACCATCCTTTTATCCGGCACAGAAGTGTTTTTACTTTCCAGTGAGGATATTACTCCCAAGAATCCTAGGTGGGGATTATACCACTCAAGCTGTATTCATTGAACAGTCAGTCTGTTCAACTAAATGTGAGTAACCACTTGGTTTTTTATCTTCTCACCTCTGGCATTTTATACTTTGAGCACCATTGTTATTCCCGCTTTTATTTCCACATATGGTTCCCTAATCAAGAAAGAATACTAAGACCTCACGTATCCCATAAGTGGGGATTATACCACTGTACGTTATCAACACTAGAGCTAAGTCCATAGCTCTTGAAAACGTGAGTAGGACCATATACTCTTTTATTGCTTCTACCCTTTTCGGGACATACTATACCATCAGTTGTTATTTTCTCATTTCATATGATGTACAAAGACGCATCTACACCACTCTGAAGAATCCCCCACTACAAAAGACTGTATTCACCTCTACAAAGATATACCTCGTTGTTTGATTCATCTACCAGTCAGACTATTTATTCTGGACTTCTATTTGCTTATTATCTATCATATATATTGCATTCTAGTCTGCCTTTTCTGTGCTCTTTTAATTTATGTGGTTTATAGTGGCGCTGCCTTCCTTTCTTTTTTCTGTACCATTTCTGTTGTAAGGCCTGTGAGGGAGCCCTACTTTTTAGGTGTGCTGCCACTTTTTACTTATTTATTATTGTTTCAGTTGTATTTTGTATAGATAGAGAGCGCTGATCCCTTCCTTCTGTTCAATAATAATAATAAGCTGAGTAATAGTATTGATAATGGTATAAGTAGGATGTGGTACAAGTCGTTTGTGGTGTGCCGGAACTGACGTTCGGGTAGGCCTGTAAATAAAGAGGGCAAAAAGTTTAATAGATACATGTTGACATACCTAACCGATTCTTAAAAAGCCTGCTTCAAATCCTACTCTGGTTGAGAGATATATTTGTGTATGTTGAGGATTTTATGTCCCAGTATTCAAAGCAGTATACTGGGGTATACTAAAGTGTGGCAAAACTAGCCACCTATTTGTGTGCAGGACTGAGATGGTTCGACAATTTGGGGTTCCTGAACAGATGAAAGACATATTGTTAGTCAGTCGAACCAACTACCGAACAGTGAGACCACCCAGGGGAGTCGTGTGTCTCAAATTGACGGTATTCACACCTAGAAACCGCAAGATTCTAAATGGTCGGATGGGTGGGTGTCGTTCATATGACCGAACACGTGGCGGCGGCCATCTTTGTTCACAAACAGACAGCTGTGTTTGGTCGTCGAGCGCATGGAACTGTAATCAGACACTCGACGGTACGAACACCGTCAAACTTTCATCCTTTCGTATGTTCATTCCCCTTCACATATACAGAGTGGCATTCGAATAAACTAAACTAACGAACACAGGGCACGCGACCCCCTACATTCGTTATTTTAATAGTAACTCAAAAAGAAGACCGGTCAAAGCATAAAACCATCTGGAACTATTTTGGGGCTTCGCCTCGTGGTTGACTCGAATGGCGTTCCTATTCAACCGAACGGATGTGAGCGGTATTTCGACAAATTGGGCGCTCAGATCCCGGCTATTCGATGAAGTATCTTCATCTTTCGTGGCGTTATGACTTATATTATGTGAGTTATGATGGTTTGAAATATTGTTTATTTTCTGTACTTGGGAGATAATGTAATTAAAGAATTGTCCTTACTCAATTATCTTCCAAGTACAGAGGAGGAGTCTGGGAAATGTGACTTTGTTCCCTGTCCCCAACAAGGTCCACAAGGGGAAAACCCCTGGAATGTAATTAAAGAAACCCCTTGCATGGGGAATTGTATAAAAGCCAGCTGTGACTCAATAAAAACGAGTTGACTCCCAAAAGTGTATCGTCCGGTTATTGGGGAATTGAGATAATATTGCCGAACTACACTACTCCTGGATATTTTACAAGTCTACCAGCGGAGATATTGATGTGAATATTGCTGCTCCGCTACAGAGGCTAGGAAGTAACGTCTATACTACTAGAATAACCTGAAAATGCTGAAGGATCATATCTGAGTCCTGACAATCATAATGCAGTTTGACGTTCGTGCATACTTGTCTGATCTTAAGAGAGGCATATAGCCCCGAAGTGTCAGGTAATTGGACTATTGGTAGACTGGGCACCATGTGGATTTGAGATAGGTTTGTGTTTGAAAGATAATTTAAGGATGAGGTGGAAAAAAGGAGGTATGAATGCCAGCAAGGTATTTATAGATTATGGATGGACAAAAATAGTGAACTGAAGTGCACTTTGTTGGCAATGGCCAAAGCTCTGTCAATTGAACGGCAGGCATAGGCAGAGAGTCACGTGTGCCTGCAATCAAACGAGGCAATGAGATTACCTAATCTAGTATGAGGTTTTAGAATGTTTGTGGCATTGTAGATTGTTTTGGTAGCTGAATGTCGTCAGAACTATGGCAAATCGAGTCCAGTTGCACACCAAGCAATTAGTGTAAACAGTTTAGTAAACTGTTGTTGTATACGGTATAGACTTGTATGGAGGAACTCTCAGGTATGTTCCGGGACACAGTAACAGAACTTCTGTTTGATAGAACTTGCCCAGAAACGGTTCTCCGAGTACTGAGGTAAGAGGCCAGTTGCCGAAGTTAACTTCTGTTGTCATAGCCTGGGAAAAGGAGGATATAGTACATAGTTTGGTGAATCACAGAAAGAGGGAGCAGATGTGGCATAATCTGCAAGCAGACATCGCAACTACAAGGATGTGATTGTGAATATGTATGCTATACCCTGCATACGTTAAGTCTTGTAGAGAGGTCTGGTAGTTCCCTATGTTGTTGTGATCGCATGATTTTAAAGACCAAGGTCAGAACGGATTCAGACATGGGCAGAAGTACGAGATCCCTAGTTTCAAACCTACTGACTAGTCCCTGTAGAATACATTGTCCACTACGGAGTTTAGTAGGCAATAGCAAGAAACCAACTGAAGTCTCTGACTTCTATGGACAGGGAAGAAAATGTGCCGATGTAATGACGTGAGAAGGGGGCACATGAGTAAGATTGCAACAGGTGATGTTATTGAGAGGTTGGAAGTAAGGGGTACAAACTAAGTACACTGAGTGGGGGTCAGTAACACTTGAGTTAGGAGATTCCTAGTTCTCCAGTCTCATTGTGATGTGTATGAGGGATGAAAGCTGTTTGTAGTCGCAGTGTGCTTTTCCGCCTTGCCGTCTACATATCTCGGGGTTGGTAAAACATGAATATATGCCGTAAGATGCCAGGTTGTAGATATGAATGATATTCATTGTTTCTGTGAATAGTAACATGTGGGACCATTCCAGGATTGCAAGGGGCTGGTCTAGCAATATCTTGTTTATGGCGGAGTGTCCGGTATGTTTGTGGAGGGTCTGTCGGGGAGTTCGGGGTGAAATCCTCCTTGTAACTAGGTGTTATACGTACTATGATGTAAGAAATAAAGCTTAAATGTGTCAGCAGTGCAGAGTGTAACCCTGTATCAACTGGCAATTTACTTAGTGCCGAACGGCAAATTAATTTGCTAAACAAGGGGAAGGTGAGGCCCTACTAATTGCCAAGTGGCCTTGAGAGGCTCTAGCTATGAATTTAGCCAAGGGACTGAGGCCACAAACGAAGTGGTGGGAATGTAGGCCTCTCAGTGACAGGAGATCTAAAATGAGTGGCCATGACAGGTGAGGCCCTATTTAATCACCTGGGGAGGATGAGGCTCTAGCTATGATGGGCGAATACCTCCGTTTGAGGATGGGAGTTGGCCTCGCGGGACAGAATTGCAATTAAGCTAGAATATGGCCAGCACCAAACCCCTGTACAGCCAGTTGATCTATCCTTGAGGAATGTAGGGAAATGAGAACGTAATGAATTGATGGAAAGTATGTGGAACATACGTACCTTGTTTAACTAATGTGAGGTAGAGCTTGAGAAGGGAATCTTGTAGAGAGGGACCTATAGACACAATGGGACCGCTGGACTTGTAAATGCAGAGAGAGCGTCGTACAAAGAATTGAGTGGGCCAAATGAGGCCGCAGTCGTATGTAATTGCCCAAGTGGGGGCCGGAATTGTGTCGTAGTTAATTGGGCCGTATGTAACGTAGGTAGTGACGGCCGCGTATAGAGGTATTTCTGAAGGCTGAGTACCAAATGTAGAGATTATGTCATATGTAATTGCCCATTTAAGGAGACATAATTAAGACGTAGTGGGTAGCCTGCGGAGGCAATTGTTAACATACGGAGTGAGGCCGTCAGTAATGGTAGACCGCAGTATGATAGAGTTGTAGTTAACCCTTGTAGGCTGGAATTGACATAAGAGCTGACTAGCTGTGCAACAGGCTGTAAGAGATGTATTGATCGTGCATGACTAATATCAGTTAATCATACCAAGGTTGTAGGAGCTGTGAAAATGGCCTGGGAACAGCGGATGGATGGTATATGAGCTGGTCCCTTGGTAGTAGTGGGGGGGATAGTCTAAAATAGAATTGTATAATGTAATGGCGGGCCGTCCATGGGCTGTAAACAGGCAACTTCATTAATTGAACAACTTGCAACATTTTGGTACATGTAATAATATAGGTGACATGGTTGCACATAACATATTATTATTGTGCTAGCCGAAGTGGCATAAAAAGTAGGGATGGACAAAATGAGGGAATTTGGTCCCCCTGGAATGTCCCAGATGTGTAGGCCGTAAGGTTGGTGTGGCCCTGTGTGACCGGATGGTGTACTCTGAATATGGTATGCTAGAGCAGTGTATAATACTGAGCAGCAGGACGGCATCCTTATGCAGTGCCAAAATGATGGGGCTGAGAGTAGGTTGAAGCGGTAAGCACCCTGATGGTCTTACAAAGAGTATGTTGTGAAGGCTTAGGGAGGGCTGTGTCTTCAAAGGCTAAGCTCATAGTAATACTTGCAAAGTTGACACATTTAGGTAGTATGTAACCCTAGGCAGGACAAAACTCAGGCACCCCCGCACCACCCCCACCAAACCCTTCCCCGCCTTCTAAATACACACACACATTCACTGACAGATACACATACACTAGCTAACAGAAACACACACTCACTAACAGA
>OW240915.1:240127223-240139557 GCA_933207985.1 Pelobates cultripes | reverse complement strand
GGGCTCTCCACACATCATGTAGTCCACGCTCCTCCAGTAGTTTTAGGTGACTTATGCAAGCTGTTTGTTGTCGGGTTCGTGTTGTATGGGGAGTTTGTGTCGTAGTGTCCAGGCTGGAATCTAAGATGTGGTTGAAGTCCCCGCACAGGATCAGTATTGTAACGGACCGTTTCAGCACACAAGGGGTTAAAACTGTTTAGGCGATCGTCCCCTTTCCAGAGATGCAGGCACAGCTACTGTAGAACACCAAACTCCCGAACCTCATGTAAGGCAATGCTCCAAACTCCCGAACGGCATACAATATAACACTCCAAACTCACGAACTGGAACCATATGAAACGCTGCTAGCAGACGAATAGGAAAAGCACCCAAGCGGCTTACACTCCTAGCAATCAGTCTCTATCAGCATTCAGTAAATCCCCCCCAAAGACGAGACAAGGCTCTGTGTTGAGGGTCAAGCAGTGGTCTGTTGGGCTACCTGCCCAGTATTTATGCAGGTCTCCCACCTGGTGGACACTCCCCTAGGGGACCAAATGGGAGACTGTGACCAGGGACAGACAAGTAGCCAAATAGGACACACAGTCACATTGTATTCCCACAATGCATCCTGGCTTCCTCCCCTCTGCCCTGGAGATAATTGAGAAGTAATTCAATTATCTCCCAGGACAAAGGCAAATCGCCATTATGCACATGGGGATACTAACACAAGAATTATTATTAAAAGTTGGTAGGTTGTTTCTGGCTATTCCGTGGTGGCTGCGCTTGGATGCCCCATCTTTTCAGGGTTTTCCGTCCCTCGTCTGGGGTAGTAATGGTGTGTATAAACCCATTTCTGTGTACTAGCAAGCGAACTTGGGTGGCCCCAGCGGTATTGTACCTCTTGGTGTCGCAGAGCGTCCGTGACGTCTTTGAATTCCCTCCTTTTCTGTAGAGTGAGTGCGGAGAGATCTGCAAATAACTGTATTGATTGTTATTTATCAGGGAGGTCTGGATGCTTTCATCAAAGCCTCTTTAGCATGAAAATAGTGCATGTGGGTGAGGATGTCTCTAGGGGCCTCCTCCGGTTGGAATTTCAGCTTTGCGACTCTGTGTGCCCTATCCATGAGCAGGATATCTGTGGGTAATTCGAGGGCTAGAGTCTTGAAATACTCAGTCTGGTACGCCATTATATCTGGTTGTTTCTCCGATTCAGGTATGCCGCGTAGGCGTATGTTCTGCCTTCTGGATCTGTCTTCGAGGTCCATAAGTTTAGTTTGGCAGGATTCCAGCATTTGTTCTAGTTTTTGGACATGGTCCGCCATGTCATTATGGGCCTCCGCGTATTCCCTCATGCGGTGTACCATGCTGGCCGTCCGTTCTCCGAGCTCCTGGACATCTTTCCGCAGGTCAGATATTGATCTGTTAAAGTTGTTAAGCAGTTTAGTCGTCATCTCCTCCAGGCAGGCTTGTAAAATTTCTTGTGTGACTGGTTGGTCTCTGGAGCCTGGGGAGTCTTGTAGTGGCAGCGTGTCATCGCCATCTTGCTCATCGTCTAATGTGGTCTGAGTTTTTGGCGTCTGATTGCAGGCCGCAAAGAACCCGGATTTGTCCACTTTCTCAAAGGTTTTCTTCCCTTTATGTTGGGCCATCATGGGGTTAAGATTGTAGGAGTTTGCTGGTCAGGATCGCTGTATTAGTCGCTGATTCAGGCCGGTGAAGGACGGAGCTTTACTCACATGCGAACGTCCGTGCCATTAGTCAGGCCACGCCCCCTCTCCTTTAGTTTTTCATCTCTAATTAATTACCTCAATAGCCCCATGTCTCCCCACCCATAATAGTGTGTTTTATTTCTTTTTTTTTCTAACCTCAGACCATATATTTCAGACTGGGCCCCTTAAAACAGCATTAACACCCAGCACTCCCAAGCAACCAAGTCCTGCAGAATCTTCTGAGCAGAGGTATCATCTCTGGAAGATTGTTCAATAGATTTACTAGCCTTAACAGAAACCTGGCTCTCCCCCTCTGACACTGCTACCTCTGCATCTCTGTCTTTCGGTGGTCTCCAACTTACCCACAACCCAAGAAACGCTGAATGTAAAGGTGGTGGTGTTGGGTTTCTCCTCTCCCCTCACTGCTCCTTTAAACCTCTGCCCACCCCCCCCTTCCCTCTCTTTCCCATCATTTGAAATACATAAAATTTGCCTTTTCAAACCCTACTCTGCTAACATTGCGGTTATTTATCGTCCCCCTGGTTCCCTTCTTCTCTTCCTTGACCACTTTGCTGCCTGACTACCCTATTTCCTCTCTTCTAACATTCCATCCCCTAATTCTCGGGGAGTTCAATATTCCTATTAACCCACCTTTGACCTCTGCAGCCTCTAAACTTCTTTCAATTACTTCCTCCCTCTGGCTTTCACAGTGGGCTAATTCTCCCACCCATGTAGCTGGCCTTGACCTAATCTTCACTTATGCATGTACAGTATCTAATATCTGCAACACTCCATTTCCTCTCTCTGATCACCACCTCTTATCATTTGAAATAAAAACAGTATCAGCGCTTAGTTAATATACCCCTATTTTTTGTATATGGGTCAACAACAAAAATATATTGAATAAATTAAATAAAGAGTCCCAGTTTCAATCTTCATGGGGTGTTTTCAAATGTCCGCAGGGATTTGATAGTTGTAACAGTAATTGGTGTAAAAAGACTTTGTCTTTATATGTATCCAACCTTAAATCAAAAAGATACTGACATAGCGTGATACAGTTACAATACTTTATTTCCCATACAGTAATCCCCCCATAAGAGGAACTCTTACAATTAAAAGTGGTGAAACTTATTTCTAAGGTTCACAATAAAAACGTAGAAATGCAGAATATTGGCTGATGAATATAAAGTTACCGCTCCGTGGTACACATGATGTTTTAAAACTTGGGAAGGTTTTTAGTGTATCCGGCAGCTTTGTATTAACTTTTTCTTGTGGATAATCATAATTTGAAGCACCTGCTTAGAAAATCCACTATTTTATTGATATATATATTCTTTTTTTGCGCTCTCTATAAACCTGTTTTTTTCACCTCTTATCATTTGCTGTCTTGTATCCCCTCACCCAACAACCTCAGCCTAACCCCCCTCAACTCAGGAGGAACCTTAATTCTATTGACCTCAAGCAGCTGTCAGCTGATATTGATTCACGACTGCTGTCCATCCCTTCCCTCTCCTGTCCTTCACCCTTACATCTGCCTTGAACGCTGCAGCACCGCTCCAAACAAGCACCTCGAGGAGGACCCGCTCCCAACCATGGCATACTAAATCAACATGCTACCTGCAAAGATGCTCCCGTTGTGCTGAACGCTCCTGGAGGAAGTCTCGCACCCAGTCAGACTTTCTCCATTATAGATTCATATTGTGTTCATACAGTGCAGCCCTTGCCCTTGCCAAACAGTCCTACTTTTCCTCTCTCATTAGTTCATGCACCCGCAATCCCAGGCGTCTCTTTTACATCTTTAATTCTCTTCTTCGCCCTGCTGTGGCCACCCCCCAAACTAACCTTACTCCTGATAACTTTGCATGTTACTTTACTGACTAGATGGAACAGCTAAGGAAATAATTCTCCCCTCCTTGCCATTCTGTTTCTCAACCACACATAGATCATGCCTTTCCTACCCTTCAGACATTCTCCCCGGCTTCTGACCAAGAGGTGGCTGCTCTTTTTTTGTTCCACTTGCCCGCTCGATCCTGTCCCATCTCACCTTATTAGATCTCTCTCCACTTGTCTCGTGCCTTCTTTAACACACATCTTCAACTGCTCTCTCTCTTCTAGCATTGTCCCTGCTGACCTTAAACATGCCACTGTAGTACCTATACTAAAAAAAATCCCTCGACCCGTCCACCCCCTCTAACTATCGTCCCATATCCCTGCTCCCTTTTTCCTCAAAGCTTCTGGAAAGACTTATGTTTACCCTGGTGTCTCATTTCCTCAATTCCAACTCTCTCCTTGACCCCCTTCAATCTGGCTTCTGCCCTCTCCACTTTACTGAGACTGCGCTTATCAAAGTTACTAACGATCTAATGGCAGCTAAATCCAAAGGCCACTACTCCATACTAATTCTTCTTGACCTCTCAGCGGCCTTTGACACCATTGATCTTGCTCTTCTTCTTCAAACTCTTCAATCGCTTGGTCTCTGTGACTCTGTCCTCTCGTGGTTTTCCTCTTATCTCTCCCAACACTCATTCAGTGTCTCTTTTTCTAATGATACCTCCTTCCCTCGTCCTTTCTCGGTTGGAGTCCCCCAAGGCTCTGTCCTTGGTCCCCTTCTATTTTCTCTTTATACTGCCTCTCATGGCAAACTTATTACCTCTTTTGAATTCCACTACCACCTGTACGCTGATGACACCCAGTTATATCTCTCCTCCCCGGACCTCTCCCCTGCCGTCCTGCAACGTGTCACTGCTTGCCTTTCTTCCATCTCTGACTGGATGTCCTCCTGCTTTCTGAAACTCAGTCTCTCTAAAACTGAGCTCCTTGTCTTTCCTCCTCCTAATACTGATCCTCCTCTTTCGCTCTACCTTCAAGTTTGTGGTACCCACATCAGTCCATCCTTGCAAGCGCGCTGTCTTGCATCTGCCCCTTTCTTGCACCAGATACTACCAAGGAGCTTGTCCATGCTCTAGTAATTTCCCGCATGGATTATTGTAACCCTCTCCTGATTGCTCTTCCCAAAAGCCGTACTGCACCGCTACAGTCCGTAATGAACGCTATTGCCAGACTGATTTTCCTCTCTAGTCGTTTCTCTCACACCTCACCCCTCTGCCAGTCCTTACATTGGCTTCCTGTATGCTATAGGAGTCAATTCAAGATACTAATTCACACCTATAAAACACTGAACAACTCTAGCCCCTTTTATATCGCCTCACAGATCCATAAGTATGTCCCTTCTCGGTCTCTCCGCTCTGCCCGTGACCACCTCCTATCCGTTGTCCGCACCCGTACGGCCAACTCACGCTTGCAGGACTTCTCGCGGGTGGCTCCCTTCCTATGGAATAGCCTGCCTACCGCCATCAGACTCTCCCCTAGTCTTGCATCTTTTAAGAAGTGCCTTAAAACCCATCTCTTTAGGAAAGCTTATGGCCTCCAAGACTAATCTCTACCTAATCTCTTGCTCTCTCCTAAAGGGCAGCCCACCTTATTTGACTGCAAATTCCTGTCCTAATGTGTTTTACACCCCACCAACTATAGAATGTAAGCTTGATTGAGCAGGGTCCTCTTCAACCTATTGTTCCCGTAGGTTTATTTGTAATTGTCCTATTTATTGTTAAATCCTCTCTCATAATATTGTAAAGCGCTACGGAATCTGTTGGCGCTATAATAATGGCAATAATAATAACATATTCTGCATTGCTGTAGAATTGGGGGGGAAAAGAGTACAATATGCCCACACCAGTAAATGGTAAAGAACGCCCTCTCCATGAGCTGAGATCTAGCCATAATTAATTTAATACACAACAATAAGACCTGCGCTCAGACTTCCACTACTCCTGGGCAGCAGCAATGACCATAGTACACATCAGCCCCAATACATACAATGAAAACCAAAGAAAAGAGTTACCTGCGCACTACCCCAAATCTCTATGCATATTTAGTCAAATGGACGTTTTTTTGTTTCACTCCAATGGCCATTAGGTGTAAGCCCACCTGACACGTCAAGGAAAAACCTCTTAGGTGGGTCCTACACTAACCCTTCACCTTGCTTCCTTCAGTTTCAGGTAAATTCATTTAATAAATTGTTCTATCATGTTATCAGTTTGCCACAGTACTCTGTTTAGTGAAGATTCCCCTTAATTTATTTCTTCAAGTCTTCTGACCATGTCCAATCTCACCAGTAAGCTTTCAATTTGTCTTCGCTAACAGACACATCACTCTTTCAATGATTTATTTTGCAGCTGACAGCTCTGTGGGCAGGAATGCTAAAACTACGTGGAACAGAAAGGATGCTGACCCATCAGACCCTAAATAAATATATCAGATACCACGCTTACAGCATCTAAGTAATTGATTCCGGGCTGCACAGACAGTCAACAATCTCTTTTTTTTTTTTTTTTTTTTCATTCTCAACTGTGATTCACATACAGTTCTCTATCTGAGCAAGATGCTGTGGTTTAATAAAGGCAAAAGAAAGCTTACTGTAGTGATAGTGATCATCCCAGATAATTTATCCCTTCAACATGTCATCATTTTGTTCCACCATATTCTTCAATTTTGGTTGCCCAGAACAACATTTTTAATAATTGATATTTTGTTTCTGTCTCATAGCTCAGTACTTCCACAAACCTATGCTAAATGAAAATTCAGCACTAACAAGTAGAAATTCACCCCTGGGAGTGTGTCTTGAACCTTCCAGGATCGCAGTGGCCAGTCACTTTTAGGCCTGTCTAGTATTATAGGACTTGGCTTAAGAGAGGGAAATTAGACATTAATTGGATTAATTGTCATTAATACATCAAGGGACTCTCTTTGCTTGCCTTACTATAGGCTGTTCACACATGTGCCTATACCTAAGTAAGATGCCTTAATATACATATATAAAAAAATATGTAACCCAAAATAAGCACCACTAGTGGGTATAATCACACATAGGTAAAATTACCATAATGTAGAAGGTAGTAGGCGTGTAACAGGTCAAAAAGCTGCAGCATCTTCTTTTCCTTACTCAACTATATATATATATATATATATATATATATATACAGGGAGTGCAGAATTATTAGGCAAATTAGTATTTTGACCACATCATCCTCTTTATGCATGTTGTCTTACTCCAAGCTGTATAGGCTCGAAAGCCTACTACCAATTAAGCATATTAGGTGATATGCATCTCTGTAATAAGAAGGGGTGTGGTCTAATGACATCAACACCCTATATCAGGTGTGCATAATTATTAGGCAACTTCCTTTCCTTTGGCAAAATGGGTCAAAAGAAGGACTTGACAGGCTCAGAAAAGTCAAAAATAGTGAGATATCTTGCAGAGGGATGCAGCACTCTTAAAATTGCAAAGCTTCTGAAGCGTGATCATCGAACAATCAAGCGTTTCATTCAAAATAGTCAACAGGGTCGCAAGAAGCGTGTGGAAAAACCAAGGCAAAAAACTGCCCTGAGAAAAGTCAAGCGTGCAGCTGCCACGCCACTTGCCACCAGTTTGGCCATATTTCAGAGCTGCAACATCACTGGGGTGCCCAAAAGCACAAGGTGTGCAATACTCAGAGACATGGCCAAGGTAAGAAAGGCTGAAAGGCGACCACCACTGAACAAGACACACAAGCTGAAACGTCAAGACTGGGCCAAGAAATATCTCAAGACTGATTTTTCTAAGGTTTTATGGACTGATGAAATGAGAGTAAGTCTTGATGGGCCAGATGGATGGGCCCGTGGCTGGATTGGTAAAGGGCAGAGAGCTCCAGTCCGACTCAGGCGCCAGCAAGGTGGAGGTGGAGTACTGGTTTGGGCTGGTATCATCAAAGATGAGCTTGTGGGGCCTTTTCGGGTTGAGGATGGAGTCAAGCTCAACTTCCAGTCCTACTGCCAGTTCCTGGAAGACACCTTCTTCAAGCAGTGGTACAGGAAAAAGTCTGCATCCTTCAAGAAAAACATGATTTTCATGCAGGACAATGCTCCATCACATGCGTCCAAGTACTCCACAGCGTGGCTGGCAAGAAAGGGTATAAAAGAAGGAAATCTAATGACATGGCCTCCTTGTTCACCTGATCTGAACCCCATTGAGAACCTGTGGTCCATCATCAAATGTGAGATTTACAAGGAGGGAAAACAGTACACCTCTCTGAACAGTGTCTGGGAGGCTGTAGTTGCTGCTGCACGCAATGTTGATGGTGAACAGATCAAAACACTGACAGAATCCATGGATGGCAGGCTTTTGAGTGTCCTTGCAAAGGAAGGTGGCTATATTGGTCACTGATTTGTTTTTGTTTTGTTTTTGAATGTCAGAAATGTATATTTGTGAATGTTGAGATGTTATATTGGTTTCACTGGTAATAATAAATAATTGAAGTGGGTATATATTTGTTTTTTGTTAAGTTGCCTAATAATTATGCACAGTAATAGTCACCTGCACACACAGATATCCCCCTAACATAGCTAAAACTAAAAACAAACTAAAAACTACTTCAAAAAATATTCAGCTTTGATATTAATGAGTTTTTTGGGTTCATTGAGAACATGGTTGTTCAATAATAAAATTAATCCTCAAAAATACAACTTGCCTAATAATTCTGCACTCCCTGTATATATATATATATATATATATATATATATATATATATATATATATATATATATATATATATATATATATATATATATGTAAAAAACAGATACAATTCGTATATTGTAATACCTTTTTTATTGGACAAACATATTTTTTTTTAATGACCAGCTTTCTGGAGAACCTCCCTTTCTCAGGTTCTCCCGAAAGCTTGTCATTAAAAAATTGTTAGTCCAATAAAAAAGGTATTAAAATATACAAATTTGATCTGTTTTTTTACATCTACATCACTGGACTAATAAGGCTACTCTATCTATCTATCTTAGAGACAAATACACAGTGCAAAACTGTGTAAAATTATAAACAATATTTATTACAGTTTGCACTCACAAGATGAAAAGAACAAACACCTGCATGTCTTTAGGATATTGCCCCTCCCCATGCCCACCTCCCTTGGCAAACGCTTACAGAAAATTATAACTACATACATTTGGGATCATCACAGGCCCCATATACCAATCTCACTCATGCAAAAACAGCCAACTCAGGGTGGAGTGGGCTTTCCTACCATAATGGTGTACCACAAAGCTTCCATATTGGAGGCTGCAATTAAATTGTCATGAATGTAAGGGCATACTAAAGTGGGTAGATATTGAGAACACACAAGTAATTGGCTCCACCTTAACAGATTTCATGTAGACACCTAAACACCTTAGGCCGAAACCTTTACGTATGTTCCCCACCACACAACTATCTCTTAACCAATGGGACAATTTCAGAACTCTTTATTAGGAGGAGCTCACATGTATCACTATGACACGTCAATGACAACTTTTTCTCCCTGGATCACTTTCAAGACTTGGACAGACAAGGGCATACGCACCATAGGAGACATTTGCTGCAATGCCGAGATCCTTCCCTTTCCAGACCTTCAAAACACTTATCATTTAACGGAATGTTATGCGTTTCAATACCTACATTTAAAAAGTATTGTTATATCCCATGTACACACACAAGAACACACCACACCACAGGTGACTAGCTTAGCCCTCACAATTTGTGATAGGAAATTGCCGAGACACCCCAAAGCCTTATCAGTTTGTTATAGGGCTTTAAGAGAGGGGACTTGACACACCCCTTCCCTTTCCTAACCAATGGCAACAAGAAACTGATTGTGTCTTGTGTCTCAGTGAATGGGTCACAGCAATACATGTGTTGAAAGGTATTACTAAGTGTTACTCCCATGTAGAGGAACATATTAAACTAATTTACAGATGGTATTTAACGGCACAGAAATTGCATAAGATGTACCCTACAACGCCCAAGATCTGCTGGCGCTGTGACCATGCGGATGGTAACATGACACACATTTGGTGGAGTTGCCTTAACAAAGTCCCCTTATGGGCGTTAGTGGCACATATTCTAACCTCTCTGGGCCCATATTAAATCGACTACTTCTACTTGCCTATTCCTACTTCTACCAAGCAAACTATCTAAAGCTGCTAATTTTAAGATGATTCCAATCCAAAATAAAATAAAACAAGTATAAGTAAAATCATTTGTCTCTCCTGCCCCCCAGGCTTTTATTTTTATATATATATATATATATATATATATATGTATATATATATATATATATATATATATATATAAATAGTGCTGCAGTATTTTGAGACTTAAAGGGACACTCCAAGCACCCAGACCACATTAGCTAATTGAAGTGGTCTGGGTGCTTTGCCCAAAACATTGCAGCTCTGTGGCTGTCTATCAGACAGCCACTGGGGGTGCTTCAAGGTTCATAACAGACTTTTGGTCTCATGTTCACTGGTTGATCAATATGCTAACTGATTAACCATCTTTTTCCTATTACCTATCCAGTTAGATTTTAAGGGAGAGAGGCTTATCTTTATCTTTCCTTCTCTCACTTTCTCCTGTCTTTTGATGCATTAGATACCTATAATGATTTGATTTGATTTACATTGACTAATTATTATTTCATATTTATTCTTTCTTTGTTTTTGCCACATTATCTCCTATTACAAAGCATTGATTAGGAGACTGCTTACATTATTAGGAATTTAGACTATCTTTATCATTAGGTTTATCTTTCATTGTGAGTTTTAGCACACTTTGGACAGGAGTCTGTATAATTTGCTCGCATCTACCTCATATTATGCCCATTTTGGCAATATACAAAAAAGACAGGTATGTGCACCTATTGGTAGACTTGCAGTGCAAGGTATAGGAAAGCCTTATAAGGCTAGGATATTTTCTGGATATAGTTAGTTTGTAAATAGTTCCGATTTTGTTTTGTTATTACTACCTTTATTGTCATTATTTTTTTACCAGTGTATACTTTAGGATACTGGTTTATATCCAGGGAGCCTCTTCCTCATTTTTGTGAAAATCCTCACTTTTGTGAAAATCCTCACTTTTGTGAAAAGACATTGGCCCTTAATTTACCTTTTTTTTTTTTCTATATCTACTAGGGGTTAAGCTCCGAGACACCCCTGGAGTGTCTCACTGGTGTACCCTTTCTGTGACTGTGGACACACCTCAGGACACAAGCAGTGTTACGCTGGTGTCCTGGTGTAATCCAATCATAGAAATCCTTCTATTATAAACATTGAAAGCCACCCCCACCCAAAGAACCAGATTCAAATTAAATAAAATAAAATTGGGGGGAAAAAATCCAAACAAGCCTGATGCAATAAAATTGATCCATCTTTGCTCTACTAGAGCTTTGTTGCAGACTGAGCTCTCATCGTGATGAATATTTTTTGTATTTGGACAGCAGAGTGTTCATTTAAGATAGACATATAGCATGTTTCTACTCTTTGATCTCAAAATTATTTGTATTGTTGTTTTATACTTGCTTGCCTGATATTTTAATAACACTTGAAAATAGCTTATTCAAAGTCACAACTAATGATAGTTTACATAGTGTAAGTTAACATGTTGTGTAGGGAGTAAACCGTATTCACGTCGGATTGTGTGTGTGTGTGTGTGTTGACACTTTTCCTTTGCTACTTGTTATTAAGCATTACATAATAGTCTAGCATGTTATATATAAGAGTAAATGATGATAAAAGTCAGATTTATAGTGTGTGTGAATAAAATGTTGTTCGGTTCTATAGGGACATTATAGATTATGCCCCAAAGGAGCTGTTAACTTGTGAGGTTGCAGCTTTGGATTTGATTATGAAATCCTTCTGATGTAGTAAAACTCTGCAAACAAGGTCTGTATAAATAATAAATGTTACTGAATTTTTCATTGACTGAATTACAGAATGCCTTCTACAAGAGATCTGTTCACATCATGCATTATTTAGATGCAATAATGGATTTTGCTTTTATAAGGGAACTACAGTAACTTGGGTATAGCTTAGAAAACTTTGTTATTTTAGTTATGCTATGCTATTTTGATAGGTATTCAAATGTGTTTTAAGTAAAAATGTACTATTTTTTTTTTTTTATATATATATATATATATATATACAACAACATTATCCATTAGATTTGGAGATTTGTTTCTGGCCCAACTCTAATTTGGCCAAATTCAGGGTGACTGGGTTATGTTATTTTTGATAGCTATTTAAATGTGGTTTTTATGATTTGGGATAAAGGTTTTTTTTTTTTTTTGTAAAAAAAATGTATGCATAACAATATCAGTTGGACTTGGAGATTTATTTTTGGTTGGACTTTAAATACGAGTCGATTGGGTCAAAAATTCTGATTTCTAAGCCGCTACATGACAAATTCTTGGTGGAGCCAACTTGTGCAAGAGTGAACAGTTCTTGATTCAGAGTGCTGTTCCTGGCACCAAATAAAAGGGTGGTGGAAAGGCTTATGCGGTTTAACATAAGAAATGGATAGAAGCAAACCTAAAGGGGTTAACAAGATAAATTTAGAATGTGAAAAGTGCTCTGTGCATACAAATAGGCACTTAAAATAAATATATATTTGAAATGCCGATCTATCGGCTGCTGCAACACTGTTGTGGAGATCTCTCCAATCCACCAAAAATTCAAGTATTGTACAGATAAAGGGAATTAAAGGGAAAAATCCACCATTAATA
>OW240915.1:240110922-240121083 GCA_933207985.1 Pelobates cultripes | reverse complement strand
AAAGATTCTGTCAGTGAAAGTTAAATCACTTTGCTGATGCAGCTCTAGTCACACCTCCAGTGCCTGAGACTCACATACCACCCTACATAATTCCTGAAAAGAGATCTAACTTTTCAACTTCCTTTATTGTTTAATTAAAAATTATCTCTTGCAGTATTAATTATCAGGCAGCAGTGGTAGTCAACATTCGGCACTCCATAATGCTTTTAAAACACCAATACTGCTTCACTAAGCTAAAAGTTGTTTTGGTAATGTCACAGCAAGTAGAAGTCCTGAAAAAAATTATATTAGACAGGAAAAACTGCAATATCACATTGGCATACATATTCATGCCATTTGCAATAACAATTGAAATTTAGATTATCTCTTATACATTAGACACTTCTAATTCTAGTAATTGGTACGTTTATAAGGCTGACATGTTACCATGGCAGTGAATTAGTTCTTTAGTTAGGCTTGAGTAAGTCTTTTAAAAACTTGTGAGGTGCAGTGGTCTAAATTAGACAATTGTGACATGAGAACCATAATGTCATCCATAAATTATGTTTGAAGGCCACTTTTTTTTAGGGATGCACTGATATTTCGGCTGCCGAAATTTTAAGCCGGAAATGTGAGTATACCATTTCAGCCGAAAATGGGTAAAATCTTCCGAAATTTACACCCCACCCTCCCCCTTATGAGAAGGCACAATGCCCTGTTAGTAGCCAGCAGTATGAGAGGGCACAATATCCAGAGATCACAATACACGAGGGAGGAATGAGAGGAGGGTTCATACCATGAGCCACTGTCCCCGTGCCATCACTCCTGTTGACCAGGGGAGGAATGATCAGGTTATGTAGGGGGACAGGTCAGGGGGGACCATGGACCAGAAACATTTAATGGCTGTCATGGCTCAGCCTCCTCTCATCTCTTTTTTAATAAGCCCAGGTAGCCAAGGACGGGTAACTTCTGCTGAAGTCAGCAGGGACACGCCGATCCAAGATGGCGGTGGCTGTTGCAGTAAGTGTCTCTCCTGGCCCGTTGCCGGCCCGGTGGGCATGGAGGGTTTGCAGGGCTGGATGGTTGAGTGTGGGAGAGCACAGGGCTGGTGGGCCGTGGGGCTTGATAACGGAATCAGAAATCAGCATTGGGGGGGGGGGGCAATTATCCCGGTAGTACAGGGGTCTCTCCCTCCACAGTAAATATAATATATTGTGTGATATATAATATATAATGTGTGTGTGTGGGGGGCGGGGATAAACAATATAACACTACATGGCATCATACATTGTGCAATATATAGTAAAAAAAAAAAAAAAAAAGTTAATTTATTTTTCTGTTTTCAGCCAAGGGCATCCTGAATTTTCGGTTTCGGACCAGAATTTTAATTTCGGTGCATCCCTACTTTTTTTAGATACTGTATTCGAGAATGCTTTTTAGGTCTTCTATGTCTTTATTCATGCAGGATGAAGAGAAACATACAATGTGATGGCAGATAAGAACCATTTGGCCCATCTAGTCTGCCCAATTTTCTAAATACTTTCATTAGTCCCTGGCCTTATCTTATAGTTAGGCTAGCCTTATGCCTACCCCACGTATGCTTAAACTCCTTTACTGTTTAAATGTTTCTATCATATCCCCCCGTCTCGTCTTTCCTCCAAGCTATACATGTTAAGATCCTTTAACCTTCCCTGGTAAGTTTTATCCTGCAATCCATGAACCAGCTTAGTAGCCCTTCTCTGAACTCTATCTAAGGTATCAATATCCTTCTGAAGATACGGTCTCCAGTACTGCATACAACACTCCAAGTGAGGTCTCACCAGCGTTCTGTACAATGGCATGAGCATTTCCCTCTTTCTACTGCTAATACCTCTCCCTATACAACAAAGTTAACATTTCCTGCTGCTCTATTACATTGTCTGCCTACCTTTAAGTCAACAGAAATAATCACCCCTAAATCCCTTTCCTCAGATGGTGAGGTAGAACTCTATCAAATATTCTGTACTCTGCCCTTGTGTTTTTATGTCCAAAATGCATTATCTTGCACTTATCCACATTAAATGTCAGTTGCCACAATTCTGACCATTTTTCTAGTTTACCTAAATCATTTGCCATTTGGCTTATCCCTCCTGGAACATCAACCCTGTTATATATCTTAGTATCATCAGCAAAAAGATATACCTTACCATCAAGACTTTCTGCAATATCACTAATAAAAATATTAAAGAGAAAGGGTCCAAGTACAGATCCCTGAGGTACCCCACTGGTGACAAGCCCAAGCTTCGAATATATTCCATTGACTACAACCCTCTGTTGCCTGTCACTCAGCCACTGCCTTACCTATTCAACAATATTGGAATCCAAACTTAAAGATTGCAGTTTATTGATAAGCCTTCTATGTGCAACAGTGTCAAAAGCCTTACTGAAATCTAGGTAAGCAATGTCTACTGCACCACCCTGATCTATAATGTTAGTTACCCAATCAAAAAAATCAATAAGATTAGTTTGGCATGATCTCCCTGAAGTAAACCCATGTTGTCTCTGATCTTGAAATCCATGTGTTTTTAGATTTTCAACAATCCTATCCTTTTAATATGGTTTCCATCACTTTCCCTACTACTGTAGTAAGGCTTACTGGCACAATTCATGGCACAACATTTTGGAAGAATGTCCTGCTTAGTGAGAAGCCTGTCTCACACTCTTATCTGCCTCAGATACTCTGAGGACACAGGACACTTCCCTTCAAGAGTTTGGAAAAATCATCTTCTTGAAAAGATTGGCAAATGCGAACCGAAGGATATCAAAGAGACAAAGTCGGAGCTGGACAAGATGTAGTAGGAGGTGAAAGAGAATGCACGGCAATAGTTTTCAAAATCTGTAAAAGCTTGCTTCAAACTTTCCTGGTACTATAAGACAAAAGAGGAAACCTCAGATTTATTTGAACAAAAAAGCCTTAAAATGCATCTTGGGTAAAAGGTGGAACACACAGATGCAGTGACCAGGAACCTTCAGTGCTTTATGATCATAAAGGAAAGCAATGCTATGAAACATACATTCCATTGGCAGGAAAATAGTGTAAAGAGCACACAACACAAACAATCCGCAGTGGAATTCACATATGCATTTACTGCAGACATGCTGGCAGAAGAACACTAAAGTTAAACTGATTTAGTCAGTCACAACTACAGCACCAAAGTAAGCCCCAGATTGCCCAAGCACCAATGACCTAAATGCCCAGTAAAATAACAAAATGAAAGATACCAATTCTGTACAGGCAAACGATGGGGAAATTAATTCTAGTTGCAGTTTCATTTAAGTTCTGGGGGAGCAAAAGTGGGAGTAGTATCATCTTCTAGGTTAACTCAACTGTCACATTTTGTATGGCAACTCCACATTATCAGTTTGACAAAGACCCACCTGCAGGTCGAAACATTGCGGTGTTCACTGTGTTTCAATAAATATGCCTATAGTGCATTGGGATGTATGGACCCTCTTTCTTCAATTGGTATTTAAACTGTTGACATGGTTGAACCCTTTTTTGGCTCATATAAATTGAGTGCAGTTATGTGTGGGAGTGTCATGCATTGTAACACGTATTATTGGCCTGTGACTTTGTACCGTAATTCCCCACAAGGTCCATGTGGGAGTGCCCCTTGCATGGGGATTGTCATAAAAGGCCAAGTGTGGCACCATTAAAATCAGTTCTCTTCACCCTCAACACGCAGCCTCGTCTCGTGATTGTAGGGAACAGCTATACATGCTATAATCACTAGCTCTTATAAGAGCTTCACAACTATACTCTCTTGGAGGAAAGGCCTTCTCACTGGGAGCTGGACACAAGAGGTTGGTCCAGGGTGGGAAAGAACGGCTAGACCCCAGCCAAGCTACGGCGGTTCCCCACCCGGGATCTGTGTCATGCGGGCTGTCAGTGGGGGGCAGTGCTGGCTTCGGGGTTGTCAATGAGGCTGTGCTTGGTGGCTGCCATTGAGGCAGTGCCGGGTTGAGGGGCTGTAATTTTTGGCAGATTTTACATATTTTCAGCAAAAATGGCATAGGCCCATTTTCGGTGCATCCCTTTATATAACACATGATTCCATCAAAAGGGAAGTGAAGTTGCTGTCTAGTAGATTGTGCCTGATATGATGTCTTTTTGTATGTATCATGGTCGTGGCAGCCGCAGTTCAAGCTTCTCATTTTGATGTTTCATGATCGCTACTGGCGAATCATAGCCCACTTTGGGGCTTTTTCAATTCAGTTTGGCATTTGCACAATGCCCTGTTGTGGTTTTTATCCTGGTTATCCCAGAGTGCTTTATTCTATTAATTCTGCTGTGTTTTTGAGTATTAGCTTGACTATTCTGACTTATATTCTCCTTGTCCTTTTGGCCTGTCTTACTGTTTACCTCCACTCTGTTCTCCTAACCTCAGCTTGTCCTGTTTATTCTAGAGTCTATGCTAAATCAGGACATTCTAAGGTGCGGTAATACTTTTTAAGGTTTCTGGTATTATATTTGGTTACTTAAAGGGATACCATAGTGCCAGGAATACAAAACTGTATTCCGGGCACTATAGCTCCCATCTGCCTTCTCACCCCTTCACCCACTCCGAGGTTGTTCAATGAGGGGGCGCTAATGCGAATGCGCAGCTAAGGCATTGTGCGCATTAGGCCCTCCCCATAGGAAAGCATTGAATCAATGCTTTCCTATGAGGAAATAGCTGACAATGGATGTCCTCATGCAGGGCATGAGGATGTCCAGCGTCAGTTGCCAGACCAAAAATTCGGTAAAATTCCAGAAGTGCATCTAGTGGCTGTCCGGTAGACAGCCACTAGAGGCTGTCTTAGTGATGCAATGTAAACAATGCAGTTTCTCTAAAACGTTTTACATTTCAGCACTAAGGGAAATAGGGACACTGTACCCAGACCACTTCAATAAGCTGAAGTGGTCTGGGTGCCTATAGTGTCCCTTTAAGTTCTGCATGCTGAGTATCAAACTATCCTCACATAACAACAGGCATTGGAACCTGCAGGCTTAAGTCACCAAATGTCAACTTGTGAGGCAAAGTAGTGTAACTTCATCACCCGATCGATTAGTTCGCTCAGGTCTTTCAGATTTTATTAGCACATACAATCTGAAAGGTTTCCTGCTCCACAACACATCAACAGTCAGCTATAGCAGAGTCTGGTGCTCACACTGCTCCATCTATAAGACACTCTCCTTCTAGATTTGGCAGAGACCATAATTAATGTAGGGGTTTCTCGACCAAACTGAATACCACTCCAAATCGTCTCCCAAGTAATTTCCCTCTGAGAAGATATCTCATCAATCAACTAACCAGAAAGGCTTTTACTTGGGCAAACCCTTTGTGGGATAGTAGGAGTTCTATCGCTTATGGTTTGTTTGAATTTGTGATCGAAATTACATGAACTTTTAAACCATTGAGATGAGAGAAAAATGCTGCTAAATACCTGATAAGTATCAAACAGGGCAAAAGATCTAAAGCCGATAATGTCATAGAATTCCACAACCTCGCTGTAGAGGTCTATTGGACTAATAGTCTATTGTGACTGAAACGTTGACATTTTTGTATTCTGCACAATAAAGCAGTATTTATTTTGATATAAAACGAAGACTCCAGAGTGCTCTCTACTTGGATGCTATATATATATATATATATATATATATATATATATATATATATATATATATATATATATATATATATATATTGTGATAAAGTGAAGGCAGATAGGCCTTTTAACCCCAGGGGGAGTATGTGTAGTTTGTGTTTTGCACAACACAACGCATTGTTTAGTTATGGGCCCCTGGGGTGGAGCATTTGGAGAGAAGGGTGGGCCAATGCTCCACTCCACAGTTTAGTGGTTTTCTTGGGAGACATAGATCCAGGCCAGGGTTTTTTGGACTGTCTCCAACCCACTGCACAGCTGCAGTTAATGAGCTGTTGCAGTGGGAATAAACTCCTCCCTGCTAGACAGGTAGAGAGGGATTGCTGGCTTCCTCCCAGGAAGCAGGTAGGAGAGAGGCTGATCTCTCCAGATAGAGTCAAAGAGACTAGGCACTGGGAGTGCGGAAAGGAAAGCAGTCAGGGCAAAGCTGGCTTGGAGCACTGGGAGTGCAGAAAGGAAAGCAACAGGTTAGATAGCAGAGTGTTGCTATCTAAAAGGTTGGTGCAATATTGTTTAGTGTAACCCTGAGAGATAGGGAAACTTATGTCAGTTAGTGCTCAGACGAGCTAGGTTTTTGTTTATAGGGTTTTCTGTTACATTTATGATTTCATTTAACTGCTGTATCCTGTGTGAACTTACAAATAAAGTGCCTGGAGTATTTGCAACTACAAGGACTGTGCATGTTTTTGCCCTAGAGGACCGTGCTGCCTGCAAACAAGGATCACAATATGGTGGAGAATGCGAGCATAGTAGCAAATTGAGGGTCTGTGGGTGTGCCAGTCATTCAGTAGTCTGCTTGAGGACTTTTTATTTTTTTTGCAGACCTGTTTAAAAAAAATAAAAAAACAAAAACAAAAAAAAAATAGTAGCACTGTACCTTTAAGACTATTACCTGCTTGGTGCTATAATGGAGGACCTGCTGAAGGCTCTGGTACAGGCAACTGCTGTACAACAAGAGGCAACTGCTATACAACAAAACACCAACCATTTCCTGGCTGCACAGATTAAGAACCTGAGGGACGCTCAGCAGGAGTATAGAGCTGCCCTTACCGATGTTTTGCAGATTGCCTCCAGCAGGGTGTGTGGGGACAAGGGACCCCGTAACCAAGCTACTGACATCCTGCATAAGATGACAGAGGCAGTAGAAGAAGTCTTTAGCAAGCTGAAAAGCATGGAGGCAGCAAAGCTTGATGTTGAGAAACACACAGAAGAGAGAGAACAAGAAATAGAAGGCAAGAAAGATACAATTGAGCCTGAAAGTAGTGCTAATGTGGAAGAAGGTGACACTGATGACATGCACCAAAGTAAGAAAGGAGCGCGAGGCATACTGATTACTGAAGTTGACAAGTGTTTATTTGAGAACCAAAATGTTGCAGCTTCACGTGAAAGCCTCAAACTTGCTCTAAGTGGCATCACAGCAGATAAAGCGATCCTGGGAAAAGAGTTGGAAACAAAAATATTTTCACGCTCAGAAACTGCATCTTGCACGTTTCAAGAGAATGCTGGAAAGACATTTGAAAACAGAAAGGTACTGATAAATCTTCCCAAGGTAATGAAAGAAGAAGAGGAGAATGACCGGAACAGTGCTTGCAGTGTGGAAAACAAAGATGAGACTCAATCATGTAACGATGACACAGTGCCATCTGCTACATGTCGGGATGTACAAGAGGCAATCAGGCCACGGAGGTGCAAGTATTTTGATGCAAATAATGAAATAGAAGAAGAATCAGAGGATGATGAGGATTATGTTCCTTCAGAAGACTGGCAAAAGGAAATAATGGTTGGTTCCATGTTCCAGGCAGAGATTCCAGTTGGCATCTGCAAGTACAAGGAAACTGAAAGAGTGTATGAAAATGATGACCAGTTATTGTGGAACCCAGATTTTATAGTGGAAACAAGAGTTCTAGATTTTCTAAGTGAAGCGCCTAGAAGGACTGGTGAAGAGAAGGGAATAGATGCAATTCCAGGGGGATCACATATAAAAGAAAACGAAGCAGGAGCCCCTGATGTACACCCAAGTGAACAAGTTAAAGGCATGAAAAGCAGACTGACTTGGGGAGTCAGAGAAGACTACTGCAAAAGAGCTGAGCTTAATGGAGAGAAGCAAAGCACCCCAGCTGAGTATAGCAATGCGGTGCACTGTTTAGTAGCCGAGGCTACCCAAGATTGTCGACCAGCTGTTGAACAGTTTGGCAGAGAAAAGAAAGGCAAAGTAGCTGCTTCTGATCTAAGCCAAGAGAGAGCGACAGTTACAGAACCAAGCTGTGGTGATAAGATGGGCACGTCCGCACCTAAGCCCGACCAAGGCGAAGGTTACAAAGCAGGTGACATTGGCGCAGCTGAATTAAATATTTCAAACACGTCTGGTATTGCTACAAAGACTTTGAAGGATTGTTTGGGAGCCATAGAACTGGCAAAGACTACTGCTACAAGGCCTGGGCGCACTAACTACCTGGAACAGCTGCCAGACTCTGGGAACACAGTCGTGGAATTAAAGGCGGGACTCGGACTGCCTGACCGGCTGTTTGATACCGGGGCTGTCATGATCCAGCGAGAGGCCATGACTGCGTCTCTGGACACCCCCAAGGGAACAAGGAGACTGCCAGACAGCCCAGAGGAAAGCATTTCTGACACTGAGAGGTGGCCACTCAAGGCTGAGCAAGTGGAGGATACCCCTGGGGAGGAAACCAGGCAAAGGAGAGATGAACTAAGCCAGGAGTCTGGGCCTCAGGTAGAACAGCGCTCCATGCCAAGCCAGGCCGAGCATGATAGGATGGAGCTGGGATCAAGGGCTGCATTCATGCAGGAGGAGGGTGCTCTAGACAGCCTCCTTGGCCAACCCCCTGAGGATATAGAGATGAGACCTGTAGCATTAGCCGTAGGGAGCAATGAAGGCTCCCAGGAATTCGCAGAACTGATGATGGATGAGCTGGTGACAGAACCAGGTCTTGAAGAGTTTGAGCACCCAGAAAATTTAGCTCATGAAGGAATTGGATGTATAAGTGATATAGAAAAGTTAATTACACGCAAAGCCTTTGTAAAGTTTGCATTTGAAAGTAACTCGGACATTGAGAGACTATCAAACCTGATACTGAGCCTGGGACAATATAACTATGCTGGCAGAACGTACCCAAAAGTCCCATTATGGCTACGAGACCAGACTGAGAAAAACCTCAGATGCTTCAACTACCACATGCAAGGACATATTGCATATAACTGTCCTGAGACTGAAGAGCCAATACAATGTGACATAGGAATAAGGGCTCTGCATAGGATAGTATTGCCTTGCTTAAAGATGTGTATGGTGACTGGTGGTGGTGTTACAGCACAGCTAAAAGTGGTGATGGTGGTAGAGAAGAGTGCACAAACATTGATAGATTCAAGGAGTGAGGTTACTTTGAAAAGTGTTCTGCTCCAGCCAGAAAAATGTGATTTAAGACAAGTGTTTGATATTGTGGGTACACATGGTGACACCCACACATACCCCATGGCAGAGGTAGAGTTTGCCACAGAGGTAGTAAAAGTTAAATGCCCTGTAGTACATGTAGCTCAAACACAAGAGCGTATAGGTAAGGCCAGGTTTCTGAGTACCTTGGACCTGGTCATAAGGTATTGGCAGGTTCCCCTGACAGAGACAGCAAAGGGAAGGACAGCGTTTTCTACTCCCAAGGGGTTATGGCAACATAAAGTACTGCCATTCAGGTGGCATAGTGCACCAGCCCCCTTTCAGCATATGAATAAGATACTTTGGCCCCACGGAGAGAATGCTGCTGCCTACCTTTGTGATGTGGCGATTCACAGGGTGGACTTGGAAGCACACCTGATGAAGGTCCAGTTAGTTGTGAATAATGTAAGGGCTGTCGGTCTGACCGCTAACACTAAGTGTTATCTAGGATTTGAGGCAGCTAACTATTTGGGTTGTCCGCTTGGGTGGGGGTTCCTTAAACTACAAGGGAGCAAGGTAGCAGCCATCTACAATAGGCCACTTTCTGTAACTGAGGAGCAAGTCAGGACTGGTACAGCCCCAGGTGACGTGAACATTCGTGGTTTGTGTTCTAAGGTCGCTCGACCCGATGGGTCTGAGCTGGGGGGGAGGATATGTGATAAAGTGAAGGCAGATAGGCCTTTTAACCCCAGGGGGAGTATGTGTAGTTTGTGTTTTGCACAACACAACGCATTGTTTAGTTATGGGCCCCTGGGGTGGAGCATTTGGAGAGCAGGGTGGGCCAATGCTCCACTCCACAGTTTAGTGGTTTTCTGGGGAGACATAGATCCAGGCCAGGGTTTTTTGGACTGTCTCCAACCCACTGCTCAGCTGCAGTTAATGAGCTGTTGCAGTGGGAATAAACTCCTCCCTGCTAGACAGGTAGAGAGGGATTGCTGGCTTCCTCCCAGGAAGCAGGTAGGAGAGAGGCTGATCTCTCCAGATAGAGTCAAAGAGACTAGGCACTGGGAGTGCGGAAAGGAAAGCAGTCAGGGCAAAGCTGGCTTGGAGCA
>OW240915.1:240103422-240108422 GCA_933207985.1 Pelobates cultripes | reverse complement strand
ACCCCCCATGTACAGGTTTTATGGTGTTTTGGAAAGTTAGAGAGTCATATATAAGGCTTGCATTTAATTTATTTGACATTGAAATTTGCCAGATTGGTTATGTTGCGTTTGAGAGCGTATGGTAGCCCAGGAATGAGAATTACCCCCATGATGGCATACCATTTGCAAAAGTAGACAACCCAAGGTATTGCAAGGGAGGTATGTCCAGTCTTTCTTAGTAGCCACTTAGTCACAAACACTGGCCAAATATTAGTTTTTTGCTTTTTTTCACACAAAAACAAATATGAACGCTAACTTTGGCCAGTGTTTGTGACTAAGTGGCTACTAAGAGAGACTGGACATACCCCACTTGCAATACCTTGGGTTGTCTACTTTTGCAAATGGTATGCCATTATGGGGGTAATTCTCATTCCTGGGCTACCACACCGCCTCAAAGGTAACATTACTAATCTGGCAAATTTCAATATTAAAATGGAATGTTCTATATTTGACCCTGTAACTTTCCAAAACACCATAAAACCTGTTAATGGGGGGTACTGTTGTACTCATCAGACATCGCTGATTACAAATATGTGCATTATGACATTCACAGCTAAAATGTCAGACGGAAATACAAATGTTAAAAATAAAATCTTTTTTTTTCTCACATTTTTTTTAAATTTTATTCATAATAAATTATGTTCCATATATGAATAGTTAATGATAAATTAAAGCCCTGTTTCTCCTGAACAAAATTATATATAATAAGTGTGGGTGCACTTTATGTGACAGCGGTGAATTACGGTTGAACAGACAGCGCAAATTCCAGTTTTTGTTTACGTTTTGTTTTGATCAGAACAAGCACTATTGACTCCGTCATGAAGGGGTTAAAGGCTTTTCGTCTGTGATTGCTTCTCTCACCAGTCTGACTCGTAAGGGAGCCATTACTCAGACCTCGTCTCCAGAGGCAGTTTCTGTTTTAAAAAAACATTATTTGCCACTCCTTCGGTTTTTTTACATCCTGAACCATCTAAACCCTTGGTCTTGGAGGTTGATGCTTCAGAAACTGGAGTAGGAGCTGTTCTCTCCCAAAAGAGAAACTCAAGAGAAATCTCTTCATCCATCCATTATTTCAGACAAAACAATTCAAATTAACTAGTAACTGTCAGCTTTTGAATTGTCAGTAGAGGTTCTGATTGGAATGCTTGTACTCCAATCAGTGTTCTTTCATGGAAGTCTCATCTCATGAGCCTTACGTGGGAATATTCCCACAAAGTTTCATGAATTTCCTGTTAGAGTGCTCATATCGATTGACTTTGAAAAGTCAGTATGTTGGAAGGACTCGCACGGTAAAGATGGATTTTTTGTCACCCAGTTAAATTTTTCTTTATAGTTGTTATGGATTTTTATTTGGCATTTTTAGGCATTGAAGAAAAGACGCAAGATTTTTTTTTTCAGGTTTGAGACTTATTGGGGCAACCCACTATAATTAATGTGAAAGGGGTAGGTAGATAATTTTTTTAATGGGAGGGTGGATAGGGGCTTGGGACCAATAAATGGCCTTAAGATTTGGGAGAATTGACAATGGTAAGTCCATCATGGACAATGGCTGATTAGTGGACAGAAGCATGGAAGGTGGGGGAATAACCACCTTGCTAGACTTGTGCAAATATTTATTTGAGGCAGTTCGTCCAAATCAAATTCCTTTTAATCCACAACTGAACTAACAAATACCTCCGGGATTTACCTGTTGAGTTTTATTCATTAAAGAAGACTCCACAGGCATTTCCTAGGTAGATCTATTTGTTTATGCTTGGATTAAAAGGAATTTGAATAGTATGAACCAGCTCCAAAAAATGTTTGCACAAATCTATTCCTTACAGTAATACTATCCTAGCAACCTACCTTTCCACCATTACCTTTTCTGTCACGATACCCGACTCCCTCTAGCATGTAAGCTCTCTCTGTTCCTGTGCGTCCAACTTGTCTGGTTACAAATACGTGTTTGTTAGTCCACCCATTGTACAGCGCTACGAAACTTGTTGGCGCTTTATACATAATAATATTATTAACCCCCCACCCTTAGGCAGTTTGTTTGTTTTTTCTAAACATTTGAATGTGGCAGCTGGCTGGCCACCACATCCGAATCAATGGAAACATCATCCATGGCCCATTTTGGTTGTTTCGTGATTAGTCCCTATGACGTTACAAAGTTAAAGGATCACTATAGTGTCAGGAAAACAAAGCGGTTTTCCTGACACTATAGTGCGGGTCCCCCTCCCGTGGCGCTGAAGGGGTTAAAACCCCTTCAGCTACTTACCTTAATCCAGCGCCGGGCTGCCTCGGCGCTGGTGACCTCTCCTCACCCGACGACATCAGCTCTCGAGTGAAGCGGAATGCACATGCGCGACAAGTGCCGCGAGCGCATTCAAACAGTCTATAGGAAAGCATCTCTCAATGCTTTACTATGGACGTAAACATAACAGTTTCACATGTGAAGGGTTAAAAACGGAGGGACCTGGCACCCAGACCACTTCATTGAGCTGAAGTGGTCTGGGTGAATACAGTGTCCCTTTAATGAGTTTTGAAGAATCGCCTATGACCCAAAATTCTGATGAAATGCAATTCGTCTGAAACGGAGTAGCAATTTTACTGGCAGGGCAATCCGAGCTGTAATACTGAACAAGCTCCTAATAAGATGCAGGAACCTTGAATCCGAATACAGTATATATATATATATATATATATATATATATATATATATATATATATATTTATATACATACACCCACCCCCTCCCCTCACCCCATATCAGGAAAGGCATCTTTAGTTTACTGTGTTTTGGCTTTCTGTTTTGCTACAGTCCTTCCTGAATGTGCGACATGCTTTTACACATGCTTCATGACGTAGGGAGTCCGGCCTCCTGAGCACAAAACAAGGCACTGCCTGAGGCATCCAGATAAAGCCATTAATAACCTCATATAGGAGATAACACCCGGAGAGCTGTGTGAGGGGCTCAGCTCCCCCCTAGGGGACCAGTGTCACATTCTGTGAGGGGTTCAGCTCTCTCTCCCCCCCCCGCCCCCCTCGGGGACTAGTATCACATTCTATGAGGGGCTCGGGGTCCAGTATCACATTCTATGAGGGGCTCGGGGTCCAGTATCACATTCTATGAGGGGCTCGGGGTCCAGTATCACATTCTATGAGGGGCTCGGGGTCCAGTATCACATTCTATGAGGGGCTCAGTATCACATTCTATGAGGGGCTCGGGGTCCAGTATCACATTCTATGAGGGGCTCGGGGTCCAGTATCACATTCTATGAGGGGCTCGGGGTCCAGTATCACATTCTATGAGGGGATCGGGGTCCAGTATCACATTCTATGAGGGGCTCGGGGTCCAGTATCACATTCTATGAGGGGCTCAGTCCCCCCCCCCCGGGTTCCTTCTCACCTGGCGGATATCATTGTTGAATTGAGCGAAGCTCCCTCCAGCGTGCAGCCGTCGCTCGCCGCCCTCAGACTGCTCCAAGCGCCTGTCAAACAAGAAGACTGCCGGTCCCGCCGCCTCTCCATTGCTCGCGCCGCCAAGGCTCTCACTTCCCGCCAACATGTCTGCCGCTGTCCGTGTCTCTCCTCACGGAGCCCGCGGTGGGATTCCCGGGGGGGAGGTGTTCAGGCTCTCGAGGTTCCGGGAGCCTACAACCCGGCGGCAACTCGTTCAAACGCTGCCCGTGACGTCACGTCCGCTACCTCCTCGCCAGTGATGGAGGTTCACTGAGGTGACAGGATGGCAGGCTGGGACGGGGAGCTGGCTGTCTGCATCGGTCACCTCAGCGGACCTCACTGTGCGGTACATGCACAGCAAAGCTAGTCTCACTCTGTCACTCACTCTCACTGTGCGGCACATGCACAGCAAAGCTAGCCTCACTCTGTCACTCACTCTCACTGTGCGGCACATGCAAAGCTAGTCTCACTCTGTCACTCACTCACTCACTGTGCGGCACATGCACAGCAAAGCTAGTCTCACTCTGTCACTCACTCTGCTGCACATGCACAGCAAAGCTAGCCTCAGTCTGTCACTCACTCTGCTGCACATGCACAGCAAAGCTAGCCTCACTCTGTCACTCACTCACTGTGCGGCACATGCACAGCAAAGCTGGCCTCACTCTGTCACTCACTCACTCTGCAGCACATGCACAGCAAAGCTAGCCTCAGTCTGTCACTCACTCACTGTGCGGCACATGCACAGCAAAGCTAGCCTCACTCTGTCACTCACTGTGCGGCACATGCACAGCAAAGCTAGTCTCACTCTGTCACTCACTCTGCTGCACATGCACAGCAAAGCTAGCCTCAGTCTGTCACTCACTCTGCTGCACATGCACAGCAAAGCTAGCCTCACTCTGTCACTCACTCACTGTGCGGCACATGCACAGCAAAGCTGGCCTCACTCTGTCACTCACTCACTCTGCAGCACATGCACAGCAAAGCTAGCCTCAGTCTGTCACTCACTCACTGTGCGGCACATGCACAGCAAAGCTAGCCTCACTCTGTCACTCACTGTGCGGCACATGCACAGCAAAGCTAGTCTCACTCTGTCACTCACTCTGCTGCACATGCACAGCAAAGCTAGCCTCAGTCTGTCACTCACTCTGCTGCACATGCACAGCAAAGCTAGCCTCACTCTGTCACTCACTCACTGTGCGGCACATGCACAGCAAAGCTGGCCTCACTCTGTCACTCACTCACTCTGCAGCACATGCACAGCAAAGCTAGCCTCAGTCTGTCACTCACTCACTGTGCGGCACATGCACAGCAAAGCTAGCCTCACTCTGTCACTCACTGTGCGGCACATGCACAGCAAAGCTAGTCTCACTCTGTCACTCACTCTGCTGCACATGCACAGCAAAGCTAGCCTCAGTCTGTCACTCACTCTGCTGCACATGCACAGCAAAGCTAGCCTCACTCTGTCACTCACTCACTGTGCGGCACATGCACAGCAAAGCTGGCCTCACTCTGTCACT
>OW240915.1:240088709-240103322 GCA_933207985.1 Pelobates cultripes | reverse complement strand
GCACATGCACAGCAAAGCTGATCTCACTCTGTCACTCACTCACTGTGCGGCACATGCACAGCAAAGCTAGCCCCACTCTGTCACTCACTCACTGTGCGGCACATGCACAGCAAAGCTGGCCTCACTCTGTCACTCACTCACTGTACGGCACATGCACAGCAAAGCTAGTCTCAGTCTGTCACTCACTCACTGTGCGGCACATGCACAGCAAAGCTAGTCTCAGTCTGTCACTCACTCACTGTGCGGCACATGCACAGCAAAGCTAGCCTCACTCTGTCACTCACTCACTCTGCGGCACATGCACAGCAAAGCTAGCCTCACTCTGTCACTCACTCACTCTGTGGCACATGCACAGCAAAGCTAGCCTCACTCTGTCACTCACTCTGCGGCACATGCATAGCAAAGCTAGCCTCACTCTGCGGCACATGCATAGCAAAGCTAGCCTCACTCTGTCACTCACTCTGCTGCACATGCACAGCAAAGCTGATCTCACTCTGTCACTCACTCACTGTGCGGCACATGCACAGCAAAGCTAGCCTCACTCTGTCACTCACTCACTCTGCGGCACATGCACAGCAAAGCTGGCCTCACTCTGTCACTCACTCACTGTACGGCACATGCACAGCAAAGCTGGCCTCACTCTGTCACTCACTCACTCTGCAGCACATGCACAGCAAAGCTAGCCTCAGTCTGTCACTCACTCACTCTGCAGCACATGCACAGCAAAGCTAGCCTCAGTCTGTCACTCACTGTGCGGCACATGCACAGCAAAGCTGGCCTCAGTCTGTCACTCACTCACTCTGCGGCACAGCAAAGCTAGCCTCACTCTGTCACTCACTCACTGTACGGCACATGCACAGCAAAGCTGGCCTCACTCTGTCACTCACTCACTGTACGGCACATGCACAGCAAAGCTAGTCTCAGTCTGTCACTCACTCACTGTGCGGCACATGCACAGCAAAGCTAGTCTCAGTCTGTCACTCACTCACTGTGCGGCACATGCACAGCAAAGCTAGCCTCACTCTGTCACTCACTCACTCTGCGGCACATGCACAGCAAAGCTAGCCTCACTCTGTCACTCACTCTGCGGCACATGCATAGCAAAGCTAGCCTCACTCTGCGGCACATGCATAGCAAAGCTAGCCTCACTCTGTCACTCTGCTGCACATGCACAGCAAAGCTGACCTCACTCTGTCACTCACTCACTGTGCGGCACATGCACAGCAAAGCTAGCCTCACTCTGTCACTCAACTCGCACAATGGGCACAGCAAGCTATCACTCATCACTCACTGTCGCGGCACATGCACAGCAAGCTGACCTCCTCTGTCACTCACTCACTGTGCGGCACATGCACAGCAAAGCTAGCCTCACTCTGTCACTCACTCACTGTGCGGCACATGCACAGCAAAGCTAGCCTCACTCTGTCACTCACTCTGCGGCACATGCATAGCAAAGCTAGCCTCACTCTGCGGCACATGCATAGCAAAGCTAGCCTCACTCTGTCACTCACTCTGCTGCACATGCACAGCAAAGCTGACCTCACTCTGTCACTCACTCTGCTGCACATGCACAGCAAAGCTAGCCTCAGTCTGTCACTCACTCACTGTGCGGCACATGCACAGCAAAGCTAGCCTCACTCTGTCACTCACTCACTCTGCGGCACATGCACAGCAAAGCTAGCCTCACTCTGTCACTCACTCACTCTGTGGCACATGCACAGCAAAGCTAGCCTCACTCTGTCACTCACTCTGCTGCACATGTATAGCAAAGCTAGCCTCACTCTGTCACTCACTCTGCTGCACATGCACAGCAAAGCTAGCCTCAGTCTGTCACTCACTCACTGTGCGGCACATGCACAGCAAAGCTAGCCTCACTCTGTCACTCACTCACTGTGCGGCACATGCACAGCAAAGCTAGCCTCACTCTGTCACTCACTCACTATGCGGCACATGCACAGCAAAGCTAGCCTCACTCTGTCACTCACTCACTCTGCGGCACATGCACAGCAAAGCTAGCCTCACTCTGTCACTCACTCTGTGGCACATGCACAGCAAAGCTAGCCTCACTCTGTCACTCACTCTGCAGCACATGCATTGCAAAGCTAGCCTCAGTCTGCCGCAGACCAGGCAGTTGGGAAAAGTTTGTAACACTTCTCCCACAACGTTTCACAAGGCTCACTTTTTGTTACCCCAGAACAAGGGTTATTATATTATAATGACACGGACTAGGCACTGCTATTTTATTAAAGACACGGAGGCTCCTATTATGCATTCTCTTTCTTTATTATACTCCCAGCAGCAAGAAAAGGGAAGTATGAGAGAATCATAGAAAAAAAGAAACCATAACAGTAGCCTGGTAACAGTAGCACCAATCAGCATACAGTATAATCCATATAGGTGTAGTGTTCCTTGACTCCTCCTCTTTCTTGCTGCTCCCTCAGACAAGTTAAGTACCTCATCTTGCTACTCCTGTGATATTTTATACATTTATCTGTATTTAATTCCTACACATTAATTGGATGTTCATTACATTGGGAATTATTATTTTTTTGTCATAGTATTGTTATGTTATTCCTGTCTTCTGTGGTGTATACCCTTCTGGTGTCAGAGAGTGCTTTGCTATCAGGGGAGTGATCCCTCCCTGCCCTCACCTCCTGTTTTCCCTGTTGGGTGACTGGGGCTATTCTTCCGGCTTCTGTGCTTGCCTTTGCACCTCCGGTTTATGCCCGCGGCCTTCCCGTGTTTTTGCGGACGGCCGCGCATGAGCGGCCATTGAATTTCATTTCCCCCTTGCGGTCCGGTCGCGCATGCGCAGTTGGTAGCGCGGCGGCCATCTTTTTGGTTATGTCGCCGGGAGTGTAACTTACACTCGCGGTGGCCATTTTAAACGCGGTTTCGGCGGGAATCTGCTGCGTACTAGCTTCCACTCATACCGGCTTCTCCTACCCGCCCAAGCACTCTCCTAAGACCCAGACTGGGATATTATTGCAGTTTTCTTTTTTCTTGTACTGATTTCTACCAAACTGTAAGTGTGGTGTGGAGGATTAATCTATCCTAACACCCTTTTTCTGTTTTCTCCCTAGCTAGTTTTCCTTTACAGGCTACAACACTCTGCTCTTAGTGCTAGGTACCAAGTGTATAATTGATTTTACTGGGCCCAATATTTTCCACTAGTTGAACTTGGGTTTATATATTCCCTATAAAGATTTTATCTGCTATGCAGGATCAGAGTGACAGACCTTCAGGGTCTATGTGCCCCACACCAGGCGTTTCCCCCCCTAATAAGGGAGGTAAAAGTGACGCCAGCCTCATGGCATTGGAGGAGTTTCAATCCCTCCTGGACGCTACCATGGCACAATCCATTAACAGAGCTTTAACCTCTGCGATGGGGGTCATGTCGTCCTCTATCACTCAGTCTTTTACGGAGGCACTGATACAGACACAGACTAGTGGCATGCAGAGCACACGCAACCCGGTACCCACTAAAATGGCACAACCGGGACGTAAGGTGTTGCCAAAGAGCAGACATGTGACCTCTAGAACTGCAGGTTCAGCCTGCATCGAATGACACGCCTCAGGCTGTCAAAGATGGCGCGATACCACTAGAGCCCCTGGCCGGGCAAAATCGACCAGAACTTGGAAACGGGCACGTGCCCATGGGGATTCGTCTGATTCGGACTGGAGTGTGGAGGAGGAGTATGAGTACTCCTATATGGACCACTACAGCGCGGAATTTTCAGATTCCGGGTCTGACACCCAACCAGGCGTTGCTACCCAGAAGAATACGGCTCAGGGCGCTGCGTCTCCTGACTCTGGCGAGGGCGACCATTTGTGGGACCCACTGGGTAACCCATTATTTGACCCAGATGACCTTCGTCATCCTCGCTCGGCAGCATGGGAGCCGCCTAATCACATCGCTAAGTATCTCGCACTTCGGGTGCGCAAGCCTTTATCTAAGGAAGGGCGCAATAAGTTACGGGCAGGATGCCCACGACCCATCCTTCCAGACTCAGTGGAAAAAACACCGGACGTGGACCCTAAGTTGGTCCAATTCTTGAACAAGTCTGGTTGGAAACCAAGGAAAGGGTTAGATTTTTCCCTCCGAAATTGCCAAGACAAATTTCTTGATACGTTGGGACCCATAACTAAACTATATGAGCTAGTGGAGTCCGCCCAATCGGGCGAAAGTGAATTTGATTTCGAAGTAGCGATAGGCTGGTTGCAGAGATTAGTCTGCATGGTAGGTAACGCCAATACGGCTATGGCTACCGAACGCCGCAAAAATAGAGCACAAATTGGCCAGCATGGCGACCAGCGAGCCGGGCCCAGCGGCTAAAGGCTTACTATTTGGTGAATCCTTTATTAAGGATCTTGGGCTGTACGTTAAAACGTTTACGGCAACTGATAAGGCTCAGACCTCTCTTAAGAGAGTATTTGCACCACGGGTTTTTGGAGGGGCCGGCAGAGGAAGGAGCCGTCTACCCGGCCGTGGATTTCGAGGCTCAACCAGAGCCAGCGACCAGTACCAGAGAGACACTATACCCCTTTCTTCCCATCTCGGGGACGGCCCTGGAATTCCCGTGGACCACGGGGGTCTGTTTCAAGCAGACGACCTTATGGTGAGTACCGAATATCTCCGTTTTTCCCATGTAAAAGTGGGGGGCAGACTGGCATTGTTTCATCATGCTTGGAAAATTTTAACCACAGATGTTTGGGTACTAAATACGATACAAGGGTACCTATTGGAGTTAACCTCCCGCCTGGTTCAGACACAGTTCCCTCGGGAACTAAATTTGGCCAGCCAACACCAGATGATGATCTCTACAGAGATCGCAGAGTTAGCGTCAAAAAACGCTTTCCAACAAATCCCATGGGACACAGAAGGATTTGTGAGCAACTTGTTTCTGGTCCCCAAGAAAGGGGGCGGGGTACGCCCAGTAATAAATCTCCGGCCTCTAAATGCGTTTGTCCAATACCACCATTTCAAAATGGAGGGTATTCATTGCCTTCGGGACCTCCTCATACCATCAGATTGGATGGTCAAAATAGATTTACGGGACGCTTACCTGACAATCCCGATCGCAGAAGCGCACCGAAACCTACTACAGTTTCAGTGGCAGGGAACGAAATGGAGATTTGTATGTCTGCCATTTGGCCTATCCTCCTCTCCATGGTGCTTCACAAAAGTGCTAAAACCGGTGATTGCCTTCCTGCGCACACGAGGGGTCCGATTAATAATTTATCTAGACGACATCCTCCTTCTGTCCCAATCTCAATCCCAACTTCGCATTCACCTATCCTGGACGGTCCACCTTATCCAAAACTTAGGATTCTTGGTGAATTGGGAGAAATCAATACTGAAACCCTCCAGACAGATGGAATTTCTGGGTTTCCAAGTCGACTCTGTTCAACAGAGGCTGTGTCTACCCAAAGACAAAATGATTTCGATCAAGAAAGAGAGAGATCAGACGGCTTATGCATCGTACCACTATTTCCCTCCGACAACTTGCGAGGATCATAGGGCTGTTGGCATTGTCCATACAGGCGATCTTCCCAGGACCGCTACACTATCGTGCCCTACAAAGGCTCAAAGCCTCATATCTATGCTCCGGTCACTCATACGAAACCTGCGTTACACTGGACGAAGACTCCAGGGAGGAACTAGACTGGTGGTTAGCACACATGGAGGCATGGAACGGGCAAGCGATATTTGGATCGACGCCGGACATGGTCATAGAGTCAGACGCCAGCTTACACCGCTGGGGCGCGCATTGCGGGTCAGTTTCAACCGGTGGCAGATGGTCGAACGAGGAGTCCCTGTTGCACATCAACTGCCTAGAGCTACTGGCAGCGTCCTTTGCCATTCGCAGTATGACCCCCACAGGCATTTCATGCTCGATCTTAATCAAGATGGACAACGTCTCAGCGGTACGTTATATCAACCATCTTGGGGGGACGAAATCGAAGGTTCTCGCGTTGATGGCTCGAGATTTTTGGCACTATTGCCTGGAACACAGCATTTCTGTAATAGCAGAATACATTCCGGGGCAGGACAATACAATGGCGGACTGGAATTCCCGATACCTTCGGGACGCAGGGGATTGGCATCTCCACCCAATGATTTTCCAGCGCCTCTCTCGACTCTGGGGACCTTTCAATATAGACCTCTTCGCGTCTCGACTGAACACCCAGCTCCCTCGGTTCTTCAGTTGGAGACCGGATCCGGATGCTCTGGCAACAGATGCATTCCTACAGTACTGGACCAAGGGCAGGAACTACGCTTTTCCCCCGTTCAATCTCATTTCTCGGATCCTAACGGCCCTTCGATATTCCAAGGGGACGCTGGCACTAATAACCCTGTTATGGAGGTCACAACCTTGTTTCCCTCAATTATTGGAAATGTCAATAGATTTCCCACAGCTGTTGCCGGACATTCCCTACCTCCTAACCAACCCAGAGGGAATGAGTCACGATCTGGCCAACCAAGGCCTATTACAGCTGATGGCATGGCTCATTTCAGGAGATCATGGAACCTCGAGGAGGTTTCGCAGACGACTCTCAGTCTCTTGCCAGAGTCGTGGGCACCTGGTACCAGACGTGCCTACGGATCGGCTTGGAGAAAATGGTCTGATTGGTGCGTGGGACGGTCAGTGGATCCCATATCAGCTTCTACAGAAGCAATCCTACAATTTTTGACTCTACTCTTTGAAGAAGGAAAAGCCTTTCGTACTATAAATATGTACAGATCGGCTATATCAGCGAGACATGTGGGGTTGGATGGCACCCCAATAGGCAAACATGCCCTTATCTGTCGTTTACTCAAAGGCATCCGTCTTACTCGACCTCCTCAAACTCGATATTCTTCCTTTTGGGATGTCAATGTGATGTTGCGTTTTATCGAATCTTGGCCAATGAACCAGGAACTTTCACTCAAGCAATTGTCGGCCAAACTGTTGATGCTGTTTTGTTTACTTTCATGTAAACGGGTCGCTGATGTCAGGGCGCTAGACTGGCATGCACGTGTTTTTGTCCCAAAACATCCTTAAAGTATCCTTTAATATTTCACGTAGAACAAAATCCTCGACTAAGGAAGTTTTCTACCCATCATTGCCGGACAACCCAAATTTGTGTCCTATGCTATGTCTGAAGGAATACGAGCATCGCACGGCATCACTCCGTCCAGAACAAATCCATCCACTGTTCATCTCATTCAAAAGACCTCACCTACCAGTATCTACTGCTACTTTAGCTCGTTGGATCAAATGGTTGCTGTCGATGGCAGGCATAGACACCTCAATTTTTTCCTCACATTCCGTTCGCAGAGCTATGGCCTCTAAAGCTTCCATGATAGGTTGTAAATTGGAGGATATACTACGGACAGCCAACTGGTCGAATGAGTCTACATTTCGTAATTTCTATTTCCGCCCAGTGCAACACATTTCCAGTTCAGTGGTTGCTCAGCTTTAAAATAGCATAATAGGAGCCTCCGTGTCTTTAATAAAATTACCAGATTTTACTATTAACATGACGTAAAGTCATGATTTTATTAATGACACGGAGGCGAGTATTATTCCCACCCACCCTACCCGGAGTGGTGAGTAAGTTACAACCCAGAACATGGAGCATTTAGAACACCTTAATACGGTAGGTACAGGATCACTCACGGCACAGGTGAGTAAGTATTCTATGTATATGACTTACATGATACGTTTTTCGATCTAGCAATATGGTTGACGGAATTGATATAGTTACATCGTTTGATTAACAGGGTTGACGAGTTGTTAATTGTGGAATAACAGTCACGAGATTTCGATATTACCATATTTCTCCTTTCTTTTAGCTTGAATACAGCTGGAGAGTTGCCGGTTGAATAGGTTCTAGTTTGAAGTTTCCGGTTATGGTTTTGGTTCGTGGATTCGTATTTATGCTTGGAATACCTTGAATTTGCACTAATAGTCTTCAGTACCTACGCAGAAAGAGGAGGAGTCAAGGAACACTATATGGATTATACTGTATGCTGATTGGTGCTACTGTTACCAGGCTACTGTTATGGTTTCTTTTTTTCTATGATTCTCTCATACTTCCCTTTTCTTGCTGCTGGGAGTATAATAAAGAAAGAGAATGCATAATACTCGCCTCCGTGTCATTAATAAAATCATGACTTTACGTCATGTTAATAGTAAAATCTGGTAATTTAGCTTTATAAATAAATAACATGCAACTTGTTTCCTTTGCATGCGTTGTATGATGTCCATACAATGTGATGCTTTTGTGTAATGTCTCTTTAATTGGAACTCAACTGCAGAAACAATAAGTTTCACCTCCTTTATTTTATTGAAGTGAACAAGGTAGACTGTATCTTTAAATACACATGCAAGGAAAAAATGCAATGCTTATTTGTCAACAGAGAGTTTAGAGAAATTAAATACTATAATAATTGATATGACTTGCTTTCCTTGACAAGAGATTTACTTAACTTAGAAGCACTCTGGCACTGGAAGGGTTAATTCACCCAATGGAGGAAAAGGAAGGAGTCTCTTTTAACAAACTGCAGTTTAGTAGTGAGAGAAAGGAAGTCCGTTTGTCCAAGCCGAGGTCTGAGAGAGGAGAAGGTAGAAATCCGTTTACAAGCCGAGGTCTGGGGGATGAGAAGGTAGAAATCCGTTTACAACCCGAAGGTCTGAGAGATGAGAAGGTAGAAATCCGTTTACAACCCGAGGTCTGAGGGATGAGAAGGTAGAAATCCGTTTACAACCCGAGGTCTGAGAGAGGAGCCGGTAGCATCGAGTGGGGCAGCTGATCTTACTGCCGCACCTGAGTGAATAATCCAGCCCTTTGAATCTGGCGCGGTCTTCCTAAGTATCGTGGAAAGACCGCGTCAGAAAAAAGGGCGGAGCTAAGCGCCGTGAACCCGGAAGTGGGTTCCGGCGGCAGCATGAATGTTAGGTATACCTGACATACAATCTCTGAATTTTGCATGCACCTCCATTGTCTCAGTATGTAGTTAACATCCTTCTATGGAGTCAGCTGGTAATTTTCAGGCAGCAAGCCAGTTGGCTGTCTCGAAAAAATACTTTGCTACAACATACACACTTCTATGTGTTGCATAGGAGGTGAAGTTTGGATACCATTCGAGTAATCACTGGTATGCCCTCAGGCCAGATTTACCATTTCCGCTGACCCAAGGCCAGTTTCCTCAATGTGCCTCAGCATTGCCGGCATCAGTGGCGAATCCAGAGCCTGATCTCGGGAGGAGCACTTGTAGATTATTTAAAGAAATAATCCAGACACAATAACCACTACAGCTCAGTGTAGTGGTTATGGTGTCAATAGTGCCGGGCCCCCCTCCCAGAGTAAGTAGTCAAACCGTTTAAGAACAGTTTGACAACTTACCTGAGGTCTGCTGGGAAATGGGGCAGTAGTAGGGCATAGGAGCAGTGGTGTGTGTGTGAGTGGTGCAATGAGTAAGGGGTGCAGTGTGTATGTGTGTGTGAGGGGGACACTGTGTCAGCAGTGTGTGTGTGTGTAAAGGTTGTAGTGTGTGTGAGGGCGGCAGTGTATGTCAGGGATGCAGTGTATGTGTGGGACAGTATGTGTGTGTATTGCAGTATATGTGTGAGTGTGGGCAATGTGTGTGTATGGGGGCAGTGTGTGTGTGTAGAGTGTGTGTGTATGGGGGCAGTGTGTGTGTGTATGGGGAGCAGTGTGTGTGTGTATGGGGGCAGTATGTGTGTATGGGGAGCAGTGTGTGTATAGGGGGGCAGTGTGTGTGTATGGGGGGAAGTGTGTGTGTTAGGGAGCAGCGCGTGTGTTTAGGGGGTATCAGTATGTGTGTATGGGGGCAGTGTGTGTGTGTATGGGGGGCAGTGTGTGTGTGTATGGGGGCAGTATGGGAGGCAGTGTGTATATGGGGGTAGTATGTGTGTATGGGGGGGTAGTATGGCCGCTCGCACGCATTAGACCTTCCCATAGGAAAGCATTTCCTATGGGGATTCTGGCGACGCTGGTGGTCCTCATGCATAGCGTGAGGACGTCCAGCGTAGCTTAAAACACTTTTTGGGTTTTAAGAACTCAGAAGCCCCTCTGGTGGCTGTCTGATAGACAGCCACTAGAGGAGGACTTAACCCTGCAAGGTAATTATTGCAGTTTATAAAAAGGGTGACGGGAGTTGGCACCCAGACCACTCTAATGGGTAGAAATGGTCTGGGTGCCTGGAGTGTCCCTTTAAATCCTATCAGACAGCCAGTTCCGGGTTGTTAAACGACTTTTTGGTCGCTTAAATGACGCTGGACGTCTTCATGCTCTGCTTTCCTATGGGGAGGTCTAATTGCATGCACATTAGGTCTCCCCCGCTGGCAGATGTCAGTGGGGGAAGAGCGTGGGCGAAGCCTGACCAAGCACCGAGGGATATCGGCGCTGGGTTCAGGTAAGTGCCTGAAGGGGTTTTAACCCCTTCAGCAACAGGGGATGAGAGGGAGGGGCTTACGATAGGATTCTCTAGTGACAGTAAAAAGTGTTATTTTTCCTTGTACTGGAGAGTCCCTTTAAGAGTGCATGAAGGGGGGAAACATCTTCTTGTCTAGTTAATGTATTTGGCAATAGTGGCATCTAGTGGTAATTTCTTATATGGCAGTTAATCATATCTGTAGTTACATGTCACATAACTATGGCACTATGTCAGATTAAATAAAAACACAGGTACAATCAGAATTGTAACTGGCTTTTTAACTAGTAGGTGCAAAACTGTTTTATATTAAAACATGTATGCTCAACAGATATCTTAGCACTGAGAGATGCAAGGTTCATCATAGCAGTAAGCTTCAATTGGAGTTGCAAGAAATTTTTAGTACGAAGAAAGACAAATCAAAAGTATCACAATTTTTCTATGCCATTTGTCTTATTCCCAGATGAATAATTAAACTGTAGATTGGAGACCTCAACAAAGATAACTTGAGCATCCTAGAGAACATACATGCATTCTGGATTGATATCTGAGGAAAGGGATTTAGGGGTAATTATTTCAGATAGGCAGACTATGTAATAGAACAGCAGGAAATGCTAGCAAAATGCTTGATTGTATAGGAAGAGGTATTAGCAGTAGATAAAGGGAAGTGCTCATGCCATTGTACAGTAAAATATTACTTTACTGAGAGGGTAGTGGATTCATGGAACAGTCTTCCAGCTGAAGTGGTAACGAATAACAGAGTGAGGGAGTTTAAGATATAAAATAAGTCCAGGGACTAATGAAAGTACTGTATTTAAAAAATTGAGTAGATTAGATGGGCAGAATGGTTCTTATCTGCTGTGACAATCTATGTTACTATGAAGTCCTCAGTGGGCAGCCGTAATTACTAATATGTCTTAAAATCAGCTACATGGACTATTTTATTCTTTATATATATATATATACACACATATATATATATATATGTAGCGGAGAGCTGGTATTACACAGCCTATCTCCACTTTGAATCCCAGGGAGGTTCAGGAACAAGCAATTATAAATCCATAGGATAAAATATCCAGCAGGCAAAATAACAGCAGTATCCCAACAGCAATCCCAATAACTGGACGACACACAGTTTCAGGAGCAGAACTAAAGCTTTATTCAGACAGTGGCCTTTTAAAGCCTGCTCCCATGCAAGGGAGGGATTTCCATTAATTTGTACAGTAGCCAATCCTGCTCTGGTAACCTCCCACACATCTCCTCCCCTCAGCCTGCATCATAATCCCCTTATCCAGCACACCAATTCCCCCCGTTTCTGGATGTACCCCTAAACTTAGGGGTACCACTTTAAATCATACATCCCCTGGTAGCCCTGATCTGGGTGAACAACATATCCAAAAATCACCCAGATCAGACCAGGGGTTCGGGAAATTTATGGAGGGAATAAAATGACCGACCGCACTGGGTGAAACAGCCGAATGAGGTTCCATGTGAATGGGCCCTGCGGTCGGTCCTGGAGTCAGGGAATAAACGGCACGAAAACCTCTAGCTACAGAGGCTAGGGAGGGTTCGCCTGAATCCCTTCGTTCGGTTCTTTCTATCTACCGAACGAGGGGCCGTTCGGTAGTTGGGAACTGAACGGACCGGGCTTGTGGAGGTTTCAGCGGTGTTCGCCTAGTCGAGTGTCCGATTTGAGTTCCAGAAACTCAACGGCAAAACACCGCTGTTCGGGAGTTTTAAAATGGCCGCCGCCACGTGTTCATTTTTCGAATGGCGGCCACCCCCGAGAACAAAGGACTCTACTTAGCTTGTCAATTACCCATTCGCAACAATGTTGCAACGGGTAATTGAAGGCACACTTCACACAGGGGAGGTCTGACTGTTCGGTAGTTTCATTCTAACAAACTAAGGGAATTAAACTACCTAACATTCAGACGAATACAATACATTAAATACATAGAACTTTGCTGTTTTCACACGAATGCATTAAAATACATGAAATTCTCAGGACAGCCCAGTGCCATCCGCTACAACATATATATATATATATATATATATATATTTTTATGTTAATCTACTATATATAATGTATTACAAGTGGAGTAAACTCTATTATGATATGTCCCTTTAAGACCGATTTAGAACTGCACACAGTCACAAACTTGAGCCACACCAGGTACAGAAGAAATGTCAGTGTTAAGGAAGAACGTATCATTCACTATGGAAAACAGAAAAAGAATCCATTGCCAAAAGAATTTCTAAATATATATATATATCTTTTAAAACAAAAAAACAACTAAGGAAATATTTTTTCCACCAGCATTAGAACAAACCATTACTGCAGTCAGTGTAACGGCTGGAGTTAACCAGCAGGTGGCGAACCTTGCTTTAGGTTGTTTCGTTCTATAGAAAGAACGAAGCGATTGAAGGGGGAAATACATAGTAGCCGGACAGGAAAGAGCATGTTTGAACACAGTAGGAAGGCGGGCTGCAATATTTGATGTTGACATGAAAGCATCACCTGTCTGAATTCATGTTACTCTCTGAGGGCTCCTTTTACGTACAGTGGATTTCTGATGATTGTTTAGTTTAGTCTCTCACAGCTTCCTTTTAATCCTATCTCTTTACACTGTGTCCGTAATGTCTGTGGTCTGTAGCAGCTCTGCGGGTTGGTTATTGGATGAACTCCATCTTCTGGATAAGTGGTACCAACGTGGAGGAGGGCTATACACAACCACCACTTCTCCCTCCAATTATATGAGTGACCATGAGAGGACTGGGGTCACTTACAGATTCAGAGAGGACTTGTTCCTGATTCTTAAACCTCATATAAAACCATCAAAAACTCTCACATCTGATACCTTAAATGATCCAGTGAAGAATTCCCCCCTGACTGTCAATAGCACTACCAACAGGAAGGCTATCAGAAAGGTACCCATTCATTTAATTTTCCCACTGACTCCTTTGGTAGTAGAGATACATGGCTACTTGCCATTTTATATAGATGTTTTAGCATCACACAAATTATAAATATCATGTAGGTGACAAGTGCCAGTTTTTAACAGTTGTCTTGTAAACAAGTAACAGTGATTATATAACTGATATTATTTTGTTTTGTAGAAATGTCCCAGTCTAATTTATTTTTGTAGCTTATAATTTCATTTGAAATTTAACATGCTAAGATTATCAATGGCTCTGAACTATTTGCCTGAAACTGAAGTTGCCTGAAACTTCTGCTTAAAGGGACACCTGCATCGTAATGGACCTTTAATCCGGGATCTGACTCTGGACGTTCTCAAGCTCTGTATGAGGGCATCCAGCTTCAGATTTTCCCCATAGAAAAGCATTGAATCGTTGAATGCTTTCCTGTGGGGGAAAACACACGCATTGCATGTGAGTTAGGCGTGTGGCAGTGCATGAAGGATGTGTGAGACGCTGTTGTGGTGTGCTGGTGTACTGCCCCCACCCTTCCCCCTCTTATTTGGGCAGGGGTCCTATGCACCTCCAACTGCATATAAAGCAATGTACTTTATATGTAAGGTATTTATATGGGCAAGTTTGAACATGCATGTTAAAGGATTACTCCAAGCACTTACATAGAAACTACACTCTGTTCCAAATTATTATGCAAATTCTATTTGTGTCACAAAGATTAAATATTTTGTTTTTCAGTTTAACTCATGGATGGCATTGTGTCTCAGGGCTCTTTTGATCACTGAAAACAATCTCGGACACCTGTGATAATTAGATTGCCAGGTGAGCCCAATTTAAAGAAAAATTACTAAAGGAGGGTGTTCCACATTATTAAGCAGTGCACCATTATCATGCAATATGGGGAAGAAAAAGGATCTCTTCTGCCGAAAAGAGTGAAATAGTTCAATGCCTTTGGACGAGGTATGAAAACTTTAGATATTTCACGAAAACTTAAGCGTGATCATCGCACTATTAAGAGATTTGTGGCTGATTCAGAGCACAGATGGGTTCGTGCAGATAAAGGCACATCGAGGAAGATTTCTGCCAGATCCATGCATCGGATCAAGAGAGCAGTTACTAAAATACCATTACATAACAGCAAACAGATATTTGAAGCTGCTGGTGCCTCTGGAATCCCACGGACATCAAGATGTAGAGTCCTCCAGAGTCTTGCAACTGTGCATAAACCTTCT
>OW240915.1:240078709-240083709 GCA_933207985.1 Pelobates cultripes | reverse complement strand
ACATCAACATCTGTCTTAAATCCTCAGGATTCTTCCTCAAGACAGCATTAAGACAAGACTCTCTACACTTATTACCATCAGGAGGCTCCAGATACCATTTGTGACCAGTCAAGGTTAGTATCCACACACCACTCCAGTCCTCTCACTTTACCCTTAAGCATACAATCGAACTGGCTACAGGGCACAGGCTAATGCCTTAGCCCACCCTATCAGGAAATCCGATTCCGCGAGGCCTACCACCCCCACCCCACCTCAACACGGAGGTATGGCCCCACGCCCAAATCATAGTTATAAGCCTCGCATGCCCTACTACAGGGCTCTAGTTAGGGCCTCACCTGTCACGGCCACACGTTTTGATTTCTCTTATCGTCACCGAACGGCCAACATCCCGCCACCACGTCTGTGGCACCTACGTCATAAGCCAAATCATAGGTAGAGCCTCTCACCGCCACTTGGCATTAGCAGGGCCTCACCTATCCAGTCATTCAACAGTTAAGTTTTTCGCTTCGGCATCTAGCCATACAGTCCAGTTCTTCCAGATACACCACCCCCCATACCCCTCCTACTTACCTCACTCCCCCTCTAATATATCTTTCACATAATCATTCCTTTTTAGAATGTCCCAAGAACCAATTCCAACCGAAGAATTGACAGAAGAAACACCATTCACTCCAATCAGACCCGTGTCTCCAGACGAATCACTCACTCTTTCAACCCCCACGTCCTTGAGAGCATGGACTATTCCCAAAATCACGGCCGAGCTTAGGCTCAGGGGAATCCCCTTTCCGGCCACAGCTAGAAAGGCAGAACTTTACAGGCTGTTTACCCACCAAGCCCCCGAGCCTAGGCCTGGAACTAGCTCTCAAGGACAACCACCAAGAAACAGCACGGCCACCCAGGATACCCTGGCAGATATCTTAGCCAATCTACAGACCCTCAATAGCAGGCTATCTAAGGTGTAGAGCGCCATCTCCTCCTCAGGTACTATCACCGAAGTCCCAGTCTTTACCACGGCTGTACCCGCTATACCAACAGGCCCCCCTAGATTCCCCCCTCCAGCACCTGGCACAGCCATTACACCATTTGAGTCACCAGCACACTCCATCCCAGACTCTATCAGGAAAGATATCCTAGACGGGAAGGACGTGTGTCTGGTGTCTTTGCTCATAGCCTCTCAGGATATACTCGAGAACAAGGCATACAACTATGGTGACATTTCAGATGTGCTCAAAACGAGGGATCCCAGGCTCAATAAAAAATTGTCTATCCCCCAGTTCGTGATAGCTTTCGGGATATACCGCGATGTCATTTGCACGGTGTATCCCCACAGGAGAGAAGAGCTAGATCTCTATCCTCACAAGGTAGTAGATCTAGGCATCAAGTACGGGGGCTCTTCCTTCTATGACTATCACAAGTCAGTTTCAGCGAAGGCGGCGACCCATCTCAAGCAGTTCAACATTAGAATGAACTGGGGTCAGATGGACACAGAACTTTTCTGTCGCCACTTCGCTGGACTCAGGCCCCCGGCTTGTGCCATTTGTAATTCGACATCCCACATGGCGGACTTATGTCCCGTCAAATCAGATCCCACCACCTCCACTCCCACCCCTCACCCCACGTTCACACCTCACTCTACTTTCACCCCTCACAACAAACCAGTGGGTGGTCTTCGGGATAAGCTGGGTAGGCCCATCTCCTTTTTAGGTAAGGCGCAGGTGTGCAATAACTTCAACGCAGGCTCCTGCAGTTTCAGCGCCTGTAGATTATTGCACATCTGCTCCATATGTTTCAGGGCACATACCAAGACCATGTGTCCAGCCAGGTTGTCACCAAACAAATGACTAACCAACATAAATATCGACAACCTGGTTTTTTATCTAAGGTCTCACCCTAGCAGGCACTTGGAATATCTCACCACAGGATTCTCACAAGGGTTTCACACAGGCATAGTAGCCATTCCCCCAGGTACACTAGAATGTCCTAATCTCCAGTCAGCACGTTTAGACCCAGTCGCTATAGACACTCTCATTTCCTCAGAAACCACTAACGGTTTCATGATCGGAACCTTCACCTCTTCACCGTTTTCCTCCTGGCGCACTAACCCTATTGGTATTGCTATTCACAAATATTCTAATAAAAAACGTCTAATTATCGATTTATCGGCACCGCACTCCTCTTTTGTTCCAAGCATAAACGCACTCATTCCAGCAGACGAATTCTCACTTCAGTATGTAACCATCGACGACGCCATACAGTCCATCATATCATCTGGTAATCGACCCTGGCTCAGCAAAACAGACATCACAAACGTGTTTAAATTACTGCCCATGCACCCCTCACTCTGGCACTTACACGGTGTTAAATGGCGAGGGAATTATTACTTCTCAACACGACTCACTTTCGGTTCTCGAAACAGCCCCAAACTTTTTGACATTTTCGCAGAGTCACTATGCTGGCTGCTTCTGTATGTCATCAGGTGTCACTCCGTTATTCACTATCTAGATGACTTTCTACTGATAGAGCCAGGGTCATCAACACCCTCAGCAATCAAAAGTACTACCGCACTATTTTCCACACTTGGAGTCCCTTTGTCCCCAGCTAAAACTATAGGCCCCACAACAAAATTTACCTTTTTTAGGGATAGAGCTCGACTCTGTCAAACGCAGAGCTAGCCTTCCCCACGACAAACTGTCACGATTGAGAGGGGAGATAGACATGTTCCTGCGGAATGATGTTTGCACCAGGAGAGAACTTCAGTCCCTTCTTGGATCTCTGAACTTCGCCATGCGCATCATTCCGCAGGGAAGGTCTTTCATATCCAGACTTCTTTGCCTGCTCCATGGAGTCCCGGACTCCGGCACAGTTTCTTTGGACCCCCACGCCAAGGCTGACTTAGCTATGTGGGGGAAGTTTTTGAAAGACTGGAATGGTATCTCCATGTTTATCCCCCCTCTCTCCACCTCTTCACCCATCATCCACACAGACGCAGCAGCCAACACCGGTTTCGCAGCCATTTTTGGGAACCACTGGTTTAGGGGCCACTGGCCCACTGAGACGGATGCCTTGCCAGGATTCAGGGAGACCTCAGCCCTATTTGAAATTTACCCCATTGTGGCGGCCGCACACACCTGGGGTCATCTCTGGTCCAGCAAGGCAGTAAAATGCTACTCAGATAACTCGGCGGCTTGCGAAATCATTAACAAAGGGCGCTCATCATCCCTGACCATCATGCGGCTGATTCGCAAGCTGACCTGGCTGGCAGCATCCGGTCAGTTTCACTTAGTATGTTTTCACATCCCGGGTATTCACAACACAGCCGCTGACGCTCTTTCTCGTTCTCAATTCCAGGCATTTTCTCAGGCACTCCCAACGGCTCACCAACAGCCATCCAGGACACCACGGTTTCACGAACTGATCTTGGATTAAGCACACTCTTGTATCACGCTAGATCACTCACTCACCAAGCATTATCACCCAACACTGCGATCACTTACAATAGGGCACTTAACATATTTAACAAATTCACTGCAGTATTCGGTCTACAAGGTGACTTTTCTATCCAAACCATGGTGACTTTTGCCTCTTTCTGCCACCTACACCTTAAACTGTCGCACAACACCATTAAACTTTACCTCACCGGGGTTCAGCACCACAGCCAATTTTCCTAACAGCACTCCTTTTTTGTCATCTTACTCCATTAAAAAGGTCTTGAAAGGTATATCAAAGGTTTCACCTCCACTCACAAGCACTAGATTACCAATAGACGGGCCTATCTTCAGGTCACTTAGCAATCTCCTTGACACAGCCCCATTCGATAGCAACACCAATACAGTGATCAAATCTGCTATATATCTCGCTTTCTATGGTTTTCTCAGACGTAGAGAGTTCACCGTGGTTTGTCAAAGAGATATCACGCTAAGCCTTAAAACTTCACACCTCACCAAGATAGAGGATCACTACCTACTTTCTATCCCTACAACTAAAACCAACCGGTCACTACACCCTACAATAATTCTCTCTTCCCTACTGATAATGCCTGGTGTCCGGTGAAAGTTCTAGACCAACTACGGTCAACTCTTCACGCTCACCTGCCAGACTCTCCGCTCTTAACATTACAAGGGCACCCGCTTACCACGGCAAAATTGATGTTACATGTCAGAACCCTGTTATCTAAGCTCGGACACAACCCAGCTGCATTCTCCGGGCACTCCTTCCGCATAGGAGCCGCCTCAGCAGCCTCTAGCACAAACGCACCGGTCCACATCATCAAAAGGCTGGGGCGATGGAAATCCTCCATATATAACGCATATATTCCGCAACCGGAGAAAGAGCTTCGCCAAGCTTTCAGGAACTTGGTCTTGTAAAATGCAATAAAGTGTGTATTTTCTCGAATTTATCTTTTGCCCTCTTTTTTATTTACAGGCCCACTCGTACGTTGGTTTCGGCACACCACAACCAACTTTGCTCACAGATACTATCCATTACGTATTTAAATTCCGAGCACAAGTAGAAAGGCCATTAGGCCTGAATTTGTGGGAGGAGTAAGTCCCCTACTTAAACTCCCAGTCCCTACTCACCGCTGCCGCTCAGCTGATTGTCCCCACCCACCTACACCCTGTTATAACTACATTCTCCTTGGTGGGCCCTCTTTTATTTACAGGCCCACTCGTATGTTGGTTTCGGCACACCACAACCAACTTTGCTCACAGATACTATCCATTACATATTTAAATTCCGAGCACAAATATATATATATATATGTGTGTGTGTGTGTGTGTGTGTCTGTGTATGTGTGTGTATATATGTGTATGTGTGTGTATATATATGTGTGTCTGTGTGTGTATATATGTGTGTGTGTGTGTATATATATATATGTGTGTCTGTGTATGTATATATGTGTGTGTGTATATATATGTGTGTATATGTGTGTGTGTGTGTCTGTGTGTGTATGTATATATGTGTTTTTGTATATATGTGTGTGTGTGTATGTATATGTGTGT
>OW240915.1:239960078-240078609 GCA_933207985.1 Pelobates cultripes | reverse complement strand
ATTTAAGGTATCAGATGTGAGAGTTTTTGATGGTTTTATATGAGGTTTAAGAATCAGGAACAAGTCCTCTCTGAATCTGTAAGTGACCCCAGTCCTCTCATGGTCACTCATATAATTGGAGGGAGAAGTGGTGGTTGTGTATAGCCCTCCTCCACGTTGGTACCACTTATCCAGAAGATGGAGTTCATCCAATAACCAACCCGCAGAGCTGCTACAGACCACAGACATTACGGACACAGTGTAAAGAGATAGGATTAAAAGGAAGCTGTGAGAGACTAAACTAAACAATCATCAGAAATCCACTGTACGTAAAAGGAGCCCTCAGAGAGTAACATGAATTCAGACAGGTGATGCTTTCATGTCAACATCAAATATTGCAGCCCGCCTTCCTACTGTGTTCAAACATGCTCTTTCCTGTCCGGCTACTATGTATTTCCCCCTTCAATCGCTTCGTTCTTTCTATAGAACGAAACAACCTAAAGCAAGGTTCGCCACCTGCTGGTTAACTCCAGCCGTTACACTGACTGCAGTAATGGTTTGTTCTAATGCTGGTGGAAAAAATATTTCCTTAGTTGTTTTTTTGTTTTAAAAGATATATATATATATTTAGAAATTCTTTTGGCAATGGATTCTTTTTCTGTTTTCCATAGTGAATGATACGTTCTTCCTTAACACTGACATTTCTTCTGTACCTGGTGTGGCTCAAGTTTGTGACTGTGTGCAGTTCTAAATCGGTCTTAAAGGGACATATCATAATAGAGTTTACTCCACTTGTAATACATTATATATAGTAGATTAACATAAAAAAATATATATATATGTATGTTGTAGCGGATGGCACTGGGCTGTCCTGAGAATTTCATGTATTTTAATGCATTCGTGTGAAAACAGCAAAGTTCTATGTATTTAATGTATTGTATTCGTCTGAATGTTAGGTAGTTTCAGGGCCGGATTAACATAGGGGCTGATGGAGCTGCAGCTCCAGGCCCAGGCCCATGGAATAGGCCCATTGATTTAAAAAAAAAAAAAATTTTAACATTTTTTTTTTTTACATTTTTTTTTTCACACACTACTCTTAGGGATTCCACCTGACTTTTATTTTATTGACACAGCCAGTATTTGAGGCTGCCTGGCTGGTGCCAATATTGCAGTGATACTGGCAATATAATTGCTGGTATTTTTCTCAGTATAAATGGAGATTACTCTGCAATACCAGCACTGGCCAGTAGGGGTCGCTGTATGTCGAGACAGGCAGGGATAGGAAGTTCCAGCATATCCCTCCCTGCCTATCTATACTCACTGATCTGCACGGGTGCAGCTACAGAGAGTCCAGACAGCAACTCCCACACTGCAGAGACAGCCTACAGCTCAGGGAAGTAAGGGATGGGGGGAAAGGCTGCAAGGAGACATATACTGAGACACAAAGGGACACTGGGAGACATTATGGCAGACACTGAGACACTAAGGGACACTGGGAGACATTATGGTAGACACTGAGACACTAAGGGACATTGGGAGACATTATGGAAAGACACATGGGGACACAGTGTCCCCATGTCTCCCAGCCAGTGTCCTTGGTGTCTCAGTGCCCCCTAGTCTCCCAATGACCCCTAGTCTCCCAGTGCCCCCAGTCTGCCAGTGTCTCACTCTCCCCATGTCTCCTAGTGCCTCCATGTCTCTCAGTGCCTCAAGTGTCACAATGTCCCCAAGCTAGTGTCCCTAGTGTCTGTGGCCCTGGTGTCTCAGTGTCCCCATGTCTCCCAGTGCCCCCATGTCTCAATGTCCCCATGTCCCCCAGCCAGTGTCTCTAGTATCTTTGTCCCTGGTGTCTGTGTCCCAATGTCTTCAAGTGTCCCCTATTTTCCCATTGTCCCCATGTGTCCCAGCCTGAGTCCCCTAGTCTCCCAGTGTCACTGGTGGCTTGTGTCCCTAGGTCTCCCCGTGTCACCAGGTCTCCCCGTCTTCCTAGTGTCCTAGTGACATGGGGACCCTGGGATACATGGGGACACAGGGAGACATGGGGCATTGAGACACTGATACATAGGATCACTGGGAGACCTGGGGACACAACACTAGGGGACACTGGGAGACATGGGGCACTGAAACACTGATACATAGGAACACTGAGACCTGGAGTAATTGACACATGGGGCACTGAGTCATGAGGGCACTGCGAGACATGGGGGCACTGGGAGGAATCCATCTATACAGCAGATTTAAACGAAGTAGTTTTTTGGTGATTTTACAGCATTTTCTCTTATGTCACTCCTTGTGATTTATATCATGTGATGTCACCCACACATATTTAATTATGCAAATTAGTAAGGCCGGTATGGTTTTCCAAGAAAGGTGGCAACCCTTACTACTTTTCACATACTCTTACTTAAGTATGGAAACTTAAGAGGGATGTATGGGAACAAAACTTGTGTGGACTGGCTGACAATGAATATAGTTAAAGGCACACTATAGTCACCAGAACAACTACAGCTTATTGAATTTGTTCTGGTGAGTAGAATCATTACCTTCAGGCTTTTTGCTGTAAGCACGGTCTTTTCAGAGAAAATGCTGTGTTTACATTACATCCTAGTGATAACTTCACTGGCCACTCCTCAGATGACTGTTAGAGATCCTTCCTGTGTCATGGCTGCCTAAAATGCATCCAAACATTCAGTGTCTACTCCCTCTGCATGCAGACACTGAACTTTCCTCATAGAGATTCATTAATTAAATTCATCTATATAAGGAGATGCTGATTGGCCAGGGCTGTGTTTGAATCATGCTGGCTCTGACCCTGATCTGCCTCTTTGTCAGTCTCAGCCAATCCTATGGGGAAACACTGTGATTGGATCAGGCCACCACTTCTAATGATGTCAGCAGACTGCTTGTTTTTATGAGTCTAACAGCTTGCAGAGTTACAGCTTCAGGCTTGAATATAGTAGGATTTTGCTATATTTATGGAGGCATGAGGGGCCCAGGGAGGCTAGATGGTGGTGTTAACACTATAGGGTCATGAATTCATGTTTGTGTTCCTGACCCTATAGTGATCCTCTAAGGTAATGCTGACTTTGGTCTCTCTAACACTGTGGCATGTTCCCTTTCTTCTACACTCACTAAGTACAGCTTTTCTCTGTCCCAGACCATATACCAGGAGCTTTTGCCTGCTAGTAAGAAGGTAAGGAGACAAGTGGACCAGCGAGTGCTAGGGAACAGTCCTTAGAAAGCGTTGAGTGAGCGCATCATTAGATGCATTTATGCAAAGCTCAGGGTGCATAGTATGCCCTTAGTTGGCCAGCAGCATGATTGGCAGGCAGCCTGACATGCATTCATGCCAGGCTGGCCTTCTAATTCTTTGAGCAGACATGTCCTCTTTTTGGGCATGTTCGCCCCTTTTGGCAGGTTACGTGATTTGTGTCAGAGGCACACCCTTTTGCCATGCCCATTGACTTCCTGCTTGACTGGACACTGCTGTTAGGGGCTATGGATTTACTTGAAAGATGAAAACATAAATTAGAGAGATTAGCCTAGGGTATGTGTTTTCTTATAGCTGCTGTTTTCTTTCTCTCCAGCACCATCTCCATCAGATACATGATGCTTGGGAGTTTTTTACTGTTTTCGGTCGATATGATTCTGTAATTAGGCCTGTCATAATTGTCAGCACCAGGCCCACTGGGCTCTTAATCTGGCCCTGGGTAGTTTAATTCCCTTAGTTTGTTAGAATGAAACTACCGAACAGTCAGACCTCCCCTGTGTGAAGTGTGCCTTCAATTACCCGTTGCAACATTGTTGCGAATGGGTAATTGACAAGCTAAGTAGAGTCCTTTGTTCTCGGAGGTGGCCGCCATTCGAAAAATGAACACGTGGCGGCGGCCATTTTAAAACTCCCGAACAGCGGTGTTTTGCCGTCGAGTGTCTGGAACTCAAATCGGACACTCGACTAGGCGAACACCGCTGAAACCTCCACAAGTCCGGTCCGTTCAGTTCCCAACTACCGAACGGCCCCTCGTTCGGTAGATAGAAAGAACCGAACAAGGGGATTCAGGCGAACCCTCCCTAGCCTCTGTAGCTAGAGGTTTTCGTGCCGTTTATTCCCTGACTCCAGGACCGACCGCAGGGCCCATTCACATGGAACCTCATTCGGCTGTTTCACCCAGTGCGGTCGGTCATTTTATTCCCTCCATAAATTTCCCGAACCCCTGGTCTGATCTGGGTGATTTTTGGATATGTTGTTCACCCAGATCAGGGCTACCAGGGGATGTATGATTTAAAGTGGTACCCCTAAGTTTAGGGGTACATCCAGAAACGGGGGGAATTGGTGTGCTGGATAAGGGGATTATGATGCAGGCTGAGGGGAGGAGATGTGTGGGAGGTTACCAGAGCAGGATTGGCTACTGTACAAATTAATGGAAATCCCTCCCTTGCATGGGAGCAGGCTTTAAAAGGCCACTGTCTGAATAAAGCTTTAGTTCTGCTCCTGAAACTGTGTGTCGTCCAGTTATTGGGATTGCTGTTGGGATACTGCTGTTATTTTGCCTGCTGGATATTTTATCCTATGGATTTATAATTGCTTGTTCCTGAACCTCCCTGGGATTCAAAGTGGAGATAGGCTGTGTAATACCAGCTCTCCGCTACATATATATATATATATATATAGACTCCAAAGTGTCAACGGCTGCTCTCCGGTTTTAGAAAAAGTTTTATTGAATCGTAATAAAAACAATGACCGACGTTTCAGTCCCAGCTCGGGACTTTCCTCAGGGTCCAACAAAACAGAATAACAAATACCATAAATACCAATCCTAAATATATACCTATATAATTAAAATTGAAACTCACCCAGGTGTGCTACTGCCATCACCACCGGGATCGCCGAACTTCCGGGTATGCGCACGCACCCCCGCACGCTCACTCCTCCCACACCACGTGCTGACGTAATACGTCCAATCACCATGGAGACATGTATACGAAATTCTCAACACCGTGACAACTAAATGTTGATTAAAAAGATCGTGATAGTAGAATAGTGCTTGAGTGAACAATGTTATGGATAATTGAACATTATTAAGAAGGGGTATAAACACCCAAGTTGCCAATGTATAATTATGGCATTAGCAATATATAAACTTAAAAGTGCATAGTTAGTATTAAATGACCTATTAAAGTGACACCAGTGTAAAGTGCATTATAATATGCTATCATATAATAAAGTGCTATATAACCTCAAGTGCATGGTATGCCCAATACATCAATGTTATTCAAAAAAGACTAATGGCATATGACACATACTAAAAAAGGGAAACATCTAAAATTAATACATCCTATGTTCTAATACTAAACACCAACTATATATTATACTTATAATATTAAAAACAACAATTGGTAACAAGCTGTCAAATAAAGGCATTGTACGGAATATTTTCGTTAAGTCCCATGGGAGATACTGTATTTAATTGATGTATCCAGAAAGCGTCTCTTTGAAGGAGCATTTTACTCCTATTGCCACCTCTACGAGGAAGAGGGATGTGGTCTATACCCACAAATTTAAGGCATGTCAATGAATGGTTGTTGTCCAAAAAATGTTGAGCCACCGGTTTGTCCGAATGTCCGTCCCTGTATGCCAATCTAATACTCGAACGGTGGCCTCTAATGCGCTCACAGAGTTGTGTCTCCGTCTTGCCCACATAATACAATCCACACGGGCACATCAATTTATATACCACAAACATTGTTTTGCAAGTGATAGTGTGTCTGATATCATAAACTTTGTTAGTGTGTGGGTGGCTGAATTTCTTTGCCGGTATCATATGTCCACAAGTTACACACCCCAGACACCGAATACACCCTCGTATGTTTTGTTTCATATCCTTCGAATAGCTTGCAACTGAATCTGTATGCACCAGCAAGTCTTTCAGGCTCTTATTCCTTTTATAGCATATCAACGGCGGTTCTTTAAAAACTTTTGGCAACGTGTCATCCGTTGCAAGCATCTTCCAATTGTCTTTAATCACTGTTGATACCAAATTCGAGCAATTATGGAAAGTCATAGGAAACATTATCCTCTGAGTAAGGTCTTTCCTAGGTTGTACTGAACCTGCCTTAGCCTTTATCAGTGCATCTTCCAATATTCTAGTTCCATATCCCCGTTCAGCAAACTTGTGTGTCATGGTTGTCAACTGTGTCTCTGCTTTATCTTGGTTTGAATTATTACGAATAACTCTTTGGAACTGTGCCTTTGGAATAGAATTTTTCAAAATAGTAGGATGAGCACTATGTGCGTGCAATAAAGTGTTGCGGTCTGTGGGTTTCGTGTATAATGTATATTGTATTTTGTTGAATCCGTAAGACAACTCCAGGTCTAAAAATTGGACCTTCTCATCACTGATATTAGCCGTAAATTTAATGGGCGTTGATAGCCTATTTAATTCATTCACCATCTCGTGTGCTTCAATTGACGTTCCGCGCCAGAGTATTAGCAGATCATCTATATAGCGATAGTAGCTAATGATGTTGTCCCGATAAGGTATAAGAATATGTTGAGTCTCATACATATACATGAATGCATTGGCATACATGGGGGCCATAGAAGACCCCATCGATGTGCCTGCCACCTGTAAGTACCACTGGTTTTCAAACCTAAAGTGGTTATTATAGAGGATCAATGCCAATAATTCCAAAACAAATTCAACAGGTGGGCCCCGATACAACGGGGATTCACTTAATACCTGTCGCATAGCATCAATGCCATCTGTGTGAGGGATTACTGTATACAGGCTGCCAACGTCCATTGTGATGAATATAGGGACAGTACCATGAAGATCCAAATTGTTGAGCCTATACAAAAGGGTCTGTGTATCTTTAATACATGTATTCAACGCCTCCACTGGCTCCTTAAAAAGAAAATCTAGCCATTGAGCTATGGGTTCCAATATTCCATCAATGGCTGAAACAATAGGACGACCAGGAGGTCTCTGTGTATTTTTATGAATCTTAGGAATACTGTAAATTATAGGAGTACGAGGGTGTTGTTTCTCTAAAAAACGATGGAGATCTAAATCAATGTAACCTGACCTAAGGCCCATTCCAAGAACATCAGCTATTTTCCTTTGTATGTCAACCGTAGGGTCACCGGATAGAGGGTAATACGTATTGGTATCTGCAAGTTGTTGTTTAAGATCATCGGCATAGTCTGTATAGTTCAAAATAACTATGCCGCCCCCCTTATCTGCTGAACGGATGACTATTGTGGGGTCCTTGGCCAGGTTATCAAGAAGACGTCTTTCCTCCTTAGTGATGTTCTGAGGTGTTTGCCTGCGTTGTAAAAAAATTTGTTGTACCATCTTGGACGTGACATTTAAGAAAGTCTTAATTGATGGTTTGGTGGTCTGTGGGTCAAATGTAGACTTCGGTCTGAATCTATCAATAGTTTTATGAGTTGATTGAATTTTATCTTTATTTAAGATGTTAAAATATTCCTTTAATCTCATATTTCTCCCAAATTGAAATAACTCAGTACTCCATCTAAAACAATTTGGATTACTGGTAGGTACATATGATAATCCCTTGCTTAGGATATTGATCTCTGTATCACTAAATTGTCTGTGGGATAAATTGAAAAGAGGAATTACCTCCTGTGGGGGGGTTTTCCCCTTACTGTTGTTTTTGCCCTTGCGCCCTCTCCTATTTCTGGGGCGCCTTCGCCTCGGCCCTTGCTCCTGGTAGTGGTGCCCATTTCCTCCTGACCTAAAAAAACGGGAGTGTTGTTAGGGGTCTCATTGTCTGAAGCAGATTCACCCGATGTTACATCAATAGTTGTAATATTGGGGCGAATTATCCTTTTATGGAAACGTCTGGGTCTCGGAGGGCGATCACCTGCTAGCCATCTATACACCCGATGGTCATGGTAATCTTGCTGTACTCTCTCATATTTTTGTTTCTTAAACCTCACTAATTCGTTTTTATACTTCAGCAATTCAATCTTTAATTGTTGCTGCCATTTAATTCCCTCAGGTGAGGATAATAATATTGCTTGTTCCGTCTCCAATACAACAATTTTCTGCTTCACTTCAAGTAAATCCGTTTTAACATCCTTGATAGTGATCAGCATTAGGTCCAAAGAAGCTTTATTAAGGACATGTGTCCAATCACGACATACTGTCGCTTTAAGCCTTCCTATAGTCGGAATGTTCAATAATCTAAACCCACGGGGAATCATACGTGCTTTATAGTAATCCGACAAAAACAGACCATGTAGGTCTAGGTCCACACTTTTTTTGTGCAAACGTAAAAGTTTAAAATAAATATCCTTAGATGTAGCTTGATTAGGAAGCTCCTGTCCAGTTTGCTCCCACAAAATACTAGTGGCATCATCAGCTGTAAACTGTAATGTCTCAGCATGCTCCACGTACGCCCCTGCTTGTACCAAAAAATCATCCATGTCCAATTAAAAAAGGCAGGCAAAAATAAAAATATATAATGCCAGGTATATATCTACAAAAACAAGCTGAATATGCTTGTAATAAGGTTGAAGGTGCAAGGATGTCCTCGCACCAAAAATGCTGGTGCAATAGGGAGGGAGATGGAACCCCAATCTCCCTCCCTATTGCAGCCTGTATACAGTAATCCCTCACACAGATGGCATTGATGCTATGCGACAGGTATTAAGTGAATCCCCGTTGTATCGGGGCCCACCTGTTGAATTTGTTTTGGAATTATTGGCATTGATCCTCTATAATAACCACTTTAGGTTTGAAAACCAGTGGTACTTACAGGTGGCAGGCACATCGATGGGGTCTTCTATGGCCCCCATGTATGCCAATGCGTTCATGTATATGTATGAGACTCAACATATTCTTATACCTTATCGGGACAACATCATTAGCTACTATCGCTATATAGATGATCTGCTAATACTCTGGCGCGGAACGTCAATTGAAGCACACGAGATGGTGAATGAATTAAATAGGCTATCAACGCCCATTAAATTTACGGCTAATATCAGTGATGAGAAGGTCCAATTTTTAGACCTGGAGTTGTCTTACGGATTCAACAAAATACAATATACATTATACACGAAACCCACAGACCGCAACACTTTATTGCACGCACATGGTGCTCATCCTACTATGTTGAAAAATTCTATTCCAAAGGCACAGTTCCAAAGAGTTATTCGTAATAATTCAAACCAAGATAAAGCAGAGACACAGTTGACAACCATGACACACAAGTTTGCTGAACGGGGATATGGAACTAGAATATTGGAAGATGCACTGATAAAGGCTAAGGCAGGTTCAGTACAACCTAGGAAAGACCTTACTCAGAGGATAATGTTTCCTATGACTTTCCATAATTGCTCGAATTTGGTATCAACAGTGATTAAAGACAATTGGAAGATGCTTGCAACGGATGACACGTTGCCAAAAGTTTTTAAAGAACCGCCGTTGATATGCTATAAAAGGAATAAGAGCCTGAAAGACTTGCTGGTGCATACAGATTCAGTTGCAAGCTATTCGAAGGATATGAAACAAAACATACGATGGTGTATTCGGTGTCTGGGGTGTGTAACTTGTGGACATATGATACCGGCAAAGAAATTCAGCCACCCACACACTAACAAAGTTTATGATATCAGACACACTATCACTTGCAAAACAATGTTTGTGGTATATAAATTGATGTGCCCGTGTGGATTGTATTATGTGGGCAAGACGGAGACACAACTCTGTGAGCGCATTAGAGGCCACCGTTCGAGTATTAGATTGGCATACAGGGACGGACATTCGGACAAACCGGTGGCTCAACATTTTTTGGACAACAACCATTCATTGACATGCCTTAAATTTGTGGGTATAGACCACATCCCTCTTCCTCGTAGAGGTGGCAATAGGAGTAAAATGCTCCTTCAAAGAGACGCTTTCTGGATACATCAATTAAATACAGTATCTCCCATGGGACTTAACGAAAATATTCCGTACAATGCCTTTATTTGACAGCTTGTTACCAATTGTTGTTTTTAATATTATAAGTATAATATATAGTTGGTGTTTAGTATTAGAACATAGGATGTATTAATTTTAGATGTTTCCCTTTTTTAGTATGTGTCATATGCCATTAGTCTTTTTTGAATAACATTGATGTATTGGGCATACCATGCACTTGAGGTTATATAGCACTTTATTATATGATAGCATATTATAATGCACTTTACACTGGTGTCACTTTAATAGGTCATTTAATACTAACTATGCACTTTTAAGTTTATATATTGCTAATGCCATAATTATACATTGGCAACTTGGGTGTTTATACCCCTTCTTAATAATGTTCAATTATCCATAACATTGTTCACTCAAGCACTATTCTACTATCACGATCTTTTTAATCAACATTTAGTTGTCACGGTGTTGAGAATTTCGTATACATGTCTCCATGGTGATTGGACGTATTACGTCAGCACGTGGTGTGGGAGGAGTGAGCGTGCGGGGGTGCGTGCGCATACCCGGAAGTTCGGCGATCCCGGTGGTGATGGCAGTAGCACACCTGGGTGAGTTTCAATTTTAATTATATAGGTATATATTTAGGATTGGTATTTATGGTATTTGTTATTCTGTTTTGTTGGACCCTGAGGAAAGTCCCGAGCTGGGACTGAAACGTCGGTCATTGTTTTTATTATGATTCAATAAAACTTTTTCTAAAACCGGAGAGCAGGCGTTGACACTTTGGAGTCTGTGTTACGTGGAACCCTGGTGTTTGCGCCCGGCGGTGTGATTTTGGACGTGAGTGCAGGGGATTTTTGTATTTTTTGTATTTCTTATATATATATATATATATATGTATGTATATATATATATATATATATATATATATATATATATATATATATATAAAGAATAAAATAGTCCATGTAGCTGATTTTAAGACAAATTAGTAATTACGGCTGCCCACTGAGGACTTCATAGTAACATAGATTGTCACAGCAGATAAGAACCATTCTGCCCATCTAATCTACTCAATTTTTTAAATACAGTACTTTCATTAGTCCCTGGACTTATTTTATATCTTAAACTCCCTCACTCTGTTATTCGTTACCACTTCAGCTGGAAGACTGTTCCATGAATCCACTACCCTCTCAGTAAAGTAATATTTTACTGTACAATGGCATGAGCACTTCCCTTTATCTACTGCTAATACCTCTTCCTATACAATCAAGCATTTTGCTAGCATTTCCTGCTGTTCTATTACATAGTCTGCCTATCTGAAATAATTACCCCTAAATCCCTTTCCTCAGATATCAATCCAGAATGCATGTATGTTCTCTAGGATGCTCAAGTTATCTTTGTTGAGGTCTCCAATCTACAGTTTAATTATTCATCTGGGAATAAGACAAATGGCATAGAAAAATTGTGATACTTTTGATTTGTCTTTCTTCGTACTAAAAATTTCTTGCAACTCCAATTGAAGCTTACTGCTATGATGAACCTTGCATCTCTCAGTGCTAAGATATCTGTTGAGCATACATGTTTTAATATAAAACAGTTTTGCACCTACTAGTTAAAAAGCCAGTTACAATTCTGATTGTACCTGTGTTTTTATTTAATCTGACATAGTGCCATAGTTATGTGACATGTAAATACAGATATGATTAACTGCCATATAAGAAATTACCACTAGATGCCACTATTGCCAAATACATTAACTAGACAAGAAGATGTTTCCCCCCTTCATGCACTCTTAAAGGGACTCTCCAGTACAAGGAAAAATAACCCTTTTTACTGTCACTAGAGAATCCTATCGTACGCCCCTCCCTCTCATCCCCTGTTGCTGAAGGGGTTAAAACCCCTTCAGGCACTTACCTGAACCCAGCGCCGATATCCCTCGGTGCTTGGTCAGGCTTCGCCCACGCTCTTCCCCCACTGACATCTGCCAGCGGGGGAGACCTAATGTGCATGCAATTAGACCTCCCCATAGGAAAGCAGAGCATGAAGACGTCCAGCGTCATTTAAGCGACCAAAAAGTCGTTTAACAACCAGGAAGTGGCTGTCTGATAGGATTTAAAGGGACACTCCAGGCACCCAGACCATTTCTACCCATTAGAGTGGTCTGGGTGCCAACTCCCGTCACCCTTTTTATAAACTGCAATAATTACCTTGCAGGGTTAAGTCCTCCTCTAGTGGCTGTCTATCAGACAGCCACCAGAGGGGCTTCTGAGTTCTTAAAACCCAAAAAGTGTTTTAAGCTACGCTGGACGTCCTCACGCTATGCATGAGGACCTCCAGCGTCGCCAGAATCCCCATAGGAAATGCTTTCCTATGGGAAGGTCTAATGCGTGCGAGCGGCCATACTACCCCCCCATACACACATACTACCCCCATATACACACTGCCTCCCATACTGCCCCCATACACACACACACACTGACCCCCATACACACACACTACTCCCCATACACACATACTGACCCCCTAACACACACACTGCTCCCCATACACACACACTTCCCCCCATACACACACACTGCCCCCCTATACACACACTGCTCCCCATACACACATACTGCCCCCATACACACACACACTGCTCCCCATACACACACACTGCCCCCATACACACACACTGCCCCCATACACACACATTGCCCACACTCACACATACACTGCAATACACACACATACTGTCCCACACATACACTGCATCCCTGACATACACTGCCGCCCTCACACACACTACAACCTTCACACACACACACTGCTGACAGTGTCCCCCTCACACACACATACACACTGCACCCCTTACTCATTGCACCACTCACACACACCACTGCTCCTATGCCCTACTACTGCCCCATTTCCCAGCAGACCTCAGGTAAGTTGTCAAACTGTTCTTAAACGGTTTGACTACTTACTCTGGGAGGGGGGCCCGGCACTATTGACACCATAACCACTACACTGAGCTGTAGTGGTTATTGTGTCTGGATTATTTCTTTAAATAATCTACAAGTGCTCCTCCCGAGATCAGGCTCTGGATTCGCCACTGATGCCGGCAATGCTGAGGCACATTGAGGAAACTGGCCTTGGGTCAGCGGAAATGGTAAATCTGGCCTGAGGGCATACCAGTGATTACTCGAATGGTATCCAAACTTCACCTCCTATGCAACACATAGAAGTGTGTATGTTGTAACAAAGTATTTTTTCGAGACAGCCAACTGGCTTGCTGCCTGAAAATTACCAGCTGACTCCATAGAAGGATGTTAACTACATACTGAGACAATGGAGGTGCATGCAAAATTCAGAGATTGTATGGACATCATACAACGCATGCAAAGGAAACAAGTTGCATGTTATTTATTTATAAAGCTAAATTACCAGATTTTACTATTAACATGACGTAAAGTCATGATTTTATTAATGACACGGAGGCGAGTATTATGCATTCTCTTTCTTTATTATACTCCCAGCAGCAAGAAAAGGGAAGTATGAGAGAATCATAGAAAAAAAGAAACCATAACAGTAGCCTGGTAACAGTAGCACCAATCAGCATACAGTATAATCCATATAGTGTTCCTTGACTCCTCCTCTTTCTGCGTAGGTCCTGAAGACTATTAGTGCAAATTCAAGGTATTCCAAGCATAAATACGAATCCACGAACCAAAACCATAACCGGAAACTTCAAACTAGAACCGATTCAACCGGCACCTCTCCAGCTGTATTCAAGCTAAAAGAAAGGAGAAATATGGTAATATCGAAATCTCGTGACTGTTATTCCACAATTAACAACTCGTCAACCCTGTTAATCAAACGATGTAACTATATCAATTCCGTCAACCATATTGCTAGATCGAAAAACGTATCATGTAAGTCATATACATAGAATACTTACTCACCTGTGCCGTGAGTGATCCTGTACCTACCGTATTAAGGTGTTCTAAATGCTCCATGTTCTGGGTTGTAACTTACTCACCACTCCGGGTAGGGTGGGTGGGAATAATACTCGCCTCCGTGTCATTAATAAAATCATGACTTTACGTCATGTTAATAGTAAAATCTGGTAATTTTATTAAAGACACGGAGGCTCCTATTATGCTATTTTAAAGCTGAGCAACCACTGAACTGGAAATGTGTTGCACTGGGCGGAAATAGAAATTACGAAATGTAGACTAATTCGACCAGTCGGCTGTCCGTAGTATATCCTCCAATTTACAACCTATCATGGAAGCTTTAGAGGCCATAGCTCCGCGAACGGAATGTGAGGAAAAGATTGAGGTGTCTATGCCTGCCATCGACAGCAACCATTTGATCCAACGAGCTAAAGTAGCAGTAGATACTGGTAGGTGAGGTCTTTTGAATGAGATGAACAGTGGATGGATTTGTTCTGGACGGAGTGATGCCGTGCGATGCTCGTATTCCTTCAGACATAGCATAGGACACAAATTTGGGTTGTCCGGCAATGATGGGTAGAAAACTTCCTTAGTCGAGGATTTTGTTCTACGTGAAATATTAAAGGATACTCCGTTTGGGACAAAAACACGTGCATGCCAGTCTAGCGCCCTGACATCAGCGACCCGTTTACATGAAAGTAAACAAAACAGCATCAACAGTTTGGCCGACAATTGCTTGAGTGAAAGTTCCTGGTTCATTGGCCAAGATTCGATAAAACGCAACATCACATTGACATCCCAAAAGGAAGAATATCGAGTTTGAGGAGGTCGAGTAAGACGGATGCCTTTGAGTAAACGACAGATAAGGGCATGTTTGCCTATTGGGGTGCCATCCAACCCCACATGTCTCGCTGATATAGCCGATCTGTACATATTTATAGTACGAAAGCCTTTTCCTTCTTCAAAGAGTAGAGTCAAAAATTGTAGGATTGCTTCTGTAGAAGCTGATATGGGATCCACTGACCGTCCCACGCACCAATCAGACCATTTTCTCCAAGCCGATCCGTAGGCACGTCTGGTACCAGGTGCCCACGACTCTGCCAAGAGACTGAGAGTCGTCTGCGAAACCTCCTCGAGGTTCCATGATCTCCTGAAATGAGCCATGCCATCAGCTGTAATAGGCCTTGGTTGGCCAGATCGTGACTCATTCCCTCTGGGTTGGTTAGGAGGTAGGGAATGTCCGGCAACAGCTGTGGGAAATCTATTGACATTTCCAATAATTGAGGGAAACAAGGTTGTGACCTCCATAACAGGGTTATTAGTGCCAGCGTCCCCTTGGAATATCGAAGGGCCGTTAGGGTCCGAGAAATGAGATTGAACGGGGGAAAAGCGTAGTTCCTGCCCTTGGTCCAGTACTGTAGGAATGCATCTGTTGCCAGAGCATCCGGATCCGGTCTCCAACTGAAGAACCGAGGGAGCTGGGTGTTCAGTCGAGACGCGAAGAGGTCTATATTGAAAGGTCCCCAGAGTCCAGAGAGGCGCTGGAAAATCATTGGGTGGAGATGCCAATCCCCTGCGTCCCGAAGGTATCGGGAATTCCAGTCCGCCATTGTATTGTCCTGCCCCGGAATGTATTCTGCTATTACAGAAATGCTGTGTTCCAGGCAATAGTGCCAAAAATCTCGAGCCATCAACGCGAGAACCTTCGATTTCGTCCCCCCAAGATGGTTGATATAACGTACCGCTGAGACGTTGTCCATCTTGATTAAGATAGAGCATGAAATGCCTGTGGGGGTCATACTGCGAATGGCAAAGGACGCTGCCAGTAGCTCTAGGCAGTTGATGTGCAACAGGGACTCCTCGTTCGACCATCTGCCACCGGTTGAAACTGACCCGCAATGCGCGCCCCAGCGGTGTAAGCTGGCGTCTGACTCTATGACCATGTCCGGTGTCGATCCAAATATCGCTTGCCCGTTCCATGCCTCCATGTGTGCTAACCACCAGTCTAGTTCCTCCCTGGAGTCTTCGTCCAGTGTAACGCAGGTTTCGTATGAGTGACCGGAGCATAGATATGAGGCTTTGAGCCTTTGTAGGGCACGATAGTGTAGCGGTCCTGGGAAGATCGCCTGTATGGACGATGCCAACAGCCCTATGATCCTCGCAAGTTGTCGGAGGGAAATAGTGGTACGATGCATAAGCCGTCTGATCTCTTTCTTGATCGAAATCATTTTGTCTTTGGGTAGACACAGCCTCTGTTGAAGAGAGTCGACTTGGAAACCCAGAAATTCCATCTGTCTGGAGGGTTTCAGTATTGATTTCTCCCAATTCACCAAGAATCCTAAGTTTTGGATAAGGTGGACCGTCCAGGATAGGTGAATGCGAAGTTGGGATTGAGATTGGGACAGAAGGAGGATGTCGTCTAGATAAATTATTAATCGGACCCCTCGTGTGCGCAGGAAGGCAATCACCGGTTTTAGCACTTTTGTGAAGCACCATGGAGAGGAGGATAGGCAGACATACAAATCTCCATTTCGTTCCCTGCCACTGAAACTGTAGTAGGTTTCGGTGCGCTTCTGCGATCGGGATTGTCAGGTAAGCGTCCCGTAAATCTATTTTGACCATCCAATCTGATGGTATGAGGAGGTCCCGAAGGCAATGAATACCCTCCATTTTGAAATGGTGGTATTGGACAAACGCATTTAGAGGCCGTAGATTTATTACTGGGCGTACCCCGCCCCCTTTCTTGGGGACCAGAAACAAGTTGCTCACAAATCCTTCTGTGTCCCATGGGATTTGTTGGATAGCGTTTTTTGACGCTAACTCTGCGATCTCTGTAGAGATCATCATCTGGTGTTGGCTGGCCAAATTTAGTTCCCGAGGGAACTGTGTCTGAACCAGGCGGGAGGTTAACTCCAATAGGTACCCTTGTATCGTATTTAGTACCCAAACATCTGTGGTTAAAATTTTCCAAGCATGATGAAACAATGCCAGTCTGCCCCCCACTTTTACATGGGAAAAACTGAGATATTCGGTACTCACCATAAGGTCGTCTGCTTGAAACAGACCCCCGTGGTCCACGGGAATTCCAGGGCCGTCCCCGAGATGGGAAGAAAGGGGTATAGTGTCTCTCTGGTACTGGTCTCTGGCTATGAAAAGAGCCCCTGCTGGCTCTGGTTGAGCCTCGAAATCCACGGCCGGGTAGACGGCTCCTTCCTCTGCCGGCCCCTCCAAAAACCCGTGGTGCAAATACTCTCTTAAGAGATGTCTGAGCCTTATCAGTTGCCGTAAACGTTTTAACGTACAGCCCAAGATCCTTAATAAAGGATTCACCAAATAGTAAGCCTTTAGCCGCTGGGCCCGGCTCGCTGGTCGCCATGCTGGCCAATTTGGGCTCTATTTTTGCGGCGTTCGGTAGCCATAGCCGTATTGGCGTTACCTACCATGCAGACTAATCTCTGCAACCAGCCTATCGCTACTTCGAAATCAAATTCGCTTTCGCCCGATTGGGCAGACTCCACTAGCTCATATAGTTTAGTTATGGGTCCCAACGTATCAAGAAATTTGTCTTGGCAATTTCGGAGGGAAAAATCTAACCCTTTCCTTGGTTTCCAACCAGACTTGTTCAAGAATTGGACCAACTTAGGGTCCACGTCCGGTGTTTTTTCCACTGAGTCTGGAAGGATGGGTCGTGGGCATTCTGCCCGTAACTTATTGCGCCCTTCCTTAGATAAAGGCTTGCGCACCCGAAGTGCGAGATACTTAGCGATGTGATTAGGCGGCTCCCATGCTGCCGAGCGAGGATGACGAAGGTCATCTGGGTCAAATAATGGGTTACCCAGTGGGTCCCACAAATGGTCGCCCTCGCCAGAGTCAGGAGACGCAGCGCCCTGAGCCGTATTCTTCTGGGTAGCAACGCCTGGTTGGGTGTCAGACCCGGAATCTGAAAATTCTGCGCAAAAGTGGTCAGTATAGGAGTCCTCATACTCCTCCTCCACACTCCAGTCCGAATCAGACGAATCCCCATGGGCACGTGCCCGTTTCCAAGTTCTGGTCGATTTTGCCCGGCCAGGGGCTCTAGTGGTATCGCGCCATCTTTGACAGCCTGAGGCGTGTCATTCGATGCAGGCTGAACCTGCAGTTCTGGAGGGGAGGTCACATGTCTGCTCTTTGCCAACACCTTACGTCCCAGTTGTGCCATTTTAGTGGGTACCGGGTTGCGTGTGCTCTGCATGCCACTAGTCTGTGTCTGTATCAGTGCCTCCGTAAAAGACTGAGTGATAGAGGACGACATGACCCCCATCGCAGAGGTTAAAGCTCTGTTAATGGATTGTGCCATGGTAGCGTCCAGGAGGGATTGAAACTCCTCCAATGCCATGAGGCTGGCGTCACTTTTACCTCCCTTATTAGGGGGGAAACGCCTGGTGTGGGGCACATAGACCCTGAAGGTCTGTCACTCTGATCCTGCATAGCAGATAAAATCTTTATAGGGAATATATAAACCCAAGTTCAACTAGTGGAAAATATTGGGCCCAGTAAAATCAATTATACACTTGGTACCTAGCACTAAGAGCAGAGTGTTGTAGCCTGTAAAGGAAAACTAGCTAGGGAGAAAACAGAAAAAGGGTGTCAGGATAGAAACATAGAAACATAGAAACATAGAATGTGACGGCAGATAAGAACCATTCGGCCCATCTAGTCTGCCCAATTTTCTAAAAACTTTCATTAGTCCCTAGCCTTATCTTATAGTTAGGATAGCCTTATGCCTATCCCATGCATGCTTAAACTCCTTTACTGTGTTAACCCCTACCACTTCAGCTGGAAGGCTATTCCATGCATCCACTACCCTCTCAGTAAAGTAATACTTCCTGATATTATTTTAAACCTTTGTCCCTCTAATTTAAGACTATGTCCTCTTGTTGTGGTAGTTTTTCTTCTTTTAAATATAGTCTCCTCCTTTACTGTGTTGATTCCCTTTTATATATTTAAATGTTTCTATCATATCCCCCCTGTCTCGTCTTTCCTCCAAGCTATACATGTTAAGATCCTTTTAACCTTTCCTGGTAAGTTTTATCCCGCAATCCATGAACCAGTTTAGTAGCCCTTCTCTGAACCCTCTCTAAGGTATCAATATCCTTCTGAAGATACGGTCTCCAGCACTGTGTACAATACTCCAAGTGAGGTCTCACCAGTGTTCTGTACAATGGCATGAGCACTTCCCTCTTTCTACTGCTAATACCTCTCCCTATACAACCAAGCATCCTGCTAGCATTTCCTGCTGCTCTATTACATTGTCTGCCTACCTTTAAGTCATCAGAAATAATCATCCCTAAATCCCTTTCCTCATATGTTGAGGTTAGGACTCTATCAAATATTCTGTACTCTGCCCTTGGGTTTTTACGTCCAAGATGCATTATCTTGCACTTATCCACATTAAATGTCAGCTGCCACAATTCTGACCATTTTTCTAGTTTACCTAAATCATTTGCCATTTGGCTTATCCCTCCTGGAACATCAACCCTGTTACATATCTTAGTATCATCAGCAAAAAGACATACCTTACCATCAAGACCTTCTGCAATATCACCAATAAAAATATTAAAGAGAATGGGTCCAAGTACAGATCCCTGAGGTACCCCGCTGGTGACAAGTCCAAGCTTCGAATATATTCCATTAACTACAACCCTCTGTTGCCTGTCACTCAGCCACTGCCTTACCCATTCAACAATATTGGAATCCAAACTTAAAAGATTGCAGTTTATTGATAAGCCTTCTATGTGCAACAGTGTCAAAAGCCTTACTGAAATCTAGGTAAGCAATGTCTACTGCACCACCCTGATCTATAATTTTAGCTACCCAATCAAAAAAATCAATAAGATTAGTTTGGCATGATCTCCCTGAAGTAAACCCATGTTGTCTCTGATCTTGAAATCCATGTGTTTTAGATGTTCATCAATCCTATCCTTTAACATGGTTTCCATCACTTTCCCTACTACTGAAGTAAGGCTTACTGGCCTATAGTTGCCCGACTCCTCCCTATTACCTTTCTTGTAAATGGGCACAACATTCGCTAACTTCCAATCTTCTGGGACTACTCCTGTTACCAATGATTGGTTAAATAAATCTGTTAATGGTTTTGCTAGTACACCACTAAGCTCTTTTAATAGCTTTGGGTGTATTCCATCAGGTCCCATTGACTTATTTGTATTTACTTTTGACAGTTGAAATAGAACCTCTTCCTCTGTAAACTCACGTGTAATAAATGACTCATTTATCCTTTTTCTCAACTGAGGTCCCTTTCCTTCATTTCATCTGTAAATACAGAACAAAAATATTCATTGAGGCAGTCAGCTAGACCTTTATCCTCTTCTACATACCTTCCTTATTTTGTTTTTAATCTAACTAATCCTTGTTTTACTTTTCTTTTCTCATTTATGTATCTAAAAAATGTTTTATCCCCCTTTTTTACTGACTGTGCTATTTTCTCTTCTGTGTGTGATTTGAAGCTCTTATAACTTGCTTAGCCTCTTTGTGCCTAATCTTATAGATCATTTTGTCTTCCTCACTCTGGTTTTTTTTATAATTCCTAAATGCTAACTTTTTGTTTTTAACTATTTTGGCCACATCTGCGGAGTACCACAGTGGTTTCTTGAATTTTTTGCTTTTACTGACAAGCCTAATGCAATTTTCTGTTGCCTTCAATAGTGCAACTTTTAAATAATCCCATTTCTCTTGGACTCCATTTAAATTGCTCCAGTCTGATAATGACTCCTCTACCCATATTCTAATTTTAGAAAAGTCTGTTTTTCTAAAGTCTAAAACTTTTGTTTTTGTGTGGTGTGACTCAGTCACTGTTCTTATATTAAACCACACTGACTGATGATCACTGGATCCTAAACTTTCACCTACAGTAACATCTGATACCAAATCTCCATTTGTTAACACTAAATCTAGTATGGCCTCTTTACGAGTTGGCTCCTCAACAACTTGTTTTAGAGACAATCCCAGTAGGGAGTTTAGAATATGTGTGCTCCTGGCACAAGTAGCTAATTTTGTTTTCCAATTTACATCAGGAAGATTAAAGTCACCCATGATGATAACTTCCCCCTTCATTGTCATTTTAGCTATTTCCTCAACTAGTAGATTATCTAAATCTTCAATTTGTCCTGGGGGCCTATAAATCACACCTACACGAGTTACTGTGTGATTACCAAATTCTAACGTAGCCCAAACGGACTCTATGTTTGCCTCACTAACTTTTCGATAGATTAATCCTCCACACCACACTTACAGTTTGGTAGAAATCAGTACAAGAAAAAAGAAAACTGCAATAATATCCCAGTCTGGGTCTTAGGAGAGTGCTTGGGCGGGTAGGAGAAGCCGGTATGAGTGGAAGCTAGTACGCAGCAGATTCCCACCGAAACCGCGTTTAAAATGGCCACCGCGAGTGTAAGTTACACTCCCGGCGACATAACCAAAAAGATGGCCGCCGCGCTACCAACTGCGCATGCGCGACCGGAACGCAAGGGGGAAATGAAATTCAATGGCCGCTCATGCGCGGCCGTCCGCAAAAACACGGGAAGGCCGCGGGCATAAACCGGAGGTGCAAAGGCAAGAACAGAAGCCAGAAGAATAGCCCCAGTCACCCAACAGGGAAAACAGGAGGTGAGGGCAGGGAGGGATCACTCCCCTGATAGCAAAGCACTCTCTGACACCAGAAGGGTATACACCACAGAAGACAGGAATAACATAACAATACTATGACAAAAAAATAATAATTCCCAATGTAATGAACATCCAATTAATGTGTAGGAATTAAATACAGATAAATGTATAAAATATCACAGGAGTAGCAAGATGAGGTACTTAACTTGTCTGAGGGAGCAGCAAGAAAGAGGAGGAGTCAAGGAACACTACACCTATATGGATTATACTGTATGCTGATTGGTGCTACTGTTACCAGGCTACTGTTATGGTTTCTTTTTTTCTATGATTCTCTCATACTTCCCTTTTCTTGCTGCTGGGAGTATAATAAAGAAAGAGAATGCATAATAGGAGCCTCCGTGTCTTTAATAAAATAGCAGTGCCTAGTCCGTGTCATTATAATATAATAACCCTTGTTCTGGGGTAACAAAAAGTGAGCCTTGTGAAACGTTGTGGGAGAAGTGTTACAAACTTTTCCCAACTGCCTGGTCTGCGGCAGACTGAGGCTAGCTTTGCAATGCATGTGCTGCAGAGTGAGTGACAGAGTGAGGCTAGCTTTGCTGTGCATGTGCCACAGAGTGAGTGACAGAGTGAGGCTAGCTTTGCTGTGCATGTGCCGCAGAGTGAGTGAGTGACAGAGTGAGGCTAGCTTTGCTGTGCATGTGCCGCATAGTGAGTGAGTGACAGAGTGAGGCTAGCTTTGCTGTGCATGTGCCGCACAGTGAGTGAGTGACAGAGTGAGGCTAGCTTTGCTGTGCATGTGCCGCACAGTGAGTGAGTGACAGACTGAGGCTAGCTTTGCTGTGCATGTGCAGCAGAGTGAGTGACAGAGTGAGGCTAGCTTTGCTATACATGTGCAGCAGAGTGAGTGACAGAGTGAGGCTAGCTTTGCTGTGCATGTGCCACAGAGTGAGTGAGTGACAGAGTGAGGCTAGCTTTGCTGTGCATGTGCCGCAGAGTGAGTGAGTGACAGAGTGAGGCTAGCTTTGCTGTGCATGTGCCGCACAGTGAGTGAGTGACAGACTGAGGCTAGCTTTGCTGTGCATGTGCAGCAGAGTGAGTGACAGAGTGAGGTCAGCTTTGCTGTGCATGTGCAGCAGAGTGAGTGACAGAGTGAGGCTAGCTTTGCTATGCATGTGCCGCAGAGTGAGGCTAGCTTTGCTGTGCATGTGCCGCAGAGTGAGTGAGTGACAGAGTGAGGCCAGCTTTGCTGTGCATGTGCCGCACAGTGAGTGAGTGACAGAGTGAGGCCAGCTTTGCTGTGCATGTGCCGCACAGTGAGTGAGTGACAGACTGAGACAGAGTGAGCTTTTGCTGTGCATGTGCCGCACAGTGAGTGACATGTAGAGTGAGGTTAGCTTTGCTGTGCATGTGCCGCAGGTGAGTGAGAGTGACAGAGTGAGTCAGCTATTGCAGAGTGAGGCTAGCTTTGCTGTGCATGTGCCGCACAGTGAGTGAGTGACAGAGTGAGGCTAGCTTTGCTGTGCATGTGCCGCACAGTGAGTGAGTGACAGAGTGAGGCTAGCTTTGCTGTGCATGTGCCGCACAGTGAGTGGGTGACAGAGTGAGGCTAGCTTTGCTGTGCATGTGCCGCACAGTGAGTGAGTGACAGAGTGAGGTCAGCTTTGCTGTGCATGTGCAGCAGAGTGAGTGACAGAGTGAGGCTAGCTTTGCTATGCATGTGCCGCAGAGTGAGGCTAGCTTTGCTATGCATGTGCCGCAGAGTGAGTGACAGAGTGAGGCTAGCTTTGCTGTGCATGTGCCACAGAGTGAGGCTAGCTTTGCTGTGCATGTGCCGCACAGTGAGTGAGTGACAGACTGAGACTAGCTTTGCTGTGCATGTGCCGCACAGTGAGTGACAGACTGAGACTAGCTTTGCTGTGCATGTGCCGCACAGTGAGTGAGTGACAGAGTGAGGCCAGCTTTGCTGTGCATGTGCCGCAGAGTGAGTGACAGAGTGAGGCCAGCTTTGCTGTGCATGTGCAGCAGAGTGAGTGACAGAGTGAGGCTAGCTTTGCTATAGATGTGCAGCAGAGTGAGTGACAGAGTGAGGCCAGCTTTGCTGTGCATGTGCCACAGAGTGAGTGAGTGAGTGACAGAGTGAGACTAGCTTTGCATGTGCCGCACAGTGAGAGTGAGTGACAGAGTGAGGCTAGCTTTGCTGTGCATGTACCGCACAGTGAGGTCCGCTGAGGTGACCGATGCAGACAGCCAGCTCCCCGTCCCAGCCTGCCATCCTGTCACCTCAGTGAACCTCCATCACTGGCGAGGAGGTAGCGGACGTGACGTCACGGGCAGCGTTTGAACGAGTTGCCGCCGGGTTGTAGGCTCCCGGAACCTCGAGAGCCTGAACACCTCCCCCCCGGGAATCCCACCGCGGGCTCCGTGAGGAGAGACACGGACAGCGGCAGACATGTTGGCGGGAAGTGAGAGCCTTGGCGGCGCGAGCAATGGAGAGGCGGCGGGACCGGCAGTCTTCTTGTTTGACAGGCGCTTGGAGCAGTCTGAGGGCGGCGAGCGACGGCTGCACGCTGGAGGGAGCTTCGCTCAATTCAACAATGATATCCGCCAGGTGAGAAGGAACCCGGGGGGGGGGGACTGAGCCCCTCATAGAATGTGATACTGGACCCCGAGCCCCTCATAGAATGTGATACTGGACCCCGATCCCCTCATAGAATGTGATACTGGACCCCGAGCCCCTCATAGAATGTGATACTGGACCCCGAGCCCCTCATAGAATGTGATACTGGACCCCGAGCCCCTCATAGAATGTGATACTGAGCCCCTCATAGAATGTGATACTGGACCCCGAGCCCCTCATAGAATGTGATACTGGACCCCGAGCCCCTCATAGAATGTGATACTGGACCCCGAGCCCCTCATAGAATGTGATACTGGACCCCGAGCCCCTCATGGGAATGTGATACTGAGCCCCTCATAGAGATGTGATACTGGACCCCAGGCCCCTCACTTAGATGATACTTTGGACCCCAGGCCTCATGGGAATGTGACTCACTGAGCCCCTCGCCCAGAATGTGATACTGGACCCCGAGGCCCCTCATAGAATGTGATACTGGACCCCGAGCCCCTCATAGAATGTGATACTGGACCCCGAGCCCCTCATAGAATGTGATACTGGACCCCGAGCCCCTCATAGAATGTGATACTGGACCCCGAGCCCCTCATAGAATGTGATACTAGTCCCCGAGGGGGGCGGGGGGGGGAGAGAGAGCTGAACCCCTCACAGAATGTGACACTGGTCCCCTAGGGGGGAGCTGAGCCCCTCACACAGCTCTCCGGGTGTTATCTCCTATATGAGGTTATTAATGGCTTTATCTGGATGCCTCAGGCAGTGCCTTGTTTTGTGCTCAGGAGGCCGGACTCCCTACGTCATGAAGCATGTGTAAAAGCATGTCGCACATTCAGGAAGGACTGTAGCAAAACAGAAAGCCAAAACACAGTAAACTAAAGATGCCTTTCCTGATATGGGGTGAGGGGAGGGGGTGGGTGTATGTATATAAAAATATATATATATATTGACTGTATTCGGATTCAAGGTTCCTGCATCTTATTAGGAGCTTGTTCAGTATTACAGCTCGGATTGCCTTGCCAGTAAAATTTCTACTCCGTTTCAGACGAATTGCATTTCATCAGAATTTTGGGTCATAGGCGATTCTTCAAAACTCATTAAAGGGACACTGTATTCACCCAGACCACTTCAGCTCAATGAAGTGGTCTGGGTGCCAGGTCCCTCCGTTTTTAACCCTTCACATGTGAAACTGTTATGTTTACGTCCATAGGAAAGCATTGAGAGATGCTTTCCTATAGACTGTTTGAATGCGCTCGTGGCACTTGTCGCGCATGTGCATTCCGCTTCACTCGAGAGCTGATGTCGTCGGGTGAGGAGAGGTCACCAGCGCCGAGGCAGCCCGGCGCTGGATTAAGGTAAGTAGCTGAAGGGGTTTTAAATAAATACTGCTTTATTGTGCAGAATACAAAAATGTCAACGTTTCAGTCACAATAGACTTTTCTCAAGACCTTGAGAAAAGGTCTTGAGAAAAGTCTATTGTGACTGAAACGTCGAAATTTTTGTATTCTGCACAATAAAGCAGTATTTATTTTGATATAAAACGAAGACTCCAGAGTGCTCTCTACTTGGATGCTATATATATATATATGTGGTTATTTGTATTTTATATATAGAATGTCATTCTAAGTGTATTTTGTTACATATATATATATATATATATATATATATATATATATATTAACACAATACAATTAGAATGAAATTACATATGAATATATAATTTATATTAAATTTTGTTTCAATTTTTTTTATTAATTTTATTAATTTTATTATTTTATTTATTTATTATTGTAATTATACGTGTATATATAATATGTGTGTATATATCTATAATATATATATATATATATATGTATATATATGTAACATCATTCTAAGTGTATTTTAATACTAATATATGTACTTATATTAAAATACACTGTGTATGACGTTACACACATATATATATATATATATATATATATATATATATATATATATATTTATTTTATTTTATAACATGTTTAATTTTTTTTACTTTCCCACCAGCAGGGGGACTGTCCAACATTTCAGACAGTCCCCCTGCTGGCAGATCCACAGCCAGCTATAGGGGGCCACGTGATCGCTCTTTGAGAGCGATCACATGGCCCCCGAGGCCTCATTTGCCGTGGGAGGGCTGCCTGGGCTGTGAGGCAGTCCTCCCGAAGCGGAGCGCCGGGTAGATAAGTATCCCGGGCGCTCCAGGGCTCAAATCCGTTACAGCGTTCTATGCCGCCGCATCGGCTTTAACCACTTAAGGACACATGACATGTGTGACATGTCATGATTCCCTTTTATTCCAGAAGTTTGGTCCTTAAGGGGTTAAAGAACGCCGTAACGGCGTGAAGGGGTTAATAAATCGACAATAGTAATTAGCAAAACCTATAAATCTCTGGATAGTTTTCACTCTTAGGTATAGGCCATTGCAAGACTGATTCTTACTTGATGTGGTACATATTAATGATATAACATATCCTAAAAAGTGTACCTCTGGTTAAATAAATTTTTCAAGTTTGCAGTACAGTCAGTTATTTAACAGCGTTTTTGAGAACTTGTTTCACATGGATATAATGTGTGGATAGGCCAGGGGGGTATATCGTTATGATAAACTAAGACGCAAGAATGAATATACTGTCTTCGAACATCGTTTATGGAGTTTGGGGAAATCGCATCACATGGTACTCATAAAGTACATTCCTCGAAAAGCGGTTTTCCACCCATGTCATGATATTTGTATAAATCATTTTTCTAGAACATCCTGGATGTACTCCTCCTCCTCCAAATTTGCTCTTGTGAAGGGACAAAGCATATAGCCTACCCGTAGAAGTATAGTAACATGTAACAACTCTGTCACAGTCATATGGACTGTGTGGAGGTAATGTTACTGAATGAGTCTTATTAAATACCTCTTTGACAGATTCATATAGTGATGATACAACTGTGGATATTTGCGAGCTGTTATAAGGGTACATTAATGGTTTTTATGGGTTTCACAGTAATCAGACAGCGTTCCTTACACCAAGTTTCTCATGGACTTATCTCTTTAGCCAACCAAAGAAACCCAAGAAGGTGAGATTACCTGTAGGATTATACTCTCTTGATGTAGAGACCCTATGGAGAGATTTAAAAAACATGTTTCCTTGGTTATTAGGGGTGTCTGGAGAGGTCTAACATCTATAGCCTCTGTCTTAGTAGTATTTGGTATAACAAAACAAAATCTTGGTCAAAAAAGTTATCGGCCGCTCCTGAATCAACGACAGCTTTACAATATAAAATATAATCTTCCAAACGTTCATTTAAATCCTTGGCTACATTCTCATCTTGGAGCCTATCAGAAAGTCACTCAAAACAGGCATATACTAAGGAACTATTAGTCCAATAGACCTCTACAGCGAGGTTGTGGAATTCTATGACATTATCGGCTTTAGATCTTTTGCCCTGTTTGATACTCATCAGGGATTTAGCAGCATTTTTCTCTCATCTCAATGGTTTAAAAGTTCATGTAATTTCGATCACAAATTCAAACAAACCATAAGCGATAGAACTCCTACTATCCCACAAAGGGTTTGCCCAAGTAAAAGCCTTTCTGGTTAGTTGATTGATGAGATATCTTCTCAGAGGGAAATTACTTGGGAGACGATTTGGAGTGGTATTCAGTTTGGTCGAGAAACCCCTACATTAATTATGGTCTCTGCCAAATCTAGAAGGAGAGTGTCTTATAGATGGAGCAGTGTGAGCACCAGACTCTGCTATAGCTGACTGTTGATGTGTTGTGGAGCAGGAAACCTTTCAGATTGTATGTGCTAATAAAATCTGAAAGACCTGAGCGAACTAATCGATCGGGTGATGAAGTTACACTACTTTGCCTCACAAGTTGACATTTGGTGACTTAAGCCTGCAGGTTCCAATGCCTGTTGTTATGTGAGGATAGTTTGATACTCAGCATGCAGAACTTAAAGGGACACTATAGGCACCCAGACCACTTCAGCTTATTGAAGTGGTCTGGGTACAGTGTCCCTATTTCCCTTAGTGCTGAAATGTAAAACGTTTTAGAGAAACTGCATTGTTTACATTGCATCACTAAGACAGCCTCTAGTGGCTGTCTACCGGACAGCCACTAGATGCACTTCTGGAATTTTACCGAATTTTTGGTCTGGCAACTGACGCTGGACATCCTCATGCCCTGCATGAGGACATCCATTGTCAGCTATTTCCTCATAGGAAAGCATTGATTCAATGCTTTCCTATGGGGAGGGCCTAATGCGCACAATGCCTTAGCTGCGCATTCGCATTAGCGCCCCCTCATTGAACAACCTCGGAGTGGGTGAAGGGGTGAGAAGGCAGATGGGAGCTATAGTGCCCGGAATACAGTTTTGTATTCCTGGCACTATGGTATCCCTTTAAGTAACCAAATATAATACCAGAAACCTTAAAAAGTATTACCGCACCTTAGAATGTCCTGATTTAGCATAGACTCTAGAATAAACAGGACAAGCTGAGGTTAGGAGAACAGAGTGGAGGTAAACAGTAAGACAGGCCAAAAGGACAAGGAGAATATAAGTCAGAATAGTCAAGCTAATACTCAAAAACACAGCAGAATTAATAGAATAAAGCACTCTGGGATAACCAGGATAAAAACCACAACAGGGCATTGTGCAAATGCCAAACTGAATTTAAAAAGCCCCAAAGTGGGCTATGATTCGCCAGTAGCGATCATGAAACATCAAAATGAGAAGCTTGAACTGCGGCTGCCACGACCATGATACATACAAAAAGACATCATATCAGGCACAATCTACTAGACAGCAACTTCACTTCCCTTTTGATGGAATCATGTGTTATATAAAGGGATGCACCGAAAATGGGCCTATGCCATTTTAGCTGAAAATATGTAAAATCTGCCAAAAATTACAGCCCCTCAACCCGGCACTGCCTCAATGGCAGCCACCAAGCACAGCTTCATTGACAACCCCGAAGCCAGCACTGCCCCCCACTGACAGCCCGCATGACACAGATCCCGGGTGGGGAACCGCCGTAGCTTGGCTGGGGTCTAGCCGTTCTCTCCCACCCTGGACCAACCTCTTGTGTCCAGCTCCCAGTGAGAAGGCCTTTCCTCCAAGAGAGTATAGTTGTGAAGCTCTTATAAGAGCTAGTGATTATAGCATGTATAGCTGTTCCCTACAATCACGAGACGATGCTGCGTGTTGAGGGTGAAGAGAACTGATTTTAATGGTGCCACACTTGGCCTTTTATGACAATCCCCATGCAAGGGGCACTCCCACATGGACCTTGTGGGGAATTACGGTACAAAGTCACAGGCCAATAATACGTGTTACAATGCATGACACTCCCACACATAACTGCACTCAATTTATATGAGCCAAAAATGGGTTCAACCATGTCAAGAACAGTTTAAATACCAATTGAAGAAAGAGGGTCCATACATCCCAATGCACTATAGGCATATTTATTGAAACACAGTGAACAATAATGTTTCGACCTGCAGGTGAGTCTTTGTCAAACTGATAATGTGGAGTTGCCATACAAAATGTGACAGTTGAGTTAACCTAGAAGATGATACCACTCCCACTTTTGCTCCCCCAGAACTTAAATGAAACTGCAACTAGAATTAATTTCCCCATCGTTTGCCTGTACAGAATTGGTATCTTTCATTTTGTTATTTTACTGGGCATTTAGGTCATTGGTGCTTGGGCAATCTGGGGCTTACTTTGGTGCTGTAGTTGTGACTGACTAAATCAGTTTAACTTTAGTGTTCTTCTGCCAGCATGTCTGCAGTAAATGCATATGTGAATTCCACTGCGGATTGTTTGTGTTGTGTGCTCTTTACACTATTTTCCTGCCAATGGAATGTATGTTTCATAGCATTGCTTTCCTTTATGATCATAAAGCACTGAAGGTTCCTGGTCACTGCATCTGTGTGTTCCACCTTTTACCCAAGATGCATTTTAAGGCTTTTTTGTTCAAATAAATCTGAGGTTTCCTCTTTTGTCTTATAGTACCAGGAAAGTTTGAAGCAAGCTTTTACAGATTTTGAAAACTATTGCCGTGCATTCTCTTTCACCTCCTACTACATCTTGTCCAGCTCCGACTTTGTCTCTTTGATATCCTTCGGTTCGCATTTGCCAATCTTTTCAAGAAGATGATTTTTCCAAACTCTTGAAGGGAAGTGTCCTGTGTCCTCAGAGTATCTGAGGCAGATAAGAGTGTGAGACAGGCTTCTCACTAAGCAGGACATTCTTCCAAAATGTTGTGCCATGAATTGTGCCAGTAAGCCTTACTTCAGTAGTAGGGAAAGTGATGGAAACCATGTTAAAAGGATAGGATTGTTAAAAATCTAAAAACACATGGATTTCAAGATCAGAGACAACATGGGTTTACTTCAGGGAGATCATGCCAAACTAATCTTATTGATTTTTTTGATTGGGTAACTAACATTATAGATCAGGGTGGTGCAGTAGACATTGCTTACCTAGATTTCAGTAAGGCTTTTGACACTGTTGCACATAGAAGGCTTATCAATAAACTGCAATCTTTAAGTTTGGATTCCAATATTGTTGAATGGGTAAGGCAGTGGCTGAGTGACAGGCAACAGAGGGTTGTAGTTAATGGAATATATTCGAAGCTTGGACTTGTCACCAGTGGGGTACCTCAGGGATCTGTACTTGGACCCTTTCTCTTTAATATTTTTATTAGTGATATTGCAGAAGGTCTTGATGGTAAGGTATGTCTTTTTGCTGATGATACTAAGATATGTAACAGGGTTGATGTTCCAGGAGGGATAAGCCAAATGGCAAATGATTTAGGTAAACTAGAAAAATGGTCAGAATTGTGGCAACTGACATTTAATGTGGATAAGTGCAAGATAATGCATTTTGGACGTAAAAACACAAGGGCAGAGTACAGAATATTTGATAGAGTTCTACCTCACCATCTGAGGAAAGGGATTTAGGGGTGATTATTTCTGTTGACTTAAAGGTAGGCAGACAATGTAATAGAGCAGCAGGAAATGTTAGCTTTGTTGTATAGGGAGAGGTATTAGCAGTAGAAAGAGGGAAATGCTCATGCCATTGTACAGAACGCTGGTGAGACCTCACTTGGAGTGTTGTATGCAGTACTGGAGACCGTATCTTCAGAAGGATATTGATACCTTAGATAGAGTTCAGAGAAGGGCTACTAAGCTGGTTCATGGATTGCAGGATAAAACTTACCAGGGAAGGTTAAAGGATCTTAACATGTATAGCTTGGAGGAAAGACGAGACGGGGGGATATGATAGAAACATTTAAACAGTAAAGGAGTTTAAGCATACGTGGGGTAGGCATAAGGCTAGCCTAACTATAAGATAAGGCCAGGGACTAATGAAAGTATTTAGAAAATTGGGCAGACTAGATGGGCCAAATGGTTCTTATCTGCCATCACATTGTATGTTTCTATGTTTCTCTTCATCCTGCATGAATAAAGACATAGAAGACCTAAAAAGCATTCTCGAATACAGTATCTAAAAAAAGTAGGGATGCACCGAAATTAAAATTCTGGTCCGAAACCGAAAATTCAGGATGCCCTTGGCTGAAAACCGAAAATTAAATTTTAACTTATTTTTTTTTTTTTACTATATATTGCACAATGTATGATGCCATGTAGTGTTATATTGTTTATCCCCGCCCCCCACACACACACATTATATATTATATATCACACAATATATTATATTTACTGTGGAGGGAGAGACCCCTGTACTACCGGGATAATTGCCCCCCCCCCCCAATGCTGATTTCTGATTCCGTTATCAAGCCCCACGGCCCACCAGCCCTGTGCTCTCCCACACTCAACCATCCAGCCCTGCAAACCCTCCATGCCCACCGGGCCGGCAACGGGCCAGGAGAGACACTTACTGCAACAGCCACCGCCATCTTGGATCGGCGTGTCCCTGCTGACTTCAGCAGAAGTTACCCGTCCTTGGCTACCTGGGCTTATTAAAAAAGAGATGAGAGGAGGCTGAGCCATGACAGCCATTAAATGTTTCTGGTCCATGGTCCCCCCTGACCTGTCCCCCTACATAACCTGATCATTCCTCCCCTGGTCAACAGGAGTGATGGCACGGGGACAGTGGCTCATGGTATGAACCCTCCTCTCATTCCTCCCTCGTGTATTGTGATCTCTGGATATTGTGCCCTCTCATACTGCTGGCTACTAACAGGGCATTGTGCCTTCTCATAAGGGGGAGGGTGGGGTGTAAATTTCGGAAGATTTTACCCATTTTCGGCTGAAATGGTATACTCACATTTCCGGCTTAAAATTTCGGCAGCCGAAATATCAGTGCATCCCTAAAAAAAAGTGGCCTTCAAACATAATTTATGGATGACATTATGGTTCTCATGTCACAATTGTCTAATTTAGACCACTGCACCTCACAAGTTTTTAAAAGACTTACTCAAGCCTAACTAAAGAACTAATTCACTGCCATGGTAACATGTCAGCCTTATAAACGTACCAATTACTAGAATTAGAAGTGTCTAATGTATAAGAGATAATCTAAATTTCAATTGTTATTGCAAATGGCATGAATATGTATGCCAATGTGATATTGCAGTTTTTCCTGTCTAATATAATTTTTTTCAGGACTTCTACTTGCTGTGACATTACCAAAACAACTTTTAGCTTAGTGAAGCAGTATTGGTGTTTTAAAAGCATTATGGAGTGCCGAATGTTGACTACCACTGCTGCCTGATAATTAATACTGCAAGAGATAATTTTTAATTAAACAATAAAGGAAGTTGAAAAGTTAGATCTCTTTTCAGGAATTATGTAGGGTGGTATGTGAGTCTCAGGCACTGGAGGTGTGACTAGAGCTGCATCAGCAAAGTGATTTAACTTTCACTGACAGAATCTTTATGAAAATTCATAAAGAGTGTGATACAATTTAATTGAAATGTCAACACAGATGATGGCATAAGACAAAAGGGGACTAACATTTTCTGTATAAAAGGAATGTGGTGTGAGTGTAACGGGCATTTCTGTGTGCAATATGCTAACACATACCAACATGTATAGCTGAGTGAATGCATGTTTTTCTGTGCTTTTATATTATTGAAATAGGTTTGGTTATGTGATTCCTATTATGTTGTTTTCAAATAAGATATGTTTTTCTTATTTTAAAGGCTTTTGGAATATCTTCAAATGAAAATTTTGTTATATCTACAACAAATCGAACAGAAGTCACAGAAGCCAACTTCAGTAAGTGTCATTTCTAATTTTTCCAAGACTGTTGTAACCCATAGTCCCCAAAAAAATAAACAAAATAAAAATTATATATATATATATATATATATATATATATAAAAAAATTCGAAAATCCCCTGCACTCACGTCCAAAGTCCCTCCGCCGGGAGCAAACACCAGGGCTCCACGATACACAGACTCCAAAGTGGCAACGGCTGCTCTCCGGTTTTAAAAAAGAAGTTTTTATTGAATCATAGTAAAAGCAAAGACCAACGTTTCAGTCCCAGCTCGGGACTTTCCTCAGGGTCCAAAAAACAGAATAACAAATGCCATAAATACAAATCCTAAATATATACCTATATAATTAAAGTTAAAACTCACCCAGGTGTGCTACTGCCATCACCACCGGGATCGCCGGACTTCCGGGTATGCGCGCGCACCCGCACGCTTACTCCTCCCACCCCACGTGCTGACGTAATACGTCCAATCACCATGGAAACATATACACGAACATCTCAACACCGTGGCAACTGAATGCTGGTTAAAAAGATCGGGGTTATAAAAAGTGCACAAGTGAAAGAAGTCATGGACATGTGAATGATTAAACATTATTAAGAAGGGGGTGTATAAACACCCACATAGCCAATGTATAATTATGACACTGGCAATGTATAAACTTGAAAGTGCATAGTTAGTATTAAATAACATGATTGAAGTGACATGAGTGTAAAGTGCATTATAATATGCTATCATATAATAAAGTGCTAAATGCCCTCAAGTGCATAATATACCCAATACATCAATATTATTTAAAAAGGACTAATAGCATGTGACACATACTAAAAATAAGAAAAAGCTTAGAAAAAGATTAGAAAAAAAGTTAAAATTAACTCATCTTATGTCCTAATACTAAACACCAACTATATATAATGCTTATAATGTTAAAAACAAAAATTGGTAACAAGCTATATTTCAAATAAAGGCATTGTACGGAATATTTTCATTGAGTCCCATGGGAGATACTGTATTTAATTGATATATCCAAAACGCTTCCCTTTGAAGGAGCATTTTACTCCTATTACCACCTCTACGAGGAAGAGGGATGTGGTCTATACCCACAAATTTAAGGCATGTCAATGAATGATTTTTATCCAAAAAATGTTGAGCCACCGGTTTGTCCGAATGTCCGTCCCTGTACGCCAATCTAATACTCGAACGGTGGCCTCTAATTCGTTCGCAGAGTTGTGTCTCCGTCTTGCCCACGTAGTACAATCCACACGGACACATCAATTTATATACCACAAACATTGTTTTGCAAGTGATGGTGTGTCTAATATCATAGACTTTATTAGTGTGTGGGTGGCTGAATTTTTTTGCCGGTATCATGTGTCCACAAGTTACACACCCCAGGCACCGAATGCACCCTCGTATGTTCTGTTTCATATCCTTCGAATAACTTGCAACTGGATCTGTATGCACCAGCAAGTCTTTCAGGCTCTTGTTCCTTTTGTAACATATCAGCGGAGGTTCCTTAAACACTTTTGGCAACGTGTCATCCGTTGCAAGCATCTTCCAATTGTCTTTAATCACTGTTGATACCAAATTCGAGGAATTATGGAAAGTCATAGGAAACATTATCCTCTGAGTAAGATCCTTCCTAGGTTGTACTGAAACTGCCTTAGCCTTTGTCAGTGCATCTTCCAATATTCTAGTTTCATATCCCCGTTCAAGGAATTTGTGGGTCATGGTTATCAACTGTGTCTCCGCTTTATCTTGGTTTGAATTATTACGAATTACTCTTTGGAACTGTGCCTTTGGAATAGAATTTTTCAATGTAGTAGGATGAGCACTACGTGCATGCAGCAAAGTGTTACGGTCTGTGGGTTTCGTGTACAACGTATATTGTATTTTATTGGATTCATAAGACAACTCCAAATCTAAAAATTGGACCTTCTCGTCACTGATATTGGCCGTAAATTTAATGGGCGTTGATAGTCCATTCAATTCATTCACCATCTCATGTGCTTCAATGGATGTTCCACGCCAGAGTATTAACAAATCATCTATATAGCGATAATAGCTAATGATGTTGTCCCGATAAGGCATAAGAATATGTTGAGTCTCATACATATACATGAACGCATTGGCATACATGGGGGCCATAGGAGACCCCATCGATGTGCCTGCCACCTGTAAGTACCACTGGTTTTCAAACCTGAAGTGATTATTATAAAGGATCAACGCCAATAATTCCAAAACAAATTCAACAGGTGGGCCCCGATACAACGGGGATTCACTTAATACCTGTCGCATAGCATCAATGCCATCTGTGTGAGGAATTACTGTATACAGGCTGCCAACGTCCATTGTGATGAATATAGGAACAGTTCCATGGAGATCCAAATTATTGAGCCTATGCAGAAGGGTCTGTGTATCTTTAATACATGTATTCAACGCCTCCACTGGCTCTTTGAAAAGAAAATCTAACCATTGGGCTATAGGTTCCAATATTCCATCAATGGCTGAAACAATCGGACGGCCTGGAGGTTTCTGCATGTTTTTGTGGATCTTAGGGATACTGTAAATAATAGGAGTACGAGGATGCTGTTTCTCTAAAAAACGATTAAGATCTAAGTCAATATAGCCTGACCTAAGGCCCATTCCAAGAACATCGGCTATTTTCCTTTGTATGTCAACCGTAGGATCACCGGGTAGAGGGCAATATGTATGAGTATCCGCAAGTTGTTGTTTAAGATCATCTGCATAGTCTGTATAGTTCAAAATAACTATGCCGCCCCCCTTGTCTGCTGAACGGATGATTATTGTGGGATCCTTGGCCAGGTTGTCAAGAAGACATCTTTCCTCTTTGGTAATATTCTGAGGTGTTTGTCTACGTTGTGAAAAGATTTGTTGTGCCATCTTAGACGTGGTGTTTAAGAAAGTCTTAATTGATGGTTTGGAGGTCTGTGGATCAAATGTAGACTTTGGTCTGAATCTGTCAATAGTCTGATACGCCGGTTGGGTTTTATCTTTATTCAAGATGTTAAAATATTCCTTTAATCTCATGTTTCTCCCAAATTGAAATAACTCAGTGCTCCATCTAAAAGGATTTGGATTACTGGTAGTTACATATGATAATCCCTTACTTAGGATACTGATCTCTGTATCACTAAGTTGTCTATGGGATAAATTGAAAAGAGGAATTACCTCCTGTGGGGGGGTTTGCCCCTTAATGTTGTTTTTGCCCTTGCGCCCTCTCCTATTTCTGGGGCGCCTTCGCCTCGGCCCTTGCTCCTGGTGGTAGTACCCATTTCCTCCTGTCCTAAAAAAACAGGAGTATTGTTGGGGATCTCATTATCTGAAGCAGATTCACCAGATGTTACGTCAATAGTTGTAATTTTGGGGCGGATTATCCTTTTATGAAAACGTCTAGGTCTTGGAGGGCGATCACCTGCTAACCATCTATACACTCTGTGGTCCTGGTAATCTTGCTGTACTCTCTCATATTTTTGTTTCTTGAACCTGACTAATTCGTTTTTATACTTCAGCAATTCGATCTTTAGTTGTTGCTGCAGTTTAATTCCCTCAGGTGAGGATAATAATATTGCTTGTTCTGTCTCCAATACAACAATTTTCTGCTTCACTTCAGCTAAATCCATTTTGACATCCTTAATAGTAATCAGCATTAGGTCTAAAGAAGCTTTATTAAGGACATGCGTCCAATCCCGGCATACTGTCGCTTTAAGCCTTCCTATGGTCGGAATATTCAATAATCTAAACCCACGGGGAATCATACATGCCTTGTAATAATCCGACAAAAATAGACCATGTAAGTCTAGGTCTACACTTTTCTTATGCAAGCGTAGAAGTTTGAAATAAATATCCCTGGATGTAGCTTGGTTAGGAAGCTCCTGTCCAGTTTGCTCCCACAAAATATCCGTGGCATCATCAGCTGTAAACTGTAATGTCTCAGCATGCTCCACATATGCCCCTGCTTGTGCCAAAAAATCATCCATGTCCAGTTAAAAAAGGCAGGCAGAAATAGAAATATATAGTGCCAGGTATATATCTACAAAAACAAGCTAAATATGCTTGTGATAAAGTTGAAGGTGCAAGGATGTCCTTGAACCAAAAAAGGCTGGTGCAATAGTCCCACAATAATCATCCGTTCAGCAGACAAGGGGGGCGGCATAGTTATTTTGAACTATACAGACTATGCAGATGATCTTAAACAACAACTTGCGGATACTCATACATATTGCCCTCTACCCGGTGATCCTACGGTTGACATACAAAGGAAAATAGCCGATGTTCTTGGAATGGGCCTTAGGTCAGGCTATATTGACTTAGATCTTCATCGTTTTTTAGAGAAACAGCATCCTCGTACTCCTATAATTTACAGTATCCCTAAGATCCACAAAAACATGCAGAAACCTCCAGGCCGTCCGATTGTTTCAGCCATTGATGGAATATTGGAACCTATAGCCCAATGGTTAGATTTTCTTTTCAAGGAGCCAGTGGAGGCGTTGAATACATGTATTAAAGATACACAGACCCTTCTGCATAGGCTCAATAATTTGGATCTCCATGGAACTGTTCCTATATTCATCACCATGGACGTTGGCAGCCTGTATACAGTAATTCCTCACACAGATGGCATTGATGCTATGCGACAGGTATTAAGTGAATCCCCGTTGTATCGGGGCCCACCTGTTGAATTTGTTTTGGAACTATTGGCGTTGATCCTTTATAATAATCACTTCAGGTTTGAAAACCAGTGGTACTTACAGGTGGCAGGCACATCGATGGGGTCTTCTATGGCCCCCATGTATGCCAATGCGTTCATGTATATGTATGAGACTCAACATATTCTTATGCCTTATCGGGACAACATCATTAGCTATTATCGCTATATAGATGATTTGTTAATACTCTGGCGTGGAACATCCATTGAAGCACATGAGATGGTGAATGAATTGAATGGACTATCAACGCCCATTAAATTTACGGCCAATATCAGTGACGAGAAGGTCCAATTTTTAGACTTGGAGTTGTCTTATGAATCCAATAAAATACAATATACGTTGTACACGAAACCCACAGACCGTAACACTTTGTTGCATGCACGTAGTGCTCATCCTACTACGTTGAAAAATTCTATTCCAAAGGCACAGTTCCAAAGAGTAATTCGTAATAATTCAAACCAAGATAAAGCGGAGACACAGTTGATAACCATGACCCACAAATTCCTTGAACGGGGATATGAAACTAGAATATTGGAAGATGCACTGACAAAGGCTAAGGCAGTTTCAGTACAACCTAGGAAGGATCTTACTCAGAGGATAATGTTTCCTATGACTTTCCATAATTCCTCGAATTTGGTATCAACAGTGATTAAAGACAATTGGAAGATGCTTGCAACGGATGACACGTTGCCAAAAGTGTTTAAGGAACCTCCGCTGATATGTTACAAAAGGAACAAGAGCCTGAAAGACTTGCTGGTGCATACAGATCCAGTTGCAAGTTATTCGAAGGATATGAAACAGAACATACGAGGGTGCATTCGGTGCCTGGGGTGTGTAACTTGTGGACACATGATACCGGCAAAAAAATTCAGCCACCCACACACTAATAAAGTCTATGATATTAGACACACCATCACTTGCAAAACAATGTTTGTGGTATATAAATTGATGTGTCCGTGTGGATTGTACTACGTGGGCAAGACGGAGACACAACTCTGCGAACGAATTAGAGGCCACCGTTCGAGTATTAGATTGGCGTACAGGGACGGACATTCGGACAAACCGGTGGCTCAACATTTTTTGGATAAAAATCATTCATTGACATGCCTTAAATTTGTGGGTATAGACCACATCCCTCTTCCTCGTAGAGGTGGTAATAGGAGTAAAATGCTCCTTCAAAGGGAAGCGTTTTGGATATATCAATTAAATACAGTATCTCCCATGGGACTCAATGAAAATATTCCGTACAATGCCTTTATTTGAAATATAGCTTGTTACCAATTTTTGTTTTTAACATTATAAGCATTATATATAGTTGGTGTTTAGTATTAGGACATAAGATGAGTTAATTTTAACTTTTTTTCTAATCTTTTTCTAAGCTTTTTCTTATTTTTAGTATGTGTCACATGCTATTAGTCCTTTTTAAATAATATTGATGTATTGGGTATATTATGCACTTGAGGGCATTTAGCACTTTATTATATGATAGCATATTATAATGCACTTTACACTCATGTCACTTCAATCATGTTATTTAATACTAACTATGCACTTTCAAGTTTATACATTGCCAGTGTCATAATTATACATTGGCTATGTGGGTGTTTATACACCCCCTTCTTAATAATGTTTAATCATTCACATGTCCATGACTTCTTTCACTTGTGCACTTTTTATAACCCCGATCTTTTTAACCAGCATTCAGTTGCCACGGTGTTGAGATGTTCGTGTATATGTTTCCATGGTGATTGGACGTATTACGTCAGCACGTGGGGTGGGAGGAGTAAGCGTGCGGGTGCGCGCGCATACCCGGAAGTCCGGCGATCCCGGTGGTGATGGCAGTAGCACACCTGGGTGAGTTTTAACTTTAATTATATAGGTATATATTTAGGATTTGTATTTATGGCATTTGTTATTCTGTTTTTTGGACCCTGAGGAAAGTCCCGAGCTGGGACTGAAACGTTGGTCTTTGCTTTTACTATGATTCAATAAAAACTTCTTTTTTAAAACCGGAGAGCAGCCGTTGCCACTTTGGAGTCTATATATATATATATATATATATATTACATTTTTGAAAAAAAAAGTTCATTTCTCCCAACATTTCAAATGGACAAGAGGAACACTTTAATTTTAGGGGTTTGAGTGGAAGTCTGTTGTGAGAAATTTTAGGTGATTTACTAATTACCGTTTATATGACTAAAATAGAATTTAGAACACAATTAATGTAATTAATTAATGTAATTAATGTAAATCTTATTTACACAGACTAATTTCTACACACATTTAATGTGGTTAAAAGGGACACTTCATTGCCCAAATACAAAAATCACTGCTTAGTAGATATACCCCAAATGAAAACAGCTTGCAAAAGTTGCAGTTCTGCCTTTGTAATCCCTTCCATTCTAAGTCTGTCCAGACTTTTTGTTGCTGTCCAATCATGCACTTTTAAAATGCATCTCAATGAGAAGTCTTTGCAAGGCAGGTTCTCTGAGCTCATATCCTTCTGAGTTTAGCTTCACTGAGCAAACAAAAACAGGAAGTAACAGGACCCGTTGTCTGCTTGAAAGCCAAGAGGGTGCAACCAGGTAAATTTATAATAATCAGTTGAAATCTACACTTTTTGCATAATGAAATGAGGACACACTCTTCACACATAAAGATTTCAGCAAGCGAAAGTGCTTTAGGCACTGCAATATAAACATTGACTTTTCTCTAAAACTGCAGTGTTTTACATTTCAGGGCTGAGGTGGACAGGAACACTGCACCTAGACCACATTAATGAGAAGTGGTCTGGGTGCTTATAGTGTCCCTTTAAATACTAAAACCACAAATATTCCAAATGGTTTACACAATTTTGGACACTATTTTGTATAATGTAAGGAGTTGGACGTACCATAAATTGAGGAATTGTAGTTGAAGATTTTGTGTACTTCACAGCCTTGCTTTTAATTGAGGAATAGTAAAATGTCTGTATTTGACTAATATGTGGAATATCATAAACTATGTTTAAAATAAAGCTATATGATTACATATATTTTCTTACCTATTTTTACATGTTTGTAGGTTTGCTTATTAGAGATGGCATCACTTTGTACATTCTCAAGTCCATTGATCAGTTGCTACTTTCAGCAACGAAAGAGAAGATAGAGTTCTTACCCCACTATGATACATTGGTTAAAAGTGGAATGTATGAATATTATGCCAGTGAAGGCCAAAATCCATTGCGTAAGTATATTTTATTAGTGTTTTTCCTTTTGGTCCTCCTTGTGGGAATAATGTTATAATCAATCATAAAACTTTGCATTGGTGTTAAAAATAAACTATAATGCTACTGTGTGCAATTTAGAATGTATTGGTGATATACATTACTTTTACACATTGAATAAACCATTACGTTAAACAAGAAATGTTTAAGTAAATGTTATATGACTGTTTGGTTAAAAATAAAAATCAGATTAGTTTCGGTGAATCTTGAAGCTTCTAAACTATAAGTAAAATAAACTTTAACCAAGAAAAATGTAGGCTCCTAAAATGTTTGCCTTGTAAATACACTCTCGTAGTTGAAAACTTTAACTAGTAAATTCACATTATTTTTCCTGTCTTACCTCTTACTTAGACTGGTTTGTGTGAATTTGTTTTAAAAAAATCTTTACTTGAGATTTTTTCTGCTCAAAAATTAACTCTTGCATACATATCACATCATACCTTGCGACTTTTGATTTTTTTTCCTCAGTCCTCCCAAGCACTTGGCAGACTTAAAGAAAGTGTTGTGGGACTGTATGATTATCTGTGTTCACTATGCACTTGTAATCAGCTTCAGGGTATTAAAGCTCATACATGAGCTCAGTCTTGTTATACTTGGTAGGTCTGCTTCTTGCAGTCATATTAGAGTCTGTGTACATTTCTGATGTATTTTTTTGTGTTATGCATATGACATAAAGAATAAAAAAAAAATACAAATCTGGTGTTTTGGGTAATTCTAATTAATTATGAATTAATAAAGTAAGGATATCTTCTAATTCTTGTTTATTTTTAAAGCTTTTGCATTGGCAGAGTTAATAGACAATTCGCTCTCAGCAACCGCTAATAATTCAGGTATCCGCAACATACAGATAAGACTGGTAAGAATTGTGCAGATTTCTTTTTGTTACTGACATTTTGTTAATGATAGAATGTGTGTGTGTGTATATAAAGTGCTATATCAAAAAAAATACTGGCACTCTAGGCTTTGTTCATCCGATTTATTTTTGGTGAATCCAAAGATGTCAACGTTTCAGCTCCCGGTCGGAGCTTTCATCAGGACACATGAAATGTGTCCTGATTAAAAAAGCTCCGACTGGCAGCTGAAACGTTGATATTCCTATATTGCTGTGACTTGGCACCAGGTATTTAATACTTTTTTTTTATTTATTTTTTTTTTTATTTTTTTTGTAGGAGTGCAAGAGGTTGATCTGTTTGGTGTGTGTGTATATATGTGTATATATATATATATATATATATCTCAAAAATAGTAATGCACTCCACCTTCCTTGATGTACTTGCCCAGTGCTTATCAGCAAACAGATACAGCCAAAAGTACAAGATAGCACTCCAGGGACTTCCAACTCGAATGAATAAAACTTAGCTTTTCATCAGGATGTTTTTCGACTTTGAAGTCCCTGGAGTACTATCTTGTACTTTTGGCCGTGTGTGTTCGTGAGTGTGTGTATATGTGTATATGTGTGTGTGTGTGTGTGTGTGTGTGTGTGTGTATATATATATATATATATATATATATATGTATGTATGTGTGTGTATGTATGTGTATATATATGTGTGTATATATATATAAATAAAATAATTTTATACTTGGAACTATTTTAATATTAAATATAAGATGCAAAAATGAATACCAACATGCATTTTGCCATAAAAAGATAAAGTCTTGGGTTTTATGGCAAAACACATTTTGGTATTTTATATTTGTCCCCATTTGGCTTTATAAGGGTGTGCCTGTTTTTAAACTAACAGAACACACTCAGCCCCATCCTGGCTACGGAGTATGTGCGTTTACCACCTAGAATATATTTCTGTACCTAAAATAATTTGCACTATTTTTCTGTCCTCCTTGTCTTTCTACGTGTAATTGGTACTCCTATTATAAGCTGAAGGTAATTGAATGAGACGTCTGAGTAACAAATACATGTCTATGATTCAGTCCACTACCAGACTTTTTTCAAGGCAAATTGTAATTAGTTAGATTCTAAGCCTGTCCAGACTTTGTGTTGCTATCCAATCATACACTTTCTAATGCATCTCAATGAGAAGTCTTTGCAAGGCAGGTTCTATTAGCTCATTTCCTTCTGAGTTTAGTTTCACTGAGCAAACAAAATCAGAAAGTAACAGGACCTGTTGTCTGCTTGAAAGCCAAGGGGATGTAACCAGGTAAATATGTAATAATCAGTTGAAATCTAATCTCCACTTTTTGCATAATGAAATAAAGAGGATGAGTCTCAAATAGGTACTTCAAAGTCTCCTTGTGAAATGTAGTTTGGTACCCAACCCTCGGTTGAGCGAGCCATGTACATGATCTATCTCCACATAGGTGTATGTGTTGGGGTCTGAGAGTTCTTTAAAAATTTCAATTGTATAGTTCTCATAATTCATAAGGACTATAGCTGCATTGGATATATAGTAATATATGTCTGAGGCCAAATCCTTTAATGCAGATCTATTTACTCATAAGATATTGGAATACTGTGTAGCTCCAAGTCAATCTCTTTATGTCATAGTTTCTATAGAGCTTTTGAAAATATGATCTATACCCTTAATAACTTGCCTCACCCAGTGCACCTCACACATTGGAGTAGTACCACCATGATTGAATTCCTTGATCTCTTATTTTTCATTATTGGAAACAGACGTTCGTACACCCTGAATACCAAAGGTACTGATAGATGTACCATTTCCATGATTTTAAAAATTAAAGACTCCTTACCTGTATCACAGTTTCTCCTTGTTTTACGCAATAACTCAATGTAAAATGCGAGACACAATTACAATTGATAAATATCTGCAAAGAGGCTATTTGTTGGATTCTGCCCGAAACAAGGCCCACAAAGGTTGGTGAATCTATCACCTTGAATATGGCAAGAGCAGGACAGAATGGTATTTGCTTGGACCTTTCATACTAGGTCACATGAATTTGTAAAAGTGGTTTTGGGGGAACAGGGACATTTTAAGCAAAGTTCCACATTTTCTAGCACAATTTAAAAATTGATCAACTACAGAAGGGGAGCTAACCTCAATTGGTGCATACAGAACAGTAAAGAACAAGTGCAATAGATGAAGGTGAACATTGTCTGTTATAGATGCTTGTGGTGCAGTGCGTGTAATTGTATGACCCTGGGGTCATATATTTTATCCTTGGTCTGGCAAAGAATTCAAGTATTGGTATCTTATTAACACGTAAACCGATTACTTGTCCCTGCGGTCTGATTGGCATAAAATCCAATGCCTTCATGGAAAGGATGAGAGACCACAGATCTGCCATTCTGGCAGCACTGACAAGGGATAGTTCAGACATTCCAAATGTTGAACAGTTTTCAGAGGCAGGGCATACCTTACCTTCACTACAGTTCATGGGCATTAATCATATCCCAAATTTGTCACTAGACAGATGGCCTAAAGTTCTTTTGCAAAATGTCTTGATAAACTTGGGAATTAATTTTTGATGCTCCCACCACCATACTTCACAGTTGGGATGAGGTTTTGATGTTGGTGTTCTGTGCCTTTTTTTTCGCCACACATCGTGTTGTGTGTTTCTTCCAAACAACTCAACTTTGGTTTCATCTGTCCACAGAATATTTTGCCAGTACTGCTGTGGAAAATCCAGGTGCTCTTGTGCAAACTGTAAACGTGCAAGCAATGGTTTTTTTGGACAGCAGTGGCTTCCTCTGTGGTATCCTCCCATGAAATCCATTCTTGTTTAGTGTTTTACGTATTGTAGATTCGCTAACAGGGATGTAAGCATTTGCCAGTGACTTTTGTAAGTCTTTAGCTGACACTATAGGATTCTTCTTCACCTCATTGAGCAGTCTGCGCTGTGCTCTTGTAGTCATTTTTACAGGACGGCCACTCCTAGGGAGAGTAGCAGCAGTGCTGAACTTTCTCCATTCATAGACAATTTGTCTTACCGTGGACTGATGAACAGCAAGGCTTTTGGAGATACTTTTATAACCCTTTCCAGCTTTATGCAAGTAAACGATTCTTAATCGTAGGTCTTCTGAGAGCTCTTTTGTGCGAGGCATCGTTCACATCAGGCAATGCTTGTTGTGAAAAGCAAACCCAGAACTGGTGTGTGTGTTTTTTTTTTATTTTTTTTTTTATAGGGCAGGGCAGCTGTAACCAACACCTCCAATCTCATCTCATTGATTGAACTCCAGTTGGCTGACATCTCACTCCAATTAGCTCTTGAAGATGTCATTAGTCTAGGGGTTCACATACTTTTTCCACCTGCACTGTGAATGTTTACATGGTGTAAATAGAAACTAGTTGGCCACAAATCCTAGGGGACAAAACAGAGGGTAACCCTAATAGAATAATTGAAAGGAAGAGCTTGTATACTTACCCGATATCCTTGTTTCCACAGCATTTATTTACTTATTGCCGGCGACATCATACAGCCGGGCTGGGACTTCTCATATAGTTAGACCGTTTACCGCCGTCCCAAGGGAAACCGGGGAATCTCTTACCAATCAGGGTCTTCACACCTTTAGAGCAATTTCAACACAATCGAAATGTAGACCTGGCATATTTATCCCTATTAGGAGTATCCTGGCTATATTTACTGCCTCTATTATTATATAGTTACTAAGCCTTGAACTTCTCTCTGCTCTACTTTACTATACTAGGTGCCCCCAAAGGCACTTTTCTTACTATCTTACTCCCTATTATCTATCTTGATTTATTCACTAACCCTAGTGCTAAACACTTAACATATGTGGGTCATCGATTTAGCTCTTATCTCTATGCAGAATAGTAATCTGTAGCTCTAGTAGCTATTATCAGCAAGCATATTCAAATTGTTTTTTTCAGAGAGCATAGTACTGTACATAGTACTGCATAGAGGCAGCCCCGTTCTATTCTCATGCATACATCAGCATTAGCGGGATATATATTATTTACTAGGAATTGGTCTGTGATCCTTTAGAACGGTTGTTCTCCTATTACATTGCATTGCAGTAATTTATAATCTGTTTATTACATTTACTAGTTTTGCTCCAAGTATTTCAGACACATTGATGTACATTGTGTCTGATGGTTAGTGGAACATCATTGATGTTACAATATCCAGTGTTAGATACATACTTGCTACACTGTTGTACCGACATCTACTGCTGCTTAGACAGCTATTGCTTTGTAGAGCTTGTTTGATTACGCCCATCAATCAAGTTTCCAAGTTTCTCTTTCTTTTTTGTGTCTGTTCTCAGTATTAAATATGACCCTCTGTACTGAACTTTGGCTGATTATATTATTGCAGATTAAGCATTAATATAGCATTATCTGTGTGCCAGTTCAATATAGTTTCGGGTTTTTCCTTATTATTTTCCTTACTATTTACACGTATATGTGTTACTCTTCACCCCCCTTTTTTTCTCCTGGTTGTAGCTTGCCTCTGTTGAGTCATACTATTTTATGTGTGGTAGCTATAGTTAGGGCTTGTCCTGGTTATTGGATGTTAGTTCTTTTTTGACTTAATAAAGTATCTTCGAGATTTTTAATTAATACTATTGTTTTACATTATTGGAGGGACAAATTTTCTCCTTCTCTTCCTTGTTTACATGGTGTGTTCAATAAAAACATGGCAACATTTCATTCTTTGTGTGTTATTAGTTTAAGCAGACTGTCATTGTCTATTGTTGTGACTTAGATGATGATCAGATCACATTTTATGACCAATATGTGCAGAAATCCATATCATTCTAAAGGGTTCACATACTTTTTCTTTCAACTGTATAGTCTGGCTGCAGTTTCATATCTCTGGGGCAAGGAAAGAACAGGAGACCGCTAGTGCTGGGCTCAAGGAAAAATAATAAATTTTATATATATTATTATTATTTTTCCCCACCCTAGTTGTCTCCTGGTCAGTATATAAAACTTGTGCTGTGATTCATGGCATACAGCAGTGTGTAAGGATCTACCCCTTTTTTGCCATACATCAAACTATAAAAATATGTACATACCTTTTGAATGTGTGTGTGTGTGTGTGTGATTCACAGCATGAAGCCGTATGTAAGGATCAACACCTCTCCTTTACCATACATCAATCTGGTGCTAATTCTGCCTCTACTACCTAAAGTGCATCAGCAATCACAAAAAAACTTCTGTAAGTGCAGCATTTCAAACTACAACCAATGTCATACTCTGGTGTGCCTGTACCTGTGATGGCAGTCCAACTCTTTTTAAAGGTACACTATAAGTATCAAAACTAGTACAGCTGAATGTAATGGGTTTTAGTGCACTTTGACAAATGCAAAACATGTTTCTATATGTTTGTCATTATGTCTCTAATTGAAAGTCTTCACATTAAGTATCTTCAAATAGATTTGAATGCTTTTCATAGAGGAGCATTGGATTTACAACACGTCATATTAAAATATAGATATCTATAGAGCAAAAGCAGACCTGTATTGAGTTGTTTGTGTCTCGCAAGATTGAGAGTGATGATGCCCCACTCAGTCTGGTGTGACTGTACAAGTGGTGGCAGTCCCACTGCTATTTAAAGCAGCACTGTCATGGCCGCATCCGTTTTTTTTGTTTGTTTTGTTTTTTAACCCCCCCTACTCCACTACCTCTCTTTGCCCCCTTCTTCTCCCCCCCCCAGATACCCTCCATATTAAGTATTTTAAAATTTTATTTCGTGCCCAGACCTGAGTCCTGGGTCCCGCCATCTTTGTGTGGGCAGATGAAGGCCCTGTGGGACATGTAATTTTCCCACACTAGTTAGCACTATGAAATCCTTGCGCATGCCCAGTTAAACACTTGGGCATTTGCTATTGTCCAAAATTCGGACGGGAATTTCGTCCATTCATTTGTCAGAAAGACGAAAGAATTAATATAAATTCCAGAAGAACACGCAAACACCGAATGTCAGTGTTCGTTTGTTCAGTTTATTACAAGGAGGGAGCTACCGGCTCGCAGCTCCCTCCTTGTAATATGTAAAAATAGAAGCGGCAGGGCCACTACTTTTGGGCGGCAGCGCCACTACTTTTGGGCGGCAGCAACGACCACAGTACATATCAGCCCCAATACATTCAGTAAAAACCAAAGGGAAAAAGTAATCTGTGCTCTTCCCAAATCCCTCTGCATATTTACACAAATGGAGGTTGTTTAGTTACTCTAATGGCCATTAGAGGGATGCCCACCTGCTACGTCAATGCAAACCTCTTAGGTGGGTCCTACACTGACTATTCACTTTGCTCCTTTGAGCTTCTGGCAAAGTTAGCTCTGAGACATAGAGGGGTATAACCCATACATACTTATTAACCGTTAATAGGGAACACATGGGGTGGACGGAAGCATTGTAATATAGCTGTGTGATACAAAAGTGAATACAAATATACAAAAACAAGTCCTGCGCTCAAACTCCCACTACTCTTGGGCGGCAGCAACGACCATAGTACACATTAGCCCCAATACATACAGTAAAAACCAAAGAGAAAAATGTCACATGTGCTCTTCCAAATCACTAAGCATATTTACACAAATGGAGGTTATGTAGTTACTCCAATGAACAATAAAACTAAATACCTGTAAATAAAAAAGAAATTATCAATTGATGTCTTTTTTTTTTTCTAAAACCTTCTTATTTCAGCCCCAAAAAAGACCAAATTAAAATCCATTAAGCCTGTCGATCTTATAAAATAAAAAAAAGACTTGAGCGCAAAAAAATACCAAAACACATCCTCACCCCCATTGTTTTTTAGGGTCCCCACCCACCGCTCATGGGTGGGGGCCGGGAGGGGCAAATTGTCTTTTAGGGCCCCTACCAGCCGCTCATGGGTGGGGTCTGGGGGGGGACAATATGTCCCTCCTTTAATTAAAGAGCACCCACTCGTGGGGCACAGATGGGAGTTCGAGGGGACACTTTGTCCCCTCCCTTGTTCCACCCCAACTAGTTAATAGTTCCCCAGCATAGCGAGAAGGGGCAGTCTCCCTTATTCACTAATACTAAGTTATTTTTACTTAGTATTAGTAAACTTGGCAATCTTGGTCTTTCAGCCTTTTGGTAAGTAGCTCCCTAATACCGTGGGAATTAGGGAGCTATTTACTGTTCAGCTGCAAGTTGCAGCCGCAGATCGGATCGGAATTTCATTCATTTGAATGAAATTTCGAACTGACCTAAAACTACCGAAAGTCGTCCTAACAAGAGTATCCAAACTGTTTTTCATTCTGTTAGGATGAAATTCAGTAGTTTCGCTGGCGTCCTGTGTAAATGACAGGACATTCGGGAATAGTGAAAGCCGGCATCACGAGATCACGGAGGAAAGGGTGAGTATTGTGGGGACATTTCTTTGACCTACAGGAAGTGGGTCAGAGCTGGTCAGTGTAGGACAAATATACCTACCTTTTCTTATGTTTAGAAGAAACGAAGAACAGATCCTGAGCGAGTAGGGAAAGGTAATTTCGGCATGACAGTGCCGCTTTAAAGGTACATAAACCCAGTACCAAACCCAATACAGCTTAATGTAGTAGTTTTGGTACATAGACTCTGTTTCTACACTCTGAAAAATGCAAAAATGCTTACATATATCAGTCAGGATGCCTCTAATGGAAAGGCTTCACATTCATTATCTCCAGATGGCTTTAATTGCTTCTCAAAGTGGAGCATTGACTTCAATGTTTCTGTGTGAGTAGCAGCCGAATGTGGTGCTTTTTCTCTGAGAAACATTGGATTGGCCCAAGATCATCAAAAGTGGTTGTGTGTGCATGTATCTATATTTAGTGTGTAGATATGTAAAATAATTTTCTGACCTATTTGTTTTCGTATAGCTTTTTGATGAGACACAAGGAAAAACGTCTGTGGCAGTTATTGACAATGGAAAAGGAATGAATACAACACAACTTAAAAATTGGGCAGTATATCGCTTGTCAAAGTTTACAAGATATGTTGATGAATCAAGGTTAGAACTCCTTTAGAAAATGCATTTCAGATTTTTACTGTCTTCTGTCCAAGTGTGTGTGTATGTGTATTTTTAAATACATTTTTATTGTAGTATGTCTGCTTTGGGCACAGTTATACCAAGAAAACGGCGACCAGAATTTCCAGCTCAGCATGCAAATGAGCGTAGACAAGCATTGTGTTACAGATTTCATCCTGCATTTCTGCAGGCAACCTTACCAAACAACCACTTTTATAAATATAGCTTTGTGGCGAGTTTAACATCGCCACTTGTGCCTGGAGAAGACTGATTGCCAGCCACCTGTCATGTGACTATGGCCCCTGGGATGTATTGCCTGCTGAGGATTGCTACCAACTAGGTGGATTTGGCTATGGAGCTTGTGTAGTGCCCTCTTTTGGTAGCAACAGTAATATGCACTACCTGAATAGCAAGACTGGTAATTTGCATATTCGGGTAGATTTGCATATCACTAATTCTGCATGCAGGAGAAACATTTTGTGTTAATTATGGTCTTCCCCACCCATTTATAAATATGTAATTATGTTGCGTGGTATGATTTGACTGTTTGTAATTTTATTGAGTTTTCACAGCAATGTTAATGTACTGACCATATGGGCTAGTCCCAAGTAAAATAAAGTTTTAGATAGTTCTACTTCACCCTTAATTTGGAGTCCTGTCTCTTATTGGGGGAATCTGCTACAAGGGATTGCTATGCTCTGCATATTCCCTTGCTATAATCACTCCTAAGCTCTTTTAAGAGCTCGTTCCTGCTTCACTCTGAAGGAAGAGAGGTTCGGCCTACGTTCGTGGTTGTGTCGGCTAGAGTGCTTGGAATCCTCAAGAAGCGCTTAGGAGCATCCATCAACGGAGGTACCCAGTCGGGGTGCCAGGTGATCCGTTACAAGATTTTTAAGCTAAATCATGAGTTTTGGCAAATGGCAAGAAACCAACAATGGACTTTACAGTATTGAAATTTTAGGTCTCATCATGGTTGCTGGTTCTCATCTAGTAGTTCTAGTCTTTCTCTCAGTAGATAACGAAGAACTAATTAAGTTGTGATGAGAACAAACACAATAAAACTTTCTATGGATTCTTGCAAATTCCATGGCTGGTATCCTGTCACTTTTCCTACTTAAAACTGCTTTTCACCTATTTTGCAAAGAATTCGCCCCTTTGAGTGAAGTGATCCCGAAGTGCTGAGGTGCATTATACTGACATGATGCTTTTAGCAGTGGGAGCAGCCATCTTCTGTCTTCAGCTCCTGGTACTTCATCCACTAGTATGTCGTGCAAGAGTCTATGTAGAATGCTGCAAGACAGTGGGAACCTCCATGGATATTCTCTCCTCATGAGCAAGATAATGCCCTCTTCCCATAGCTGTTGCAAGCAACGGCCGGGGTAAATAACAAAACTGTACAGCAGTAGCTTTGCCTTTTGTCTGAATTTTATCATACGACAAAGTATTCCCTGCTTTTATGGTATCTTCTGACTGCATTCTACATAGATCGCAGTCTCTATGAGCACTTCATAAAGATTTTATCTTGAAATACTCAAAATGTATTTTCTGGTGGCTGAAGATCAGATATGTTGATGATGCACAACAGCATATTTTTAATTGATTTAGCCTGTGTTTATTTGTGTTTCTATTATCTTTTAAGAATTTAATATGCATATAAATTACTATAAATTTTCTTTAAAAAACATTCCAGGCCTATTCTCCTATGTGTTATTTTTCACTCATTGCTTCTTTTTGCATTTAGGTTTTATATGCCGCTTAGTATAATGAACATTTTTGCATCGGAATAAAAAAAAAAAAATGAATATACTGCAAATTTCAGTGTCTTCCTTTTTCAGAGAACAAGGGGGCTATGTCCGCCCTCCACCAATGCCCCGTAGTTTGAACAGTGACATCTCCTATTTTGGTGTTGGAGGAAAACAAGCTGTTTTTTTTGTTGGTCAGTCGGTTCGGGTATGTACCATTATTTCCTTAACCTTGATATTGATTAAAGCACAGTGCTTTGTCCTTGAGTGTTTTTTTCTATCTGAATTCACATAGCAGTAGATCACAAATTGTCTAAATAAGCATGCCAAGTAACATTTTCACTTTATTTCATATGAGAATCCAGTTTCTTTGATGCATAAACTCTAGCTCATCCTAACCATGTTCAAAACCTGTACCACTATTAATGATAATGAAAGAAGCAGGAGAGTTGCAAGTAAACCCAAATCGTAGGCATTCATACTAGCCACTTAAATTAGAAAGGCATCTATAAACATACTATAGTTTCCAATAAATAACTATTTTCCCACGTGGAAACTTATTTTTCAATAGATTGGCTGCTGACTAGCTTGGACTGGCTTTGACTTTTATTGCTTCTCTTTCTGCAGCAATGTTCCAATTTTTTTCCATGACAGGATATGTGTTATCCTACGTAAGAGACTTTACACATACTTAATATTGTTTATTTTCTATCGAATATTTGATCATGCTTCCTTTATGCACTATCCTTTCATATTTAAGGTGTGTAATACCATTAAAGGACCACTATAGGCACCCAGACCACTTCAGCTTAATGAAGTGGTCTGGGTGCCAGGTCCATCTAGGATTAACCCCGCATGCTGTAAACATGGCTGTTTCAGAGAAACTGCTATGTTTACATATGGGTTAATCTAGCCTCTAGTGGGTGCCTCATTGACAGCCGCTAGAGGCGCTTCCGCGCTTCTCACTGTGATTTTCACAGTGAGAAGACGCCAGCGTCCATAGGAAAGCATTGAGAATGCTTTCCTATGGAGTGGCTGAATGCGCACGCGGCTCTTGCGGCGCATGCGCATTCAGCCGATGACGGCCAAAGGAGGAGGAGAGTCCCCAGCGCCGAGTGAGTCCCCGGTGCTGGAGAAGGTGAGTTTTTAACCCCTTTCCTCCCCCTTCAGCCCGGCGAGAGTGGGACCCTGAGGGTGGGGGCACCCTCAGGGCACTATAGTGCCAGGAAAACGAGTATGTTTGCCTGGCACTATAGTGGTCCTTTAAGTTTACATACAGCAATGCATGTTGCACTAAAATATTGAATCACATTCATAATACTAATTCACAAAGTCTTTTTATTCAAGATTATCACGAAGACTACAAACACACAGGACGTACATGAATTTATTCTCTCAAAAGAGGACTTTGAGAAGAAAGAAAAAAACAAAGAATTTATATATAGTGGTTTTATTAGAAACCGAAAGGTAATAATATTTTAAAATTGTTTATATTTTGTTTATCCCACATTAAAAAAAAATGTCATATAAACATATTAAATATTGCAGTTTTGGAAATGGTAAACATTTGACTATAACAGTTATATTAAAGGGACACTATCGTCACCAGAACAACTACAGCTTAATGTATTTGTTCTGGTGAGTATAATCATTCCTTGCAGGCTTTTTGCATTAAACACTACCTTTTTTTTCTTAGAAACTATGCAATGTTTACATTACAGTCTATGGATAACTCCACTGACCATTCCGCAGATGGCTACTAGAGGTGCTTCCAACCCTGGAGCAGTGCTGTACAGTGTCTCCACCCTGAGACACTGAGCTTTACTCATAGAGATGGGGAGACCTAATGCAAATGCACGGCCGTCGGCAAGGGAGACCTAATGAGCATGTGCGGCAATGGCCGCGCACGCGCATTAGACCTCCCCATAGTAAAGCATTACAAAATTTCAGCGACGCTGGAGGTCCTCACATAGCGTGAAGACAGGGCGTCACTTTAAACCACTTTTTGTTTTCTATGAATACGGAAGTCTCCTCTAGTGGCTGTCTAGTAAACAGTCACTAGAGGAGGACTTAACCCTGCAATGTAAATATTGCAGTTTATGAAAACTGCAATAATTACACTTGCAGGGTTAAGGGTAGTGGGAATTGGCACCCAGATCACTCCAATGGGCAGAAGTGGTCTGGGTGCCTGGAGTATCCCTTTAAATGTGTGAAATAGTCGTTTGGGTTTGAGGGAGAGTGTGGTTATTGAAGTAATTTACTTTTGCAGAGGAAAGAGCCAAGCTGTATGAGCGCAGCATAAATTTATAGTGGAGAAAGTCAGATGCACAGTGAGACTTTCTCCAACAGCGTTCATCAGTTATGGAGCATTTTTGGAGGTATCGAGTCAGCTTGGTGTGCCAAGGTTGTTGTTGGGGGGCACTTGCTGCGTTTAAATGTAGGAGGTGCCATGATGTCTAGTTGAGAGGAGAGGGTGGATTTGTAGAAGGAGGTTGCAGAGCTAGGACAGGTGAGATTTGAGATAGGTAAAAGGAGAGTTTCTGATGATATCTAAGCAGGCAGATCAGGAGCAGAGCCAGCAGCAGCAGACTGGAATAAAGGTTTTTACTATATTAAGGGGGGCAGGGAGCTAGATAACACTATATGGTCAGTAATACATGTTTGTGTTCCTGACCCCATAGTGTTCCTTTAAGTGAAGCATAATCTGTTACATTTTGTGAATACCTGCAGTATAATTTTCCCTACGTTATTTCAGGGGGGAAGGAGGGAGGGGGATTGCATCCATAACTCAAATATTACAAGCAGTGTAGTGGAGTGCTCAGGACAGGGCACAGAACAGTACTCACATTGGAAGCCTAACACATTCCAAAGCCTGCCTTTGATTTAGTTACGCCAGAGTGCAAACAAAATGTTGGACTTCATCTGTGAGTCTTTTTCATTGCCCTGCCCTGAATGCTTATACTTGAAATATATGCAATAGTTGAAATATACTCATATTTTTTTGTTTTACACGACAAAAACCATGTGCTGTTTTCCATTGTCACACATAATGGATGTTTCTAACGTCTATTTGTTTTCCATGGTTTGAGTAAATTTCTATGCAGGCAATAGAAAACCCCAAAGAAAGATAAGAAAATAAGTAAAGATAATAAAGAAATCTGTATCTACCTCTTTAGGGCTAATATATAGATTTATTGTATAAATGATGATGTGTTTTAGATGGTATAAATAAAAGTAATGAATATTTTAAGTACCAAGCTTCAGTTTGCTTGTTTGTAATTAAGGACCAAATCACTTTTGGTGTTTTTGCTGCGTTCACCACAAATTCCACCCATTTCATTTATTACACTAATACATATTATATGCAGTTTTAAAAGACAAAATGGGCTTTAATTTAATGTGAGATATACATACATTATATGGACAAAAGTATTGGGACACCTGACCATGACACCAAAAGGGACTTTTATGACATTGTATTCTAAATACATAGGCATTAGTATGTAATTGGTCCTCATTTACATCTTTGTGAAGGCTTTACACACGGTTTTGGAGTGTTTCTGTGGTACCTTTTGCCCCATCATCCTGTAGTGCATTTGTGAGGTCAGGCAATGATGTGGATGAAAAGGCCTGGCTCTCAATCTCCATTCCAGGTCAACCCAAAGGAGTTTGATGGGGTTGAGGTCAGGGCTCTGTATGGGCCAGTTAAATTCTTCAGCACCAAACTCATCCAACCTTTTTTTTTTTTTTTTTTTTTTTTTTTTATGCACCTTGCTTTGTGCACTGGGGCACAGTCCTGCTGGGATAGAATATGGCCTTTCCCAAACTTTTCCCACAAAGTTACATTGTCCAAAATATCTTGGTATGCTGAAGCATTAAAGGGACACACTAGTCACCAGAACAACTACAGCTTATTGAATTTGTTCTGGTGAGTAGAATCATTACCTTCAGGCTTTTTGCTGTAAACACTCTTTTCAAAGAAAATGCAGTGTTTACATTACAGCCTAGTGATCACTTCACTGGCCACTCTTCAGATGTCTGTTAGAGATCCTTCCTGGGTCATGGATGCCTAAAATGCATCCAAACATTCAGTGTCTCCACCCTCTGCATGCAGACACTGAGATTTCCTCATAGAGATTCATTGATTCAATTCATCTCAATTAGGAGATGTTGATTGGCCAAGACTGTTTTTGAATTGTGCTGGCTCTGCCCCTGATCTGCCTTTTTGTCAGTCTCAGCCAATTCTATGGGGAAACATTGTGATTGGATCAGGCTACCACTTCTGCTGATGTCAGCAGGCAGCGGGCAGGTCTAAACAAAACAGGCACAAATCACGCAGCTGCAGACTTGAATACAAGTAAGATTTACTATATTTAGGGAGGCATGAGGGGACCAGGGTGGCTAGATGGTGATTTTGACCCTATAGGGTCAGGAATACATGTTTGTGTTCTTGACCCTATAGTGCTCCTTTAAGATTTACCTTCACTGGAAGTAAGGGGCCTAACCCATCACATGAAAAACAGCCCTATACCATTATCTCTCCTCCACCAAACTTTACAGGTGGCACAATGCAGTCAGGCAGGTTCCCATTAGACTGACAAACAGAGATCGTAATTCCTCAATCGACAGAACACGTCTCCACTTCTCCAGAGTCATGTGCCTGTATGGTTTACACCTCTGGATCAGATGCTTGGCATTGTACTTGGTGATGAGAGGCTTGTACTTCCGCTTCGTGGCCGGGTTGCTGCTGTTCTTAAACGCTTCCATTTTCCAATGATATTTACAGTAGACTGTGGAATATCTAACAGGGATAAAAGCTCTTAAACTGACTTATTGCAAAGGTGGCACCCTATCTGAGTATCACGCTTCAATTCAGTGAGCTCTTCAGAATGACCTATTTTTTCACAAATGTTAGTAAATGTAGATTGCATGGCTAAGTGCTTTATTTTATGCACCTGTGGCAATAGGTCTGATTGAAACACAAACACAAAGGCAGCAAATCATCCAACTGCAAACAGGGCCATTCTGATTGAAAATCCTTACATTGTTCACAGTATTTAACAATGTATTTTTTAAACCAGGCTCTAAGATTTAATGCAGGCTGAAATCTGCTGGATCTGGACTGGGATTGTTAAATTTCAGACCTGGATGCTTAATACCCCGACCCCAAATTTTAAGCACTAGTGCAGCACCAGCGGCCACCAAATAGTAAGACCATGGTGGCGTGAGGCTTTACTACATTAAAAATGTGAAATAAAGACTTAAAAAAGCTATATTACTATAAAGTTCTGCTATGCTGCAGGAGCTGCAGACAGCGGCTGTTTACTGTAACTAAAAAGTAGCAACTGGCCAGCCTATGGGGATGGGGCCTGCAAAATGATGAGGATGACCTGGTTACCACCATGTTCTCAGCTGTAATTATCTAGTAAGGATTTTAAATGAAATAATGGGTAATAAACTGATCACTGTCCATGCCCTTGGATCCACTCAGGTCAGCGGCTAGAGTATATTAACATAATAACCCTGTGGGCAGCGGTGCAGTGGCTATTTAACAAATGGGGAGGGTGGCAATTGTCCACCCCCTCAAACTTGTGTCAATCCCCCTCCTCCTCCACACATCTGGTGGCTTTGGGTCCTAAAGCTCCTAGGAACTCCATAAGAATTTGCCCTACCTACCCACCCCTCTCACCCCTATAATAGTAAAATGGATCCATAAAGCTAATCCATGCAGGAGGAAAAAAAAATGTATTACTTTCTAATCTACTTTTCTCTAGCCCTCCAAAAAGCCCAAAAGATCCATTAAATGCTGATGTTACTAATGAAAATAAAAAAGGGGGGGGGGAGGGGGGAGCTATATTTTTAATGGCCTCTGTATTAACAGTGAAAGACAGAATAACAAAAACAATCCAGAAAAAAAAAAACGCAGGTCAGAAAAGTTATACATTGATTTGCATGTCAATGAGTGGAATTAAGGAAAATTTATCCATACTTTTCTTTTCCTGGCTAATATTCATGGCAGCATTTAACCAATGGGTTAGCTCCTCCCACTAGCCAATAGGACCGGAAAAAACTTTAACAATTAAATGGGCAGGTATATAAAGATCCCTGTCAGCCCCAGTTCCTCAGTCAGGTAACAAGCATGTCCCCAAAGTTGGAGGGAAGATTAAATGCTGCTATGAATAATATCCAGGAAAAGAAAATTATATATTCTGAGTCCAGGTTATCCCATGTTGCACTACAGAGATACTAAGCCCTGTAGTCTCTAGGGGTTCCCATCTACACAGAGGTGGGACCTGCCCAGGGTGAAGACTACATCAATAGTCAGGTGAGCAAAAAAGAAAAAAGTAATAGATCAAACTGTCTGTCCTTTGGCTAAGAGGACAGTAAAAAAAGACTGAGGAACTGGGGCTGACATGGATCCTTATATACCTGCCCACTTAATTATTTAGTTCTTTTTCCTGTCCTATTGGCTAGGGTGAGGAGCTAACCCATTGGTTAAATACTGCCATGATTAACCAGGAAAAGTATTGGACCTCTTCGACTTAGTACTTGGTGGCAAAACCCTTGTTGGCAATCAGAGGTCAGACGTTTCTTAGCCACCAGGTTTGCACACATCTCTGGAGGGATTTTGTCCTACTCCTCTTTGCAGATCCTCTCCAACTCATTAAGGTTTCGAGGCTGACGTTTGGCAACTTGAACCTTCAGCACCCTCCACAGATTTTCTATGGGATTAAGGTCTGGAGACTGTCTAGACCACTCCAGGACCTTAATGTGCTTCTTTGTCTCCTTGGCTGTGTACTTTGGGTCATTGTCATGCTGGAATAGCCATCCACAACCCATTTTTAATGGAAGAAGATTCTCACCAAAGATTTGATGGTACATGGCCCCGTCCATCGTCCCTTTGATGCGGGTCAGTTGTCCTGTCAAACACCCCTAAAGCATAATGTTTACACCTCCATGTTTGATGGTGGGGATGGTGTTTTTGGGATCATAGGCAGCATTACGCCTCCTCCAAACACGGCACGCTGAGTTGATGCCAAAAAGCTCAACTTTGGTCTCATCTGACCATAAGACTTTCACCCAGTTCTCCTCTGAATCATTCAGATGTTCATTGGCAAACTTCTGACGGGCATGTACATGTGCTTTCTTGAGCAGTGGGCACTCAGTCTTTCACGGCGTAGTATGTTTTCTTGATGACTATGGTCCCAGCTGCTTTGAGATCATTAACAAGATCCTCCTGTGTAGTTCTAGGCTGATTCCTCACCGTTCTCATAATCATTGAAACTCCACGAGGTAAGGTCTTGCGTAGAGCACCAGACCGAGGGAGACTGACCGTTATTTTGTGTTTCTTCCATTTGCAAATAATCACACAAACGGTTGTCTCCTTCTCACCGAGCTGCTTGGCGATGGTCTTGTAGCCCATTCCAGTCTTGTAGAGGTCTACAATATTGTCCCTGCCATCTTTGGACAGCTCTTTGGTCTTGGCCATAGTGGAGAGTTTGGAATCTGATTCTGTATACACGTGTCTTTTATACAAGTAACGAACTGAGATTAGGAGCACTCCCTTTAAGAGAGTGCTCCTAATTTCAGCTAGTTATCTGTATAAAATACATGGTAGCCATAAATCTTGCTGAGTGATGGGGGATCATATATTTATTTCACTCATTGACATGCAAATCAATTCATGACTTTTTTGACATGAGTTTTTCTGTATTTTTTTTATTTTTGTTATTCTGTCTCTCACTGTTAAAATACACCTCCTATTAAAATTATAGACTGATAATTTCCGGTCAGAGGACAAACATTCAAAATCAGCAGGGGATCAAATACTTTTTTCCCCTCATTGTACATATTCTTTGCATAGGGTTCAGATCCAAAAGCTCTAATTTTAAACCAGACACCATATTCTTCCAACCGCGTGACAAAGATTACAAAGGAATTAATGTTAGTAAATATAATTTCCATTCCGATCAGAATCCGTCCATTTTCCCAGAATTTTGTTCATTTGAGATAAACACAGTGTTTAGTGAATAACCCTGTATATATTCTTTTTGTAGCCAGCTGATTCGTCTCATGTCTCCGAAGATGAACGCTATCTTCACAATTTTATTCTAGAAGAAAAAGGAAAAGATAGTTTTACAGCAGTGATTGTTACCGGCGTACAGCCTGTGCATATACAGTTTTTGAAGAATTTTTTTCATTTATGGACAAGACAGTTAGCGTAAGTGGAATTTAACTTTGCTTTGTGTACCAAGGTAATGTCAAGTTTGTTGTCATTTTTTTTAAATCAATATTTTAAAAATTATTTTATTTTCACTGGCTGAGTTTCAAAGTGTGATTTATGCTTTTGTTTCAGGCATATTTATCATTATTATATCCATGGGCCAAAGGGAAATGATTTCAAGTGGAATAAAGGCATTGCAAGGCCAGCTGGCAAAATTGACATTGAGGTAAATATGTTGATGCACAACTAATTGCCAGAAAGATCACCCTGTTCAATATCAATGTTGTTTTTGTTACCAGTGCAAAAATAACGGAGTCTTATTCTGTATATGGTACTATCAGCATGGAATGTTAAAATTATTTGTCGCTACAGTGGCAAATCCTACTGCAGCCTTCAAATGTATCATTGTCAATATGACCCCCATATTAGCATAAGGGAGTTTAAAATCTAGCTCCTGCCCATGTATACTAAACAGGGAGCAGCCAGTGGCTGCTCACTGTTGTAAATAAAAAGACACCCCTCCCCCCAATTCCAATAAAGGGACATCTGGCAAAGGGAGACCTGCACATATTATAATAATAAATAGGGACGACGACATAGTGTTACCCTCCAGCCCCCCAACTATATGAGAAACCTATAGTGTTCTCCCCCCAGTCTCCCCCCATTGCCAGTGGGTGTGGGCCTCAAGTAATTAATACCTGTAAAAGAAAACATTAATACTTACATTTGGATATCAAATAATAAGAAATAATCAAATAATCAATCTTTACCCAGCGAGGACTTAGCTTTGCAGAGCGGGCAAAAACGTAATAAAGCCTTACCACGCTGAGCAATTTGACCCAGAATGCTCTGATTGATTGGCTTAAGGGTTTCTACTATGTTGTTCAGCTTTAACACATTAAAATCAAAATGCATTTTTTTTCTGTTGTGTTTGAACTGTTTGTTATATTTACAGATTTTTATGTTTGAAAAAGGAAAGTCACCCAGGATTGTTAATCTGAGAGAGATCAAAAGTGACATGCAAACACTGTATATCAACAGTGCATCTGAAAGCTTTGAGTTTAAAGCAGTTGTTGGTGGAGATGGAGTAGTCGAGGGAATCATACGATACCATCCATTCTTGTATGACAGTGAAACGTATCCTGAAGATCCATACTTTTCAAGTGAGTCATGGATGTTTTAAGGTTTGTTTTCATTTTGCTAGTGGACTTTGATCTGTTTATTTTGACAAGCTTGTATTAGAAAATCAGAGGGCATATAATATATATATATGTTGGCATATTAGGATGTTTTAACCGCTTAAGGACCAGACTGTTTTGGCCATGTTGTATGTTAAGGACCAAGGCTGTTTTAACACTTTTTTGTGGTGTTATATATTATATATATATAACAGCACATCTCCTTAACGACCATGGACGTACTGAATACTTCAGACAAAAAACGGTTGTTAAGGATCGCAGGCGTACCTAGTATGTCTGTGGCAAATAGGAGCCCTGGACTGTCGATCCGCGACGGTCACGGTTGGGGGGACTGCCAGAGACCCCAGCTGCATCAGCTCCGGCCACCCCTGCCCTCACCATGATCACATAGCCGCAATAGGACTCTAGGAGTTGCCAGCAGAGGGACTGTCTGAGCTGTCCGGTAGTCCCCCAGGCTGCTAAAAAGATTTAAAAAAATTATACATATATTATATATGTATAATACATTATAAAATAATTAAAGCATTTAAAGGTTGACAAAGACTGGTGGTAGAATTAATGCATGGAAAGTGTTAAATTACCACCATTTGAAATACCCTAGGGTGTCAACTTTTCAAAAATATATGGTTTGATGGGGGTAAATTACATTGGCCGGCTTCAAAAATGTCCCAAATAGGACATGGGTGCATGATGACCAGCTGTGAATATTGCAATTTGGAATACTGGAATGTGCACCCTCCAAATAATACAGGAACCTAACACACCTGTACATGGGTGGTATCCCTGTATTCAGGAGATGTGCTGAACACATATTGGGGTGTTATTTGCCAGTAACCCTTAAAGTTCTCCGTACATGTATTCTTAAATTGCTATGTGTGTCAAAAAAACCACCAATTATAATTTTTTTTTTTATTTGGCATAGATTGGTGGTAAAATGGTTGCATGAAAAGAGTCAAAATACACCAAGTTTAATACCTTAAGTTGTCTTCTTTTAAAAATATATACATGTGAAGGGTTATTCAGGGATTCCTGACAGATATCAGTATTACAAATGTAACTTGGGTTAATTTTGAAAAAAAAAGTGGTTTAGAAATAGCAAAGTGCTACTTGTACTTATTGCCCTATAACCGTGATGGCGAACCTATGGCACCTGTGGCACACCGGGCCCTCTCTGTGGACACGCGGCCATAGGTTCGCCCAAAACGGCAGGCGCCTACTATGTTTCCGTGTTGGGAGGAAGGATCTGTGAAGCAGCTCCCCTGTCCTCCCGCGAGCTATCTGTGTGGTGCGATGCTCCCTACAGTACTTACCACCACCGGACCACCAGGGATGGCTGTGTCCCCCCTCCTTCATCAAAGGTAAGAAGGAGGGAGGGGGAGATACAGATTTAATATACTTTTTTTTTTAACCACTGCAACCCTTCCCCCCACCCCACATAGTACCCCTACCCCCACATAGTACCCCACCCCCACATAGTACCCCCTACCCCTCACACAGTACCCCTACACACCCCCACACACAGCACCCCTACCCACCCCACCCCCACACACACAGCACCCCTACCTCCCAAACAGTAAGAAAATTGAAAAGTGGTCTGGTCACTAAGGGGTTAAAGAACGAGGAGTCAATAATAAAATTGAGCAGATATTATTGGGATTCCCATTGGTTAGTCTAATATGGTAGGTACACCCGCAAATAAAGGGGTTGTCAAAAGGGGCCCCAGCAAGAAACCAATACTTGATTCTGCCACTAATAGGAATTAAGTTGAATGAGTCTTAACTAATAGATTGGAGGTTAGGACAAACCCTAATACCTGATAGAAGTGAAATGATGCCTGTGTGGAAGCCTATTGTGACACCTGTAATTAGAAACTCAACTAGAGGACGGTAGGAGTGAGTATTGAGGTAGATGCCTGTTAGTGACAAAAGATGAGAACGAATACGGAACATTCAGATTGTACCATTTGTGTTCCCTATCTTTAAACTACTGAAAAGTCTCGTAGCTATGTCCTTCTCAAGGACAGGGGAACTTACTGTACAGATAACATTAGTCGAGGAAACGTGCTGAATAGGAACTGGCGGTGTAACGCTGAGAGGATAGAAGCATGGAGCATGATGTAGGGTACCACATGGGATGGTAAGACGTCCAAAGACAGGAAATTCTAAACGTCACTGGTGTCAACAATTGTTCGTAAGGATGAAAGGAAATGAAATCAAGCATGGTACAAAATTGAAGCATACAGAGCCGGAATACAAAATTTAGAAACTCTCCTTTGGGGAGACGATAGTAATAACAACTCAGTACGTAAGTTATCTGAAAACTCTTTGACAATTCTTCAAACTTTAAAAGAATAAAATTATTAAGAAAAAACTTAATATCAATAATAAAATTCAAGAGAAAATTAGTATCAAATCTTTAGAACGAATTATGTTAGTTAATAATTTGAAAAATTGGTATAGAAACTCATGTTATACATTAACGGATCTTTATAGTAGACAGCAATTGAAAAGTTTTGAAGAACTAAAGATCTTCTTAGATTTATCATCTAGAGAAGTGTTTAATTTTCCCGTATTACCCTAGATGGGAGATTGGGGTGGCTGATTACAAAAATATTCTCAGGTTTTGAAGTAAAAAATGTGTTATCGGCTGCAATAGAATTGATAAGATTGAAGGGAGGCCCGGATATTCCTAAGGCCCTAGTAAAATGGGAAGATGATCTGGCGATAAATATTCCATTTGATAAATGGTGTAAGTCTTTTGTGGTGACAAAAAATATATAACCACTGTCTGAATATCCTGGAAACTTTCACCAAAATTTCATATAGATGGTACATGGTCCCATTACGATTAGCCAAAATCTCACAGACTAATCCACCTAATTGCTGGCGCTGTTTTCATTCCGATGGTTCTATGCTACATAGCTGGTGGTCTTGTCCCAGGATTAAATCCTTGTGGAATATAACCTTCAATCTTATCTATTTGATAGGGGACATATGCCTTGAACAAAAAGCAGAGTTGGCCCTACTACATATAATAGATCCTGATTTGAATCAGAAAATAGACATGGCACTTGTCTTATGGCAACTAAGACCTTAATAGCGAGATACTGGAAAAACATAGAGGTTCCTACTAAGGACCATCTTAAAACTCAAGTGTTATTTCAACTAGAGATGGAAAAAGGTCTGAACTCTATGAACATAATTTCCAATTACAGACTATCGGATTAATAGGTTTAAAACTGTCGGAATTAATGGCTTAATTATGCAAAGATGACCCTTGTGTAGGAAACTTTGACCTGTCTGGATTCTCTGATTACACAACATTGTTTATTCCCATTTTTTCTCTTTTTGGCCATAGGGTTATTTCTGGGATGGAAGGTGTAGGGCTGTCTGACCTAGGGATATACTGCGGCGATGATAGACCATTATTATTTGTCTTGTCTTGTTTTTCTGAGGTATGATGTATATAATTTAATTAATTAGTTAATTTGTATGTTAAGGCAACGGAAGGCATACTTAGCTGTTTGTGTAAAAAAAACAAAACAAAAAAAAAGGATGAAAGGATGGGAGCCATCGTGGCCTATATCCTTGTCATGCTGTCTGTGTTCCAGCTTGGGTGCTGACACACGGTAGGAGCTAGAAACCCGGGTCTATATAGCACAGTTTTTCAAGCCAAAGAAGGGAATGGCACAACTTTATGTCGGAGCTCAGCAGTAAAAGTGTAATGGTTCAAGATCACTGGGGCTGGAGTGCATTGACTAGGTGGGGTGGATGGTTTGGCTGGAATGAAATATCTTATTAGTTCTGAGTTGTGCAACATCTATATGTAGAGTAAATGTGATAGTCATGTAGGTGATAGTATAACAACTGGCGGCTTGCAAATCGAATGGCGAAAAATAAGCTAAATGAGGGAAAGGTGAAGCCCTACTAAATGCCAAGTGACTCTGAGAGGCTCTAACTATGAATTGGAGGAGGGACTGAGGCCACCGAACGATATGGCAGAAATGTCTCAGTGACAAGTAAGAGATTCAAAGGAGTGGCTGTGACATGTGAGGCCCCATCTAAAACGTAGAGAGCTAGGAGTAAGGCTCTAGCTATGAGTTTGGCCGATGGATGAATACCTCAGCATGAGGATGGGTGTAGGCCTTGCATGACTGAATTACAAATATACAAAAATATGGCCCACACCAATACTCTTAACAGCCAGTTGATCTATCCCTAAGAAATGTAGGGAATAGAAACGTAATGAATTGATACAAACTAGGATGGAATGTATGTATCTTGCCCAACTAGTGTGTGGTTGAGCTTGAGACCAGAATATCATAGAGAGGAACCTAAAGACACAATGTAAACATTAATGGAAATGTGTCCATTATGGTAAGTGCTTTTTGAGGTAAGGGTATAAAGAACCTGTGTTGTGGTTAAGAATTAAAACGTTAACCGTATGATAAGTAGTGATAGTAGAAACCTAGATAATGAACTTATGGTTTTTAATATGGATATGAAAGAGATACCTAGTAGTGCTGTGTCTAATTATGAGTTCCCACTGTGCGTCCTTCCACAAGAAGGGCCTGAAGTATGTATGACTAAGATCGGAACACCCCTAGTTTACTAGCAGGAAGCAAAATATATAATATGTAGTAAGTGCCTGTGACAGGAGTTGTGGATTATACAAGGCTTAGGTAAAACCATGACAAACCGAGGAGCCGTAAATATGGTTAAATGTGTAATAAGAGGTTCTTGGTTCTCAGGAGTGCAGAGAGAGGGTCGTAAAAGGAAGGAATTGCATGGGCATAACAAGGCTGAGAGGAATAGTCAACCGTAGTATTACAGTTGACCCTTGTAAAGCTGAAACTGTTGTATGTAATTGCCCAAATGTGTGGCAGAACTTGTGTCATAGTGGATTGCGCACAGAAAGCCTGTTGAGGGCCACGTGCAGAGATATTGCAGCGTAAGGCCAATATTGCCAAATGTAAGTCTCGAGCTGCCGGGTGTATGTAAAGTAATGATTACGACAAACATATGTAGGTTAATTGTACCAAAGTTGTAGAAATGGACTGTGAATTTCATATGGACAGTAGTGATGCTCTGGTATTTGATCTGTTTTTTTTTTTATTTATACAATGATTGGTGTACTAAAATGCAGTATAATAGGGCAATATATAACCCCCAAAAGACAGGAAGGCCAAAATTAGCTTGTAGCTGTAAGCCCACCTGGAACCGTATAAAGTAGGGATGCACCGTAGTGAAAATTCTGGTCCGAAACCAAAAATTCAGGATGCAAGGTTACCAAAAATGACTTTTTTACCCTAATGATTTTAATATAGTTTTTTTCTATAATTTTATTAATATAAAACATTACAAAAACACACAAAGGAAGACAAAAGCCTTACATATGTAACTCTATTGCTGTGTGCCAATAGGTTCAAAGGTCACTACTCCATATTAATTCTCCTTGACCTCTCTGCTGCCTTTGACACCGTTGATCATGCTCTCCTCCTTCAAACTCTTCAATCGCTCGGTCTCTGTGACTCGGTCCTCTCTTGGTTTTCCTCCTATCTCTCCCAACGTTCATTCAGTGTCTCCTTTTCCAAGGATACCTCCTCCACTCGTCCTGTCTCTGTTGGAGTTCCCCAAGGGTCTGTCCTTGGTCCCCTTCTATTTTCTCTTTATACTGCCTCTCTTGGTAAACTGATTGCCTCTTTTGGATTCCACTACCACCTGTACGCTGATGACACTCAGATATACCTCTCCTCCCCGGACCTCTCCCCTGCTGTCCTGCAACGTGTCACTGCTTGCCTTTCTTCCATCTCTGACTGGATGTCTTCACGCTTTCTGAAACTTAACCTCTCTAAAACTGAACTCCTTGTCTTTCCTCCTCCTAATACTGATCCTCCTCTCTCGCTCTCCCTTCAAGTCAGTGATATCCACATAAGTCCATCCCTGCAAGCGCGCTGTCTTGGCGTCATACTTGACTCTGGTCTCACCTTTGAGTCTCACATCCAGTTTGTTGCCAAGTCCTGTAGGTTCCAACTCAAAAACATAGCCCGCATTCGCCCCTTTCTTACGCAAGATGCTACCAAGGAGCTTGTCCATGCTCTAGTAATTTCCCGCATGGATTACTGTAACCCTCTCCTGATTGGTCTCCCCAAAAGCCGTATTGCCCCGCTACAGTCTGTAATGAATGCTGCAGCTAGACTGATTTTCCTCTCTAGTCGGTCCTCTCACACCTCACCCCTCTGCCAGTCCTTACATTGGCTCCCTGTATGCTATAGGAGTCAATTCAAAGTGCTAACCCATACATTTAAAGCACTGAACAGTTCTAGCCCCGCTTATATCTCTTCACTGATCCATAAATATGCCCCTCCACGTACCCTCCGCTCTGCCCGTGACCACCTCCTGACCGCTGCTCGCACCCGTACGGCCAACTCGCGCTTGCAGGACCTCTCGCGGGCGGCTCCTCTCCTATGGAATAGCTTGCCTACTGCCATCAGACTCTCCCTTAGTCTTCAATCATTTAAGAAGGGCCTTAAAACCCATCTCTTCAGGAAAGCTTATGGCCTCCCAGGGTAATCTCTACCTTACATACCTGTCTCCTGCTCTCTCCTATGGGACAGTGCTTTGCTCTCTCCTCTAGCTCTGCTTCACTACTACTTGATATTTATTGTCCTAATGTTTCAAATATCCCACCTCCAATAGTCTGTAAGCTCATTTGAGCAGGGTCCTCTTCAACCTATTGTTCCTGTAAGTTTTCTTGTAATTGTCCTATTTATTGTTACACCCCCCCTCTCGAAATATTGTAAAGCGCTACGGAATCCGTTGGCGCTATATAAATGGCTATAATAATATAATAATAATAATATTGGTCCCTTGCCTGAGCATCATGCCAAATACAGACCAAAACAAATACTGTGCGACAGCAGTAAAGTGGCAACCCACAGGTGGTGCGTGAAAGGGGCAGGGTAGCAACCTGCTGATGGTGAGCAAAAGTGGTACAGTGGCAACTTGAGGACAGTACCTAACATGCCACGGTGGCAGCACAGCCGGTGTAAAATTAATTAATAAGTCAATGTGTCCACTACATAACACTTTTTACATCTCACATATATAATATTATTTAAGTGTTCTTGCATAGCAAGACCACTTAATCTTATCTCACATGTATATTATTCTTTTTATAGCCAAATTTAACACCCTAACTCCTCCAACAGTTTTTACACTACATAGACAGTAATATACCGAAACGTGCGGATTGTTCCCGATTTGCCGAATGGTTCACGAAATATCATCCTTTTTGTGGCGAAATTGGTCCCATAGGAATGAATGGCAAAATGTTCAAAACTAGAGTTGGAGCTGGCAAAAGCTAGAGTGTGAGCTAAAAAATCAGGACATGATTTCTAAACTGCCACCACTCCCTCGTTTTCAAGCCCACCTACACAAATCTTATATCAAAACATTCAGCTATCCCTGCTGCCACTAAGCCATAGTCCTGATAGTTTTCACAATATGACCATTTGTTTGCAACTCACGCCGTCCATTGACATTCATTGAAACTCCACTCTAGCCACCTCAAACTTGAATGGCAATAACTAAACTGCGACTGTGCCTTCATTTTTAATATTTCATACTATGCATCAACATGTAGGTCTGGGTCTTGTGATTCTCACAATATAAAGCTCTTCGCTGTAGGATTTAAAGTTTTTAAAATACGACCGTCTGAAGATGACAACCGCCAGTGAATTGAGCAATTTGAAGCAGTTTGTTTTTAACCGCTCTTCTCTGCCCTATTTGAATTCTATTAGTTCCTGTTGGCAGTTGGTGGAATGTTCGAGGGATTTGAAAGCTCTTCTCTGCTCTTGCTGTAGTGTGAGTGAACCACACTCCAACCTTTCCACAGTTACTCCAGCCACTCCAACCACACAACAGTTACTCAAGCCACTCCACCCAGTTACTCCGCCCACTCCAGTTGTAGACTACTGGTGGAGGCAAGAACACTTCACACAATTTCCCCAGAAATTGTAGCTTTTCTAGTTACAGATTGCCCTACACTGCTCTGGTTCTAGTTGTCCTTCCTCATGAATATGTTCACAATATAAAGATACTCCAGCTTTAGTACAATCATCCCTGGTCTATGGGAATCCTCAGCTGACATGGACTGTGGTCAGCTAATCCTGGTACATCTCTCACCTCCTATAAAATATATTCTGACCTCTCAGACACATCAGCATGGATTTCCAGAGAATAATTCTTCACAGCCCAATACATCCCACACAAAGTGCCCAAGGACCCTGGACTACTTCCAAACCCGCCTGTAAGCCGGACACCCTACCATGACACACAGTGCCGGTATACTAGCCTCTCCCTCACACCCTGTCCTACCTCACTCTCCGGACAGGAACACACTCAGCTGGATAAAGCTCCAGTTCCTCTTTCCCTCCCCCTACATACGTAGAAGGCCGAGAGAGCTCATAGCGATTCATGAGTAGCAGTTTAGCCATTTAAGGGCAGTATGCAGTAAAATCGTCATCCGAATGAGGGCAGAATATAGACTGAACCGCGAATGCCTCCTTAGTTAGTGAAAGGCTGAACATGGGGCGAATACATGTTGAATGTCCGTAATAGCCCAGCCCAACGCGGGCTGAATGAACAAACTTACGGTTTTGTTGTAATAAACGCGTAAACAGCAGCAGAAAAAGCCACGGCTAGGCCAGAAGCGGCAGTGCCCCATGAGCTTAGAAAGAGGCGTTTTTTTTTTTGTTTTTGTTTTTTTACTAGAGTGGGGTAAAATGAATACTTGCGTGGGCCGCAAGACCAGCCTGTTTGAGGGTAAGCCGTTTGTGTTGATGACCTTTGAACTGGAAGTAGATAGTTCTGTACTTTACCAGGCAGTCTCAGCCCAGAGGAAAGGGAGGTCTGTGTATTTATAGGCCGGATAACTCCTCCCACAACTACAGGCTTCGCCTTGCGACTCAGCCTTCTCATATATATGATCTTAGCATGTATAGCTTGGAGGAAAGACGAGACAGGAGGATATGATAAAAACATTTAAATACATACAGGGAATCAACACAGTAAAAGAGGAGTCTATATTTAAAAGAAGAAAAACTACAACAACAAGCACATAGTCTTAAATTAGAGGGGCAAAGGTTTAAATGTAATATCAGGAAGTATTACTTTACTGAGAGGGTAGTGGATGCATGGAATAGCCTTCCAGCTGAAGTGGTAGAGGTTAACACAGTAAAGGAGTTTAAAGGGACACTATAGTCACCTGAACAACTTTAGCTTAATGAAGCCGTTTTGGTGTATAGAACATGCCCCTGCAGCCTCACTGCTCAATCCTCTGCCATTTAGGAGTTAAATTCCTTTGTTTAGGAGCCCTAGTCACACCTCCCTGCATGTGACTTGCACAGCCTTCCATAAACACTTCCTGTAAAGAGAACCCTATTTAGGCTCTTTATTGCAAGTTCTGTTTAATTAAGATTTTCTTATCCCATGCTATGTTAATAGCTTGCTAGACCCTGCAAGAGCCTCCTGTATGTGATTAAAGTTCAATTTAGAGATTGAGATACAATTATTTAAGGTAAATTACATCTGTTTGAAATTGAAACCAGTTTTTTTTTCATGCAGGCTCTGTCAATCATAGCCAGGGGAGGTGTGGTTAGGGCTGCATAAACAGAAACAAAGTGATTTAACTCCTAGATGACAGTAAATTGAGCAGTGAAATTGCAGGGGAATGATCTATACGCTAAAACTGCTTTATTTAGCTAAAGTAATTTAGGTGACTATAGTGTTCCTTTAAGCATGCGTGGGATTAGGCATAAGGCTATCCTAACTATAAGATAAGGCCATGGACTAATGAGTGTTCAGAAAATTGGACAGACTAGATGGGCTGAATGGTTCTTATCTGCTGTCACATTCTATGTTTCTATATATTTTCTAGCTAAGTGGTTGAATTGATTGTATAGTTAAATTGGCTATTATCATATTTAGAATACTAGAATCCTGGCACGTTCCAATTACACATTCAGGAAAACATCAGCCAAATACATGGTTCTGGTTTCCATTTTTCCACTTTGTAGAAAGCAACATAGATTTACACACTCTGCTTCTCACTCAGGAAGCTAGGTGGGCGCAGACATCCTTTGGGGTACCTGCTAGGATTAATAACAAAATAAGGAATCAATATAATTACTCGCCAACAGCTGGATATTTAACATACCTGTCTCTTTCAGTACAATGATTTGGTAATGTTAATCATGGGATGATGAAAATATATATATATTTTTTTTAATTCTTTATTTTTTCAGTGCATAAGAGTGGTACATGTGGTTCTGAGGTGCCCCAAAAGCAATCCTCAGGCATTTCCTCGCTTAACATGCGGGGCATAGAAGTAACAGGCACAGTTTTATATTTTAGACAAGCTTGGTTAAGTAGATTTACACCAAATATATTAGTAGAGGTAACATGTTAGTAATATATGGATCACATAAAGAAAATATGTACACAGAGTTATGCAGGTGAGTATTCTCATCGATAGGGAGACATATTTGTGTTTGAAAAAACAGAGTAACATGCTAGACTATCGTTGATACTTCAGCAAGGCAGCCGTTAGAGTATGCTAGACTAATCAAAACAGTGTCTTGTAAGTGAACGTAAGTGATTGTAGTTGCATGCATCGGTAGGTATTAACTTTCCTCTGATACAAAGCAAATATAACTTCGTTGGTGATAACTATTCTATGGGGACTAGAGGGGGGGAAAGGGGACAGCAAGACAGAAGACAATCGAACCCCTAATGGATAATCAGGGACAGTAGGCATAATATCAGTATGCCAGCTTGTTGCAAGTGTCCCCATTCACCCTATACCAGAGGTCGGCAGGCTTTCAGCATAGGTCTGGGAGCATTCAGAGGCATTCCGTGCAATAGCTGTCTCCTGTCTTGCGGCTGTACAGTCCCAGCTGCGAGCAGCCGCTTGAGCTGGCCTCCCGGCTTGTCTGCGTGTATGTCCCTGGTCTTGTTGAGCGGGCTGCGGTACGTATTCTCGTAGGTGTGCTCGGTATTGCGAGCCGCATAGACCCATCCACCTTCGGGTGCCAATACACCGAGCTTGTTGGGGTCTGCTCCTCCCGCTTCTCCTCCTCACGGGGGTGTTGCCGAGACCTCTATGCTTGTCAGGGCTCCGATGGGCAGCAGTGGATGCATGCCTCTCGGGTGCGATGGCTTGTTGCTGGTGTGTAGCCTGTATACCTGTCCTGGTCGAGGGCTGCTCAGGGTGCACGGCCCTGGCCGGTTGTCTTGCCGTGGGTGTTCTGGGTTTCTTCCCGAAATTTAGTGGCTGAGGCAGCCGGTGTTTATGTGCTAGCTTAGCCCAGAACTGCTCCCACGTGGCTTCAAACCTTGCATTAGAGGCTGCCTCCCAGTCGCTGGGGGTCTGTTGCGGTGTTTGGGTGATGATGCCGTCAGCCATTTTGATCGTGCCTCGTGGCTCTCTCTTGTCCGCCGCGCGCCTAAGTGCAGCGCTTGGTTAAGTATTATCCGCTCTAGTGTGTGGACCGGGATGACCCCCACCGGTCCTGGGGGGGAGGCGGGAGTCTTTTCCCTGGGATTTCGTACCCTGCTCTCATGCCCGTGGAGCGGCCGTCTCCTCGTGGCTCGGTAGCGAGTAGGCCGCAGGCCTCGATATGTTCGGTCTGCTAGTCCAGTGCTTGGGAGAGGTACCGTTCTGTGCAGCAGCTCCTCCCGGTTGTAGATCTCTTGGTCTGCGGCTTGTGGGTTTAATTCCCAGTATTCTGTCCCCAGACATGGGAGCTCTCTCCAAACACGTCTGGGCTGCTTGGCTGCATGGCCCCGCCCCATGATGAAAATATTTTACAATGATTTTCTATGCTGAAACACAGGAATGCACTCTTTTTTAAAGGGGCACTATCGTTACAAAAACAACTTGGGCATTCGCTATTATCTGAAATTCTGACGGGAATTTCGTCAATTCATTCGTATAAAAGAATGAATAGAAAATTCAGACAAAACACTGAATATTGGTGTTCGTTCGTTTAGGTTATTACACGGAGGGAGCTACCGGCTCGCAGCTCCTTTCTATAGGGTCAGGAACACAAACATGTATTTCTGACCCTATAGTGTTAAAACCACCATCTAGCCCCTCATCCCTCCATAAATATAGCAAAGTCTTACTGTATTCAAGCCAGAAGCTGTAGCTCTGCATGCTGTTTGCCTCAGAAAAAAAACAAGCAGTCTGCTGACATCAGAAGTGGTAGCCTGATCCAATCACAATGTTTCCCCATATGATTGTCTGAGACTGACAAAGGGGCAGAGCCAGCATGATTCAAACACAGCCCTGGCCAATCAGCATCTCTTCATATTGTTGAATTGAATCAATGAATCTCTATGAGGAAAGTTCAGTGTCTGCATGCAGAGGGAGGAGATACTGAATGTTTGGATGCTTTTTAGGCAGCCATGACCCATGAAGGATCTCTAACAGCTATCTAAGGCGTGGCCAGTGAAGTTATCACTAGGCTTTAATGTAAACACTGCATTTTCTCTGAGATGACCGTGTTTACAGCAAGAAGCCTGAAGGTAATGATTCTACTCACCAGAACAATTTCAATAAGCTGTAGTTGTTCTGGTGACTACAGTGTCCATTTAACTTAATGATGTAGTTTTATTGTATAGATCATGTTCTTGCAGTCTCACTGCTCAAATCCTGCCTATTTAGGAGTTAAATAACTTTGTTTAGGTAACCCTTGTCACACCTATCTGCAAGTTACATGCACAACCTTATAAAAAATTTTCCTGTAAAGTGAGATCTAATGTTTAAACTTCCTGTATTATTTAAAATGTATTTTCTCCTTCACTGTCAATGGCTTGCTAGACATTGCAGGAGACTCCTGTCTGTGATTAAAGTTAAATTTACAGATCAGGAGATAACTTCTAAAGTAAGTTAACATATATTTGGAAATGAAACAATGAGAGTCACAGCCACGGGAAGTGTGGCCAGTTGAGCAGTGAGACTTCAGAGGCATGATCTATGCACACAAATGGCTTCAATAAGCCAAAAGCAATGTGTGACTATAGTGTCACTTTAAGATAGTAGCTGTTCATGTAATTAGGATTTTAAATGTTTACATAGGTCACTAACGACCCAGGAAACAAGAAATGTCCACACACATATAAATCTTCTTTTTACTAGCTCCTCCACCTCCCAGATCTGTTTTTGGAGAAGTTAGACATAACATGGACCTCTATAGTTGAGGGTCCAAGAAGAAGCATATCATCTAGGAACTTGCATTTCTACCTGTCCAAAATTCTGTCTGACAGTTTTGTTTTATTACAGGAAATAATACTAAACACGTATCTGTTTCCCTGACACATTTATAGTAATAACAAGGATGACTTTATTTTAGGTAGTGACTTATTAACCCCTTAAGGACACATGATATGTGTGCCATGTCATGATTTCCTTTTATTCCAGAAGTTTGGTCCTTAAGGGGTTAATACCACTGCAACCCCCCTTATTTATTTATTTTATTTTATTGGAATTATAAAAAATACAAATATAAAGTGCGAACAAAAAGACAAATATATTATATACATTTTATATATGAAACCATAAAATTATGGTGTCATGGTATTTTACAGTTGTGATCAAATTATTCAACCCCCATTGAAAATCTGGTTTATTGTCAAAGTTTACAGACTTTCAGCTGTTTGCAATGAACAAATCTAACAAAAGCAATTGCAATAGCTCAACTCTTTGAGGAAGCTGAAGCTTTGGCGTCATTTGACCTTCCAACAAGACAGTGATCCTAAGCGTACCTCAAGTTCCACTAAGACTTGGTTGCAGAAGTAGTCCTGGAAAATTCTGCCCTTGAGCAAAGGGCTACGATTACTCAGTAAGCTGGTGTCTAGCTATGCATCTCTTTTGCCACAGGTCATAACAGCAAAAGGGTGTTCTACTAAGTACTAAAGATGCTTGCCATGAAGGGGTTGAATAATTTTGAGACTGGAGAAGTCATTATAAGTTGCATTTTCAGTTGTATTTGGGGAATTTACTTCATTCGTTGTGTTGAGCTATTTCAATTGCTTTTGTTTGATTTGTTCATTGCAAGCAGCTGAAAGTCTATAAATTTTGACAATAAACCTGATTTCCAATGGGGGTTTAAATAATTAACATGATGTATGTACGATAGCAGTTTGAAAAGTGAACAATAACATCTCTAGGCGTTGTAATTTTATTTTGGTTTCGATAGCCTCTGGAATCTCTCTAGTCGATGTTGGCCAAATACTGAAGAGAAATGTCCATTAAGTAGACTTCAAGTTGCTGATTTGTGACACTTTCAGGAATTCCTCTTATTCTTAGGTTCTTTCGGCTAGATCTGTCTTCCAGATCTGATCCTTTGGTTTCTAAATATTGTATTTTAGATTTTAATTTGAGATTTTCTCATTGAATTTCTAGTAGGTCATTCTGTATTTTTAGCAGTAAGTCGACTTGCTTTGTCAAATTCTGGCCTAAATTGACGACTTCATTCTTCAGCTTAATTGTGTTTGATGCCAACTTCTTTTTAATAATTTTATATAGGTTTTCCATCAATGTTGATACGGAGTCTTGGGAGAATGTTATATGAACATTATAGTGTTAGGAATACAGACATATATTCCTGACATTATAACTGTTTAGTCTTTTGGCCCCCGTTACCTCCAGTGAGAAAGGTAAGTTTACCTTTTCCCACTCTCCACCCCCTTATGAAACATGTTATTGTGAGATTATGAAACATGTTATTGTGTGGTCTCATTTTATTTATACGAACATTGCCTACCATACATAAAGGAATGAAAGAGGATTTGGCCATCCCAATATAAAGAAATTAATTGGGATCAATAATTTTTTTGTGAATTTTATTAAAAATTACCTTTTGGATTGCCTTGATATTCTTTTGTCTTATTTCTTAGGTGGTGAAGACATTGATGACTTAGATGATGACTGCATCATTATTGAAAAGGGGGCTCGAGGGAAGAGACCAATATTTGAATGCTTTTGGAATGGGAGACTGATTCCTTATACTACCATTGAAGAGTAAGCATTGTACCCTACACAACTTATGTCTTTTGGCAAAAACACAGATGTGTTAAAGCATTAAAGTGGCACTGTCACTTCCTTTTCTTTCCCTCTTTTAGGATCTGTTCAAACAGATAGGGACTACTTTCTCTTATGTATTTTTCCTACGCTCGACCCGCTCTGACCCACTTCCTGTGGGTCAGAGAAATTTTCCCACTATAGTCACCTTTTCCTCCGTGATCTTGCGATGCCTGCTTTCACTGTTCCCGAACGTCCTGTCATTTACACAGAACGCTGGCAAAACTACCGAATTTCGTCCTAACAGAATGAGAACAGTTTGTTCATTCATGTTAAGACGACATTCGGTACTTTTAGGTCTGTTCAAATAAATGAAGAATCTTGCAGCCGCTTAATAGATAGCTCCCTAACTCCCAAGGTATCAGGGAGCTATCTACCAAAAGGTTGAAAGACCAAGATTGGTCTTTCAGCCAACTGTACTAATACTAAGCACCCACCCTTGACCCCCACCTATGAGCAGCAGGTGGGGGCCCTAAAAGAATGGGGAGGAACCTAATTGTCCCGCACACATGAGCGGCCCTGACCCTCCGCTCGTGGGTTGGGGCTGGGGGGAGGGCAATAGGTCATCCCCCAATTTTCATTTCGGCCACTCGTGTGGGGGACAATTAGGTTCTTTCACATTCTTTTTGGGCCCCCACCTGCCGCTTATAGGTGGGGGTAAAGGGGCACGGGTGGGTGCTCATGGAGAACACTATGTCCCTTGCTAGTTAATAGATGCCCCATTATGGAGCCATTTGCTGGGGGGTGAGAGGGTTTTTTTCGCAACAGTGAGCAGCCGGGGGGAGGGGCTTAGAAAGTGGCGGGGAGCACTGCTGTCTCCCGCTTCTTCTTTTACATATTACAAGAAAGGAGCTGCGAGCCGGTAGCTCCCTCCGTGTAATAACCTAAACGAACAAACACCAATATTCAGTGGGTTTTTTTTTGTCTGAATTTTCTATTCATTCTTTTATACGAATGAATTGACGAAATTCCCGTCAGAATTTCAGATAATAGTGAATGCCCAAGTATTTAACTGGGCATTAATTTGAAATTTCACAGTGCTTTCTAATGTGGGCAGATGACGTGTCCCACAGGGCCTTCATCTGCCCACACAAAGATGGCGGCACCCAGGTCCGGGCACGAATTAAGATAAAAAATATGTAATAAGGAGGGGCAAGGGGCAATTGGGTGTGACTAGGGGGACAATTAGATGTAGTGGAGTCAGGAGGGGGGTTAAAAAATAAACTGGAGGGGCAGGGCCTGACTGGCATGGCGGACGGTCGAACTCTGCAGGCGCTCCCTACTAATCTACTCTGTCAAGCGATTCACTGGGACTCCTGCCACACACAAACTGACCCAACTATGGACTTACCGACCGTAGATGATGGCTGGAGTGTTCCGACGTGGACTACCGGAATGTCGACCGCGAAGGCCGGGTGCGGCCTAGCGGAGGCCTCGGGCGGGGGAGGCGGCCGACCTCCCGTCCCTTGTCTCTCCTGCTGACAGAACCACTCGGGGCTCCGCACCCCCCACCGGGCCGGGGGGGATATCCCGGTCCATCATACACAACATGAGGCTGGTGACGATCCACACACAGGTGATTACCAGAACCGAATGACCCACGTGCAAGCCACGTGGACGCTCGGCCAAGCAGCGGCTGAAATGGGATACGAGGCCAGGCTGGAGAGACTCTTTCACGAACTATGACGCAAGCTGGAGGTCCTGACGAACCGTCTGGCCCAAACCCACGTAAAAGCCAGCCTCCCACATGAGTGCCTGCCCAACTCACGATGTAGAAACAAGCGACCTATGACAAAACGAGTCCCAGCATATCAGAGAGGTAAAACAAGCCTGAATAAGGCGGCACCCCAACCTTGGACCAGACAACGAAGCCCGGTTCACAAACACCCAGCCGGATCCAGAGACCTACCTAAGGGCCCAAAGCTGCACCCACAGCGGCAGAGACGCGGTACTAAACTGCCACGACAAACCACCCAACGCTTCCGCCATTTACCGGAGGCAACTACCGTGGGCCACCCACAATGCCTTCCCAGGTTGAAGGCCGCAGAGAGTCAAACTCCGAGGCACCGACCACATCGCCGAGGCTTGCCCGCCGCTGGCGGCGGCTTAACACCCAGACCTCGCATGGCGCCCGACGACGGGTCGACCCGGCCTCTATGAGCAACCGAGTCGGTGGATTACAGGTGCAGGCCATTGTGGAGACCTGGGGCCGGAAGGCGGCCGCCATCAACCCGCACCATGCTGCACTCTTGAGGATTTCCCAAGACGATGGTGCCGTCTATGCCATCCTACTGGGCCCTACCCAGCAGCTGTATAGGCTAAACCAGCCTCTTGGACTGGCAGCCCGATTTATAACACTCACTACCAAGGACTTTGGGGGAGCTGGCCCAAATGACTTGCATGAACTCCCCTCACTGGACTTCCACCCGCGGACACACTTACCACATGGCTTAATGGTATCATCTAGTGGTTGCATTTAGCTAATTTGTATGACATACTTATGTATAACGCCTTGCATTTAACTGCTACTCTTACAGCAGCCTACGTAAAAAATTTGTTGTATTTCTTTGTTTTATCATTTATATTGCTGCCTGGAGATGCATATCTGCGACCTGGCCTACTACAGTTGACTTCGCCTGCATAACTGCCACTAAGCAAGTCGACCATTTTGTATTGAGATCACTTTGTTTATGGTCACAATATATCAGTCTGTCTATAAAGCCACCTCTGCATGCAGGCCCTAAGGTCAGAATTGCATCAAATTAAACTACTACCGTTCAATCGACCACACTCGTGGCCTAACTGCCTAAGCACACGCCACAACATACTTGTATACTAAGATACACTAACTTAACTGCCCAAGTATTGCAGTACTGTATGTACCTAACTTGCTTGGATGCAGGCTGTACTGTTTATACTAACCTTTAACTTTTACGGTTCTGCTTTTGTTCAAACACATAATTCTTATGTTCAAAAAAAAAGAGGCATTACTAATCTGGAAATGTGATACTTTATTGATGTCTTAACCCAACGATGTAACTCTTACGTACGTTTTTCCTGTTTTCTCTTTTGTACCCCATCTTTAATGCCTTAAATAAAAACAGATTGACAAAAAATAAATAAATAATAAACTGGATTTTTTCAATCTTCATGTAACCTCTTGCTGCTATAATTCTTGAATCATATGTTGGTTGATGCATTATTTGACTAGCAAGTAAGATTTTATTGCTTATTATCTAATCATGGACCGTTGGTGAAGATGTTGACCATTGTGGTATGACCATAACAGTCAATCAGAAGCCAAGAAGGCAAGAGCATTCATTAGTTGGTTTAACAAGCCTGTGAAATGTATTGTAAGTGACTTTATTACTTTACATTAGAATTCATTTATTTTTTTCGGACTTTATTGGTTTTATCAATTCTCTGATAAACATTAACATTATTTATTATGGTTTTATGAACTGATCTCATGTTTTCTATCTTATTAGCTTTGATTGGTGTGCTCCCCCAAAGAAGAGAGGAGTTGTTCCTGCAGAGTGCTATAACAGAATTTCCGGGGTTCTCTTTACAAATGACAAATTTGAAGTTAGCACCAATAAGCTGACTTTTTTGGATTTGAGTTTAAAACTGAAAGATAAAAACACACTTTTTACAAGAATAATAAATGGACAGGTAAGCATTTTTCACTGGTGTATGCATTCATAAGCAGGGACACTAAGAAAATCAAGAATTTATTATTTTGAATCTTGTTTTGTGATATGTACAATTTTATAATTTAAAAAAGATCTAGGCTTTGAGCTCATTTTGAATCTAAATTTTGCATAGATCATGGCTGTCCCCCCAGATGTTGCTGAACTACAACTCCCATGATTCCCTGGCTATCTGTTTCATTGAAAGAATCATGAGAGTTGTAGTTCAGCAACATCTGATCTTACCTGCTTCTACTCTGCCAGGAAGTCTTGTTTGCAAATCTGGGAAGATTGTTACTTGGTTGAAGATGCGGATCCCTGCTATTCTCCATTTTGAATGTACAAAGAGATTAGTTATGTCTCTCTTCATGCCACATACTTATAAAACACAGGGTATTGAACAAGATGATGCAGTCACTTTTGTATCTCTTTTGGCTTTGCATAATTATTTAATTGTTGTTTTATAACACTTTCTGGGCTGCTTGAAGCCTATGGTGGTGTTCCATTCAGTGATCAGCTGAAGATTTGAATAACTGAAAATTATCCTGCATGTATTAGAGAATGTCTTTCCACTTGCAGGGCCACAAACCTTTTTTTTTTTTTTTTTTTTATAAATATGACTGTAAGCAAACAGATGTTACACAATTGCCAAGTTGGTAGACAAATATAGCCAAGTTGATCAGAAAAAAACATATATAATTTTAATACAAGTCTACTTGTTTCAGGCAAATTTGTTTCTACATTACGCTGATCTACAATAGTCAAACATGTAGGGTTTTAGTGATATTGTACCTTTATACACATGCTAAATTATAATGGAATCCTTGTAGAAGATGTTGATAGGTTAAAGATGAATATTATATATCTATTCTACTTCTGTTAAAGCGGCACTGTCATGCCGGATTTACCTTTTCCCGATCACTTCCTCTTCTCTTCCTCTTTCAGGATCTTTGTTTCTCTTTTTTCCCTATCTGATTTAGTTTTTTTGGTTTTTTTAAACATAAAACAAAGTAGGGACTACTTTTTTTTTATGTTTTTTTTTTTTTTCTATGTTTGACATTCTTTGACCACCGGAGGAACTTAAGTACTCTCCATTTCCTGTGGTAAAATACATTTTCCCACAAAAGTCATCTCTCTCCTGTGTTCTCATGTTGCTTTATTCGCCGTTGAATGTCCTAGCGAATTCACTAACTTTCACATAACAGAATGTGAATGTGTACAGCTTGTCCATATGTGTTAGGATGAAATTCTGTACTTTTTGTTCAGTTTGGACATAGTGCCTGCCCCCACCCATGAGCAGAGGGTGGGTGCCCTATATGACAATCGGGGTGGACTTAAATATAAAAATAACATAAATACCTATCAAACTCACTCTAAAAATAGTGAGGGGGGAGCAATTAAACAAAATACCTGTAAATAAACAAAATTAAAAAATCAAACTTTCCATTAGATGTCTTCTTTTTTTGTAAAACCTCTTTCTTTAAGCCCAACAAAAGGCCAAATTAAAATCCATAAAGCCCATTGAAAAAAGACCAGAGTGCAAAAAAAAAAAAAAAAATTATTCACAACGCTAACAAAGAATCCATTTTCACCTATCAAGGGCTCTGAGCAGACTGAGTTCCGCAGGACGGGAATAGACCTAAAAAACATTCCTACCCTCTGCAATAAGAGTGCTCTGACATACATTTTGAGCTTTACCTGATTGGTTACTTGCAAGGCCACTCATGGGTGGGGGTTGGGGTGGGGAGACAATAGGCTCACCTCCTTTGTCACTTAGGTCTGCTTTTGTCACTTAAGACCCCACCTGACGTTAATGGGTAGGGACCGGGGTTTAGTTGAATAGCTCCCACTCACAGGCCACGGAGGGGGCTTGGACTCTATGTCCCCCCACTTAATTATTTTAGTAAATAATGCGAGTAGGGGCATTTTGGAGATTTAATCTCCCCTATGTTAATATGGGAGTCATGTTGACCTCCTCCATACAGGAAGGGGGTACATGAGGGTTAGGAAATGGTGGGAAGGACAGCTTCCCGACACGTCTATTTTTACATAATACAAGGAGGGAGCTGCGAGTCAGTAGCTCCTTCCTTGTATTAACTGAACAAACTAATACCTAAATTCGTTTAGTTTGTTTGAAATTTCTATTGATTCATCTTTCTGACGAATGAATGAATAACCGTAATTCTTGTCTGAATTTTGGACGATAGAGAATGACCTAGTGTTTAACTTGGCGTGTGCAGAAATTTCACAGCCTGACCTAGGTCTGGGCATGAAAAAAACATTTTAAAAAAGTCAAAATGGTGGGCCTAGGGCATTTGAGGGTGACTAAGATGACAATACAATGTAGTGGAGTTGGGAGGGGGTTTAAAAAGAAAACTGATGCAGCCATGACAGTGCTGCTTTAATATGTCAAAAATATAAAAAACTATCATGCATTTATTTGTATGTCTTAACTTTGTTTTGTTTTTCTTTAACAGGAACAGAGAGTGAAAATTGACAGGGACTTTGCAGTTTGGGTTAAAGATTGTCATGCAAAGTACGACAAACAAATAAAGTATATTGGTTTCAAAGGTACCATTACTCGTACTGACATTGCTTCAAAACGCATGCAAAGTCCATGGGCTACCTATACATCAATAGAATGGGATGGAAAGAGATACAAACCGGGGCAAATGGTGAGAAACATCACTTTCTTTTTTTACGTGAGCAAGAGAACCCACAATATGTTAGAAATCTTAATTTTAGTAAGGACTGGGGGCAAATATTTTGCTTTGAACTCTCTTTGAACGCTCAGATCAAATATAAAACTAGCAACCAATCAGAAAAGTGATACCATGTTATATAAGGCCCGGAACACCCAAGCACTTCCTATGATGTGAACAAATATACAGAAACAATATGGAATAAATAAGATCAACTGGACATGTCCTGTGTGATTTCTAGACAGTTGAAAGTGTAACTATAGATAACTTGCAACTTACATACGTGAGGATCATATTGAGAGAAACAGAAAGTGTTTGCAGATGACACAAAACTTTGTAAAGTAATAAAATGTGAGCAGGATATTGCTTTGCTGCAGAGGAATTTGGATAGATTGGGGGACTGGGCACTAAAATGGCAGAGGAAATTTAACGTAGAGAAATGCAAAGTTATGCACTTTGGGGTTAAGAATGCACAAGCAATTTACACCCTAAATGGTGGTGAACTAGGGATAACCACACACGAGAAGTATTTGGGAATTGTTATAGACAGAAAATTAGGCAGCAATATGCAATGTCAATCTGCAGTTGCTAAGGCCAGTAAGATTTTGTCATGTATAAATAGGGGCATAAATTCTCGGGATGAAAATATAATTTTGCCTCTTTATAAATCACAGGTAAAACCACACCTTGAATATGCTGTGCAATTTTGGGCACCTGTTGGGCACCCTAAATAAAAATATCATGGCACTAGAAAAAGTGCAGAGACAACTTATAAAAGGAATGGAGCATTTTAGTTATGAAGAAAGGTTAAAAAAATTAAATCTGTTTAGCTTGGAAAAAAGGCGCCTGAGAGGGGATATGAGTTGTGCTTAAAAGTTTGCATACTCTTGGAGAATTGGTCATATATGTACCATTTTTAAGAAAACACGAGTGGACAGGCAAACATGAGTGGACATTTCTTATGGGAGTCATGTTTAACTGTAGGTTATAACAGAATGGCACAATTATAAAACAAAACATGGCAACAAAGAAAAGTCAAATGACCCCCTTTAGCATCAATAACAGTGTGCAGTCTTTTGTAATAGTAGTTTGTGGTCCCTAATTCTTGCAGATGGTATAGCTGCCCAATCATCTTGGCAAAATGCCTCCAGGTCGTGCAGTCTTGCATGAACCGCATGTTTGAGATCTGCCACTCGAGAACTTTAATCTTTTTCTGCAGTAGCCATTGAAGGGTCAACTTGGCCATGTGCTTATGGTCATTGTCATGCTAGAAAGTCTAAAAGCATCCCATGCGTAAGCTTTGAATGCAATTGTCTGCCAGTATTTTCTGACAACATGCTGCATTCATTTTGCCCTCAATTTTTACAAGATTCCCCATGTGTTTAGAGTTCACACACTCTCAAAACATCAGTGAGCCACTACCATGCTTCACAGTAGGGATGGTATTGTTTTCACTATAGGCATTGTTGATCCCTCTCCAAACATAGCGCTTATGGCTATGACCATTAAGCTCTATTTTGGTCTTGTCAATCCAAATTACAGTGTGCCAGAAGCTGTGAGGCATGTCAAGGTGCTGTCGGGCATATTGTAACCAGGCTTTCTTGTGGCATTGGTGCAGTAAAGGCTTCTTTATGACAACTCGACTATGCAGCTCATATTTGTTCAAGTATGATCGTATTGTGCTCCTTGAAACAACTGCACCGTCTTTTTCCAGAGCAGCCTGTATTTCTCCTGAGTTTACCTGTTGGTTTTTCTTTGTATCCCGAACAATTCTTCTGGTAGTTGTGGTTGAAATCTTTCTTGGTCTACCTGACTTTGGCGTGGTATCAAGATATCCCACAATTTTCCACTTCTTAATAAGTGATTGAACAGTACTGAGTTCAAGTGATTTTAACAGTACAATGTATTTGGGTATCTTATTAAAATATTTTTCCATCTTTATGAAGTTCCATTACCTTCTTACGCAGGTTGTTTGACAGTTCTTTTGTGCTCCCCATTGCTCAGTATCTAGCCTGCTCAGTGTATCCCCTTGAGAGCTAACAAACTCGTTGACTATTTATAAACAGATAGTAGGGATCAACCGACATTGATTTTTTTAGAGCCGATAATAGGCATACTTTTAGGCTGATAGCCGATAACTTACCGATACCGATATTCTGCACATTTACAGTTTTGAAAGAAATTTCTACACAAATCTACTGTTTACTAAACATGCTAAATTTTTTTTTTTTTTTTTTTTTTAGCAATTCTTTTTTTCTATTAAGTGGTAAATGTACTAGATATACATGCCAGTCATATTTTGTGGTTTTCAAGAATGTTTAATGTTCCTCTCCCTTCCCCTCCCCTCCCTAGCCTCTCCCTCCCCTCCCTAGCCTCTCCCTTCCCCTCCCCTCCCTAGCCTCTCCCTTCCCCTCCCTGCCCTGTCCCTTAGTGTACCTCTCTCCTCCTTTCCCTGTCCCTTAGTGTACCTCTCTCCTCCTTTCTCTGTCCCTTAGTGTACCTCTTCCCTCCCTTCCTGCTTGTCCCTTAGTGTACCTCTCTCCTCCCTTGACCTGTCCCTTAGTGTACCTCATCCCTCCCTTCCTTCCTTGTCCCTTATTGTACCTCTCCCCTCCCCCCTGTACCTTAGTGTACCTCTCCTATCCCTTAGTATTCCTTTCACCTCTCCTCCCCTCCCTGTCCCTTAGTGGTCCTCTCCCCTCCTCTATCTCCCTCCCTGTTCTTTATAGTGTGTACCCCACCCCCCTCCTTAGTGGTTCTCTCCCCTCCCTGATGTGCCTCGTTATCTCTCTTGTAGTGTGGCCAGGCTCCTGTACTGCAGTCTGCTCTGCTCCGATCAACCACGCTAGTGGGGGGGGGAGGGGGGCTGTGCGTTTCCTTCCTGACAGTCACTCGATTCTTGCTCCCGCAGAGCCTTTGTGTGCCTTAAGGTGCCCACCGCCACCTCTCACATTATCAGCAATATCCTATCAATAGTGGTCGATACCGATATATACCAAAATCTGGAATATTGGCCGATAATATCGCCCAAACCGATTATCAGTTTATCCCTAACAGGTATTAATTGCAATCTAAAGAGCCACAAGTGTGGGAAATTAACCTTTAATTGCCATTTTAACCTGTGTGTGTCCCCTTGTGTGTCTTTAACAAGGCCAAACATTCAAGGGTATGTAAACTTTTGATCCAGGCCATTTCAGTGATTTCGGATTTAAAAGGAGCCGAACAATGAGCCTTTTTTTATCATCACTAACCTTAAATGTAATATTTTTTTATTTTTTTTGATCAGTCATATTTTCTAAATCAATCCCAAATGTCACAATTTCTGCAAACTTTTGAGCACAACTGTAAAACCTATAGAATCAGCAATGTAAGGGTGAGACATAGATACTTAAATTAAGATTATAGGTACACTACGCTAGCATAATCTACAATTTTACCACATGACAGGAGGCTTCATATTTTGCATTTTTAATGCTGTGGAAGCAAAACAAGCGTGGGAAAAAGGTCAAAATAAAAATTCAAAAAGTATCTTCCCAGGTCCAGTCTGCAGAACACATAATATCGGTAAGAGATAACCCTTTTTGAAAAAGCCAATGCCGCCGCTGCACCCTATTCCACAATATAATAGCTTGTCGATAAGGCGTCCCTTGGCTTCGGGTCCTAGTTTATTAGAACATATATCTGCCGGTTTTGTGTCTATCCGCAGGAGTGTGGGCTTTCATCTTTAGGCACACACGGCCACATTTGTATTAACAAATAGAGTGTGGAGCCCAATCCCTTATGGTGTTCAGATCATGTTGAGTGCCCTGTGACGCTGTCCGCGAAGTACAAGATTATTGCCAGTGGTCCAAGCAGGTCCAGGAGTTTTCCTGGATTACGTTTAAACCTTATTCAATCCCTTTGTGGGGTTGCTTCCTGTCCGGAATGAACCTGGCATGATAGTCTGGCAAATTTCACTCTGAGGGCCTCGGTTCTCTGACGGACCTTAGTTCAAACAATGGGATACCCAGCGTATCTACGAACATCCCATCCTCAACCAGATGAAGGACAACTGTGTTTCGTCACGATGATTCCTTTACGTATTTGGATTCCGTTCGCAGGATGTCTTGTTATTCTTCCTCTGGCACAGAGATGGCTGCCCGCCATATGTCCAACTCAGCCAGTGGAGGTAAAGGGTAGTAGGAAGGGGGTCATCAGAGGAAGGGATGGGTGGAGGAGTCAGGTCATGTACCTCTACATGTTTGAAGCGCTTGACCTGGGGATTTCCTTTTGAACTTAGCCACTGCTGAGCCAGCTTATCTCTAATGGCATTTGGCCAAGGAGGGATGATCCCTGGTGGAAGCCTCCGAGCAAATGGAGTCGTCAAAGTCTGGTATCGGTTTGGTGACTGGCCCAGAAGCTTTGGGCGGGTATTCTGTTAGTACTTTGCACAGGGTTTTTCCAGTAAGTGTGCTATAGCAGTGTTATAATGGAGTGGTTGTCCTGCGACTTTTGGGGGGACTCGCCCATGATAGACAGTATTCAAAGCAAGGAACGCAGGGATGCCTGCCCCGATTACAACTGGTGCTCACCCAAGGGGAGACTGTCCCCAAGTAGACTGGGGAAGGTTCCACAAAGTGGCTCACCCCTAAACCATCTGTCACCAACAGAGTGGTCAGTTGATAATATATATGAGTGCTCACCCCTGCACCCAGCTGTACACACAGTCTGCACTCTGTCATGCAATGTAAATGCAACAGTGCTAGTTATATGGAATAGATCTAGCCAGTGACCAGCAAACAGTAGATGTACCTGTTAATATGGAGTAATTATGTTGGAAATGAGGGTGTCTGGAGAGCAAGATGGCTGCTGTGAATCTCGCAATTTTGCAAGATCCAAGATGGACACATGCGTGCAAGGCCTGGCAGAACAGTCTGCCATGGGCCCGAAGAAACTGAACAAAGTAAAGAGAAGCACCCCAGGCATCCACAGGTCCATTCAAACCCCTGGAGATCAAGTAAATGCCGTGCCTCAATCACTGCGCCATCGGTCGCGGCGCAAGGGTAATAGGAGACAGGCAAGAAGAGACAGAAGGCACAAGACAAAGCATGGGATAAAAAGACCAAATGTAGAGATAACCAGGAGAAAAGAGCGTAACCAAAAGAGGTAAACAGTGATAAGATATATAAATATGCACCCACTAAATATAATTTTATAGCAATAAGAGCAAATACTCCGACCTGTGTAGCAAGGCAGGGGGAGCAAAGAAAGAGGGAAGTGCTTGGGCTGTCAGGGCCTTATATCACATGGTATCTCTTTTCTGATTGGTTTTTAGTTTTATGATTAATCTGTACTGCTGGAGTTCAGTAGTACATGCACATCCCTAATAAATATTACTTAAATATAGGGATACATAAACATATTAAAAAACTTGGGAAGTGGCAATTCTACATTAAGATATTGATATCTTTTGTTGGTAAAGAAAGTTAGAAATATGGTTGAAAGTTAGAAAAGGGACATATAGAGTAATTTCTGTATACACATTATGGAATTTTATTATTTTCTTCCACACAGGTGAAAACTGTAAAAACCAACCCTACAATCTATGGAAGCATTGTACAGTTTCTTTTACATGGAGATTATGAAGGTGATGTGTATGCTACAGGAGGCGAAGTTCAAATTGCTTTGGTAAGCCAAAAATTTTAAAATCTTTCAAACATTATGAATGTAGTTTAGGTTTTGCATCTTAATTACTTTTCAGAGAGTTTTAACTTTTTCACCAGTGGTTAACTTCTTAACGTCCTCACTGCTAAGTACATTTATGCTTTAAATTCTTTATTTTTTTATTTTTTGGGGAAACACAAAAAGCATAGGTATGATAAAGTGCTTTTGCATATTGAACTTTTAATTCTTTAACAGACCTACTGGGGGGGGGGTGGCCTCTTACTTTGGAATATTATAGACCAGGCTAAGGAGCTTATAGCCAGCTCTTAAATTACTTGTACTCGCCTCCAGTTTCTCTGCCTAACTAAATCATCCAGCCTGTCTCCCTGTGCCTTTACCTCTGCACTTAACTCCACCCCACTATTGTACACAAGTTTATCAGAGCGTTCTGCAGCTATAATACTTTATTGTGCAAGGCGCATTGCAGAGCTCCCTCAGGATTAGATCTTTCAGTAGTGTGCAAAAGTGTTTTGCAGAGTTCCACTGCCATAAAATCGGCAGTATTGTGCAGCGTGCATGAGTGTATCACAGAGCTCCGACCACAATAAAACTTACAATAATGTAAACAAGTGTATCACAGAACCCCACTGCTATAAAAATTAAAGTACAGTGCCAGGGCCCCAGTGCAACAGATATACTGGCAATTAGTCATGCAGACACATTTGTACACAGGCATACAGACTGACATCCAGGAATACTGTCACACAGGTGCATACATATGGGCAAAAAGACACCCGTACAGACAGACATACAGTCATACAGACACAATTATTCAGGCACACAATCATACAGACATACAAGCACCTCGTCATACAAACACAAATATACCGGCACAGAGGCAGACATAGATATCCAAGTACAAAGAAATACAGATTTAGGCACATGGTTACAGACATTCAGCCTTACACAGTTACATATTCATACTCGGTCCTATCAATTCTTTATTATTTTTTCACACAAGTACTGGTTCATGTATATACTTTCTTTCCAGTTTTTTTTTTTCATCTTTTGTAGATACAAGGCAAACTCTCATGTGCATTTACTCTGATTGGTTACTCCATTTTATTATGTAGCTATATAACATTAAGTTTAGAACTACCATTTGGTCTGGCCAACTTTCTGTCTTCCCTATAAGTACACTTACCAAGGGTTAACCCCATCATTGCCCAGTTCATTTGATCACTTGGCTCTCCTTCTAGTCTTTGTAGCACTCTATAGATGCCGCAGACATCAGCAATTGCTGGGAGGGCTACAGAGAGTGGTGGCAGATAGGAAATTGCATCAAAGAAAAAATGGACTCTCTTAAAGTGGAATTGTGGTGTCCAATGCTATTTTTTTTTTTAAAATCACACAGGGTTCAAATTTCCACTCGCCCTCACTGAAATTTTACTTGCAAATCGGAAATTTTGAGCCCTGCTTCAGATATGTTTTGCAATATGAGCATCCAAAGCAAAATTACAATTCATACATATTACATACAGTAGATATGCCAAAAATATTACAAGTGGACAAATTACTATGTCATGGGTAGTTTTTAGAAGTAACCTGTCTTGTCATGTTGACTTACTATTCCAGAAGTATAATTACAGTAAAAAGTAATACCTATTACTGGGTACTAGCCTTTTCAAGGAATACTTGTAATGTGTCCAAACCGACCCATTTACTTTCCATACTAGTATATACTAACTATTGAGAAGTAATGTGGAGTAAACAAACATTTATATGACTGCACGATGATTAAATGCATTTTATATGATAAATCTGCACATGCTGAACAATTAGTTTGGATTAAGTTTATTTTTTTTTTTTTTTTTTTTACTGGGATGGATTATTATGTTATTATTTATATAGCGCCAACAAATTCCGCAGCGCTTTACAGTGGGTGGACGAACAGACATGTTGTTGTAACCAGACAAGTTGGACACACAGGAAGAGAGGGGTTGAGGGCCCTGCTCAATGAGCTTACATGCTGGAGGGAGTGGGGTAAAGTGACACAAAAGGTAAGGATAGTATTAGACTAATGACAGTTGCAAGAGAGGAAACAATTGGGAGCTATTAACAGTTTAATTGATACACTTTAATGAAGAAGTGGGTTATTAATGATTTTTTTGAAGGAGTGGACACTGGGTGAGCATCTAATGAAGTAGGAAAGCGAGTTCCACAGGAACGTTGTAGCCCTCGAGAAGTCTTGAAGGTGAGCATCAGAGGTGGGAGTACGGACAGAAGATAGACATAAGTCTTCAGCAGAGCGTAAGGGCCTAGACGGGACATACTTGGGTATTCGGGAGGATAGATAGGTGGGAGCAGCATTATGTAGAGATTTGAAAGCAAGAACCAGAATTTTAAATTGAGCCCTATATCTTACGGGAAGCCCAATGTGGGGACTGACAGAAGGGTCAGGCGTGGGAGGTGCAGGCGGGCAGGAAGATGAGCCTAGCCACCGCATTCATTATGGACTGGAACGGCGCAAGTTGGGAGCACGTAAGACCACTGAGAAGCGGAATACAGTAGTCAAGGAGAGAAAGGACAGTGGAATGGACTAGCACCTTAGTCGCATCTGGCGTTAAGTAGGGTCAGACGCGCAATGTTTTTTGAGATGGAAACCTCAGGATTTGGTGATAGACTGAACATGAGGTGTGAAGGAGAGGTCGGAGTCAAAGAGAACACCTAGGCAGCGAGCCTGCGTGGTGGAGCTGATGGTAGCACCGTTGACTTGGAGGGAGAGAGACACAGGAGTAGCAACACTTGAGGGAGGAAAGACCAGAATTTCAGTTTTGGTCAAGTTGAGTTTAAAGAAGTGGGCAGCCATCCAGTTAGAAATAGCAGAGAGGCAGTCAGAGACACTAGTCAAGAGGGACTGGGAGAGATCAGGAGAGGAAAGGTAGATTTGCGTGTCATCTGCATAGAATTGATTTTTGGAGCCAAAGGAGCTAGTGAGTTTACCAAGGGAGGCAGTATAGATGGAGAACAATAGGGGACCAAGGACTGAACCTTGGGAGACACCAACAGAGAGGAGTTGGGGAGAAGAAGCAGAGCCAGAGAAAGAAACACTGAAAGCGCGCTGGGAGAGGTAGGAGGAGCACCAGGAGAGAGCAATATCTTGTAGACCGATATTGCGGAGAATGAGAAGAAGCCGTTGATGATCAACAGTGTCAAAAACCACAGACAGGTCAAGAAGATCAATGTGCAATCTGAACCCTAACATATGTAATTGGGAAGGTCGGGATACAGTATGGGCACCAGAGAAAAAAACAGTGGGAATGTTAAAGTTAAAGGGATACTATAGTCACCAGGACAATTACAGCTAATTGTAGTTGTTTTGGTAAGTATAGCCTGTTCCTGCAGGCTTTGTGCTGTAAACACTGCCTTTTCAGGGAAAAGGCAGTGTTTACATTGCTGCCTAGAAACACTTCTAGTGGCCACTTCTCAGACGGCAGCTAGAGGTGTCTCCTGAGGCAGTGCTGCACAGTGTGCAGAACCGCTGTTCAGCGTCTCCATGTTTTGAATGCAATATAATGAATTTAATGAGCTTGAATACTTTTGGTTCATGCAGTGTCTTTTTAATACATCAAATACAGTGTGTTTCAGCAGTACGTTTATACAAAGTTCATAGACAAATCAAGGTTGGTAAATATATTTATATACATTTTAAAATATCATATGTTTTTCAGTAGTATTTGCACACAATTTAAATATTTGGTCAAAAGGTAATATAGCACTTTATAAATATTAAGCGGTTTGAAGTGTTCCTTTAAGGTGTTTTGCATAATGAATTTTATATTATAATATGTATAATGGTTATATTAATTATGTTAATATTGAAGAATGCTTCAGATAATTATCCAGTGAAAAACCAAGAAGCCGAGCTAACACCATATAGACCTTTTGAATTCCTTACAAAAATTATCCTTGGTATTATTCCTTTTGAGATGTTACATGTACTATTTGGGAATGAATGGATACACTAATTATAACACTGCCACTGCCAACACAGGAGAAGAAGCAAGGCTTGGATAAATATATTTTGTAGTATGAAAAAATTTCTAGCTCAATGTACTGCTATTTCATCCACCCATTGTGCACATTATATGTCCAATTAAAACCATTCCACACAAGAAACAAAAACATTTAAGAACCTGAGAAACGAAAGAGTAATTTATAATTTACAACAAACACATTTTTATCATCAGTTTGTTTTCTTTTAGGAACCTAAAGAGTTCTATGACGAAATAAAATGTGTCCCCATTACAAAGCTTGACAGAAATGCATTGGTTTCTACTATTACAAAATATATAGAAGATGAAATGGCAAGGTATAATCTCAAGGTTTTTTTTTTTACATTTATTATATGGAACCTGATTACCATGATCAATAAGAATTGTGTTTCTTTTTTTCTTTTTCTTTCTTTATCTTTGTATTAGATTTCCTGCCACAATAGCTGTTACATGGCCTGAAGGAGATGCTTTGGAGGAGAATGAGGAAAAAGATGCAGGATCCCCAATAGGTAAAAAAAATAAATAAATAAATATATATATATATATATATATATATATAAAAAGCACCTTTTGGCCATCACATCTATAGGAGCTTGTTGGACCTTCCATTCCAAAGCTTTGGGTATTTATATGGAGTTGGCTTCCTCCTTTCCGGCTATAACACCCGTCACTGTTCTAGAAAAGGTTTCCACAAGATTTTGGATTGCGTATGCAAATTTGTGGCAGTTCAGTCAAATAGCATTTGTGAGGTCAGGCACTGATATTGCCTGAGAAGGTCTGGCTCGCAATTATCATTCCAGTTCATCACATAGGTGTTAGTGGGGTTGAGAGCAGGTCTCTGTGCAGGTCACTTGAGTTCCTCCACACTAGGCTCATCAAACTTGGTCTTCATGGACTTCGCTTTGTGCACGTTTTCAGTCACTCCGCTCTTCATTACAATCTATTGTACAGCCAGTGTATGCCTATGTAGATGGCACCACCATGAGCTGTATTTTATGCACTTGTTCACAATGGGTGAGGCTTAATTTGGGTGTTCACATACAATTAAGTAGAGCTCTCACAGGATTTATCACAGGTAACTCAATATCTTCTTTATTTACGAGTGCATAGCATTCCATAAAATATGAACACTTCCCAGTTTTCAAAACTGCCAAGAAATTGACAGCAGCAGGATGGCAGCTCCTTGTCCTGTTGAGTTGAACTGTGGCTAGGGTTTCAACTTTAAAGGGACACTAGAACAACTACAACTTATTGTATTTGTTCTGGTGAGTATAATAAGTCCCTTCAGGCTTTTTGCAGTAAAACAACAAATAAAACAGAATTATTGCATGCTCTCCTGTGAATACACAGCAATACTTCTTTCAATAAAGTGCGAATTTTCAAAATTCGTAAATATAGGAATCTGTAATAGAAACAAGGCAATTATACATAGTGTAAACTGTTTCATATAAATGGGATAATAAGGAGATACAAGATAGCACTCACAAAGAGGGAGCAGTATCAGGCTCTATATATACAGCTCTAGGATGCTACTACTGGCTTCTATCATTCACTAGCCGGTGTTCTATCAAATTTCATTACCCGTGAAAATCCCCTACCCTCGTCACTTTTGGTGAGGGAAATCAGCTGGATCCTGTGCTGCACATGCGTGCTAGCACTCCTGCTATTCCTCCTTTGCAAGGTCCTGGAAGGTAAGTAAAACTAGTTTTACACTTTCATTATAGTTAGTACATTCACTAAGTTTAGGACATGGGACATTTAGGGTGTACATGACATGAATTGAACCATATAAATATACTGGTTGTTTACTCTCTCTCTTGCTATTAGATCCATGAGAAGTAGTTAAAATACACTTTTGCTTAGTATTTAACTGAAAGTGATATAAACAAGGATAACAAAGAAATAGGGTTGATCTGTAACCTGAGATCTATATTTCATAACAAACTAAGAAATTATTGTGTGCTCTAAGGTATCAATTTCGCCTATTTCTAGATTGGTTGGGAAGGCATAATAGTGTACAAGGCTCCTTTCCTGTAGTTGAATGATTACTCTTTAAGTCGACTTATAGTCTTGGCAATTATATTGGGCATTGTGGTGTCATAAATGTACGGCCTATTTATTGTACCCTGTTCGCCTGATCTATTGATCCTATGCTGTGAGTTTTCCAAATTCAAGCATGTGGTCTCTCGTTCCCTGCCCCTGAGTTCATACAGCTTGGCCCTTTCCTCTGCAAAAGTAAATTACTTCAATACCCTCATAACCACACTCTCCCGCAAACCCAAACAACTATTGTACAGAGTTAACACTCTTCTTCACCCTATTGTTCCTCCTCCACCTACTAACTTGACAGCCTCAGACTTTGCAACTCACTTCACTGACAAGATCTCTTCAATCAGGGAAGAGATCTCTCATCTTTCTTCTTCCCCTTACAATACTTCCCCTAACTTCACAACCTCTGCTGTTCTATGTTCATTCGCACCCGCTACAGTGGAAGAGGTTTCTGCTCTGCTTCAGTCTTCCCGTCCCACCAACTGCTCCCTAGATCTAGTTCCCTTGCATTTTATCCGTACTCTGTCTTCTTCTCTTTCTCCACCTCTCACAAAAATTCTATATCTCTTTCTCTCTCTCCTCTGGCATATTTCCATCGATCTTCAAAGATGCAACTGTAACCCCAATTCTAAAGAATCCCAACCTTGACCCTAACTCTCCATCCATCTACCGCCCTATCTCACTACTGCCTTTTGCATCCAATATCCTTGAAAGAGTTGGGTACGCAAGATTGAAAGACTTCCTCGTGTCCAACGCTCTGCTAGACCCGCTTCAGTCTGGTTTCCGTGCTAAGCACTCTGTGGAAACGGCACTGACCAATGATCTACTTGCTGCAAAATCTCATGGTCACTATTCTATCCTAATTCTTCTTGACCTGCCTGCGGCTTTTGACACTGTTGATAATCAACAGCTTCTTCTAATCCTCCGCAATATTGGTGTACAAGATATTGCTCTCTCCTGGTGCTCCTCCCACCTCTCCCAGCGCTCTTTCAGTGTTTCTTTCTCTGGCTCTGCTTCTTCTCCCCAACTCCTCTCTGTTGGTGTCCCCTACTGTTCTCTATCTACACTGCCTCCCTTGGTAAACTCATTAGCTCCTTTGGCTTCCAATATCATTTCTATGCAGATGACACGCAAATCTACCTGTCCTCTCCTGATCTCTCCCTGTCCCTCTTGACTAGTGTCTCTGACTGCCTCTCTGCTATTTCTAACTGGATGGCTGCCCAGTTCCTTAAACTCAACTTGACCAAAACTGAAATTCTGGTCTTTCCTCCCTCAAGTGTTGCTACTCCTGTGTCTGTCTCCCTCCAAGTCAATGGTGCTGCCATCAGCTCCACCACGCAGGCTCACTGCCTAGGTTTTCTCTTTGACTTCACGCCTCATGTTCAGTCTATAGCCAAATCCTGTCGTTACCATCTCAAAAACATTGCGCGCATCCGACCCTCCTTAATGCCAGATGCGACTAAGGTGCTGGTCCGTTCCACTGTCCTGTCTCTTCTTGACTACTGTATTTTGCTTCTCAGTGGTCTTACGCGCTCCCAACTTGCACCATTACAGTCCATAATGAATGCATCGGCGAGGCTCATCTTCCTGTCCGCCCGCACCTCCCACGCCTCACCCTTCTGTCAGTCTGCTTCATTTAAAATTCTGGTTCTTGCTTTCTTGCTTTCAAATCTCTACATAATGCTGCTCCCACCTATCTATCCTCCCTAATACACAAGTATGTCCCGTCTAGGCCCTTACGCTCTGCTGAAGATTTACATCTGTCTTCTGTCCATACTTACACCCCTGATGCTTGCCTTCCAAGACTTCTCAAGGGCTGCACCGTTCCTGTGGAACTCACTTCCCTCCTCCGTTAGATGCTCACCCAGTCTCCAGTCCTTACAAAATCTTTAAAAACACACTTCTTCATAAAAGTGTACCAATTAAACTGTTAATAGCTCCCGACTGATTCCTCTCTTGCAACTGTCATTAATCTTATAATATCCTTATCTTTTGTGTCACTTTACCCCACTCCCTCCAGCATGTAAGCTCATTGAGCAGGGCCCCCAACCCCTCTCTTCCTGTGTGTCCAACTTGTCTGGTTACAACTACATGTCTGTTCGTCCACCCATTGTAAAGCACTGCGGAATTTGTTGGCGCTATATAAATAATAACATAATAATACATTTTGGACCCATAGTTGTCAAATGGTCATATACCTGTGGTCGAGTTTCAGATACCGGTCTAGTTGGTGTCTGTTTAGCAGTGATCTATTAATATCGACTACAAATCATTTTACTAGTGGAAATGTGCTTATCTGCAATAACCATTGTTAAATTGTTTGCCACCATAATATAATATTTTGCACACAATTGTGTGCTCTTGTAAATATTTCACCAAGGTGTCAATTACAACTTTTTCATTAGTGGGCTAGTATAGATATCCTAACAGCTATTGTTTTTACAAAGATGGTTTTTCATATTTTTCTATAGTACTATTTTGCTTTTTTGTGGTTAGTTCTTCTCCTGGTTGGACTTTCTTTTATCATGATTTATTAAAAGTTAATAAACTCATCGGTCCGAAAACAGTCAAAGCATTGTCACAACCTTTTTTTTTTTTTTTTTTTTTTTTTGAGTCCTCTTTATATATGTAGGGCCATAATTATTGTTTTATCCGGGATATCGGTCAGTAGTTTTGTTTTTTTTGGGTTTTTTTACGGACGTTGGATCTTTATCCTGCTTGAGTATAGAAAGGATATTTAGCTGCCAAAAATTCTGCCGGGCATTTGGATTGATTGATAAAATTATTAAATGCTTGTTACAGTTGGGAGCTATTTTTGTTTTAAGAATTTTATAAAAGTGGGCACTGAAACCATCCGGACCAGGGACTTTTTTTTATTTTTAGTGTACCAATAGCCTTAAGGACCTCGTTCAGGTGGATTGTTTTGTCTAGTGATACCTTTTGTTCTAGGTGTTTGAATACCATTGAAGAATTGATCAAAGCTGCAGGAATTAAGCGTCTTAGAGCAACTGTATAACGCTTTATAGTAGCTGTTAAAACTATGACCAATCTCTTTAGGAGATCTATAGATCTTATCATCATGTATTAATTTATCTATCCTATTCTCCTCAGATTGCTTTTTTTAATTTGTTAGTAAGCATTTTACCTACTCTGTTATTTTTAATATACCAATATTGTTTAAATGTTTTCAGATTATTAGAAATTCTGGTTATATTTACTTAATTAATCCGATCTCTGACATGCCTAATATTTTCCGCACCTTCCTTCGTAAGTCTGTTCTTATTACTTTCTTAATATTTTGTGGTGGGATGGAGCAATCTCCTGTTTTTTTTATTTTTTATTTATTTTTGAAACTTTTTTAACATAGTGTCTGTGTCTGGATATTTTTTTAATAACTATTTGCCCGCTTGCTGCTAGCACTGTCTGCAGGTAAATCGTACTTAAAGTTATCATTCACTTGCATGAGAACAAATTAATGATAATTTGCACATGTGCATCCTGCCTGAATAGCAGTACTATGTGAATGTTTTGAATGCTATGGGCAATTACTTGAGCCGACTGCATATGGCTTCAGTAAAAATTAGAATTTGCCAGTTTGGCTGGAGTTCAGCCATATTTACGGGATTATGTCGATCCAGACAAATCTGCTGTTTAGTCAATAGCTCAGTTTATTAAATAAGAAGGTAAGTGAACTTCATATTAAATAATCTGGAAAGTGGCAGTTTTCCTTTAAGATAATATAGTACTAAGTATTTTTCATAAAGGTTTTTTTCCTATTTTGTTTATTATTTGATTACTAATCATGTACTCGATTTCTTGTTGATTGACTTGTTTCACCCTTACATACACTACAATTCCTTTGCTACCTTTAGGCATGATTGAGGCTATATTTTGCCACATGTCTTCTGTAGAGTAGAATATTTTTATTTTGTACATAAGTTTTAGCTTAATAGTTTTTTTCCTTCAACTAGTTCTAATCAAGTAATCTTTATTTATACACAGGAGCATTAAAAGTTGAGATTTTTAACAGCAAAGGAGAAGCAATGCAAAAACTCCCAGGTACCAGCCATGGATCTGCTAAGAAACTCTTGGTGGAACTTAAAGTGATTTCACATAACTGTAAGTCTTGTATTAAAAGTCTGCATAGTACTACAAAAATTGATTGGTGTCACATGCCTATTGTTTTTTGGAACTGGAATTTGAACATAATAGGTAAATGTACACTCTGCATCATTGTGTTTTGAAGCAAACAGTTCTCTGGTATCTTTTATCAATTTTAAAATTTACACAAGTCATCTGAACATTACTATGCTCTGGGTCATTAATAAAATAGGGACATTCCATCTTGACTGAAATTTACAAAAGCAAGAGTTTAAACCTTGTTTAAAAATTATAAAAAAATTAGGGAATAACGGCTGAGCTGTACAGAAAGGTGTGATCAGCACCCGATTTGAATTCTGTCTCCTGGCCTTGAAGTAATATTTTTACTAGCCTTTGAAATGTGTAATTCAGAAGTAAAGGATCTGCTGCTATTGTTTTGGGATCCACTCTCTAGCTGAACTGTGAAAGTCATGTGCTAAGTCACATGGCACACAGATCTATTTGAAGTAGGCACCATAGATTCATGATTTTAATAAACACAACCATAAGCTTTGCTCGTTGCTGTGGCTTATCAAATATGTACATTTCCACTCTGATATACTATTGGACAAGCTTGGCAAAATTCAGCTTGCATGTACATATTGAGTGCTAAGCAAAATTACATTTCCCTGGCAAAGTTTGATAAAATCTTTAATTTTTAACAACCTAAATGATTGATGTGATGCCACAAAAGGTCTTGTCTTTGAAGTGCAGATGATTCTGCCAAGAGCTCTAAGCAACTGATGTGTAACTTATTTTATTTCTCTGATCATCTACTGCCATTAAACATAACTCCACAGTAGGCTTCCTAGCCTAATCTGCTGATGTCTAATTAAGTTACAATATCTGGCATTGTGCTGAAGATGGTTCTTCCATTTCATGTTTCAATGGGCTAAAGCCACCAGTGAAGTTTCTTGGTCTAGTTTCACTGTTTCAGATTACTATATGCCAATGAAGGAAAACATTTAGCTTTTTGCTGTTGGAGGGCTCTGTAATGTAATGCACCTTAAAACACTCTGGATAGAAGCTGACTGCAAACCTATTTATTCTGGCGAAATGTCATGAGCAATTTGTTCAAGGTTCACTATTTTATTTGTATTTATTTCTTTTCTCATCACCTTTTCCTTCACATTCTATTGTTTTAGCTGAGACAAGATTTGCTTTACTCTAAGTTCATTAAACGATTGACTGTCTGAATGCACTCCATCAATAGATAACTTTCTGTTGCATAAGATTGTCTACATAAACTATCATGCTGACGCATGTGCTTCTTAGACGTGCACAGAACTCAAAGGGGAGAACCAAGTGAATTGTTTTTATTTATCTCCAAATGAAGTCTACAAAGTGTTGAAATTCCTTTGCAATTGGAAAGGTTGATTAAAGGACCACTAAAGTCACCCAAAGTCACTTCACCTCAAGGAAGTGATCTGGTACCAGTGGTCTTTAAGCCCTAGCGCTGGATAAAAATTAGTAAAATCACTCTTATTAATTTGATGGTGAACAGGGGAGTGGGGAAGAACAAAACTAGATAGGGACAGTGACACTATAGCATTAGGAATATAGGTCTAATGTTCCTTTAAGCATCTTTGTGATATATCTCTTTCATCCATTCACACTTTAAATGAAGATCTCTCAGGCAGTGAAATGTCTCTAAAACACCACAGAATTAAGATCTTTGATATTTATAACAGGGCACATACATTCTCCTTTCTTTTTCTTCTAAGTTCAAATTGCTCACTGGCTTTAATTAAGTTGAGTACTCAAGCATCTAGTTATTCTAAACCGAGCTGGGAAAAAATGGGTTAATCAGTCACCCACTATTACATTGGAACAATATGATTTGGGAAATGTACTTACCATATGCATATCTTGACCCGATGCTATCCTTTTATCTTCTTCAATGCCACAGTGTGTCTGAGATAAAAATGTCTCCATTATGTCCTTTCTGTAGGAATAAGCCTAGGTTCATTAGATATGAGCATGTGAAGGCGCAAATGGACAAAACTGTCAGGGTTATGTATATGTAGAAATGTATGCTCACCCTTGAAGATACACAGTCCTGGGTGACCAGATAAGAAGCCACCTGGACTGTGAATCTGTGCATGAAAGGTGATTCCAATGCAGTACCGACAAGGACATAAACAGCAGGATAGTCAAGGGATAGCCAAAGTCAAAGGATGCCAGAGATCAGGATTTTTTTATTTTTTTTATTTTTTTTTTAAACATCAGAAAGGTATTTATCGCATAAATTTACGCCATTGTGTCTTAGTAATATAATAAATACCAATTCATCATATGTTGTTATATATAATTACATTTCTATTAAAATTTTACTTTATTTTTATTGGACGTAAGACCGGCTGTAGGGTATCAGTATCTATCCTATTGTACCTTCGTAATCTATATTAGCCAGTATGTTGAGACCTTGCTTCGTCTATAGTCATGCCTTATAAAACTTAACATATAATTCATACAAGACAAACAACTCATTCAAGAGCCAGAGATCAGGATTAACGAAGTGTAGCCAAAGTCAAGGGATGCCAGAGATCAGGATAAACTAACACAGAAGCCGGGGTCAATATGTAGTAAAAGTTCAAGAGACTGGAACACAGGAACTGAACACACACCAGGATCAAAGACTTGGTAAAGTTCCCAGGGCGAGGCTATGTTTATATACCATGCTGATGACTGATCTGAGTCAGGTGAAGCACTTGCAATGACCACAGACGACGTCCAGCCCCCCGTGCTGCAGACAAAGCCAGAAATAATAGGGCTAGAACAGCTCGAAATAACAGAACTACTGTGGCTCAAAGGCAGATAGCAGGTCCAGGACAACAAAGTACCCAGGTTCAAATTCCCCGTCGGGCACCCATAGGGTGGCCACGCCTGGGCATCTGTATGGCACAGTCAGAGCCCTGACACTAAAGGCATCCAGACCATTTCATCTCATTGTAGTGGTCTGGGTGCAGTGTCTCTGTGTCCTTAGCCTTTTCATAGAAACAGCAATGTTTATATGGCAAGGTTAAGACTGCCTCTAGTGGCTGTCTTCCACAAAGAGTTTAACTTTGTGAAATGATGCTAGTAGTCCTCATGCATTTTCAAATCCACCATAGGAAAGCGTTGATTCAATGCTTTTTTATGTGGAGAATGTCTACTTGCCATGCATGTGCATTAGGTGGTTCCCCACATTGTCAACGACTTTGGAATAGAGTTTTGTATGCCTAATGCTAGAGCTGATCGTCAAAGATTACAATTTTTTATTAAAGGGTTTAGAAGGTCTAAAACCGTATTCTGTCACAATTGTACAGCAATTTCTAAGCCTCTTTTTGCCATTCCTGCATACTTTGCACAGGTACTAAAAGGAAGTAGCAAAAACCACCAAATACATGGTGCAAGGATTAAAAGACAAAGGTTTCTAAATCCTTGCACTGAAATGGTAAAGTAGAGAGGAATTTCACTTACCGGTATTTAAAGCAGTAAAGCCCACAGCATTTATTTGAACACTCCCAACTCTGTGAAATATATACTGCTGAGCACAAAGAGTAGTTTGCTATTCGCAAATAACAGACTCCAACCTCTCTCTGCCCAGAAACAAAACATAAATGTATGGAGTGCAAAAAGCTTAAAATATGTCGTCTGAGTCAATCACCATTCTAAATGTAAAATATTGAAAAATAGGGTAACTGAAATAAACTGTTAGCTAATTGTGATATTTATTTCCAAAACATAAGATACACAATAAAGAAATACAGAAGAAAATCCCATGGGTAATAAGTGAAAAGCAATAGTTATCGGTTTCAGGGAACCGCAAAGAAAGAAGACATTGGAATGCTGGCTTTTTATTTATACCTGATAGACAACAAGCATTGTTTTACAGACTTACAGACACCTTCTTATATATTTTTACAGCCCCCACTTGCCGCACATGTGTTTTGGCTGGAGTGGGCACATGCATGTCTCCTCCTGTGTATCTGTTATTTTCCCCACCCACTGCACAATGTGGATGAGCTGGTGTGGACAAAAGTACTTCCTACCTCTTCTATTCTTTATCACCCATCTCTGCTAATGGGTTGAGCCTACTTTATTTATATTTTGTCAGTGTCTGTAAACCAAAAGCTAAAAGTATGCTAAATGTATGTTTTTTTGTTTTTATATATTGACTGTGCATTATGTATTTAAAATAATTAAGTGTACTGTTTTATTACTTTTTAATACGGGATGTAATATAAAATAAGTGGAGTTCCACTATGACAATTTTACATAATTTACCTCTTTATGTTTTAAAGCAGCAGGCAGTGATAAAGAAATAATTTCACATATTAGCCAACATGGCGGCAAGTGGCCATACTGGTTTAAAAAAATGGGTAAGTCTAAATTGTAAAATCTTCAACTCAACTTGTAATCTTTTTAATCTTTTCATATTTTTCATAATACCCTCTTTTTATTTTCCTAGAAAACATTACTAAGCTTGGATATTATACACTGAAACTTCAGGTTGTGCTAAATGAAAGCAATGCAGATACATTTTGTGGACGACCACTTCCATGTAAAAAAATTAACTTTAAAGTTGTTGGTGAGTTATGCAATAGGTCATATAATGTTTTGAATAGAAAGAACCCAGCCCAAGTTGTGTGTGCACATGCAGCATGCATATTATGAGCAAAGTTGATATCGGACATCCCTGTACTGAGAGTTTTGGCTGCCTGATTGATAGCTCTGAAAAACTGGATTAGAGCTGTAGCAGATTAGTTATCTATTTATTTTACAAAATATTGCAGACTTCTACCAGTCTTAAAACTGACAGTTGGTGCAGAATGTTCACTGCACCATCAACTTTGCAATGTGTTGACAACAGAGTTGTTAAGATGCTAAAGCTTATCCTCTAAGATACATGGTTACCAGTTATTGCAGTAAATGTTATCAACTACTTTTATAAACTGCATAAAGAATAGACCAGCATTCAGAGGGCGTATTTCCATACCTATACGCTAAACACACATGGCTGCAACATTTCAGCTCAGACCAATGTTGCTCTAGTTTTTAAAGTACCATGTCACAAGGAGGGACTTACAAATCAATTACATATGTACAACAAGCTATTATAAAATCATCTTACATTGTTACTATATAAAACAATTTTGTTAAATCATGACACTGTGTAATATGTCATGCATTGTTCATCTGAGGTTGTATTTACCTAATTTTAAGACCTGCTAAGGAACAGGTGACTTTTCTTGTGTGCTGATATGTAAAACCATAGAATATTTTCCATGACTATTTATATATGTAAATATGTGTGTATATGTATAATCTTATATATGTAGTAGAGACAAGGGAGTAATGCAAGTGACACAATTCAATAGACACAAAGGTGTTGCATGTAACACAAGAGACTCACGGGGGGTGCAAGCAACACAAGGTATGGTGAAGGAAACAAGGGGTATAAGAGACACAAGTGCATACATTTGTCATAATGCTTTTGTCAAGATATAAAGCAATGTATGAGAATAATATGCAACAAGGTTAGAGGATTTTATTTTATGGTTTGTTGCAATTATGTAATTTATGATTGTAATTCACTTCCTGTGACATAGTGCCCTGTACCTGCAAAGATTGAGAGGTTTACTGATGTGTGAGGTTTGAGAGAGTCTCAATGGAATGGTAACATTGCCCTGACTTGGCTAAACTGACAAGTCTATTCTGTATGCAGTGGGCTGGCAGTGGTGAGCTTTGCCATGCAAAAGGGGGTGGATACTGAAGCTACATTTTGCCATTCCATTTATATATATTCTTAATACATTTGTCATACCAAAATAATGACATCTAATTGATTTGCTTGTAAATGTATGTATGCTTGTCTTTCAATTCAGGTTTAATTTACTATGTAACTGCTAAATGGTACATTTATTTACTTTGAGAGCTATTATGATCTTACCAGCTGCCCCCCACATTTGCATCCCCATTCCCAGAGGGTGTAATTTTTCCTGTTTGGGTAAACTTTCCCAAAAGTTTCCTTTCCTATATAAATAAACATGAAAATGTCCTGTATTTTTCCTGTCATCATGAGAAACACTTTTGGGGAATATATATCACTATGGTGAAGAGCAGCAAAACTGCAGCTTCACCTACTCTTCCCTGTCACTTATTCCTGGTTTAGGTGTATATGCTGATTATTGATAAGCAAATAAAGGGAGCAGCAAAGTTTTAAAATTTTAAAAGGCTCTTTACATTTGTAAGCAATTTTGCTAGCACAATGTATATATTATTTTAAATACTATTTTTTGAATTGCACGTTCTAAAGGTAACTAACAAAGCATAACATTCACCCAAAGAATACTCCTTGAACACTGTACTTTTTGATTATCCTCGAAAAAGCTATATAAAATATTACATTGTTGTTCAAACCAGATGTTTTCTTAATTATTTGAAAATCACAACTCTCTTTTTTTGCTTTTAAGAGGGTAAACCATTCAGGTTTTCAGTTGGAGTTTTGGATCCTCCATTTCGGATTGGTGTTCCATTCAACATACCTCTGATATTACATGATGAATTTGGTCATCGTACATCACCTGTGATTGGCATTAAACCACTTCTTGAAGCAAGGTAATGCTGAAAGTTCTCTTTTCATCTCAGGTCAAACAAATACTTGAACAAAAGAGTTAGTTATATATTGTCGAAAGCTTATTATTCACGTATATAATAGAGGGATTCTAGATTGTTCTTTAACCCCTTCCGGATGCTAAACGGAAATTGTCTGAAATTTACTAAAGTTAACCCCAGATTGCCGCAATCGCTGGGTTAACGCTCCTCCAGTATGCTTCGGTATTCGCTGTCAGAGCGAGCACGTGTGCTGCAGGGACTCCTGATCCACCTCCCTGCTCTTCTGCGTTCAGTGTGAAGTGCAGGGAGACGGATCAGTGCTGATCTGATTTTCCCTGTGGTAAAGAAAAATCCAACCCACCTTTCCACTGCTTTATTAAAATTAACCCCTTTACTGCCATTTGATTATTGACTATTGTGATCAAAATACAGATCAGGATATTTTACTATAGTAAAAACCAGAATATAGGTCGCGCCAGAAAACTAAAAACCATGTGTACTTATATAAAATGAATAAAAATGGAATAAAGTCCTGATAAAAGATGTAAGAGTTATAATAGTCCAAGTTTGATTGAAGAGGTAAGTAAAATCAATAGACCTTAATGGATCAAAGGAAGTCCGGTATCCAGATGATGCGGAAGCATGCAGTTAGAAGAGAGAAATTCCAATAGTGTAAAACTGTAATGGGAAGATGACGATGGTGGTAATAACAGTCCTTCTTACTCACCTATTTTAGAGCTTTACCCAGCTCAGGAGTATATAGCATTCAGTGGCGTTGATCCCCCACTGGTAGGATATAGGTGTTGGTAGGTACAGGTCCTCAGTATAGAGAGAAAAAGAGAAACAAATAGTGCTTTCTGTATACAGCAGTAACAGATAAGAATATAAAAGGTATAATACTCACATATAAGTGAGCAGGAATACACTGCTATTTTACACTGTTTTACTGTAATCTTAATTTTTTTTTTTTTACCCCTTGAGGGATAACTTTATTTATTTTTTAACCCTCGGGAGTTACATTTTTTAAATTAATTTAAATATTTTACAATTATATATGTAGCTAGCTGGGGATGGTGGAAATTAGTGGGGAATTGGGGAATTTAGTGTTAGGCTAACTAGGGGTTAACATTAAAATTCTTTAAAAAGCTTTGAAAACGTAAACGTTTTAATAACGTTTCAAAAAGGTTTGGAAAATAAATTAACCCTTTCCCTGCCAGTTGATCACTGCCTACAGTGATCAAAATACAGATCACATTATTATACTGTGATCTGATTTATTTAATTTTTTAATGGGTAAATATATATATTTTTACCCTCAATTAATTTTATTAATTAATTTAAATATTTTCAAATTATATCTTTTGCTAGCTGGGGTGGGTGGGTTTTATGGGAAATTGGGGAATTTACTGTTAGTGCTGCTTACTGCTAGTTAGGGGTTAACAGTTAAAAAAAAAAAAAAAAAGTGTAAAATTTAAGAAAGTTTAAAAAAGTAAAATAAAATTGAATAAGTTAAAAAAAGTTTAAAAACAAGTTTTAAAAAGTAAAAAAAATACATTACAAAATGCTCATTACCACTACACCTGGAACAAACTAGCAAAAAAATTATCCCACGCTAAGGTCCAAAATATACCTTTTGAATTACCCTGGGGTGTATTCTTTAATAAATAGTATGTGTTTGTGGGGAAGTTTGAATAACCAACCAGCTAAACTACTCCAAAATGGAACATGGACACAGTGTAAAACTTCAAAGTTAGAAAAAAACTGGCTGCGTCTCAAATTCAACAGTATTGTTGTACTCAAGCGACACACCTGAGCAACATATGAAATATTATACAGCCGTAGCACACATAAGATTTGCAATATATACTGTGCAAACTCACTATGTGTGTCAAAAAGGCATAAAAAAATGCTTATTATCACTACACTTGGTACAAGCTAGCGGAAAAATGATCCCACGCTAAGGTTCAAAATATGCCTTTTGAAATACCCTGGGATGTCTTCTTTAAGAAATTATGTGCTTTTATGGGGTAGTTGGAATTTATAGCCTGCTAAAATACTCCAAAATGGGACATGGACATGTAAAGTTAGAAAAAAACCTTGAATGGCTGTGTCTCAAATGTGCCCCTTCAATGTCCACATATTCCCTGGCAAAGGTAGATATGGGGGTATTGCTGTACTCGGTCGACATAGCTGAGTAACGTAAAGTATTATACAGTTGTAGCACAGATAAGGTTTGCAAAAAATACTGTGCAAACTCACTTTGTGTGTCAAAAAGTCAGGAAAATGCTAATTACCACTACACTTGGTATAAGATAGCAGAAAAGTGATCCCACGCTAAGGTTCAAAATATGCCTTTTAAAATACCCTGGGATTTCATTTTTTAAGAAATGGTATGCCTTTATGGTGTAGTTGGAATATGTAGCCTGCTCAAGTGCTCCAAAGTGGGACACGGACGCATAAAACCCCCCCATGAAAATTCACACTTAAAAACCTGAACTTGTCACGTCTCTATTGCAGCACTGTAACTTCACAAAATAGTTTGTCATACATTGGGCATATTGTTTTATTCAGAAGATGTAACTGAGCATAATTTGGGGAATTTTATGACCGTGGTTCATATCAAGTGTAAGAAATACTCCGCAAAAATGCAACATGCATGTAAAAATGCCTTTTTTCTTCTCACCACAAACATTGACATAAATTGGTGAAAAAATGGTGACAAGTTAAGGCACAATATACGCCATATAAGATACCCTGGGGTGTCTGCTTTATCAAATGGAAGCACTTTGTGGGGTTATTTTAACAGTGAAACTGCTATAATACCCCAAAATGAGACATAGGCTCATCAAATCCATCTATGAAGATTATAACTATAGAAACTAAAATAGCCGAGTCTCTTATATGGCATTGTAGCTTCACAGAATAGTGCCAAAGCCATACAATGGGGGTATTGTTATACTCAGCAGATGTAGCTGAACACAATGGGGTTCTGTACAGGAATAGCACACACCAGCTTTACGAAATACACATTACAAAAACCTTGTTATGTGTGTATGCCAAAATCGAGAAAAAACACAATTTTACTCCAATATTTAGCAAAGATTGGCGATGAAATGGCTGTGTGAAACATGTCAAAATAACCGTAGGTTAATAGCCTGCGATGTCTACTTTATATAAATATATACTTTTGTTGGGCAGTTTTGTTTTTTGTGATGGCTACTAAACATACCAACTTCTAAAATTGTTTCACAATGAAATTTTATTTTAGTCCTTTTATTTTGTGACCTGTAACTTTCAAAATAAGCTGAAATCCTATACATATTATATACTCTATAAATCAAGACACATATATGAATTTATTTTGAATTGCTTTTTTTAAGCTGGACATATTATGCACATGCTATTATTGCCAAAAGGGGGGGGGGAGGAGGGGAATTTTTTGGCAAGTATATGTGACATCAAATTAAATCCGTTTTGGCCCTCTAAAATACGGTATATAATATGTGTTGGTGCAATAAATGACAAAGATGCAAATTGCGTTTGAACACAAACAGCAAAAAATGCTTGTGTCCTTAAGGGTAAGACAAGCTTTTGAAGCTGTGTCCCTAATGGGTTAAACAGTGTGTTGGTGGAATATTCAGCATATATGTAGACAGACATATAATATATTTTGAGATACCTCAGTTGTAAATGCTCCACAGGTCACAGAGGTTTCTGTGGTGGATCTAGTTAGTAAAGGAGAAACATTAAGGTTCATTTGCACCTCCTCCTGAAAGGGTTTAACTAATTCCAACTGTTATTTTTGTTACCTTGCTCAGAAATATTCCAAGATTTTAAGCTGATCTGATTCTAAAAAAGTTACTTCAGTGTTTAGGTGATCCATCCCATTTCACATACATGCACAAATTTAAAATTGTGAGCATGTTTCACATGCATTTTTAAGAATATCAGGAAGTATTACTTTACTGAGAGGGTAGTGGATGCATGGAATAGCCTTCCAGCTGAAGTGGTAGAGGTTAAGACAGTAAAGGAGTTTAAGCATGTGTGGTATAGGCATAAGGCTATCCTAACTATACGATTAGGCCAGGGACTAATGAAAGTATTTACAAAATTGGGCAGACTAGATGGGCCGAATGGTTTTTACTTGCCGTCACATTCCATGTTTCTATGCATGCACCTACTTAAACTGGGTGCAGCAGAACCGATTAAGCAGTTTTGAGGGGTCAGTACTCGTGCTGTGGTGGGGGCAGGCAGGTGCACCTGGTCTCATTGTGTTCCGTCCATCACCCCATTTCAGTAGCCAATATGGATTGAACCAGAGTACATCAAGGCTTTGCCGTGCGGGCGTATTTAGAAAACAACCAGTCCGTGATCGCGGCACAAAGAATGAGTAAGCAAAATTTCTGCTACTGGGCTCAAACTAACCCGCAAATGATTCATTAAAGACTGCTACATTCCCCTAAACTAACTGTGTGGTGTGGGACTGCGCCAATAAACAAAATTTAAAAAGTCCTAATTGGAGTATTGAAATAAAGTCCAATGTAATGACACTTGATGAACATCTAAAAACACATGGATTTCAAGATCAGAGACAACATGGGTTTACTTCAGGGAGATCATGCCAAACTAATCTTATTGATTTTTTTGATTGGGTAACTAAAATGATAGATCAGGGTGGTGCAGTAGACATTGCTTACCTAGATTTCAGTAAGGCTTTTGACACTGTTGCACATAGAAGGCTTATCAATAAACTGCAATCTTTAAGTTTGGATTCCAATATTGTTGAATGGGTAAGGCAGTGGATGAGTGACAGGCAACAGAGGGTTGTAGTTAATGGAATATATTCGAAGCTTGGACTTGTCACCAGTGGGGTACCTCAGGGATCTGTACTTGGACCCATTCTCTTTAATATTTTTATTAGTGATATTGCAGAAGGTCTTGATGGTAAGGTATGTCTTTTTGCTGATGATACTAAGATATGTAACAGGGTTGATGTTCCAGGAGGGATAAGCCAAATGACAAATGATTTAGGTAAACTAGACAAATGGTCAGAATTGTGGCAACTGACATTTAATGTGGATAAGTGCTAGATAATGCATCTTGGGTGTAAAAACCCAAGGGCAGAGTACAGAATATTTGATAGAGTTCTAACCTCAACATATGAGGAAAGGGATTTAGGGGTGATTATTTCTGATGACTTAAAGGTAGGCAGACAATGTAATAGAGCAGAAGGAAATGCTAGCAGAATGCTTGGTTGTATAGGGAGAGGTATTAGCAGTAGAAAGAGGGCAGTGCTCATGCCATTGTACAGAACACTGGTGAGACCTCCCTTGGAGTATTGTACACAGTACTGGAGACCGTATCTTCAGAAGGATATTGATACCTTAGAGAGGGTTCAGAGAAGGGCTACTAAACTGGTTCATGGATTGCGGGATAAAACTTACCAGGAAAGGTTAAAGGATCTTAACATGTATAGCTTGGAGGAAAGACGAGACAGGGGGGATATGATAGAAACATTTAAATATATAAAGGGAATCAACACAGTAAAGGAGGAGACTATATTTAAAAGAAGAAAAACTACCACAACAAGAGGACATAGTCTTAAATTAGAGGGACAAAGGTTTAAAAATAATATCAGGAAGTATTACTTTACTGAGAGGGTAGTGGATGCATGGAATAGCCTTCCAGCTGAAGTGGTAGAGGTTAACACAGTAAAGGAGTTTAAGCATGCGTGGGATAGGCATAAGGCTATCCTAACTATAAGATAAGACTAGGGACTAATGAAAGTATTTAGAAAATTGGGCAGACTAGATGGGCCGAATGGTTCTTATCTGCCGTCACATTCTATGTTTCTATGTTGGTCTTATGTTGGTCTTGGTCATCCCTCTGTAGTTTGCTTTCTGTATTTATCTCAAGGTCACTTGAGGTAGTCCTTGTTTGGGATTGCTGCCCTTTGTATCTCTTTCTGATATATTAGTGCTGACTCCACTCTCTGTTTTTTGTTAACTGTGTGGTGTGCCTTCTCACAATTCGGAGTGATAGGCCTGTACTTTTTTGAGGAGGAAGGCGTGACCGTGAATTCTGAACATTATATCTCAATATTGGAAAATTTTCTGCAACCCAGAAAGGAAGAGATTGTTGAAGAAGAGGAATTGGGGGGAGTCCTGGTTCTAACAGGATTAGGTTCATGGGTGGGGAACGGGGGGTAGGACAATAGGTCCCACCTTCAGTTTAGTAGCCCTCACTCTTGCGGCACGGGAGAGGGGAAACTTGCTGGCTTTTTTCTTTTAACAGTGAGTAGACACTGGCTGCTCACTGTTTAGTATACATGACTCTACTCGCGGCATAGCGAGTAAGGTCATTCAGAAAATTTAAATCTCCCTTATGCTAACATGGGGGTCATATTGACCCCCATAGAGTGAGGAGAACATGAGGGGGGTTAGGAAGTGGCGGAGAGCATTGCTCCCTGACGCTTCTATTTTTACATAATAAACCAAACCCTGTAATAAACTGAACGAAAGAGGAGGTCTTCGTTTATTCGTTTTAAATTTCTATTAATTTATTTGTGAATTAATGAATAGATGATGCATGCCCAAGTTTTTTAACTGTGCATGCGTGGGAATTTCACAGCTCTATCTAGTGTGGGCAGATGACGTGTCCCACAGAGACTTCATCTACCCACACAAAGATGGCGGCACCTAGGTCCCAGGCACGAAATAAAGATGCAAAAATAGGTAAGATGGGGGGCTTAGGGGCATTTTCGGGTGACTAGGAGGACAATAAGATGTAGTGGAGTTGGAAGGAGGGTTTAAAAACAAAACAAAAACGTGCTTCGGCCGTGTCAGTGCCGCTTTAATAAATATATCTTAAACAGTGGGCATTATGGTTTTCTATTTTACTGTTTTCTAGAACAGGAGGATTTCAGTACTTATATAATCTTAAAGTAATTCTTATTTCTATCTTTTGTACATAATTGGGATCAACACAGTTCAAGAACACACTGTCAGTACTATAATAAATAGCCTGTTTAAAACAGAATAACCCCAGCTGTGCTGATAGCTGGGGTCATCTGATACAGGCAGACACTATAAATATTTGAACATTGTATCAACTGCATCATAGCCATTATTTGTGGCAATATTCCATAAAGACTGGGACTTCAATAACGTTAACATTGGGACTAATATATTGAAACATATTGTTATATACTAACTGCTGTTTTCTACTTTTATATTTTTTAAAGACATATTCCACACACCATAACTACTCCTAGTCTATTAGATTTTATTTAATAACACTTTTTTGCTTTACATTCTGGCTTTAAGTGGAAGCCAGTTTTATTCAGTAGAGTAGTATCACAGCCATTACTGCCTATCTTAATTGAGAATTTCATTCTCACCTACAATTGTTTTATTGAAGGCACACCTTTGCAATAATCATGCTGTCTAATCAGCATCTTGATATGCCACACCTGTGAGGTGAATCTCGGCAAAGGAGAAGTGCTTACTAACACAGATTTAGACAGATTTGTGAACAATATTTGAGAGAAATAGGCCTTTTGTGTACATAGAAAAAGTCTTAGATCTTTGAGTTCAGCTCATGAAAAATGGGGGCAAAAACAAAAAGTGTTGCGTTTATAATTTTGTTCAGTGTATTTTCCAAAGAGTAATGCAAATATCGGTAAACCATGCCAAAAGGGAAACATTCAATAAAAGCGTTACACGTTGGTATAAAACACCGGCACAACTCAACAATATTTTCTAAATTTTGATAAGGAGTGTTGGAGGTGTGGACAGGAAACAGGCATGAACATGTTTTGTGGTTTTGCCCATGCTCTTAGGGCCACCCGCTGGAAATTAATTTTTAAGGGGACCCGGTCAGCGCTGTGGCGCTTTAACAGTGCGACAGGGCCCCCTGAGATGACATCACAGCTGGGAGTAAGTGACTGCCCCGGTCACTCCACCCAGCTTACACCGTGAGCCGCGCAGGAGAAAGAGGAGGGAGTCAGGCTGAGCCACCACTGGACCTCAGGGAAAGTCACCCTCCTGCACCTAAACGGTAGCAAACAGTAGGGTGACTAAAACGTTTTGTATATGTGTTTGTTTGTATGTATTTGTGTCTGTGTGACTGTTTCTCTGTGTTTGTATGTGTGTATGTCTGTGTGTGTGTGTGTGTCTGCATATGTATCTGTTTGTCTGCATGTGTGGGGGGACAATGTATGGGAGGGGGAAGGTAGACGTATGGTGGGCTTGCGGGGGTATAGGGTGGCCCCAGGGCAGTGGTTTCTAGTTACGCCTCTGCTCTCGGATATTGTTGGGTTGGCTAAATTTCTTCTTAAAGATCACTAAGCAGGGACTTTTATGGTTTCTACTAAATTAAGCGAATGCCTTAATATCTACTTTTTGGAAAAAGACACTTATACAAGCTATGGTTCAATGGGTAGACAGAGTTGAGAGCACAAGAGTGACAGAAGAATTATATTGGGGAGCAAATAAAAAACAAAAATATCTAAAATTATGGGATCTCTGGTTTAAATATTGGAACTCAGAGAAAGGGAAGTAGGAGGGATTATTTGTTCTGAATTGGAGATCTTCATGCAGGATTACTATTAAATTGGGACAGTGTTATATACAAAGTTAGATATTAATAATTAAGTACTAGGAAGGAATTTATAAGCACCTCAGCTTAACTTTGTTTGAGTACTGTATAAGTTCTTTCTTTTCTTTTTTTTATGATCCACAATTGTGATCTATAATTTAATAGTCTTCATTACCGATTTATATAAAGAGTAAGAATTGGACTAAATTAAGTCTTAATCTAATAAACTATTAACCGCAGCTTTGAATATCTTGATTAGCTAAATATTGGGGTTTTTGTGTTTTTTTTTTTTTTTTATTATTTCTATTTTTTTTTTTTTTTTTTTATATATTTTATAACTTAATTCTCTGAGATTATTAGGAATCTAACATATAAATTAGATTATCATTTATAAGGAAAACGACAGGATGATGAATGTAATAGGTCATGAATGAATTCTAAAATTTGCACTGTACTCTCAGCGGTTGTAAATTTGCATAATACATAAAAAACGATAAAATATAGGACAGTCATATAGCAAACCGAGGTTAAAGGAGCACAGAGAAAAAACAGAATGAAAGAATAAGCCAAGGTCAGAACAGGGGAGATCAGTGAAGTAAATGACATACAGGCATTCTGTCATTAGAGGTGGCTGGACTTCAGTGTCAGAAGTGCCAGGCGAGGAGCCAGACATGAGTATGATAGCATCTAGCTGAATCAGAGCATCACTTGATGGTGTAAGGTAAGTACCAGTACAGACAACCTCATACGCTGTTGATCGCCGTGGTATGCTTGCACAGGAGTTTTGAGATTATAAACTTGTGCAAAATTTTTATCATGTCTATCTGCTCAACAACTGAATGCTAACCAAACATCATTCAAATATCTCTATAAGTTCTACACAAAAAAAGAAGTTACATCACTTTCATTCACTCTCTTCTATTGAGATGTCAGAATGAAGGGAAAATTACAAATCAATTGTAATGGAAGAGAAACTTACAAGTACAATTGTTTATTAAGTGCCAACATATTCCACAGTGCTATACAATAGGTAAACAAGACAAACACCTAATTATGTAAGCATTGGGTGAAGAGGGCCCTTGCTTGGTGATTTTTAATTTCAATATCACAGTTCTGTATGTTTTCATTTGTGACTCTGAAAATCAACTTCGGCTTTGTAATATTATTTAAATTAAGCCTTAAAAAGTATTTTAAAATAATGTTATGGACACATCATTTGTTTGTAGATGTTTAACATTTGTTTTATTTGATTACATGCAATGAACTTACACTTGAGTGAAATGCAATGACCTTTAGAATGTATACGTGGTTGATCTGTGACTTTGAACATGAAAAAAACAAGTCCAAGTAAATTATTTTTTTTTTTTTACCCAGTGGTCTTACAGTTCAATATGAAGCATTAAATGTTGATTCGGAATTCATTATCAGAGGTGTAATTGCCAGAGGACACTTGAACAATTGCCAAGGGAAGGTGAGCCAAATTTATTAGCGGGGGGGGGAGTGGGGTGGTTAATTAGTGATTAAGTATATTAATAACATTTTAAAATCTATATTAATATTATATATAATATATTATTAATGACCATATTTTTGGTTTGTTATGCTGTTCTCATCAGTTTTTGTTTTCAACAGAATTTCTCGTTAAAAGTCATGCTGCCTGGTTTAAAAGAAGAGAGTCAGACTATCAAGTTACGGTTTTTACCTGGTACATGTTCTCTATGCTTTTTATTTTGTAATTAATTTTGTATAGAAATATTTCTTTATAACCAGAAAATACTAATTATATATGAATGTATGACTTTCAGCCATGTGAGTGATTTTTTTTAAAGTGAACCTGTCAAGCTCTAATCTCATGGATGATGATCTTACATTCAAGGAAGTGTACCTCTAGGCCATAGATTTTGTTATATTCATCAACATGTGTGTAGACTAAAATATATATTTACCTGATGGTTGCTTTCATGTCTTCAAACATGTGAGAGAGTTATCAAGACAAAAAGAGGTGCTATTCTAAATAATAGCAAATCCCCATGAAAATAAATAGAATGTGTCTTAAAATGAAGCTGTAATGTAAATTATCCCCCATATACATTGACTACATCATATATCACAAAGATAAATTATGTATTCCATGTAAATTTTCAAGATATATAGTCGCCTCACTTTGGTTCCAATGCCGCCATCTTCAGAGGTTTGGGAGTGTTACACTAAATGTAACAACCATCTCCAGTCCGTCCTCTGCTTTCATGCTGGCATCTGAATGGAGAGACGTTAGTCACTCCGTTCCTATACTCCCTAGCCAGCACTAGCAGCATCACCTGGGGAGTTTCCATGTCCTGTGGTTGCTATTCTTGGGAGAAGAACCAAGTGGTTTGTGGAGTTACAGGTTCCCTTCAACATTTAGCACTTTACTCTAGAAAAACACGTTTTGCCTTGATAAATTTTCCCCATTGTGTCTAGAAAAATACAGTGTTTTTAAAGAACTTTTACTGCCATGGGTAATTTAATGTGTATATTTCTCATACTGGTGTTACAAGCAGTTGTTTTTTACATGACGTTGGTAGTGTTTTAGTGATTATAAATCATACCAGAATCCAAGGCGCACCCATTTATTTTAGCAAGAAAGTTAGGGAATAAATATAAAATAATCTGTACCATAATTACTGTAAACTTAAGCTGTGTGTAGTGGATGCAGTATTTTCGTGTATAGTAAACCAATTGTCTGTGTGTATAGCATGTTTCTGGGTATAGTAAATTCATTATGTGTATAGTGGATGCAGATTGTGTGTGTGTAGTTGATGTAGTGTGTGCATTTGAGGGAGTATGGACTTTATTCTATGTGGGTGAGAGATGAGCGGTTTGATATATGTTTCTAATTATTATCTTTATTTAAGTTTATTTTCTCCTTTTTGCTTCTTACCTGTGGCCAAGTGGAAGGGGGTTTCAATATTCCACGATGGTCATTTGGTACTCTAGAGAATTCTGCTTGGAGTTTACTTTTCCTCAAAGATTGTGCATCTTTAGTGTTTTTTTTTTTTTTTTCTGTGCACTACAAATTGGAAAAGAATAGCATAAATGTTTTGAATGGAATCTGCTCAATTTTAGAACAGGGAAATCTGCCCTGAACTTTCTAAGCCCCAATTTTGAAATTCTAGTAACAATTCTCTACACACTGTATAGTGAATTGACCATTACTGCTTCAGTTTTCATTGATCAACTGAAAATGCACGTGGTGCTGTCTGTGTCAGACTTTACATTGATTTTTAGGCATATAATCGGAGATCTAAAGCATTCATGTGCATGCCTTTTTAGAGTTCTTGTATTTTAAAAATGCCATTTGCAGTGTGAAATAGCAGCGTGTTTTCTTTAAGTAGGTTTATTCAAAAAAATTAAAAAGCTGCGCTATACCTTTACATTTTTAAAGTGCTTAATAGTGAAAGTGTCGGTGCACTGTGCAATTAAGGATACTATTAGCGTAATATTATTAAAACAATGTGCAAAATTTGCAATAGTGGTCTGTGCAAAAATATAAAAAACACTTATTAGGGAGATATGGATATCACTCTTATTGCTTCCAAAGGTACGTGAGAACATGAAAAAATAGACATAGTATAATACTGTATTACATGGAATAAAAATAACCAAAATTGGAAATGAACTCACAAGGAGAGCAGTAAGAAGTCTGCTCTCACTTATTTCACTTATATCCACTAATGGGATGAGGTGTAAACAGAAACCGGAGTGTAGCAGCTTGAATGAAGAACAATACTTTATTCCAAACAGACTAAAATCGTTCAGTACATGTGAGCGTATGCTCCCTATTGTCCACAGAAAATCCTACCACTTTGCTGTAGCGCAGCTTTCACAATCCGCGGCTGGCAGTGGCGGTTTTGTGTATAAAGATCGGCACTTGCTGGTAGTTCTTCCGGGAGGCGGAGTTACGTTCTATGACGTCAGTGCGTATACGGACGTGATGACGCGTTTCGCCTTAGACGGCTTCCTCTGATCACGTCGTTCAGCTGCCATCTTCTTTTGTAGTTCCCAACATGGGTGTTATATGGCAGTCTCATTTCAGTCTCAGGTTTATTAAATTGTCAAAAATAAATAAAATACATTACATAAACAAGAGGTTGAATAATACTCAGCCGTATATTGCCTCACAATCTGTTACAGCTAATGAAGAAGAAATACAGACACCACACAGGATAAATGTTTTCTTTTTATTTTAATTTCGATAATCAATGCAGTAGGAGCATCAGCAATACCTTGATTACAAGTTGCGTATTGAAGTATGCAGTGATTCCTTTTTATTGCACTCACAGACAAACTTTTACGAGTTTTCCTCTCTTGCTTATATCTGAAGCAATACAAATCCATATGATTTGACACTTTTAACACGTTT
>OW240915.1:239857578-239957578 GCA_933207985.1 Pelobates cultripes | reverse complement strand
TTTTTTTATTTTTCACACACAAATGGCACTTACACTGACAATATAATTGTTGTGATACATTTTACGGTTTTGAAACACTAATATTTGTGTTCAGCGAAGTCTCCCGAGTATAACAGTAACCCTCATGTACAGGTTTTATAGTATTTTCAAAAGTTACAGAGTCAAATATAAGGCTCTCGGTTGCCTTGTGAATGAACTCTTCCTAGTTTTCACCAATGGTTAGTGAGCAATTTAATACACTATCAGAAGATGAAACAAACAGTGACTCTTCCTGCCAAAAGATTTGAGTATTACTTTACTTATTCTGCCGAAAGTGACACTTTAAATGCATAATACTGCAAAATTGTCGTAATTTTTCTTTTAGTTTTCCGTAGTTTCTCTTTTGACTGTTATTAAAGGACCACTATAGTGCCAGGAAAACATACTAGTTTTCCTGGCACTATAGTGCCCTGAGGGTGCCCCCACCCTCAGGGTCCCACTCCCGCCCGGCTCTGGAAGGGGGAAAGGGGTTAAATCTTACCTTTTTCCAGCGCTGGGCTGGGAGCTCTCCTCCTTCTCTCCTCCGATCCTCCTCCTGGGCTGAATGCGCACGCGCGGCAAGAGCTGCTCGCGCATTCAGCCCGTCGCATAGGAAAGCATTTACAATGCTTTCCTATGGACGCTTGCGTGCTCTCACTGTGAAAATCACAGTGAGAAGCACGCAAGCGCCTCTAGTGGCTGTCAATGAGACAGCCACTAGAGGAAATAGGGGAAGGCTTAACCCATTCATAAACATAGCAGTTTCTCTAAAACTGCTATGTTTATAAAAAAAAAATGGGTTAACCCTAGAAGGACCTGGCACCCAGACCACTTCATTAAGCTGAAGTGGTCTGGGTGCCTAGAGTGGTCCTTTAAGGTCTGTGTCAGCTATCCGACAACATAGTAATTCATGAGCATCCATTATTTCCATTCCTTCCACAGGACCCCCCAAAATTCTGAAAGTTGATCCAAAGTCTGATGTCCTGGATGCAGAGAATGGCACATCTTTGTCTTTTCAGATTGAAGTTTTGGATGAAGCAACAAATATTACAACTCAACCAAAATTAGTTGTTCAGTGTAAAGTGAGTTTACATTAAGTGTGCTAAATGCATATTCTTTGAATATAGCAATAATATAAATTTTTAAAATGTGTATAATGGGATTTTATAAGAAGTAATTTTTTTTCCAATGGTCCCCAACATACTTTGGACCACTATTTAATGTGAGAAAAATGTCCAAGGCACATCAATTTTGTTTTCTTTTTACATTTATCAGCAACATGTAAATGTCACATTTACATGAAGGATAATTAGAAATCTATGTTTTCTTCTAGCCAAATTGATGCATTAGTTGTAATTCTTTGCCAGATGAGAATCTGTGTTAATGCACACATTTGTTAAAAAAAAAAAAAAAAAACATTTTAAGGGTTCCTTTCAACTCAGTATAGCCGAGATGTCAATGTTTGTGTGGTACGATTTTAGGGTTATAACCTAAAGTGAGAATAGCTGGGTATTCAAAGTGAATTAGAAATGTAAGTCCAAAATACCCAAACTGAAAATAGAAATTATTTATTATTTCTAATGCGATATTTTGGCCTAAGTTTTTAAATTTTAGTGAATAACTTTGTTAGATTTTTTTTTAGATATAATACACTAATTGAAAACCACAAATGTATTCTGCACAAATCAAAGCATTTCTGCTCTATACCTCCATTTAGTTTTTTGTATTGCATTCAGTTATTGTACCTAGCTCCCGTGGACAATACTTTCCATTTTTTTCACTTTAGATGCACATTAATTTTCCAAAGGGTGGCCGGCTGTGTTTTTAATTAATTTGGTTCCTTAAGAAGCAGTTGGTATCAGACTTTAATATTTTTATTGTTTAGTTTTTGACCTCAGTAGTAGAAAGAGTCGTCCATTTAATATATCCATGGTGTAGAGAGAACTTACCCCCAATTCGGTTTTGGACTGCCATTAAGGGTGGGATCAGTGTAATGTGCAAATCATGCAAAAAGTATAGGTTCAAGAGTTCTTACATTTTCTGTTTTTGTTGCAGTTTGTTATAGTTAGAAATAGGTAGGCACACTCAATCAAACTTGAATAGAAAAGTAACGACACAAGCTATTTAAAGTCAGGGTGCTCACTTAAATAGGGTCCTATTCCCAGAGGACCACAAAAAATACAAAGAATATTCAATCGAGGAGCACACCAATAATATGAAAAAAGCTTTATTATTGGATGGGTGCAAAAAGGATCAATATCTCACAATGCATATCAAAGAAATGCAAAGCACAATTCATATAATGAATATGTACAGTGAACAATCAGGAGGAGGCTCCCTTGATAAAGCCATCTTTTTGCTGAAACTTTGGGGGCTTGCTGATTGACTTTTCTTCCTTCCTCTCACTTATTCTGTATAAGTGCATTGGTTGTTCTTCATATTATTTTGATTGTGATGGGTTGTTAAGATTGGATATCTCTATGAATTTATATTTACATTGGTAGCCAAGTATTAATTTGCTATACATCCTGTTTGTATATTTTCATATAACTTCTGATTGTTCACTGTACATTTTCATTATATGAATTGTGCTTTGCATTTCTTTGATATGCATTGTGAGATATTGATCCTTTTTGCACCCATCCAATAATAAAACCTTTTTCATTTTTTTGGTGTGCCCCTTGATTGAATATTCTTTGTTGTGATTTGTATCTGCCTGTTCATACCAACTAATTGTATTTATGTAGCATTTTGTAAAATGTGTAAATTATTATTGTTGATAACCCATGTTTTTTTTATTCCTGACACCCCACAGTTCACTGGTGCTCCAAATCTTCCAGTTTACACTTTGGATTGTAGCAATACAGGAACTGGCATTTTAACTGGGGCTGCTCTTAGAGTCCAAAATATAAAAAAGGCACAGATATTGACAGCAAGGATTGAAATACCTGTAAGTATTACCAATATATTTATGTGTGTAAGTGCATAAAAGCAAATTTCTGAGTATTTTGTAGAAATTCATTATCTCATAAAAGTGAGTACCCCCTTCACATTTTTGTAAATATTTTATTATATGTTTTCATGTCACAACACTGAAGAAATGACACTCTGCTACAATGTAAAGTAGTACGTGTACAGCCTGTTTAACATTGTGAATTTGATGTTCCCTCAAAATAACTCCACACACAGCCATTAATGTCATAACCGTTGGCAACAAAAGTGAGTACACCCCTAAGTGGAAATGTCCAAATTGGGCCCAAAGTGTCAATATTTTGTGTGGCCAGTTGGCCACCATTATTTTCCAGCACTGCCTTAACTCTCACGGGCATGGAGTTAACCGGAGCTTTACAGGTTGCCACTGGAGTCCTCTTCCACTCCTCCATGACATCATGGAGCTGATAGATATTAGAGACCTTGCGCTCCCCCACCTTCCGTTTTAAGATGCCCCACAGATTCTCAATAGGGTTTAAGTCTGGAGACATGCTTGGCCAGTCCATCACCTTTACCTTCAGCTTCTTTATCAAGGCAGTGGTAGTCTTGGAGGTGTGTTTGCGGTTGTTATCATGTTGGAATACTGCCCTGCAGCCCAGTCTCCGAAGGGAGGGGATCATGCTCTGCTTCAGTATGTCACAGTACATGTTGGCATTCATGCTTCCCTCGATGAACTGTTGCTCCCATGTGCCAGCAGTACTCATGCAGGCCCAGACCATGACACTACCACCACCAAGCTTGACTGTAGGCAAGACACACTTGTCTTTATACTCCTCACCTGGTTGCTGCCACACACGCTTGACTCCATCTGAACCAAATAAATTTATCTTGGTCTCATCGGACCAAAGGACATGGTTCCAGTAATCCATGTCCTTAGTCTGCTTGTCTTCAGCAAAATGTTGTGCATCATCTTTAGAGGCTTCCTTCGGGGACGACAGTGATGCAGACCAATTTGATGCAGTGTGTGGCGTATGGTCTGAGCAATGATAGGTTGACCCCCCACCTCTTCAACCTCTGCAGCAATGCTGGCAGCACTCATACATCTATTTCCCAAAGACAACCTCTGGATATGACGCTGGCGATGCCTGTTTTGAGTGGAACCTGCCCTGTGAAACTACTGTATGGTTTTGCCCACTCGGTTTCAGAGTCTTGGCAATCTTCTTATAGCCTAGTCCATCTTTATGTTGAGCAAAAATATTTTTTTTTCAGATCCTCTGAGAGTTCTTTGCCATGAGGTGCCATGTTGAACTTCCAGTGATCAGTATGAGAGAGTGTGAGAGCCATAACCCCAAATTTAACACACCTGAGACCTTTTAACACTAGCGAGTCACATGACACTGGGGAGGGAAAATGGCTAATTGGGCCCAATTTGGACATTTCCACTTAGGTGTGTACTCACTTTTGTTGCCAACGGTTTAGACATAAATGGCTGTGTGTTGAAATATTTTGAGGGGGCAGCAAATTTACACTGCTACACAGGCTGTACACTTTCTACTTTACAGTGTAGCAGTGTCATTTCTTCAGTGTTGTCACATGAAAAGATATAATAAAATATTTACAAAAATGTAAGGGGTTTACTCACTGTTGTGAAATACTGTATATTCTTTCATAATCTGTTTATTGAAAAACATGAGTTTGTGCACTAAGTTTGACAAATAAAGGATTTTCTTAAACAGATTTTATGCTTTATACCTTGAGGCAGATCCTAGTCTCGGCAACAGGTTAAAGTTGGCAAGATTGTAGGTGGTGGTCCCATTTGATCGATAAGTTTTTATTTCTCCCTCCACCGAGCTATTTTTGCAGGGAATTTTCTAGTCTATTACTCAAAAATAGATTATGGTAAAACTTCAGGTATCTGTCCGCCACATTGCAATTAACATATAACAACATTCCTTAGCAACTGTCAGGAAACCTACCTCTGCTTCTATTAGTCAACCTTACAGGGTCTTCATGACAATTTCTGGTCCTTTTCTCAAGATGACAAAGTGCTACTCGTACTTATTGCCCTATAACTTTCCAAAAAAGATAAGAACACGTTAACATTGGGTATTTCTAAACTCAGGACAATATTTAGAAACTATTTAGCACAGTGTTTTTTGGCGGTTGCAGATGCGGAACAGATTTTGGGGGTCAAATGTTTTTAGAAAAAGTGTTGTTTTCAGCATATTTTATAATCATTTTTTTATAGTAAATAATGATATGATGAAAATTATGGTATCTTCAGAAAGACCATTTAATGGGGAGAAAAATATATATGTATATAATATGTGTGGGTACAGTAAGTGAGTAAGAGGAAAATTACAGCTAAACACAAACACTGCAGAAATGTAAAAACAGTTGGAGAAACCCTCTAATTCCTTTGTGTGGGTTTCTATTGTATAATGCTCAAGTTCAGGTACAGCATTAATGTTCGGCACAACCCATCTAATCAATCCTGCATACATCTAAAAATAATTGTTTTCCCACGTGTAACCCAGGGGAATGGTCTGTGTCTGGCTGCACCTTTGCCTACCACTCAATGCTGATTGCCTGTAGCTCACACCTCTACAATAATTTCCTACACCCCTGTAGCCAAATTATTTAGTGTCTACCTCCAAGAACTCGTAGTACAGTGTGAATACAATAAAAAAATGTTTTACCTTTTAGTAAGTGTGGGAAAAAATATTTAGTTTTATGTAAGTACAGTAGTTTCCTTCTAAGGTCAATTGTAACGGCATCAGCTGGTTGACTGGTTTAAGATGACCGTGAGATAACCGCAGTTGAAAGAGTCCTGCCTAACAACGGTGCTATGCAGAAACGCATCTATGAATACAAAACGCGTTGAACGTTGGTGGATTAGCTTCAGAAATATAAGACTAGCCAGGATCCTCTCCACTCAGTTACTAATAGAAAACTAATAAAGCATGAAACCTTCCATTTTCACTTGCGTAAACATTTTAGGCTAGTGTTATAATATTAATGTTAAGGGGAATATTTTCTTTGCACATATTGGACCCTTTACAAATCCTAGTTGAGCATCATTTAATTACTACAGAGTATTGTTACAGACCATGTGCATCTCTTTATGGACAGGCCTGCCCATCTGAAAATTGCTACTTCCAGCAGGATAGCATGCCATGTCACAAAGTATGTGCATTGTCTCAACCTGGTTTCACAATGAGTGTTCTTCAATGGCCTCCACAGTCACTAGATATTAATCCTTTAGGACCACTTTGTGATGTGGCAGAGTGGGAGTTTTGCGTGATGGTTTATTGTCAAAATAGACCAGGTTTTCATGCCACAATTCTTTTTTTTTTTTGGTGCAAAGGGGGATGCTAAACCGCATTACAAATGTGCATTTCAGCACTATATGAATGTGCAACATAATTAATATTTTATCTGTTTTTCATATATAGGGATGTAAAAATGTGAAAGCTGTGGAGAAGTCTATAAAGGTTCAGCCCAGTACTAACGTAGCAAAACTTCAAATTTTCAGTGTGGATGAAGATAAGGCTACTCAAATTAAACACGAGGATGAGATTGAATGGATTGTTGGTGACACAATGCAGAATTTGATCTTTAAAATGTATGATGAGGGGGAGAGAGAAATTGACATCTCTTCACTACTTGCAGAAAAAATCAAGGTATGTCAAGTACTGTGTTCTATTAAGGGTTATTGATTTGCACATGCTTGTTAAGGGAGGTACTGTTACATAACTGAGTGATAACTATAGACATGTCTTGGTTGGCAGTGATAGGAATATGTCTGTGGAGAGATCAAAATGGACAGAAATAGATTGTTCATGACATACTTTACCTATAATACAAAGCTAGACTGCAGACATCATGGGAAATGTTGCTAAAATGCTCAGCTAGCCATCAAGCTGGATAAGCATCATAAGATACATGATGAACAAAAATGCAGTGCCACAATTACTCATTAAAGGACCACTATAGTGCCAGGAAAACAAACTATAGGGTCCCCCCCAACCCTCAGGGTCCTACTCCCGGCTGAAGGGGTTAATCACTTACCTTTCTCCAGCGCCGGGAAATCTCCTCTCTCTTTCGACGTCAGTGCTGAATGCGAATGCGCGGCAAGAGTCGCGCGCGCATTCAATCAATCTATAGGAAAGCATTTCTCAATGATTCCTATGGACGTCAGCGTCTTCTCACTGTGATTTTAACCGTGAGAAGCGCGGAAGCACCTCTAGCGGCTGTCCGTGAGACAGCCACTAGAGGCTGAATTAACCCTAAAGTAAACATAGCAGTTTCTCTGAAACTATGTTTACAGCTGCAGGGTTAATCCTAGATTGACCTGGCACCCAGACCACTTCATTGAGCTGAAGTGGTCTGAGTGCCTATAGTGGTCCTTTAAAATTACAACTCCCAATATACTCATCCAAATAATATGCGTTATAGTCTTTGTGAATTTGATGATACCCATGACCTAAAACAAATTAGCTGCCTTATGTGATCTCCCTGTTGCATTGTTGGTATACTTGTCATGTTTTAGAATTTATTTATTTTTTAAATGTATTTTTTTTTTTTTTTTTATTATCTCACATCACAGAGATACAGAGTGCAGAAGGTTGTACAGCAATTGTCACTGTATAAGCAATGGTATATGATTATAAAAGTGTGATGTGAGAATTTTTATATTTTTGTAATTAGTTGAGTAAACCTCTGAGAAGGCTCTTGAAATGACTTTATAGTGAGTGCTTGTCAAACATAATGGTTTATTGAGAATAATACATATATATATCTCCACAGAAAAAACAGCTAAGTCAAAAGGATGATAGACTATACGTTAAAGCACTTTGTGAGAAGTAGCGCTGAATGGCATGATTCAAGAGAGTCTTAGTCTATGCCCTCCAAGGGCAAAACAAAGTCCTGCAATGGAAAGAGATGCTCCAGGCATAATGGCAGCACAATTATTAGATGATGTGGTATCTCATTGTGGAGACAAGAGAGGCCCCGGGATGTTGGCAAAATCCCCCTTAGAACTTCAGACTCCCAGGGAATTCCAAAATATGTCCCTGGGGCTTTTTCAAATATGGGGGGCAATAGTCTTTGCATCTCCGGTTGAGCCCATTCTGGAGCCAGATTTACAGCCGCATGCTGGGCACTAAACAATGGATTCTGTGGTGAGTTGTCACTCTGCATTCGCAGAGCGGATTGTTGCAATTGAGTAGTCCGCTTTACCCAAAAGTCATCAAAGATTGTTTCTAGCTTGGACATAGCAAGAGATTTCTCACTGTAGGAATCGGGGGTGCAAACTGTGTCAGCCATGTTAAGTGTGTCACTGTGTCTTCTGCTTGTTTTGGGTGTCAGCACCATGTGACCCTATTGCAGCAGGGAAGCCTCCAAGGTGTAGACCAGAATCACCCAAACCAGTCCAAAGAGGAAGCACCAGATAGCTCAAATATTACTACGAGGGAGATTGTTTTACTCATCAGGGTGCTCAAGGCTTCAATTCAAGCAATCAGTTCTCCAGCCGCGTCTCCACAGAGATTAGTCCGTTACCGTTGATATCGAGCCCTGTTTAGGCTATAGGCCTTTTGAAGGCTACTGGAATTGCTGATGGGGTAAAAATCGGTTAGGCAACCATGATAAAGTATGCAATATTGCGTAGCTCACTCAGGACCTGTTTTTCTGGCATGGCAGTCTGACCACGCCGCTCATGTTTGAGATATTTATGTTAATTTGATAAATATGTCAATCATACTACATATGATAAAGAACCGTCTTGTGTGTTACTTCACAAAGAACACCGAAAACCAAAAATTGAATAAATCAGTGGTTCTCAAACCAGTCCTCATGGCCCACCAACAGTCCAGGATTTATGTATTTTCCTGTTTTATTCCAATGGAGATACTAAGAAAACCTGGACTGTTGGTGGGTCTTGAGGACTGGTTTGGGAAACGCTGATCTAGATTATATAAAGCACAGACACCAACATAAAAATACGTATATCCAATATTTATAATATGGACATCAAAATGAAAGGTGGGAACCTTTCTGTGTATTGTTACAGGATAAGTGGTCGCTGTATATTAAAAATAAACTTTGCCTAGTGTAATATCATTTGAACCATGAAGAAAAATAAGTGTATAATGCACACACAAAATTGGATAGTGCTTCACACAATTAAATGCAAACCGCATTGTAACAAACACTAGTTACAGTACATTGTATCCTATGTTCCTATGTTTAGTGGTTAGCATACTGAGATTGCAGCATCATCTGAGTCTACTGCATCAGTGCGCTACCATCTCTTACCTGACATTGTTCCTACAGCTATCATAGTTAGAAATAGCTTTTAGTAACTACTAGTTACATTCTATCTTCTGTTTATTGGTTACTTTCAGCTGAGCATGCGGATATTGCAGCATCATAAGATTCTATTGCATCTGTGCAGTACTTTTGTTGTGGACAGTTGTTGTTGTCCTCGTTCTGCTAACCGTAATTGTGTTTTTATTACACCACTTATTGCGTTTATTGATATTTATTAAAGGTTAAGTTTTCTAGTTTAACAACTATTTATTTTCATTCTCAGGGAACACTGTAGTTTTTTAATCTTTTTTTTTTTCTTGCATTTTTGAAGTTAAAATCCAAATCCAACGGGTTTCATCTTGAAACAGACTTCTTCAGGGATACCCTTTCAAGATGAAACGCATAGGATTTTGATTTTACCTTTGTTTTTTAAGTTGAGAAAGCATCCAGTAGTGACATGTAGCGCGTTCCCAGTTTCATTCAGATTGTTTTTATTTGTTCCTCGTCCCTTCTCTTTTTTTGATGCCCAGAGCAGAGATGTTCGTTACAGCTCCTATCACTGCTACTTATTATGGTGGCAATACAGGGGTCCAGACCTGGGGGGAAAAGTGTGGGAACTCACCCAAGAGTTCCACCAGCTCAACATTGTTGAAGGACCCTGTGTTTGTTTTGCTCAGTGCAAGTGATTTTAATGACACGCATTATGCTGGTGCCTTGTCTGTGATGTCCTCATAAGTGGGATACCAAAGAAGAAAATTGGACAGGGCTGGCATGTGTTTAGAATTGGTTGTTTGAGGTAAAGTGTGTGTGTGTGTAAAAAACTCTGTGTGTGTTGCCTACTATGTGTAGCTATGGGCTGTAGTGTGTGTGTGTTTGCATATGTATAGAAGCAGTTTGTGTGTGCTGACAGGGCTGGTAGTATGTGTATAGGGTCTGAAGAGTGTGTGTGTGTGCATTGGGGTTGCATTTTGTGTTTGTATCAATGAGCTGTATTGTGTGTGTGTGTGTGTGTATGTGTATATATATATATATATATATATATATATATATGCACACATAGGTTTTGAAGTGTCTGTGCATAAGGGGGTAGTGTATTGCATTTTTGTGAGGAAGAGTACTGTGTATTTGGGGGAGTGTACAGTGTGTGGGTGATGTACTGTACTGTGTTGTGTGGATGTATTGATTGCGTGTGATGGTTTACTGTACATGAGAGTGCACTTGTGGGAGTGTAGAGGGTGGGATAGGGAGGGTCTTTATTATTATATTTAAAAAATAAATAAAAATATCCCCTACCCCCCTGTTAACTTGCAGGTACACACAAGCTCTCACTGACACACAAACACTGACCCATATACACAGACTTACCCATGTGGACATACACAAACTCACTGTCACTGCAACACTCCCAATGTAAGGACTCCACAGTCAAAATATTAACTGTCAGGTTTTTGGATATTTTACTAGCCAGTAAACACTTTTGGCTTGTTTTTGGTTTCATACAGCCTGATTATGGACTAGGCAGTCGAGACCTATGCCTAATCCTTAACTAGAGTGGGGAACCCAACTGAGGTCTTAAACATAAGGAAGCAATGAACAGCTGGGGGGAAGAGGGGTCTGGCCTGTTGCCTGGGAAATGCCCTTCTTGAACTCCTTAAACAGCAACCAGTCGCAGCATGACACACACACTGACTCATACAAACGCAAACAGACCCATACACACACAGACTGAGCGATACAAAAACATACAGACTCTCTTATACACACAGACTGTTCCTTACATACAGAGACAAACCCATCCATACACATAGACTGACCCATACACACACACACACACTCAGACCTATACAAACACAGGCTGAACCTTACATACACACATGTTCACAATATTCTTTTACATGTCAGGTTTAAGGGGAAAGGGCCACTGCACCCAGACCACTTCAATAGGATAAAGTAATTTGGGTGCCACTAGTGTTGAAAAAAATTAAGTTTCTATGTATGTTGTGTTAGTCGGGTTTTTAGACTAAGGCCTTAAAGTTGTGAGAAAAGGTGGAAACTAAATTTCTTTATATGTTCTATTAGCTGGGTTTCTGGTCGAGGCCTACGGAAATTAAATATGTACTGTTCTGCTTTAAAATAGTTAACCTGTTTTTCTTCTGTATGTTGCATATTCTGCAAACACACACAATGGTAAATTATCCTCTTGTGTAGAGCTACTGAGTACTCTGGTGCTTTATAAATAAATTGAAATTCTCACTTTGTAAATATAAGTGATTAATAATGCACTAGCATGCAGTGCTTGCAATGAAAACTATATATCTAATTATTATAAGAAGGAAAACTGGAATCTCTCTGTGTTTCACCGCTCAGGCGGCTCTTCAAGTACTTAGGGCAGTACTTGAAGTATTGTAGTTCTAGAAGTCATAGGTATGCAGAGTTAAGCCCCGACGCGTGTTTCGCCGGTCAGGCGGCTCTTCAAGTCTCCTTGAGAGAAGCCAGAGCTACAAACGCAGGGTTTACTTCAATTTATCTTATCCTTAATGGTGGTGAACATTAGATTAGCAGACAGCATATCGATACAGAATAGGTACCCTCGAAAGCACAGTTTGTAATTTTCTGAATAGATTCATCACAGCGCTATTTGGGGAGATATATTTTTAATCAGGTTTGTTTCCTTGCTAAAACTACCATTGGGCATAGGTAGATTTTTCTGCTCAAATTAGAGCTTTCGTAATAGCTAGTATAGCAACCCACTTCAGGGACAATTGCTACATTAGTATCTAGTTGCAAATACTTACACTTTGCTACACTTACTCGTCTTGATACTGTTGTTATTGCAGACTGTCAGTTTTTGTTTTTCTGGCATTCTGACTACCATCACAAGATTACGAATATTTTTCTACCTCTATACAGGTGCTACTTGAAAAATGAGAATATCGTGCAAAAGTTAATTTATTTCAGTAATGCAACGTAAAAGGGGAAGCTAATATATGAGATTGACGCATTACATGCAAAGCAAGATAGTTCAAGCCATGATTTGTCATAAGTGCGATGATTATGGCTTACAGCGCATGAAAACCCCAAATCCACAATCTCAGTAAATTAGAATATTACATGCAATCAATAAAACAAGGAGTGTACATAGAACAGTATCGTACCTCTGAAAAGTGTAAGCATGCATTTGGACTCAGTACTTGGTTTGGGCCCCTTTTGCAGCAGTTACTGCCTCAATGCGGCATGGTATGAAAGCTATCAGCCATAACTTTCTATTAATGTGCTTTGATACAGCACTTTGGGAACATCCAACTTCCTTCGCAATTACCTTTTGAGGCTTTCCCTTCTTATGGAGGGTGTCAATGATGGTTTTCTGCACAACTGTCAGGTCAGCAGTCTCCCCCTGATTGTGATTCCTACTGAACCAGACTGAGAGACCATTTAAAGGCTCAGCAACCTTTTGCAGGTGTTATGGCTTACTTGAGAATAAACACAAGGACGTATATATAAAAACCCAAAGGTGATATATACAGATAGAGGGTGGTTGGAAACAATACAACCTGAATATGGCTGAAAATGAACGTGAAATCTATAAAATAGCAAAATACAAAATATAGTGAAGTAAGTTAGGCAAAAATGGATTTGCACGTGGTAGAGAACTTACAAGAAGGGAGTAGTAATCACGCCTGTCACCCTGTCAGGGTACTTTCCACATTGAAGGTCGAATATATATGGCGAGGACTGACAATATCACTTTTTCTTCAGCTCAGGAATAAAATATCCCTTTTTCCTTCAGCTCAGGAACAAAAGAAAAAATATAGATAGTGCAGATTGTATAAAAATAACAAGATTAATTCCAAATATTGCACTTACAAGAAATCGGAAGTTAGACAGCATATCTCCATAATTAAGTAATGGCCAGGTCTCCAGATGAAAGTAGAGAGAGATCCCAAAATGGAGGTACACAAAATTAAAAAAATAAAATTAAATAAATAAAAATAACAAATGGACTATATTAACAGCTGTATGTTAGCATAAAAAGTCCAAAAGTAGTATCCAACGCGTTTCGTCACTGTGGTGACTTCCTCAGGGATATAGTGATATTGTCAGTCCTCGCCATATATATTCGACCTTCAATGTGGAAAGTACCCTGACAGGGGTGTGATTACTACTCCCTTCTTGTAAGTTCTCTACCACGTGCAAATCCATTTTTGCCTAACTTACTTCACTATATTTTGTATTTTGCTATTTTATAGATTTCACGTTCATTTTCAGCCATATTCAGGTTGTATTGTTTCCAACCACCCTCTATCTGTATATATCACCTTTGGGTTTTTATATATACGTCCTTGTGTTTATTCTTTATAGTGTGTGTGAGGTACACTTCTCTGAGGGTGTGTTCTTTTAGTGTATCATATAGTAAGCATATCCTTTTTTGTATCGTTATGGCTTACTTGGCTGATTAGAGTGGGACACTGTGAGCCTAGAATATTGAACCTTTTCACAATATTCTAATTTACTGAGATTGGGGATTTGGGGTTTTCATGAGCTGTAAGCCATAATCATGGCATTTATGACAAATCACGGCTTGAACTATCTTACTTTGCATGTAATGCGTCTATCTCATATATTAGTTTCCCCATTTACGTTGCATTACTGAAATAAATGAACTTTTGCACTATATTCTAATTTTTCGAGTATCACCTGTATACCTAGCAGGAAATTTAACTTATTGATCTCCAATTCAGTGATCAATTGGTCGATAACTCTGTATGTATTATTTTTTTTCTCTTTTTCTTCTCACTTTTCCTTTATATTAAATTGACTATATTAGGTTCATTCTTATTTGGGTTTACTTTTCACACTATTTTACTTTGTAATAAAATGTATTTTTAATTAATATATTAAATCTTACGTTTTAGAGATTATTGTATCGTAGGGCAAGTTCCACTATTATATACATATTTAATTATTACAAGTAAATTTTTGCTGTTTTTTTGTAACCGTTACATAGGTTAACTGGACACCTCATGTTTGCATGGAAAGCTTGATCGAAGGTCGATTACCCGATGTTGAAGTAGGAACTTCAGTGAAGGACATTCGATACTGCCAAGTGTCCTTTCATGATGAACGCGTTTCTTTGGAAAGTGCTTTTACAGTCAAGTATGTATTAAAATGGTATAATGACTTATCGGATAACATGAGTATAGTTATTTTTCAATAAATAAAAAGGTAGCCATGAGGTAGTTAAGAGGTGCTAGATAGCTATCCCATGGGTACATGCATCATACAATTATTGCCAATTTTAGACACTGCTGTTGAGGAAGGGGTTATCAGTAGATCATTGGCAGAAGAGTTGGATAGAAAGATAGATTTACCTCCTGCACCAGATAAATCTATCTTTCATCACTTACCAAAGACTATTTGTTATGATGCCTTTAGTCTCTGACACAGGGTATTTTAGTGAGGGGGTTTCTAAATTTGATAGATTTTTATCTTCAACTATTAATGTTGAGACTTTTTAGTTATCTCAGAGATACCAAGCACTTGTTGTCTACGATCCATGATGTTAAGTGCAACAGAATTTACAAGTTTGTGACCATGGATGTGGTTTTGGTGTATTCTTCTATACCACAAGATAAAGGCTTGATATCCTTTAACCCCTTAAGGACACATGAGATGTGTGACATGTGATGAATCCCTTTTATTCCAGAAGTTTGGTCCTTAAGGGGTTAAACTCCACAAGATTAAATCTTATGGCTCTTCTTCACCTCCAAAAAAACATCATATTAGATATGGTACAATACTTTCTTGAACACTTTTTTCAGTTTAGCAGAAGTTCACTGTTTCCAGAAACATAGGATTTTAATGGGGGTTTAATTTGCGCACAGATTTTAAGAGTAGATTTTTGACTTGGGGCAATCCTTCATGGATGGCTGAGAGGGTTTTTGAGCAATCGCTTAAATCAGATAGGGATCTATGTTGAATATTATTTAGCGTAACCCAAAAAAAGAAAAAAGTACTGCCACCGGATGATGGGGGACAGGTTGTGTCCAGCAACCCATACAGTAAACAGTTCAATAAAGTTAAGTAGATTGACAAAAATCTATATATTCTTCAGGGTCATAACAGATTAGCTCCTGTTTTACAAAAGGAGATCGGTGCTGGGATTGGCTAAGGAAATGAAAGGTTTGAGAGAAGGCAGAGGCGGGGGGAGCCATAGTGTTAGAGTACAGGTTTGTATTCCTAACACTATACTATCCTTTTACGCTAAAGCTGGTTCTGTGTTTAGTGCTTAGTTCGTTGCTTAGGGATACCTTTAATAATATTTGTGAAAATTATGTTGTATTTGCATTCTTGCTAGAAATGTTTTTTTTCCTCATACTTTGTTTCAGACCTATTGCTGATGAACCAAAACATTTAAAATGCACACTCAATGGGACTGATATAGTTCAGATGGGAGAAGAACTGCAAAGTGAGATAGGTACTCTCTACTCTTTTCAGATGTTTTTAAAAAAAGTTATCTGACAGATGACTTGTCAGGACAGTATAAAGTGATTTGCCCAATTAGTAGGTTACTAGCCAAATGAAACCAGATATATATCTTTGTAATTGCTAGAAATTCTGTTATATGTTTGATAGAGGTGAATTCATCTAAACCTCAAAACTGTTGTTTGTTTAATTACACCTAATACAGGTTTCTAAACATTGTTATTAGTGTGTTTTATTTGTTCTGTGTACTGACATATTTTAAATTACATTATAGTTGCTAATTATATATAGTTAATTTGTTCACTCCCTTTTAGTACACTTAAAGGAGCACTATAATGTCAGTAATACAAACATATATATTAATGGGACTATGTTGCTGGAATGCCCCCCTCTCTCTGGAGATTAAAGGTGATTTTACTCATCTTTTCTTCTACGTGCCAGTCTTGCCATGACTGGCCCCACCTCTGTGGCTGAGATAATACATTTTTCCTATAGGAAAGCATTGGAAGACTATTGTGCATGCGCAGCAAAACATCACACTGTGCCAATCAGCATCTCCTTATAGAGATGCATTGAATCACTTCTCTATGGAGAACGTTTAGCACTGACACAGGAAGCACCTCTACCTCTAGTGGTCGTATGAGTGACTGCCACTAGAGGTGTAACTAGCCAGCAAAGTAAATTGTGCCTTTTCTCTGAAAAGGCAGTGTTTACAGTGCTAAGGCTGTAGGGACATGCTATAGAAACCAGATAGTGACTATAGTGTCCCTTTAACCCTTTTACAGTCAAATGCATGATTACCCCCTTTATGTTCAGATACCATGTTGATTTTGCCACTCTCCATTTTAAGCCCATATACCTTAATCTAAGAGTGGCCTAAGGCGAGATTCCCAGCTGTTGCATAACTAAAATTCCCATGATTCCCTATTATTATTATTGACATGTATATATAGTCAACAGATTCCGTAGCGCTTTACAATATTATGAGAGGGGGGGATTTAACTATAAATAGGACAATTACAAGAAAACTTACAGGAACGATAGGTTGAAGAGGACCCTGCTCAAACAAGTTTACAGTCTATAGGAGGTGGGGTGTTAAACACATTAGGACATTTAATAAATATTAATTGATTTATATATGACCAGGTTTGTGACACATATCTTCCAACTATTTATTGTATTATTTTCAAACAAGCAATCTCAATAATAACATAGATACTAACACATGCCAACAGGTGCAGACAGCACAAAGTGCAATCCTTGATTTCCGTCCCCAAAGACTGAAACAATGGTGGGCTGGCTACCAGTTATTTGAGGATTATTTGGCACTCTGATGCCTGCATCCAACACTAAAATATAGAAATTGGTGAGATATCTCCTGGAACTCCAAAAGCAATACACAAAATTTACTTTCCTTCTACATAACCTGTGCTTCCAAAAAGGTTATGCCCAGTACCCATAGCTCTCCTGGGAGACTGTAGGCCAAACTAACGTGTACATTTTTAGATTAAAAAAAAAAACCCACTCCCATCCTAACACTCCAACAAATCAAACAAATATACTGACCTCAATGTTCCTTTTTTTGCATACTTTCAAATCCTATACTTGATAAGCAGAATCATTCCACATCTAAGCCAAGAAGATTTGGAATACCCCACAGACTATGATTTTACACAACCGACAATCTCAAACTATTCAATTAGTTCCCTCTACTCACAACTACACATTCGGGCTTATCGAGATGGATAACACATTTCCCAAAACTAGCATGAAACACTCATAACAATGACAGTCAAACTGAACAATTACTCCCAATTAATGTAACAAAAAAGGATTCACAGTGCTGTGTACAAAAATACAGAAATAAATGACATACATAAGCACAGATAACAAATTGCAAAACAGTCCATCAAATAAAATAGGAGAAAACACAAGAAATCCTTAAATATATTAACACCTTATATATAATTATTGTGGGAGATTCAGATGTACAGGTCTACAAGTAGTTTTTGAAAAAGGAAATCTCAGCTTTAAGTTGTAATTTAGTGGGGATATACTTTTTGGGGCTAAATCTACTGTAAACCCTAACAATATTCATGTTTTTCTTGCGGTAGAACACTTCCTCACCTCTATATTTTTATATTATTTATCATTTTTGTTCAATAAGTGTCTTTTAAGGTTTTATTAGACATAACATGAGACAATACAGAATAAGAGAGATACTAAAATAATCTATTACAAAGATAATAAAGGGTGTATGTGTTTGCAGTTAAGGAGTTATGGTACATCAGTAATATAAGTAAAACATACAAGAATTCATCTCTAAATTAGAAATTTATTGAACCATAAGATTGATCCCAGTATAGCTTGGGTATAGAGCATTTTAATATATATGAAATTAAATATACAAAATGTTGTATCCAGTGAAACTGTTAATAACTATTTTTATTTTATCTTCTTTTTATAGAATTAATGCTCACAGACCAACATGGGAATAAAATAGAATCTCTGTCCGCTTCCTACGTAAATTCACTGGGAGTTTCAGGAAATAATCTTGACAAAACTGATTTAAAAATTACTTACCAGGTATGTAATTTTAACTATATTGTTTAACTGCAATATGAATGGTAGGCAATATTTGCATGAATATAATGCATTGCGAGCATTATTGGTGTAAGAGCTTTATGAGGCATGTATTCCACAACATCTGGAGTGCCGATGGTTGCCTATACCTGGGCTAGGTCATGATAGTTATTTTAAGGCTCATGGGGCGTACAACCATAATACCATAATGATAAACATATTTTGTTAAACTTTTCTATTTGTTTTAATATTTTTAAACTTTCACCACCACCTTATTGCCAGTCAGTCTTAACTAACCTGAGCACCTTTTATTTAAAGCCATTTACCACCATATCCTTCCTCTGAATTGACCCTGAGGATGACTTTTGCCCCAGTGCTTTATAACACCTCAACAGTAAATATACAGAAATAACTTGAATGGGAGGACAGGAGTCCGTACACGCTGCTCCTCTCCTGGAAAGCTGATAGGAGTTGCGCTCGCGCTGCCCACATTTATTCTTACCTTGCTTCCCGCGCTTTTCTTGCTCACGGCCTGAATCCAATCCACAGCCAGCTCCCAGCAACAGCACTGTCACCACTTCTGCCTGTCTCACTCTGCCCAACAACATAACATGGGGTCACGAACATCACCTGACTTTTAAACTTTATACCAAAAGCAGCTGTAATCCTTTATTGCCACCATACATGTATGCCATAGTGCTTAATGCCTGTGGCATTTATTTTTTGGTTTATTGGTTGTATGTCCTTTAGGATTAGGATCACATAGATACACAACATTTTGTACTTGATACATTTGTATGAATGTGTATATTAGATGCAGATCTGTCAGCTTATTCAGTTTTCATGTCTGTATTGCCTTATCTTCATGAAACCTAGACGTGCAATGATGATTTAACAGACATAACTACTTATTTTCTTGCATCAGTATAGACATTCTTGTACAGATGCAAGAAAATTTAAAAAAAAGTAGTTATGCCTGTTAAATAATCATTGCACGACTAGGGAATGAAAACAGTAAAGAAGGAGAATTTATTTAAAAGAAGAAAAACTACCACAACAAGAGGACATACTCTTAAATTAGAGGAGCAAAGGTTTAAAAATATCAAGTATTACTTTACTGAGAGGGTAGTGGATGCATGGAATATCCTTTCAGCTGAAATGGTAAAAGTAACACAGTGAGGGAGTTTAAGCATGCGTAGAATAGGCACAAGGCTATCCTAGATATAAGATAAGGCCATTGACTAATGTTTCTATGTTTCAGAGGGTCTCTTGTGGAATCATATTCCTTAGGAATTGACCACAACTATTCAACTAAATAGTAGAATAGAGAGCTGTGCCACTCTATATTGTTGAACATAATATTTTTGTACTGTGCATTCGTTTTTCTGTTAACATTATTTTGTGAACTGCCTGAATACCTTATTTTTATGTAGAATTTTGTTAAAACCTAATGTTCTTTAACAGTTTTTGACAAAAATTTAATAACACAAAAATATGCATATGTATATGTTTTTAAAGGACAGACATTGCTTAAACTGTTGAAGATGGGGACCAAAAAAAAAACACATTCTTCACAGTTTTGCCTATAATAATTTTTAGACAAAACAAAATGGTCCAGGCACTCAGTGTGTGTGAGTCAGGCAGATTTATTGGAAAATGCAGTAAATCTGCCTGATTCAGTGGTGTATTTAGGATTTGTGCTGCCCTAGGCAGGACGGTGCCTCCCTAGGAGAGCTGGAGTGGATTGCTTACCTGTGGTCCAGTGGGGCTGCTGGTCGGGCAGGCCGAGTAGGTGGTGAGGGAGCTTTAATCTCCCTGCTCAGCTCCCTCGCGTGCCGTTTAGTGATGCTGTGAGCCGGTCTGATGTCATATTCCGGCTCCCGGCTTCATTAAGCGTTGTGGAGGGAGCTGAGCAGGAAGAGCTTAGGTGAGCATGTTCCCTCGCTGCACGCCTCGCCGGCCAGCTCTTGAGCCATCCAGGACACGAGGCAAACAAGGGATCTGCCCGGGCGTTTGGGGACAGCTTTTTTTTGCCTTGTTTGCCTCGTGTAAGATACGTCCCTGGCCTGATTCACACACCTTACGTGCCTGGACCATTTTGTTTTGTCTACTATTGACCAAGGTACAGTCAACTTTAGGTCCAGCTAAGCACTGCGAATATGGAGGGAGTGCATAAAACCTCTTGGTTCTACAGTATAATAATTTTTACACATCAAAAGAAAGGAACTTAAAATAGATTAACTTCTCATTCCTGATTGTTAAATGACTCATGTTGATATCTGCATCTCCCTGGTGCAAGCAGGTATTTAACCTTGCTTGCACCAAACCTATAGGATGTTCCATGCAATGCCATGCCAACAGCCTTTAAGCTCACTATTTTCTAGACACCATGCAGAGTCCTAATGTTATAAAGAGTTTAAGAGACATTGCAAATCAAAACATAGTGATAAAAGGAATATATTGGAAGGACATTTTTAAAGCACCAAAGTGGTTTAGCTAAAATAACAACAAAAATAGCAAAATAGGCTACCAGCTTGAAAAAGTGTGGCCTATTTACATAATTGCAAACCATGAAAAAAGGTTTCATGGCATAGAATTTTTGAAGGAGTGCTTTCAGAGTGCCATTGATATCATTTCTCCAGCACAATGCAAAGACATTTCAAAAGAACATTTGCCAGGTGTGACATTTGCAAGGCTTGTGGAATATCTTTCTGCAGATGTTTTTGACACTTTCAGAATTAAATGCAGTTTGTTTGTGTTCTGTAGGCATGAATGAAAGTACAGATGCATTAGACACCACTCAAGTGGCAATTTGTCTCATGATGTTACTGCATATATTGTAATTGTGTAGGAAACTGGCTATTTCGGTAGCTCACAAGAACCCTCCAGCTTCTGATATACACACATCACTTGACCTAAACTTTTAACAGAGCACAATACCATTAGGAACACACATTTGTATTTATAACGCTATAGCGTTCATTTAAGTAATAATGTATCACAAAATAAAGTTTATTTATTTGACATACCTTTTTTTCTTGTAACAGGAAAACACAAACACCATGAAAGTCACAGGAGTAAGGTTTCATGTGGGACCACCAGGAGAGAGAGAACTCTGCTTTGCATGGCGTTCTTTTTCAAGTTACATAAAGTTAAACCTTGTTGCTGGTATTCCGGCGAAGCTTCTTCTGCTAGACTGGCCAACAACAGGGGTAAGATTGAGTATTCATTGAGAATACAAAGTGATGCATGCCAATAAGCTGGTGTTGTTCTGGTCACTATAATGCCTCTTTAATCTAATGTGATTTAATATTTTTCGTTATATGAATAAGTTTATGTGGCTGTGTATTAGTATATTTTTTGCGTGGTTCACAAAAACAAATTTACAAGAGCTGAAGCGATTTTTATGTTTTGACTGACCCGTTACTTAACTGCTTAATGTTTTAAGTCTTTCATTCACTAACAGTTAACTGAATGCAACTCAGTTGCTCATGAGTCATGGCAAAAATTGTTCAGCAAGAAAAAGCTGACTATCATATAACATTGCTTCACACTAACGGCAACCTTCATCTGGACGTATTGTTCCTTTGTTTAGATGAAGATTGCCGTTAGTGTGCATACATTTATGAAGCAATGTTGTATGACAGTCAGCTATGACTCATGAGCAACTGTTTTTGAATGGTTTGACATCTTACCTGTGGTCCACTGGGCAGGACTCCCCAACTTCCAATAGCATTGCAAAAGAGAGCCGGGAGTTCCTAAGCAGCTAACACACTGACCTAAGCCCTTCATTGCAAGACTTCGCTCAGGACAACTAACAGTAGTTGACACTTAACAAATTCTGGTTATCCTGCATTAATAATAGAAGCAGTGAGCAGCTTCAAAGTTTGACTACTTGCAGTAGAGTGATATCAGGGCACCCTTAGCACCATGGCCACTACAGTTTGCGGTCGTGGTTATTGTGCTTGGAGTCTTACTCTAAGCAACTTCAACCTCTAGCAAATTCTACTGTTTAATGTTACATTATTTTAAAAGTATTGTCAATAAAACTGTTTTTAATGTAAAGTGCTGTTTGTAATGTAAATATGTTGTTTCAGTCAATTACTGCAGTCAGTGGGAAGCCAATGGAAAAGCCGCTAATCATTCAACTCTGTGACAATTGGGGCAATCTGTCTCCAGAACCAAATGTAAAAATTGCAGTGGCTAAGGACAACACAATTAAGGTAAGGTTCTGACTATTTTCTAACGTAGATTGACAACGCTACCCATTAAATAGTCTAAATTAAGTTGGGACTCTATAAGCAATAAACATGTTTTAGAGACTAATATACGTATGTCTTGCACAGTGGGCATGATTCTGTCAGAACGTCTCCAGAGTTAACCTCAGGTGTCTGCTTTTTTTGATTTACCATTCGGTTTAACATTTTTTTCTTTAACTGTTTTTAGGGTTGACCTGAAATGTCTGGGTTTTTTTTTGTTGTTGTTTTTTTTAGCATCTATATTTAATCTGAGAGAAAGTGAGGCTCTGTGATTAAAAGAGCATTGCTGTGTAAACCCAGTATCAAAAACTGTTCATTTGGTCAGAGGGGACAGGCTTTACTAGGGTAAAAAAGAAAGACTCACATATAACTGAATGGCAGTCCAGGTCAAATTAAAGGACCACTCTTGGCACCCAGACCACTTCAGCTTAATGAAGTGGTCTGGGTGCCAGGTCCAGCTAGGCTTAACCCATTCTTTTATAAACATAGCAGTTTCAGAGAAACTGCTATGTTTATGAATGGGTTAAGCCTTCCCCCAATTCCTCTAGCGGCTGTCTCATTGAAAACAAGTATGTTTTCCTGGCAGTATAGTGGTCCTTTAAACTTTTTTTTTTTTTTTTTTTTTTAACAACACAGGAAAGGACTTACTTAGGAGTTCACACTGGTCTACTTTTAAGATTATCAGTGATATCTGTGTAAGTGTAGGTTCTTGTGTTATGTTTAAGTCCCATTCTCTTTTAAAGGAACACTATAGTGACAGGAATACAAACATGTATTCCTGTCAATATAGCAGTAATAACACTATTTGGGTCCCCAGTCCTCTTTTAACTATTGTTAAAGGTGAGTTTACTCACCTTTATTCCATCGTCACACAGGTCTGTTGCTGCTGGCTCTACCCCGTTTCGCCTCCATGACTGAGATCATCAAAATGACAATCTAAGCCAATCCAATGATTTCCCATTGGAAAGCGTTGGGAGGCTTTTGCTAATCCATGGCAAATGCCACACTGCACCAATCAGCATCTCCTCATAGAGATGCATTTAATTAATACATCTCTATGGGGAGCATTCAGCGCCTCCATGCAAAGAGTGAAGATGCTGAACATTGGTGCTGCACATTGTCTAGCACTGACCCAGGAAGCACCTCTTATGGCTGTCTGAGTGACTTAAAAAGTATGCTGGAGACTAGAGTGTCCCTTTTAAGACTAATTTTTGGTCTATTTTGTTTAATATCATTTCAACACTGTGTAATATTTTTTTCATTATTAAAATATTAATCTAATCCTGTGTTTGGGCTCTAATATCTGAATTCACAAACCCATAGAGACAATAATGTAATCAGGTTGCCAAACAATTTGTGTAAGGGATCGGTATATTTGCAGCATTTGCCTTCAAAGAACCATTAAAGTCATACAGACCACTTTATCTCAATAAAGTGGTTTGGATGCAGTGGTCCTTTAGTTTTAACCCTGCAATGTAAAACATTGCTGTTTAATAGAACCTGTAATGTTTACATTGCATGGTTAAACACATCTCTAGTGGTTTTCTTACAGGCAGCCACTAGAGGAGTTTCTGCTGCACTGACTGACTAAAACTTGACAAAGCACCGCATAGGTAAGCATTGAATTCAAACTAAATAGGTACACTATAGCTTTGGGAATACATGTTTGTATTCCTAATGCTTTAGTGTTCCTTTAAGTATAACTGGAACATAATTTGGGTAACCCAAGAAACCCTTACCAAAAGAGCTTGGATTGTGGCAGCAGAGTTAATCTGGGGTAGTGTAGAATTTCAGGATTCATTTGGTGTCACTTTAGGCCCTGGTAGAGGGATGAGGTAGCCAGACGCTGGGTGGTAATAACTCCTTCACGCACACAGTCTTCCCGACTGAAAAGCACTGGTGCATTAAGCCAAGCAGCCCGATTAACCAAGGACTAATGCAACAACTGTTTACAGGTTGCTGGTTGTTATGCTATAAATGTGGAATGGACACCTATTTAAAGTGTATAATAATGTTTTTTCAAAAAAATACAGAGGTATCTCTTTTTTCAGAATTGTTAAAATCTTGTTCTTGCCTGTGGTACATTGTTTATAACTTGTTAATAAGATTTCTATATTTATTTTGTACAGGTTAGCCAGCAGCATCATCAGCTGAAGACTAACAGTGAAGGCCAAATTAACATGGGTTTTTTCACATTTACAGCACCAAAGTAAGTGATAATAATTAAAGTGTGAATGCGTGGAGTACTGCATCTACGCTCACAATAGTAGTTTAATTTAAATTTAGAAAATAGATAAATAATTTTAATTGAAATGCCTAAACTAGGTTAGAACAATTTAATAACATTAAAGTGACACTCCAGGCACCAAGACAACTCCATCTAAATTACGTTGTTGTGGTACTGGAGTAACTCAAGGGGTTAAATCATTCTCAAGTGATTTAACCCCATAGTTGCCTGCCGCAGTGATGTCTACTCCACCCCTGGCAACATCAGGCTTCTGAATTTTTTTAAATTCAGGAAGTACAGGGCGCCGCCGGGTAGGGGTGCAGCTGATTGGCTGAGAGCAGTCAAATGATGCTGTAAGCCAATCATTGACTCTCCAGTCACAAAACAAGGTACAAGGTATGTTCCAAGCTTAACCTACATTGATCTTGGAATGCAGTAGTAATTACAGACCAATGTCCCTTAATACGTCCCTCAATGTACAGTCTGTCTTCCCCACGTTTGACAAAGGGACATGTAATCAGATAAATCATGTGGTTGGTGGTGCAGGTAATATAATGTTTAAAGGACTGAATTAAAGTGTGTCCTACTCTATCTTCTTGTAATAGATGTAGTAGTGGTTATTACACTTATGGTTTACATTTAGGTCTGACATTTGCTACTTACGCCTGTACCTATATTTAATGAAAGTGATGAGGGTGCAGAGCCTGACTTGCTAGCTGAGAGAGCGCATGTTGAATGAGCTCCCGGGCTCCACGATATATTAAAGCAATTTTCTCCATTCAAATATAAGATCTCGCTGCCACAAATGGGGTAATGCACAGTGGGGACACTGATTAACCGAACAATACCAGATTTAAAACTTCTGTGGCCCAGACCACCGGCATCTTACCTTTTGCGGCCTACATGTGACTCCGACTCTGGAGAGGTGGACACTCTCCTGGTGCAGACTCTTGTGAAACCTGGCCGACTTCTGCACTCTCCCCTCCCCCCTTTGGACCAGTGGGGGTCATCCTGGTCCCATGAGAGTCCCCCATCACATCTCACACATACCGACATTGAGAGTGGTAGGGCACCGAGGCGCACTTGATGGTTTGCGACCGCAGCAGAATCAGCAGCCAAGGCCCACATAGCAACCACACTGGCACAGTTCGATCTTATCTTTGCCCGATTCTGGACCACACTAGAGGCAAGACAGTCGAGTCAGCAGACAAAGGTACGGAGCAACTCTGAACCTACCTGCCCGCTCAAGACTGACCCACAACAGAGCCTGCCTGCACCCGGCCAGGTACACGGGATCTCCTCCTGCCAAGGGAACTCTGATCTGTTTACCACCCAAGACCCGACGACACTACCATAGAGCTCACAACAGTTAGGAGTAGGACCAGGAAACCAGGCCACAGAACTTTGACACCTATAACCCCCCAAAATAAACTTGTCCGTTGGGAGAACATGTGGTACTCAGATGCGGATGGGCCAACAGCACCTTCACAGCATGATTACCAACATCTGAAATGCCTTTTGATAGGAGCCGAGCGATCTACTTTCATATGGGAATTGGCTGACGGGCCCTAGATGCCCTTTGCTGCACAGTGGCACCCCAACGTTCATGGACCGCATCCCAGCCTCACAACTGCCCGGTGGACTCCTGATTTGCTTCTCTACTTATTAGCTACACAGTTATTCTCAGCCATTATCTCACTCAAAGCACAGTCTAGCATAGGTAATAGATCTTCTTTCTTTCTTTCTTTTTCTTCTTTTTTTTTTTTCTCTTCACTGTCCACATGCCTAGCTAGTCCCACATGTTTGCATATCTGATCAATAACCTCATAGTTAGACATGACTGAATCGTTTGATACTCACATGTATTTTTCCTATTCCTTAAAAATTGTGCACGATTGCCATGCTATTTCTTGTCTTTGCAATGTTTCCTGCAAATAAATAAATAATGAAAGCGATGAGATATTCCCTATTTCCAAACAAAATTAAAAGCAAATCATTCTACATTAAGAAAGATTATTCAAAATTAGAAAATATTAAAGACAGTTGCCAATCTTACCAGGAGTGGACGTCCCAGCACATTCACCCCAAGAAATTAAAAAAAAAAAACTAGAGTTACATCTCCGTTTTTACAGGCATTAGTTAGCATGTTTAATGTTAAAGGAACTCTATAGGGTTCTTTTGTACAAATTTGTATTTCTAACCCTATAGTGATAATACCACCATTTTGGTGGCTTGCCCCCCCTTAGCCCCTTAAAAGGTAATACACTTATTTTCAGCGCCTTGCCCCGGTCCGTTTCCTTGCTGACATCAACATAATTTTTTATTTTAGCCAATCCAATACTTCCCATAGGGAAAGCATTAGATTGGCTGAAATCAGCAAGGAGGCAGGGAAGGCATAACGCCAGCTTGGCCTATTAGCATCTCCTCATAGAGATGCATTGAATCAGTGCATCTCTATGAGGAAAGTTCAGAGTCTCCATGCAGAGCAGCACTGCCCCAGAAAGCACCTCCAGTGGCCATCTGAGGAGTGGCCAATGGAGGAGTCCCTAGGGGGCAATGTAAACACTGAAAAAGCAGTGTGTGCATGAAAATTCCTGCAGGGCATGATTACTCACCAGAACAACTACATTAAGCTGTAATTGTTCTGGTGACTTTAGTGTCCCTTTAAAGTTCATTACAGTACAATTAGAAAATTACTGAACAAGTATGGTTTGTTTGGAAGGGTTGCCAGGAGAAAGCCTCTTCTCTCTAAAATGAACATGTCAGCACAGCTTAGGTTTGCAAAGTTGCATCTAAGACTTCTGGAACAATGTCCTTTGGACAGATGAGACCAAAGTGGAGATGCTTAGCCATAATGCACAGAACCACGTTTGGCAAAAACCAAACACAGCATATCAGCACAAACACCTGTGACAGACCGCCTGGCACTCCGACCGAGTGCCTCCGCCAATCAATGCTCCTAGTGCTCACCGAGGAATTCCAGCACTCCACCAGACACCATAAGCACTGGAGACTCCACTTCCAGCGATGCAGCTTAGCTGGGGTCTCGCCATCCTTCACCCACCATGGACCCAAGACCGGGATCCAGCTTCCAGTGGACAGACCTCTCCTACTCCCAGAGACTGTACAGGAACAGCTCTTATAAGAGCTAGTGATTGTTATTCCTAGGGAGTATAGTGATATAGCAATCCACAAGATAGATACAGCTGTTTCCCCCACACATGAGAGGAGATTCTATATTGAGGGTAAGCAGGAACAGAATTTTAATGGAGGCACACTGGCCTTTTAAGCAAGTTTCCCAACAAGGGTGACACAGGTGCACCTTGTTGGGTACAGGGACACAAAGTGAATAAACCAATAAAAACAGAGTCATACAGTGAGACACCCCCATACACAAACAATAGAATCTCTGCTTTGTGCTTGGGAGATAATTGAATCAGGAACTGTACTAATCTAACCCAATTATCTCTGAGCACAGAAACACATACAATTTTATGAAACCCCCAAAAGTACCTTAAAACACATAAAACCCCATAAGTTACATCAGTTAGATCAGTTACCTCCCCTGATAGCCCCGATCTGTGTGAGCAACATATCCAAAAATCACCCAGATCGGTTCAGGAATTTCCTGAAAGTCATAGTTTTGACCGACCATGCACATGGTCCTATGCCCAAAACCGTTCCAGTGGGTCAAGTTTGGTAGTCTTTTACAGGTTTCCATGCAGGGCCCATAGTCTGTGGGCAAGCGGCTGGCAAGCAGGCCCCTCCAAGTACAAGTGGCGAGGTTACTTTCGCCACAACACCTGTCAAGCATAGTGGTGGAGGGGTCATGATTTGGGCTTGTTTTGACTTGGAAACTTTACAGTCATTGAGTCAACCATGAACTCCTCTGTATACCAAAGTATTCTAAAGTCAAATTTAAGGCTATCTGTCCGAAAGCTAGAGCTTGGCCGAAACTGGGTCATGCATCAGGACAATGATCCCAAGCACATCTGCAAATCTACAACAGAATGGCTGAAAAAGAAAAGAATCAAGGTGTCAATGGCCCAGTCAAAGTCCGGAGAGACCTCGATTTAAATGCTGTGGCGGGACCTTAAAGGGACACTATAGGCACCCAGACCACTTCAGCTCATTGAAGTGGTATTGGCGCATATTCCCAGGTCCCTTAACTCTGCAATAATTACGTTTGTGAGTTAATAGCCACTAGAGGGGCTTCCCGGTTGTTATGCAGACTTCCAGCGTCATCCGAAAACCCCATAAGAAAGCATTATATAATGCTTTCCTATGGGGTGAGTACTAAAGGATCACTATAGGGTCAGGAACACACACATGTATTCCTGACCCTATAGTGTTAAAACCACCATCTAGCCCCCCTGTGCCCCTCATGCCTCCATAAATATAGTAAAAATCTTACTGTATTCAAGCCTGAAACTGTAACTCTGAAGCTATCCCATGACTGTATATATGTAATACCAGTATACTGCAGGAAAAATCCCTTTAAATGGAACTGTCAATTAGCAGGATTTTTATTGACTAGTCTATAAATTAGTTTTTATGATTTTATTTTTTCCAAGTACTCTTACATTGTTTAATGTCTTTTGTTTAGTTATTTAGTATGTTATAAAAATATCCAATTCTTTTTTCTTTTTTTTTCTTTAGGGGGGAATACTCCTTGCAGTTTAAAGCGATGTATAACAAATGTACTTTGGAAAGCCATGTAGTAAAGTTAAATATCATCCCAGATCCTGAAAAACCTGTACGTGTTGTGGTTGAATTTCACTCTGGAGCTGAATTAGCAGCTGGAAATACATTTCCTGGTAAGTTCTCCATACAGGCACAATAATGCTCAGACTTTTTAAAATAAAGTTAGTAATTTTTTATTTATTTTTTATCCTTATTCAAACAAAAGTATTTTCATTGTACTGCATTATCGTCATAAAGGATTAAACAAAAGGTCCAATTTTAAAGGGACATACATTACTTTGAGACATCTGTCTCATCCAAAAGCTTTAGCTTTGAATGACACAGTTGCCTTACCATGCAATCTGCTTCTTCTTTCTTATGCTTTAAACACACGTTAGGGGGACACTGATCTAACTAATCAGTATCCTATCCCTAGAAATGCTGGAAAGGTGCATTGGGCATGTCTGACAGATTTACACATGTGTAGTTGAATGCTGTCTTCATCTTGCAACATCCTGATAGGAGGGGGAAAGGGTGTCTAATCAGTGGGATCATGCAGAGCTTTGGTGTGAGCTTTCTCTCTCTAGCTGGTGCACAATGATGCCCTGTTTCTGTCATTAATGGACTGGCCTGAAACTTTAGATGAGTAGCTAAGGGGACTAAGCAAAGTACCCTGGTTCAGAGGCATGCCTAACAGTGTAATATGACCAGGTTTATAGTATGTTTTAGAAATGTTTATTACATATTTTTCACAGTTAATCTTGCTTTATTTTTGTTTGTATATTTGTTTTAAAGTTTTTGCTTGCTGGTTTAAAAATTTTTAAGGTGATGCATGTCCTTTTTAAGTGTCCCATTAAGTTTTTAGAACCAGGGGACTGCTGGTAAGGAGGGACAGTTGTCCTTGCAACACTAATTATCTGCAGGCTAAAAGCAACTGGAGATGCACTAGGCTGTCTGTTGAGTACTGCTGTATTGGGAAGCAGGCAGGATTTGTTTAGTTTTTTTTTATATATATAAAGCACTGTGTGAGTTTGTATTCGCACTGATGGCAAACAATTTTAGTGATCTTCAGGCCTTTTGCAAGGTGACCACACTATCACGCTGCCAAACTATACAGAGTAATAATAATTTTTCACCAATGGTAATGAAAAAGAGAGGGTTTGTCACGGTTTGTGAAATAGCAATGAAATATCAAGAAACAAGATTGTTAATGAGAAAATACCTTTGTGAGATATATATATATATATATATTTTTTTTTTATTTTTTTTTTTTTCATTTAGATTTTGTGGTTCGTGTTGTCTCTGAAGATGACAAAATCATTAAGAATCTTAACCCAGTTGACTGCTCCATGAGAATGTGGAAGTATCAGACTCCTGGAGCAAAACCTCCAGCTAATGTGAGCTGTTCAGATATTGATGTTTGTGCAGGAAAAATAAGGAAATGTTTGTGTTTCATACCACGTTAGAAAAATTGTCATTTAATTATTATTTTTTTTTATTTTGTTTTCCTTAACGTGACATTTTATTTTCAATAGCTTAGGTGATGTTTCCCTGTAATTGTGCTAGCTTATTAACTGAACCCCACAAATTTGTGTAAAAGGTTGTATCTCAAAGAACATAAGCCCCCCTGGTGAACTAAATTGGTAATGTCCAAATGAGAGCAAATCCTTTTGTAAATACAAATTATAAATATTCATATTTAAATTTATATAATTCTTTTTTTTATTTTTAATTAGGCAACATCATTCCTTTGCAGCAAAGCCAGAGATGGTGATACGGATGGGTGCTTTTATTTCAGGTATGCAAGACTTTTATTTCCTTTCCCCGCATACTCAAAGGAATACACCACTCAAAAACATTTTAAACATATTCTATGTACAAACTTTAATAAAATGCAAATTTAAAAAAAAAATTTTTTTAACACTGAACAGATGGACAGTGCAGGGGATTCAAGGCATAATAAAAACTTCAATGAGTCTTCAACTGCACTGTTTGTCTTCCCAGCTCAGCATATATATTTACATTATTATACATTTACCCACATGCAGCTTTATGCACCTGGCATTGTCAGCCATTCAGTTTATCTAAACACAGAGCTTATTTTTAGAAATAATATCCAAGTTGGCACCAAGGAGATCTGTTAGTGTCAAACCATGGAGAAGTGCCATGAGACATCTGGCAGAAAAAAAAACCACTACAATAGGCTGTTGTGGCTATGGTGCTTAGAATAGCCCTGTCAGATAGAATAGATTTGCTGACCTATTGCATTTGTTTTTACTTTTTCAAGGGATAAAAGGATACCAGACCGCATTGGAAAATACCGTATCCAGTTTGTATTTATGGTTGAGAAGAACCTAACACTTTACAGTGAACAGGTTGGTCCATCTTGATTAAATAATATTTTAGATACTTGTCTTTAGTAAGGTGTTTTTCCTATTTATTTATTTATGTCAAATTTGTTTGCTTTCTGTGATAAAAATATAATGTTTTTCTCTTCTTTTGTTTAGTTTACGATAGATGTTGTTCCAAATGTGCCTGTGAAGTTGGTACCGCACCCACAGCCTGCTACGCCAGCAGTTTCTAATGTAACGGATGAATCCAGCCGAACCTTGGTTAAGAATCTGTGGCTCAAGATTGTGGTTAAGTTATTAATCTTATTTTTTTTCTTTTTAATATGTGCCAAAACCAATTATTTGATGTAGAAACAGAAAAAACTTAATCTATTTTTAAACTTTATATTAAAAGTTGTTAGGGTTTTGAAAATGTATTAAGCTCTTTAGAAATTCAAGTCTACTTTGCAAAACATTTTAATTTTTGTTGTTGTTGTTACATTGTAATGGTATAAGCACACCTTTATAGTGAAACATTCCTCCAAAACGAGTGCTCGTGAAGTACTTACTTCATTGGGTATACATTTCAATCTACACACTGTAACGGTGAAAACATTATCATGTGTATGGATTGAAAGATTTACTTATCTGAGCCTCAAATGAGTCACTGAGCAGACCACAATTTCTAGAATGCTAATGAGATGCTACCCTGTCACTTGGAGGCAAGTAGGCTTAATTCTCTGCCACTCTTTTTTTTTTTCTTTTTTTCTTACACATCTACTCACACTTCTCTTGCACTTAATTGATGGATGATGGGACTTGGGGGGAGTAAGCAATGGAAATTTCATGGTGGGATAAAATAATAAATAAACAGTTATATACTTCCTAAATTTACATACATATTTATAAAGATTCCTTTTAAAATGCCGACCCCTTGGCTCAATATGATTCAGACGACATTCTCTGGATTTATGAGCAGGGAAAAAACCCAGAATTAATTTACAATTACGATCTAAAAAAAACAAATAGTGTGGAGGGTTAGGAATAGCAACAATTCAGGATTATGCAGATGCAGCCTAATTAGCACATGCAATTGCATCACAAATAAATAACACTTCATCAGAATGTTGGTTTACAATAGAACTGAAAGATTATAAACCTCAAGATATTTTGACTCAATTCTGGAAACTAGAGAATTCTCTAAAAACTGCAAATAAAACAGAATAAAATTCACCTCTTAATTATATTTTGCCAAACTGGTTTAAATTTAATAATAAGATAAGTAATCTCTACCTTACATACCTGTCTCCTGCTCTCTCCTATGGGACAGTGCTTTGCTCTCTCCTCCAGCTCTGCTTCACTCCTACTTGATATTTCATGTCCTAATGTTTCTAATACCCTACATCCTATAGTCTGTAAGCTCGTTTGAGCAGGGTCCTCTTCAACCTATTGTTCCTGTAAGTTTTCTTGTAATTGTCCTATTTATTCTTACATCCCCCCTCTCAAAATATTGTAAAGCGCTATAGAATCTGTTGGCGCTATATAAATGGCAATAATAATAATAATAAAGTGATTGCCTGTTTACTCTTAAAAATAATCAGTGGTTTAATAGAAAATATAGATTTATCATTATGGATAGATAAAGGAAATTCAGCACCTAATAGAATGGAATAAGATAAAGTCTTTCTCTAAACTTCAAAAAGAATTTAATCTCACAGATCATGGGTTATTAGATATATTAGAGTTAAGGGATTTCTAAATGACAAGCTGTCTGATGAGCTGTGGGCGAAATGCGCGCGTCAGGGGAAAGGGCTCTTTCGATACACATCGACCATAGTATCGCCGTCTGTTCAGACGGGCATTAGACTTTATATTCTTCATACTTCGATATTTAGCCCTATTCCAGCTATAAAAGTGGGGGGTTTATAGAGCACATGCTCTTGTTATATTTTCGTATTAATCCCTACTCCCTCTGTATGAGTTGGTTATTTAGTGAGGAATATAATAATTTTTTCTTACACTAAATTTTATCTAGTGCCGGTTTTGGATCCAACTGGCACTATGTATGTAACAATTTCTATTTAATACTGTATGGACTGTGCATTTCCGCTGTGTTAACCTATTTGAGACACACATTTTTATGCATTTGAAAACCTATATGGTTTTCTGCATACTATTTGGAGATTTGTCCTGAAAACTTTTGAACAGGACCTCCTTGGTTTACTATCACTAATTACGCTTTAAACAATTGATCCTACAGTATTTTATTTTATTTTATTATATATATTTATTTTGATCTTTATACTATACAATTTGTCTTAATTTATTTCTATATTAAAAGTTATATTTTAATTTGAGGGCACTCACTTGTTCTCCTTCTCTACTTTCACTACTGCTGTAGTTTATATAGGGTTAATCCCTTCTATGAGTGTACCCTTTTTGCTTCCTATTTTCTTCAATTTCTAAAGCTGTTTTATAACGACAATTGACTAGCAGTTAAATTCTGGATAAAATCTTCAAACAGAATGACTATAGACATTTGACAACCAAATACCATAAAATAATTAGAATATATAAAAAAGACATACCACCATTTTCCATAATTAGATGGGAAAAAAAGATCTACAGATTCAGATTAATATAGAAGAGTGGAATAATGCAATAAACCTGTTTTATAGATCAATACACTGTTTGAACCTAAATGAAATGCAATATAAATTGTCAAATCGATGGTATAGAGTCCCCTCTGTTATCAATAAAATATATTCAAATGCCTCTAAAAATTGTTGGAGTTGTGGTTTTGAACATGCTAATCACATGCATATATGGTGGTCAGGTCAGGTTTAAAAAATACAGACAGTGTTATAGATGAAATCAAATGTTTGATAATCTTTGTATATCTGCCCCTGTCCAAATTAATAAGTATATGCGTGCACACTTCCTAATAGTAATTCACACCGGACACAGTTTCAGGTTCATTAAAAAATTTAGGGATGTGTTTATTCCGAGGGGTGGGAGCCCCTTATAAGCCAGAAATACGTCATATGCATAATCATAGATAACAGAGAATATGCTTCAACAATTGGTTAAAAATTAGGAGGTCTTGTCTAAACCCACCCTACAGGATGTAATGTCATCAAGAAACTCCCCCACCCACATTCCAGCACCATTTTGTTACACGTGGCAAGTTCTTGAGAGTGCCGTTGCTGAACAAAGAAGGGGGAAAAGGGTTAGAAAGGGAAGCAGTTTCTCTAACAGCCAATTTAACACAGGGAATCTCCATTTTGTTACACAAGGGCTTTGCTCGATGGGAAGGGGGGAGGGGGGGGCAGGATGAGAGGAAACAGTTACTAAACACACAGAGGGGGAGGGGAAGCAGTTACTGAATGAGCAAATGCACAGAGTAAAATAGAAATTTTATCCATTCAAGTATTTTGTCCATAACAACAGTATGGCTTGATAATTCTCAAAGACTAACCCAAAGATTTGGAAATGAATGGAATTTAACTTCCGATAGTGCATTATTACACTTAAACTTCCCAAATCAAAACAATCAAGTGAAACAAATTATAGTACATATTCTAACAGCAGTAAAACTTCTAAATGCAAGGAATTGGAAATCTGAAAAAATCTCAACTTGGCAAGAAATAAAAAAAAATAAAAATCAAATAATCGTAGAGTTAGAAATGGAGAAAGGAATATCTTATCAAATAAATTTGAACAAAAAAAATCAAGATTTTTGGTTGCAATGGTTGAACATCATATATAAATGTGAATTATAAATTTGTAGGATATAATGCACGCAAGGATATTTTATTGGATTAAATGAAAAAGAACTAAATCAATTTATGAATTTCCAGAAATTTTAAAAGTGATGGAATAGGGGACAGAAGGAAAAGGGAGAAGTGAGGAGGGAGACAGGATGGAGGAATTCAAGGATGGGAAAGATGAGAAGAGATGTATCCTTATAATGCCTCCCTTCTTTCCTTCCTTCTCCTTCTTTCTCTTTCCCTTTTCGACCTTTGGGATAAGCCACATTGTCTGCCATTTATTTATTCTTGTATGTTATTTTATGTTTTAACTATCTGAAATTGGATGTATTCGTATTATTATGTTATACAAGATATTCAGTAGCATGATTTGTAATTTGGGCATGTAAATAAAAATGTTTTTTTTTTTTTTTAAAGAAAATCATATGAAATAAACAAACAATTTTTTTGTTTGCATTTGTCTATAGTTTTAGATATCATGAAATTACAGCAATATAGTACCATCTTTTTTTGTACTAACTGTACAGTCTGTAGCATCCGATACTGGGAGATCTGTCATTGTAGAGCGGTCATCTGGCCTGGAGTTTATTAGTCCCAAGGTGACAGATTATGCAACAGAGTAGATTGTATGCGAATGCTTATACATAGCAGTAGCCTATCCATTCAAAGAGACAATAGTTACATTCGTTTACACTATACCAGATCCAGCAAAGCATCCATTAGGCTCGTTAAGTGAATGCCAACCACAGGACTTGAAAAAAAAGTATTCACCGTAGAAAATAATGTTGTTTAAATGGACATAGCAATTGGAAAATATGGATTGCTCTAATGGTAAATCTTTACCCCATTTTCTTTTTTTAACCTTTTGTTAACCTAATATAATATATATATAATGTCATCCCGATTTTTATAAAGTGACATTTTCCTGTTAAAAATAACTTGGATTTAAACCATTCTTGTTTATTAGTCCTTACTTTATTAATCATATATATCACATATGGATGTACAAATGTATAGTTTGTCATGTAATTTCATACAGAATGGGCATTGTAAATGTTTGTATACTATGTATATCTGTTCCCCCTCCCCCCCCCCCCACATATTTAGTGCCTTCACTTGCCACTTCCCTTTATTACCAATAAAATCAATCTTATAGCTATTAACTATAATTTGTCTCACCTCTAGATTGTTCACGTATTGTTTATTCCATGTATTATGTCTGCACATATTTCATTATTTGAATGCTCTTGTTTGCTCTTACCTTGTAGGATGAGCACAATAATGTGTCTGGGTCCAATTTGAATGGAAAAATCATTGCGAAGATTGTATGTTCCACAGAAGATGATACAGAGATTCCTCAGTTTGAATCCAAACTTGATCAGATTGAGTTCCCCTTCAAAAATGGATCAGCTGAAATCCATGTGAGTATCACACTTCAAAGCACTTGTTTTATTAGATATCGATATTGTTATATGAAACATGATCACTGAAAGGCATTGTATGAATTATGTACAGTGTGGCACTTTATTCAAGGTTTTACAGAAATGTGTCAGATTAAATCTAATGTTCAACTCTATATTAAGTGATCAGGATACCTATAGTGCTTGCATAAATACACACATTTTACACATTTTTTTGCCACAAAAATTAAAGGGGAATTCTATGCAACTTAGCCAGTACAGGTCTGTGAACCTGTTACGCTGCTACGAGGACCACTGGAGGTTGATTAGCAAAATTCCAGCTTGGATGGCTCTGAGCTAAACGGTTTTTACCAAATTAAACACGGAGTTCAAATTAAACAGAACATTTTGAGGGTTGCATAAGTGTTCTGTATCATTGCAATAAACCTTTAAGAGAACACTGATCCAAAAATTCCTTCAAAAGTCATATAATTGTTGAATGCTGTCTATCTGTGTGCAGTTAAAGTATCACATTATTTCACAATAAATACATAGATCATGTTTAAACAATTATCTTGAAGATAACTAGTGTGATAGCAAAATAAATCTGGAAAAAGTTTGTGTTGTCTATTATTAAAATTACAGTTTTCTACTCTTAAGAATGAAAAGACTCGCTAAGACCCACTTTTCTTTTGGAAAAGAGGAGGAGGCAACTGGATCCTTTAGGGAAGTTGTTGCTTAAGATAGTAATAAACATGTGGGGAATGGTATCTGTCTGACTAGTTTAAAAGTTAGAACATGGGGGGCGGGGCCTGATAGCTGAGCGGACGCCTATTGACACAGCTCCTGCTCTTACCGGCAAATATTGCGGAAAAACAGCAAACTACAACATGTGCATGACACATAAGGGCTATCAAGCTACTGGTGATACTCAGGTGCTTCTACTGGTACCAAGCATGCCACCTTTAAAGCGAGCCTTACCCGAGCACCGTATGCGGCCTGCAAGCATGGCCGGCGCGGAGGAGACGGCCACTCCTCCGATGCCACACACAGCTGGAAGCTCTGCGGTCCCCACTCCTTTGCCACAGTGGACGCAATCCAGTCCCTTTTGCAGCCTTCGAAGCCTGATATCTGCAAGAATCACTGCATTCTGTTTACTGTTTCTTTTGTCATTATCTCGCTAGTTATCTACCAGGTACTGCAGTGCAGATTGTCTCTCCTGTTTGAGCTAAAACAGTTTATCTTTGCGTAGTTAAGCATGTTGTAACTTTAACCTCATTAGTGACATTGCACAGGCTCACCTAAACAGCTTCCTTCATAACACATAAATTGTGTACACACACCTTGCTTACACCCAAGCAGACCAGCATAATTGATGTGTATTATTCTTGCTTATACTACAGGAGAGCCAAACATGTTACTATATATATTATCCTGCACCTAGCCTGGCATAAACTTTCTCCTGTAATACAATCTAACTCTGCATACCTACTTAATTCCACAGCAGGGACCCATCAGTTATATTAGCTTGTTTATTTATATATATATATATATATATATATATATATATATATATATATAAATATATATAATGTGCAAATACTCATGCCACTGTCTAGTTTGTATACATCTATATACGCTGATGTGGTGTTCAATAATGATATGTATCTACCTGCACAACAAAAATAAAAAAATATCTGAATGTATTAGAGTGACCCAATCAAAGCTCTGGGGTTCCTGCAAGTACTGACATTGGTTTTGTATTTTTGTTGTTTTTTTGTTTGCGGAACACTCCATGCATCATAAACACTACAGCCTGCTGTAGTTCCCAGTGCCAGGCTGGATGGTGAATTATCCAAGGGTAATGAATACATATGCAATCTATTGTATATAATACATAATGGAGGGTTTGTTAGTTATTTTTATTTTTTTGTTGCAGAAGCTCATCCTTGCTGAAAATAGTCCTGGAAATGACAGCACTGAATACCAAATCATATTCACTCTTGTATCACCCTCTATAAAAGAAGTGAAACTGGAGCCATATTGCCTTCCTTTTATGTTTTGCAATGGTATGTCAAAACTATAGCTTCTTGTTTAACGGTTTACTGGAATCACAGCCAAGTGAAACAACATTTCAATCTCTACAGAGATCTTTGTCAGCTTGAAAAAGATCTGTTTAGATCGAAACATTATTTAATTTACCTGTGATTCCCATAAAGCTGCTGCTGCAGATTATTTCCTTTGGTTACATCAGTTAATACAATCTGCTATAAATGTGTTTTGTTTTTTGTTCCAGATGTAAAGAAACGACAGCAGATTGTAGAACTGACCAAGGTGAAAGATCGGCTTTCCCAATCAATGGATGTTTACAAATGTCTCTTTGAAACAACAGAACAGCTTATTAAGGAAATAAAGTGTAAGTTTTACCACTTGGGAAACCATTCGTACGTCTAATTTTATTTTTTCAGTATCCATTGAAGTGCTATATTGTGAAGCATAAAACTAATCACTAATAAAATCTTCAGTAATCATTGAGATGCTATAATGTGAAGCATAAAACTAATCATTCATTTTAAGAATATTGGTAAACTGCTTTTTTTTTTTATTTTGAATAAAACAAAAACAACTAAATTGTACTTTATGCATATTTGTAGACCTCAAATGTAGAAATATTTTATTTTTTTTATCCGCAAACATATGGTTCAATTACCCCTAACACCATTTGGTATAATGGAATCAAATTCATTTGACCGGAAGAGGAGAATTTACAATTATGTCTGCATCTTTATAACATTTTACATATACTTCTATTTTATAGGTCAAGCAGATGAAGCTAAAGCCAAAGAATCTCATCTAATAAGTGAATTAAAGAAAAAACAAATTGAGATTCCACGTCAAAATCAGGTGTGTATACATAAAATAAGTTTTGAACCTCATGAGTTCTTGTCTGTGTTTCTCCCGTACTTTTACTTGATTTAGGACAGGTAGAAATATGAAACCGGTTTTCTTTTTATGATATTATCACATATTAGGAGGTGGGAAGAAGGGAGGTCAAAGCTGACAAATAACATAAGGGCTATAAAGGGCTTATTGTGTCTACCTTATGCATGCTTGACAGTAGTAAATGTCAAGTGTGCATTAAAGTGTTCATCATCAGACTAGTTGTATTCATGAATGAATGGCACGTTTAAACTGTGCCATACAATCTAGAGCAACTTTCTAGGTATCACATGCAGCGAACCAGGGGTGGTTGATATTTGCTTACCACCCAAGTGTCCTGTTTAGTAGGGGCAGTCCATAGTTTGGGCCCAAATACCTATGTCCCGCTTTTCTGTCTTAATATCCCTCTTTTCCAGGAGCTTAATATTGTAGGTGTGTCTAAATGTTTACAGAGCTCCACAGCAATAATACTCACAGTAATGTGTCTAACACATCCGTTTTGTTTTTGTTTGGTTTTTTAACCCCGAGAATTCAAAGTGCATTTCAAATTTAAGGCCAAAGTAGCTGAGTTTGAAGCAAAGGTGAATAGGAACATTTTTCCAGTTTGACAACTTTCCCCTAAATGTTAAATTAACTTTGGTTTCCCAACAATAGTCCCATTAGTTTTCCAGAGTGAACTTGTACTGTTTATTTTTTTTAACCATAGTTAATAGTTGTGACTAAATTACTTATTTTTCCTCAGAATAATTACATTTTTACTTGTCCACTTTGATACAGTGATATTGTACTTGTATGAGAAAGTTTATTTAAAAAAGCATCATTAGTCACTCCACAGAACACTTTGACACAGCTCCAGAATTTTGTGCCAGTGTGCTTTACAGCACTGGATTCTGATGCTTGGCATTGTGCTTGGGTATGTGAGACGTCTATGCAGCTGCTCGGCCATGGAAACCCATTACCTGAAGCTCCGGCCGCACAGTTTTTGTGCGGATATTAATGCCAGTGGAAGTTTGGAATTCTTCAGCTATGGAATCAGCAGAGCATTGGTGAATTTTACGCACCGTGCACCTCAGCACTCAGTGACCCCGCTCTGTGACTTTTCGTGGTCTTCCACTTTGTGGTTGAGTTGCTGTTGCTAAACACTTCCACTTTCCAATAATACCACTTACAGTTGACCGTGGAATATCTAGTAGGGATGAAATTTCACAAACTGACCTACAAAGGTGGCATTCTATCACAATACCACATTTAAAATTCACTGAGCTCTTCAGAACAACCCATTTTTATTTACCACTGTTGGTAAATGCAAAGGTGATTTTATACACTTGTGGCAGTAGGTCTGATTAAAACACCTGAATTCAGTAAAAAAAAAAAAAAAAAAGAGGTGTGTCGCAATACTTTTTTCCATATAGTGTATGTATAGTGGCATTGATAAGGTTAGTTATGGGGTAGGTTATCTGGTGACTGCATCTGTTGCTTGGGACTGGAGCTGACTGTGGGCTGGGTGCAGGTTGCGAGCCACCAAAACACAGGATGAGTGGGGAATATATTTGCAGAGGACACTGTAAGACTGTCAGCCAGCTCCTGAAACTGCAATGTAGCAGGGAATAACACCCTCTTTTCTTCCCTAATTGCTGTGGTGTTTTTCAGCAATGGTGACAAAGTTATTGTAGAGACATGAACAGAGAATACATTTGGTGATAAAATGGTATTAAAGATGAAATTTGGGCGATGTTATAAAGTTATAGAAAGGTTAGGCTATATGTGGTTTGGTTATTTGTTTTAAATATATGCCTTTTGAGCTTTAAGTAAACACCACAGCCTAATCCATGGAAAATGTATAAATTTTGTCTGTTTTTATTGTGGGTCACTTCATTGCCTCATATGCATATTGGGACCAATTTTCTCTGGTCATTCTTAGTGTGTTTCTTGAATTCATGTGCAAACCCTGGGTTTCTCAATTATAAACTACTTAAAATTCTGCAATTGCAATGCCATTTATGTTAACTCTAATATAATATTTTGTAACTACTTTAAACATTAATGAGTTTGTCATATTTTTTCTTGACTTAAAGACTAATTAAATATCCATAAAATAAAATACACATAATAGCTTTTATGTTATAAATTTAAAATATATTCTACTTTAAATAACATTCCAAGTCCAGTTTTATTTGTACTGAATACATTGCAGTGACCAAATCCCAACTACGGTATTGCTTACAGGTTGTACAAATTGATGCTACGATAAAACAGAAGATGTCACAAAGAGACTCTCTACTGATTCAACCTAGAAGAATTTGTACTCTTCCAACATGCTCAAAGGTCAATGCTGATGTCTTAGGGAAGGTAAAGTTTTTATTAATGTATATATTTTTAAAACCATGTTTATTAAGACATTTATGCTTTGATTCAAGATTTGTAGGTACCCCTCGATTAGCCTGTAATATGTACTATGCGTGTAGTAACTGTTGAACTAGGGTATTTTAGTAAAGACTTTTTAAATTATCTTTGTGGAGAATATTAAGTGGTTTTGCTCCTTTACACTTGTTTTTTACAGATTGCTCATTTAGCACTAATTGAAGATCCTGAAGTTGCAAAAGTAATTTCATGGCATCTTGCTAGTGACATGGACTGTGTGGTGACCCTGACAACAGAGGCTGCTCGCAAGATTTATAATGAGACACAGGGCCGTCAGCAAGTGCTTCCTCTAGATTCCATCTATCAGAAGAATCTCCCAGACTGGGGCAGGTATTGTATTTTTCTGAAAAATTGTAAAGGACCTTAGAAAGGGATTTTTGCCGTCTGTTCCAGCATTGCTTATCTATGAAAACTTTCCACTGTCAGAGACTGGGGAAAGAACCCTTTGTGTTAGGGGCTCTATATTTATTTAAATTTTATTTTCTTATTGTTCTTTTAGGGCAGGAGGCAAGGGGGTTAATGTTGTGTTTTGTCTGTTTTTTTTAACTCCTCAGCGTCCTTGTGATGAGCTTTGCCATCCTATAAAGCGTGAACTTTAAAGCCACTTAGGATAGCATAGAATGTCCTGTAAGTTTGGAGCAAGGGAGAATAAATCCATAGTTTGTGTCCCGGGGCTCACCGTTGAGCTGGGTGGAGCACTGCACAAATCAATAAAAGTTGATTCTCTGGGAGTGGCTCTGAAAAGATCCAGATCGATCTCCCTGTCGACAGTGACCAGTGCTGAGCAGTGCAATCTGCCTAACCCTGAAAATGTGTGATCAGCCAGAATAGCATGAACATAAAGATCTTTCTTTAATGTTGTACTTGCACTCTATAAGAAATACAAAAAAACAGATAGGGGGCGCTTCAAATTGTGTGTGAGAACAAGAAAATAATGTAAATACTTATTCACACTTTTTCTTCATCTTATTTGAACACCACCTAGATGTAAAAAACAACAATACATAGCATAACACTGTATGGTGGGTACATTAATAGTGATTTGAAGATTTCCAACTCACAATTTGCAGAGCCACGTTTAGTAGGCTCTGACTATAATAGCATGTTCTGATGCCTCTGAGAATGCAACTCCACTCCTCTCCTAATGCAAATAACCCGACTGGTACCAGGAATCAGCAAGAAAAATAATTTGCAGGTCCGGAGTTTTTGAAGTACTTAAAATAACTTTTAATCAAACGTATATTAAAAATTAATAATAATAATATTATTAAAAACAATATCACTAACGTGTTTCGACCCGATGGTCTTTTTCAAAGTGTATCTTACAATTGTCCAAATGTGTTTTAAATACCCTGTCCGGACCTCCTTTTTTGGCGCCAAACGGTACTTTCCCGCCATTCAATTCTCTCGTCCGCGTTTCTTTCATTTCCGGCTCCAATTGATGACGTACTTCTGTTTCATCCGACGCACCCCTTTTGCGTCCGTCCGGGACGTCGTGGTACCCGTCGCCATCTTTGAGTGTCCAAAAACCGGGTAATTCTTTATATTAATCCTGGCAAATGTCTCTTATATTACAAAGTCGAATAATATAAAAAAGTGCATAACATATATATATTGCACCAAAAAAACAATAAAACATACTCCAAATGCATCTTATATTTTATATCCCCCTATTACTTTTATATATAAATAAAATTTCCTTTATAAAAAATTTCCTTCCTACAAGTATATAAAAAAGGGGGGGGGGGGAGGAAAAGTTATTATCATCAATTCTACATATTTCGTATATATCTTAACATATTACATTAATGCACTCATCTCAAAATCATAATTTAACCCTTTGGGTGCTAAAGTATCTAAGGATATAAGAAATCCTCCTGGTCGGCCTATTGTCTTGGGGATAGGTTCTTTATTGTCCTCATTATCCAAATATGTAGACACTTTTCTCCAGCCTCTGGTGAGAACATGCCCCTCATATTTAAAGGACTCAATGAGCCTTTTACAGTTGTTAAAAAATATAAAGTGGGAAGACCAGTTTTTATTTGTGACGTGACGAGCCTGTATACCTGTATTGAACATACTAGAGGGTGTGAGGCCGTCAAACACTTTCTTGAGAAATCTGAATTATATGGTAGGGACCAAATTGACTTTATTTTAGAGTCTATTTTACTGATCCTTACTAATAATTTTTTTTGGTTTGAGGGAGATGTTTTCCTTCAGTGCCGGGGAACTTCTATGGGGACCAGGTTCGCCCCCAGTTATGCTAATTTGTTAATGGCCCAATGGGAGGAGCAGTTTGTGTTTTCACAGCAATGCTGGGCGGTGAACCTGGTCCTTTATTGAAGATATATTGACGACATATTTTTTATTTGGAAGGGTGACGAAGTGTCAGCTTTGGAATTTGTAAACCACCTGAACACAAATGTATGGAACATTAAACTCACCCATGAAATTGGAAATAGGGAAATCAATTTTCTAGACTTAAACATCTACAGGGCTGGTAATAACATTGAGACGTGTACATTTTTTAAGAAGGTAGATGTAAATAGTTTCATCGAAAAGGATAGCTGCCATTTTTGACCTTGGTTTGATAACATCCCTAGAGGGCAATTCCTACGATTGAGGAGGAACTGCTCACAAATGGAAAAAGATGATCTACAAGCAGATGTTTTAAAACAACAATGCCTGGAAAAAGGTTATGTGGATATGGATTTAAATAGGTCAATTAATCAAGTTAGGCAGATGAATAGGGAAGAATTATTGGAGTACAAACAACCGAAAGATGAGGAGAATTCAGGAATAGTCCCATTGATTTTTGACTTTAATAAGAACCATGCTCAAATCAAGAGGATTTTTGGAAGAAATTGGCACTTATTACAGCAAGATAATGAAATCAAAAGATATATAGGTGATAAGCCCAAAATAATATATAGGGGAGCACAAAATCTAAAACAAGTCTTTACAAATAGCTTTCTAGAAAAATCTGATAAAGACTTTATAAGTATGAAGAGAGAATCGCTAAAAGGTTTTAATTATTGTAAAAACTGTATGGGGTGTAAATTATTGTCCAGTAAAGAAAAGAAAATCACCACCTTTACCTCTCACTCCAGTTTAAAACAATATGGAATAGGATCATTTATGACGTGTAAAACCAAGAATGTCATATATGTGCTCGAGTGCCCGTGTGGGCTACAATATATGGGTAAAACCACTAGGTGTGTGGCCACTAGGGTACGAGAGCACATATATAACATTAAAAGAGGGTTCAAAAACCATAGTGTTTTTTTACATTTTTTAGAATGCCATGGGAAAGACCCAAAAGGGATAAGATTTTATGCAATTCAAAATATTACACGCCACTGGAGAGGAGGGGATTATTAGTTTATGTGAAATGGGCTGCATCTTTGACTTAGACACTTTAGCACCCAAAGGGTTAAATTGTGATTTCGAGATGAGTGCATTAATATAATATAATATGTTAAGATATATATACGAAATATGTAGAATTGATGATAATAACGTCTCCTTTTCTCCTTTTCCCCCCCTTTTTTATATACTTGTAGGAAGGAAATTTTTTATAAAGTAAATTTTATTTATATATAAAAGTAATAGGGGGATATAAAATATAAGATGCATTTGGAGTGTTGTTTTTTTGGTGCAATATAAATATATATATATATATATATATATATATATATGTTATGCACTTTTTTATATTATTGGACTTTGTAATATAAGAGACATTTGCCAGGATTAATATAAAGAATTACTCGGTTTTTGGACACTCAAAGATGGCGACGGGTACCACGACGTCCCGGACGGACGCAAAATGGGTGCGTCGGATGAAACAGGAAACGGAAGTACGTCATCAATTGGAGCCAGAAATGAAAGAAACGCGGACAAGAGAATTGAATGGCGGGAAAGTACCGTTTGGCGCCAAAAAAGGAGGTCCGGACAGGGTATTTAAAAGACATTTGGACAATTGAAAGAAACACTTTGAAAAAGACCATCGGGTCGAAGCGGGTTAGTGATATTGTTTTTAATAATATTATTATTGTTAATTTTTAATATACTTTTGATTAAAAGTTATTTTAAGTACTTCAAAAACTCCGGACCTGCAAATTATTTTTCCTGCTGATTCCTGGTACCAGTCGGGTTATTTGCATTAGGAGAGGAGTGGAGGTGCATTATCAGAGGCATCAGAACATGCTATTATAGTCAGAGCCTACTAAACGTGGCTCTGCAAATTGTGAGTTGGAAATCTTCAAATCACTATTAATGTACCCACCATACAGTATTATGCTATGTATTGTTGTTTTTTACATCTAGGTGGTGTTCAAATAAGATGAAGAAAAAGTGTGAATAAGTATTTACATTGTTATTTTCTTGTTCTCACACACAATTTGAAGCGCCCCCTATCTGTTTTTTATTTCTTATACTGTGTTTGTGTTTTTTAAGTGGTTTTATAAACACTGGGGAAGTCGCACTTATAAAGGTAGCTAGCTAAAATACCTCATCTCACTTGCACTTTGTGTGTTAAGGTTTCGCTGTAACTTGCACTCTGTGGTGCGTTCGTTACTGCTTAAGCAAGTGAATATCTCTGCTGATGTAAGCTAAAGGGAATCCTCTGTATAAGGATTAGTGTTGAGATTGGTATGAGGGTTAGTTACAGTTGATGTTAGGGTTGATGTGGGTTTAGGCTCATTTAGGGTTAGGGTTGGTCTTAAGGGTGGTTAGAGTTAGTTTTAGATAGTGTTGATGTTATCTAGAGTTAAGATAAACTAGGTTTGGTTTAGCTAGGACTAGAAACAGATTGTGACGCTGGTCAGTACAGTGACACAGAGAGTGTTATTTCACAAAATTGTAGTGACAGATTCCCAAAACCACTAAACAAAAGTGTATATATTTACATTCTGCCTTTTTTGCTTAAAATGATACCCCATGCCTTTCCCCTTAATCCAACCTTTCATATTACCCATAATCCTACTCCTAATCCTGCCCCTAAAATATCCCTTTATCCACCTTAGGGGGATTCCCTCTGATGACATCAGCAGATGGATCACTGAGAGCATTGTCAATAACTAATCTGTCAGTCTGGGGCCATTAATTGTGACTTCCTTGTGGGATTTCTTGGACAAGCAGGGATTTAGCTTTGCTGGTCTTTTTATTATATGACCATCTATGCTGTCAATAGGCATTAAAGCCTATTCATGATGGTATAGACTGTCGTGTGGTCCTTAGATGGTTAATGATGTGTTATTTATACATATAGATCCTAGGGTATCAAAACAAAGTCCAGACTGCCCTCTAAAATTGATATATATACATGCATGTGTGTGTGTTCGTGTGTAGTTACTGAGAGGAAAATTATTGTTTAATAAAACACAACACAAAAACTTGGCTTTTATTTGGTTCTGAAGTTAAACAATTACTATAACTCTCAAAGGATCAGTTTAGGCACCATAATATCATCTAAATGAAGTTATTGTGCCAGGGGGTCCCTGGCCGCTTTCTTATCTTAAGAGGTTAGACCATTCTCAGTCTGTTTTATCACCAAAGATTTCCTTCAGTGCCAACTTCCCGGTCTCCCAGGTGGAATCTGGCTTCTGAATCTTAGCTACAGGAAGCCAAGGGTGCTGCCAGACAGAGGCGTCACTGATTGGCTAGAGTGGTCAGTTGATGCTGTAAGTCAATCTGTAGCTCCCCATTCCATTCTACAAAGTAAGAGAGCACCTGGGGCCTCCTGGCACCATAACAACTATTTAGATTATGTTTTTATGGTAACCAGAGTGTTCCATTAAGATGTTAAAGTTTGGGAAGTTTTTTTTACACTGTGGGTGTGTTGTGCAGTTGTTAGGACACTGGATTTTTCTAAAGACATGCATATGTCATATGTCAAAATCCAAATTGACTATAGATTAACATTTTTAGCTTTCAAGTACGTATTCCTAACACTATTGTGCTGGACTACCTGTTTAGGTAACCGACCCTCCACAGTATGGAATGAAATCATAGGTTACTCTTCTTTTCTACTTGGTCGCGCTTGTTTTGCTGTGGCTGGCCCTGCCTCCATGTCTGAGATTATCAATAGGAAGGCATTGGGGAGATATTGTGCATGCATGGCAAAACGCCATAGGAATGCATTCAATTAGTTAATCTCTATGGGGAGCATTCAGCTTCTCCATGCAGAGCATAGAGACGCTGATCCAAGTGCTGCACACAATGCAGTACTGAAATAGGAAGCACCTCTAGTGGCCGCTGAGTGACTGCACCTAGAGGTGGTACCATCCAGCAGTATAAACACCGCCTTTCTCTGAAAAGGCAGCATTTACATTGAAAAGCCATCAGGGACAGGCTATAGACACTAGAATACAGCTGTGGTGATTCTAGTGACTAAAGTGTCCCTTTAACCCAGGTTAACTTTTAATTTGTTGGATAATTGATAATTGTGAAATAGTATCAATTGCAGTGTAGTGCGTTTTTCTTTGGGAAAATATATGTTTTATGGGAACATCTTGCTTAAATGAAAGTAAGGAAGGAGTAAAATAAATCAGACATAAGTTGTATTTTTTTTTAACATTGTAAATGGATATCTATGTACCAACTGTACAAAAATTATATGTAGAATATTCTAATTTAGGCCAGTGTTCCTTAGACTTTCATGTGTCAATAACAAAAGGATTTCCTCTTGCAATTTTTTCAGGCCATTACCACACATACGTAATGGAAAAAATAGCTTTAAGCCAATGGGTAATCCAGTATTTGCAAGAGATCTTCTGGTCTTTCCAGAAAACATTGACCATTGTCAAAAAGGTAAATATAGCAGAATGTATTTTCTTGTGTGTAGTAATTTGGTGCATGTTTACAAATTCTTCATATTTGCCAAAATCTCTTAACTATAACGCCTTAAGGATACCGCTTCAGAAGCTGGACATACACTTAAAGACACAAGCAATATTTGCATTTTTGCTGTTTGTGTTCGGCCGCAATTTGCATCTCTCTTATTTATTGTACCAACACATATTATATACCGTTTTCAGCTTCAGAAGCTGGACATACACTTAAAGACAATATTTGCATTTTTGCGGTTTGTGTTCAGCCGCAATTTGCATCTCTCTCATTTATTGTACCAACACATATTATATACCGTTTTTTCGAGTACAAAAAAGGCTTTAATTTGATGTGACATATATAAATTCTTATTTATTATTAAAAATTAAAAAAAATGCAAATTTATTTTTTTACAGTTTTGGCAAAAATAACAATATGATGACCAGCTTAGGAAAAGTAATTCAAAATAAAGTCATGCATGTGTCTTTATTTATAGAGTACATAATATGGGTAGGATTTTGGTTTATTTTGAAAGTTACAGGTCACAAAATAAAAGGACTAAAATAGAATTTTAACGTGAAACTATTTTAGAAGTTAGTATGTTTGTCTTGTAAGTTTAATAGCCATCACAGAAAACAAAATTTCTCACAAAAGTATGTATTTATATAAAGTAGACATCACAGTCTATTTACCTAGGGTTATTTTGACACTTTTTACATAGCCATTTTACCGTAAATCTCTGCAAAATTTTGTAGTAAAATTGTAATTTTTAGTTTTTTGACATACACACATGTAACAAGGTTTTTTTAATGTGTATTTCATAAAGTTTGTGTGTGCCGAGTACAACAATGTCACTATTCTGTGAAGCTACAATGCCATATAAGAGACCAGGCTATTTCACTGTCTATAGATAGAATTTTCATAGATTTATTTGATGGTGCTATGTCTAATTTTGTGGCATTATAGCAGTTTGACTGTTCAAATAACCCCACAAAGGCCTTCCATTTGAAAAAACAGACACTATAGGGTATCTTGTATCTTAACTTGTATTTTTTAAATGAATTTATGTCAAATTTTACATCTTTTATATACATGTTGCATTTTCCTGGGTATTTCACACATTTCCTATGTTCCAGTGTCATAAAATCCCCCAAATTTTGCTGAGTTTCCTCTTCTGAGACACTATTTTGTGAAGTTACAGTGCTGTTAAAGAGACGTGTCAATTTCAGATTTTAAAGTGTAAATTTTCATAGATAGTTTTGATAGTCCGTGTTCTATTTTGAAGTATGTTAGCAGGCTGCTTATTCCAACTACGCCACAAAGGCATACCATTTATTAAAGAAGACACACCAGGGTATTTCAAAAGGCACATTTTAAACCTAAATAATTTTTCTGCAAATGTCAGGCAGTGAAAGGGTGACAGGGGGCTGAGGGAGTTTTTTGTATTTGGGGGGCTCCCTGTGGCCTTTGTGCACTTTGTCTATGGTGAAGCTATGTTTTATAACTTTATGTGTATGATGATTGTCTCCAAGAGTGACTGACAGGGTGAAAAAGGGGAAACTGTGGCAGGGGGAGTTTGACAGGATGTGGGGGTGATGAGATAGGGTTGGGTGCTGAGTGTGAGAATGAGGGAGGGCAACTGTGACATGGAGGAGGAAGTGTTACAGTGTGAGGAGAGGTAAGCGTGTCAGGATTAAATTGTGACAGGGTGTTTAGTGAGGGGGTGACAGGGGGCTGAGTGAGGGAAGGAGGGCGTGACAGGGGGCTTAGTGAGGGGTGACAGGGGACTGCGTGAGGGAAATAGGGGTTCACAGGGGGCTGAGGGAGGTGGTCACGGGGCTGAGTGAAGGGGTGACGGGACAGAGTGAGGGAAGTAGGGGGTGACAGGGGGCTTAGTGAGGGGGTGATAGAGTGAGGGAAGGAGGGTGTGACGGGACAGAGTGAGGGAAGGAGAGGGTGACAGGTGGCAGTATTAGGGAAGGGGAGTGGCAAAGGCCAGAGTGAGGGGGTGACAGGGACTGAGGGAGGAGGTAACCGGGGGCAGTGTCAGGGAGTGAGCGGGGTGACAGGGGGTAACAGGGGCCAGAGTGAGGGAAGAAGGGGGTGACAGGGACAGAGTGAGGGAAAGAGGGGGGTGACAGGGACAGAGTGAGGGAAAGAGGGTGACTGGACAGAGTGAAGGAAGAAGGGGTGACAGGGGACAGAGGGAGGGAGGGGCTACGGGGCAGAGTGAAGGTGTGACAGGGCTGAGGGGGGGACAGGGGGCAGTGTCAGGGAGGGGCAACAGAGGGCTTAGTGAGGGGATGACAGGGGACAGAGTGAGGGAAGAAGGGGGTGACAGGGGGCAGAGTGAGGGAAGGAGGGGTGACGGGACAGAGTGAAGGAAGAAGGAGGTGACAGGGGACAGAGTGAAGGATTGACAGGGGACAGAGTGAGGGAAGGAGGGGGTGACGGGGCTCATTGAAGGGGTACAGGGGGCTGAGGGAGGGGTGGCAGGGGGCAGAGTAAGGGGGTGATGGGCAGTGTGAAGGTGTGACAGGGGGCTGAGGGGGGAGACTGTGCAGTGTCAGGGAGGGAGGGGTGACAAGGGGCTTAGTGAGGGGATGACAGGGGACAAAGTGAGTGAAGAAAAGGGTGATGGACAGAGTGAGAGAAGGAGGGGTTGATTAGGACAGAGTGAGGGAAGGAGGGGGGTGACAGAGGGGCTCAGTGAGGGGCCACAGGGTGGAGGAGCTGGACAGGGGATTAGTGAGGGGGGTGACAGGGGACAGAGAGAAGGAGGGGTGACAGGTGTCAGAATTAGGGAAGGATGGGTGACAAGGGCCAGAGGAGGGGTGACAGGTGGCAGTGCTCAGGAAGGAGGGGAGGACAGGGGCAGTGTAAGGGAGGGAGGGGGCTTAGTATGGGGTTCCACTGGTCTGAGGGAGGGGCTGACAGGGGTAGTGTCAGGAGGGGTGACAGGGACAGAGGGAAGGACGAAGGGGGTGACAGGGTACAGAGTGAGGGAAGGAGGGGGTGACAGGGGGCTCAGTGAAGGGGCAGCAGGGGGTGGAGTGAGGGATGGAGTAGTTGACAGGGGGATTAGTGAGGGGGTGACAGGGGACAGAGTGAATGAAGGAGGGGGTGGCAGTGTCAGGGAAGAAGGGGGTGACAGGGGGCAGTGTCAGGGAGGGAGAGGTTGACAGGCTTAATGACGGGGTGACAGGGGGCAGAGTGATAGGGTGAAAAGGGTCAGAGTGAGGGGGTTAGAGGGGGATGACGGGGGCCGACGGTGGGGGGGACAGGGGACAGTGTGAAGGGGTGACATAAAATAAATCACTGGTGGTCCAGTGTCCTGGATCCCTGCTGGTCTGGTGGGCTTCCTATCCGGTCTGCAGCTTTGCCGGGTGTGAGCTGCACACTACGTGATAGGAGTCTCGCGATCTCCAGAAGTCAGAGCATTGCCGTGGTAACCCGCTGCAACACTCTGATTGGCTGGGGATCTCGAGACACTTCAGTCTGCAGCTGCAGACTGAAGGATGGCTTTTTGGGCAGACTCGAGAGGCCTCGCACGTGGCGGCATAAAGGGCATGCCGCCAGGCCCCCTCCTGATGTCAGGTTCTTGGTCTTGGACCAAGGACCCGACATGTAAGTCTGCCTGCGCAAGGCCATCGGCAGCCGCCTAATTAGAGAGCTGCCTCTGATCCCTCATGTTGTAGTCTTGCAATCTTGATGTTTAGTGTCTAAAAGCTCTGCATAGAGGTGCCAAATGCTCACCAAAGAGATGCACTGAGTTATGAGGAAGCAGTGAATTGGTTAGGATCATCATCGCTGATGGTCTTAGCTGGAGAGCCGGTGTGGCGCAACTGGATTTGGACTAATGGTGAGCAAAAGGTATTTATATTACAGATACTGGCAGGCCATGCATCTAAATAGGTCTATGTCTAACGTTAACAAGTAACTTTTATTGATTACTTTAAAAATTCAGGGAGAAACTAATAATACTAAAACTACAGTGGAATAGAACATTTTCCCCACACCATGTGTAGGTAGAGAAAAATGAAATAATATGCAAAATTACTTTATACAGAAATCTGTGCCAACAGTAAAAATTGTATCTGAGCCAGTTCCTAACTTTAACTCAATTAGAAATGTAAAAGGTCCCAGTTCGAAGAAGTATCTTACTATAAATTAAATGAATCCAAGACTCAGGCCCTGCCTTTCCATATGAATCACTTAGAAGTAGCTACCCTTAAGAGACTGTATTTATTTGATTGGAGGATTGAATATTTGGAATATTTAGGAATTAATTTATGTAAAAATCTAGTAAATATGCATGCTCACATCCTGGGGAAAGCATGGCTGGGCCTACAAAGAGAGATGGGGCGGGATGGAGCTCTCATGGTTGGGGAGAGTTGCGTCTATTAAGATGACAATCCTCCCCAAGATATTGTATTATTTTAGGACCATATCCTTGACTCTACCGTTAACTTTCTTCAACAGTGTTCACTCTGTAATGCTAAAATTCATATGGGGAAATAAAATGAGTAGGATAAAGCTTACCTCCCTGCAGTATTGCAATACTGAACATCCGTAAATATTACTTTGCTACCAATGCTGCAGTGGCTATGAGTTTTAATTGTCAGAGGAATAGACCAACATGGATGGAGATGGAAGAGTAAAAAATTCTACCGATTAGACTTACGGAGATACATTGGGTGTGCTCTGAGCAAAGACCTAGAATATCTAAGTTATTTTTGTCAACTAAAACTACGCTCAGAGCCTGGGACATTGTTTTTAGTATAATAGTCAGACTAAAACATAATAAAGAGCAATGCCTATAGAACTATTGAGTGACCAGGTATCGTTTTTGAACAGAGCATTTTGAAAAAAATATTCCATAACAAATTTGGATAGCTTTTTTTCTGGTAGTGCTATTTTCATTTGAAAACTTTAAATTTAAGTATGGATTAATGAATGAGTCTGAATCTGAAAGTATATTGATCATTGAAAAATGTAAGAATTATTTAATGTATCAGAAACTGACAAAATCTACAAATCACTAGAGATATCGGCACTGGAAAAAGAGTGACTATATGACCCAAATAAAAAGGGAACAATTTGTATGTGTTTTTCAGTTCACAATGCCAAACCCACAGTTAAATTGAAACACATGATGTCATGGGAGACGGAGTTGGGTATACAATACAAACATGAGGAATGGTTCAGTTTTTTAAAACATTAAACGGTATTTCTTTTTGTACTGACCACTTCAAAAATCACTAAAATCTTATACAGGTGGTATCTGGCTCCGTGTAGATTGCATAATATGAACAATATGTACTCTGAACGGAGTTGGAGGGACTGTGGAGGGATAGGTAATATGGCCTATATTTGGTGATATTGTCCCAAATAATCAGATAATGTAAAATGATTCATGACTTAATTGTTAAAGTAGACAGGGCTATTAGCACTTTAACATCAGAAAAATTCCTTGAGTCCATTAACAGAACAGATAAAATTATAATAGGCCACATTGCAACAAACAAAACAAGTGTGTAAATGTAGGCGCTTAATTATGAAAACAGAATATTTGATGTTCAGCTGCTAAAAACACTCTGTGGATATCCTAATTCCACCGCATGCAAAGTGTAACAAACAAATTGTTTAGGTGATATGCCCCACCACCTAAAGCACAAAAAGTAGGAGTGCAGCGCTGTATAAATTGTTACTTACCCCTTTAACTTGTTTGGGGTATATTTACATGTAATAAAAAAGAAGAAATTATACAAAATTGTGCAATATATTTTAAAAGTTATCCAGGAAGTAGAGGATATATATAAAGTCACACTCACATGTTATAGAGCCTTTTGGATATAGGCTCTAGAATCTAGGCATTTGGAGCCCTTTAAGGTGGCTTCCAAACCTTTTTCTATATATTCCATATAGTATGTAAAATAAAAGAAGTATAAACATCTGGGTGCAAGCAGTTTAACCCAAAATATACAGATGAATGTAAGATTTGGCAAAAAAAAAAAATTGCTCACCTTTTTTGGGAGCCTGTTTAAAATAACTGGCTCCCAACTTTGTGCGTGGTGTCAGTTTTTAGGGTGACCCTCCCCTGTAGGAAACCGGGATCTCAGTGGAGATGAATGAGGATGATAAAATAAAATGTATCAAGGTATTTCTTTGCAAATTTGTTTTAACTAAATTAGTTTGCAAATAAAACCTTGATAAATTTTATTTTATTTTTTCATCCTCATTCATCTACACTGAGATCCCAGTTTCTTACAGGGGAGGGTCACCCTAAAAACTGACACCACGCCCAAAGTTGGGAGCAATTTTGTATAATTTCTTTCATGTAAATATACCCCATACAAGTTAAAGGGGTAAGTAACAATGTATACAGCGCTACACTCCTACTTTTTGTGCTTTAGGTGGTGGGACATATCACCTAAACAATTATTTTGTTTGTTACACTTCACATTCTGATTCCAGCTACTTCATGCTTACCAAGAAGTTGGAAATCTAAAAATGTTCCTTTACTCAAAGAAGTTTTGAATTTAATCTTGGTTAACAAAGCACATGAACGGTCTTATAGGAAAAATATGCATTCCTATGTAAAACTTAAATGTGATTGGGATAAATGGGAAGAAGAAATTTAAAAAGCGTACCGTTTATAATGTGAATTTATGTTAAAACTTATTATTATACAAAGACTGTAAACAATACATAGTTTTATTTGATACTAAAATGGATGGACATCCTTCCCCACCTTGAGGTTTCCACCTTTCCTACCCCGTAGTGTTTCTCATTTGTTGTAAAACTTTCAAAACTTTAATAAAAATAGTTTGAAAGACATGGAAAAGATATTAGGATAGTCATTCAAACCATTGCCACCAGAGGGCTGTATTAACCCAGGAATATTCAGGAATATAAAGCAAAAGTTAAACTTTTGAAAATATAGCAAGGAGAGGATCCTCTTGTAATCTTCATTAAAGTCCCTCATGATAGACAGAAAACATGTTCACAATAAGTATTATATCTAAAGATTATCAAATCAAATGGCAGCCACGTGGTAATACTTCACTAACCATGTAGTTTAAGCTCTCTCTTGTGGGGAGATATAATCGTATCTTTATGGGATAGACATTCTTGATAAGGCAATTTCTCTCTTTTGCAATAAATTATTTTTGGTATTTATATACAGCTTTACAATATAATAAGAGGGGGAAATTTAACAATAAATTAGATAAGTCCAGAATGTTACAGTAATGGTAGGTTGATGAGGATCCTGCTCAAACGAGCTGTCTAGAGGAGGTGGGATATGAAACACAATGGGACAGGGGATAGCAATCAAACAAGGTGGAAGTGAAGTATAACTGGAGGACAGATTAGAGTGCTGCCCTTTAGGAGAGGGCAAGGGACAGGCATATGAGATAGAGTATACTCTGGGAGGCCATAATTTTTCTTGAAGAGATGAGGTCAGAATCAAATAAACACCAGGACAGCGAGCAAGTATGGGCTGATGTGGGTACCATCAACTTGAAGGCAGAGCGAAAAAGGAGGATCAGTATAAGTAGGAAAGACAAGAAGCTCAGTTGAGAGTTTGAGTTTCAGAAAGCAGGAGGACATCCAGTCAGAGATGGGAGAGAGGCAATCAGTGACATGTTGCAAGACGACGGGGGAGAAATCTTAGGAGGAGAGCTATATCTGGGTGTCTTTGGCATACAGGTGGTAGCGAAATCCAAATGAGGTAATAAGTTTGCCAAAAGTGGCAGTATAAAGAGAAAACAGAATGGGACCAAGAACGGAGCCTTGGGGGACTCCAACTGAGACAAGACGAAGGGATCATTAGAAAAGGATACACTGAATGAGTGTTAAGAGAGGACAGTGTCACAGACACCTAGTGATTGAAGAGTTTGGAGAAGGAGAACATGTATTAGAGTGACTGGCCGGAGGGAAGCGCACATTGTTTTAACCCCTTCAGCGCCAAGGGAGTGGGACCCTGAGCGTGAGGGGGTCCTAAAGATGCTATAGTGTCAGGAAAACACGTTTACATATTGTTTTCCTGACAATATAGGGATACTTTAAAGAAGAAATAGGGATTTGTTTTGATACCCTATATGTATACATAACACAATTTTAAATTGGAATAAAATATTTTTTTAAATAAATGGAAAAATCTAAACATTTTCTCAATTTCCCATTTAATAATTTCTGCACAGCAAGTGCAACTAACTCAAAATAGATTCAATAATTAGTTCGGATTGTTAAAATTCTAGAAGTTATAATTCAAATATTGCAAAGACTGAATTACGGTTTAAAATCCAAAACTGCAAAATTAGACATGCTGAAATGACAACTTGTATATTAGTCATAGAAACCAAAGTACATTCCACAGGCTATTTAAGTAAGAGCATTTTGACACTTTTTGTTTAAACATTTTAGCACGAACCTGTTCAGAATATATACTTCTTTGTGGTTTTTTTACACGTGTTTTAATTTTAGGGAAGCTCACAGACTACACGTTTCCCACAACTGTAAACACCATATTTGTAATCTGCTACTGTTCTCAATTACAATTATACGCCACATGTATAACCTTTCCCTTACTCCATAATTCTACCGCTAATACCACGCCCTATTGCCACCTCAGAGGGATACCCTCTGCTGACATCAGTATTAACATCAGCAGAAGTAATTCCCAGCTCACTCATTACAAAGAGCTCTGTGAGCAACCTGTACTGTGTGATTGCAGAATGAGATCGAAATCTCCCTCTAATAATGCAGTTCCATAAACTCTGTACAGTGCAGGGCAGCTGGCATGGCCCAGCAGTGATCACTGAGCAAGCAGGGAGACCTCACTTGAGTTTTAAGATCCAGGCGGTCTCCCTGATACTGAAACCATCTTAAAATAACCATGGCTGAGCTTGATGGCTCAGCAGCAGTATTTAAAGTGCTGCTCATAGTGCATCTGTCACTCTGGGGCCACTAACTGTGACAGAGGGCACCCTGAAGTATCCAATGATACATGGGGCTTCTTGGTTTCAGCAGTGATCTAACCCTTCTGGTACTTTTAATGCATGATGGTTAATGCCATCATTAGGCGTCAAGGCCCTGCACTGCATGATAGCATGGCCTGTCAAACGCTCTTTAAGGGGTTACGAAAGATGGAAAAGTTAAAGATGCACTGTAGGCACTATAACTGCTTAAAGGACCACTATAGTGCCAGGAAAACATACTTGTTTTCCTGGCACTATAGTGCCCTGAGGAGGTTGGCGTCTTCTCACTGTGATTTTCACAGTAAGAAGCGCGGAAGCCCTCTAGCGGCTGTCAATGAGACAGCCACTAGAGGCTGGATTAACCCATTTATAAACATAGCAGTTTCTCTGAAACTGCTATGTTTATAGAAAAAAGGGTTAACCCTAGATGGACCTGGCACCCAGACCTCTTCATTAAGCTGAAGTGGTCTGGGTGCCTATAGTGGTCCTTTAATTTCATTGAAGTATTTATAGTGTCTGGAGTTACCTGGTGCAGTCCACTCAGCATTAACCCATTTGTAATGCCTTCTGTGCTTCTTGGGCTAATTGGGAAGCATTAGTCTGAGCAGCTGTGATTGGCTGAGCGCGTCAGAGGAGCGCATTTAGCCTTTCACAGCACCCATAGAAGGAAGTGTGCCATTTTTGCCATAGCTGTACCTCCTGTAAGGGCTGGGCTGGGCTGTGGATGGCCAGGGATCATTTTTAGTATTAAACTGCTTGGAAGTAATTTAGTACTAAATAGAGGGACAGTGCCAGGGGACTCCCGGTACTATATGCAATTAAATGATTATATTAACTTGACAGTTTGTGTTTAAGCTTCTCAAGCTTTTCCCACCTCTAACCAACCCCTACCTTCTTCAGTTAAATGAAGGAATACACAGGTAGGGAGACTTTCTTCAGTTTTGTTGTGGCAGCTATTATCCGTGTTGTTAATGAGTCTAGAGAGTGGTGTCTGATTTTATCTCTTAACTTCTACTGTACTCCTATATTATTTTATTTAGAGGTGCTGAGGGTTTTTTTCATATTTATTTTACTGTAGTTTTTGGAATGCTTTTGGGAGAGACCATCATTTTGGATAATTTAGATGCCGCAAATAACTACAGGAAGCAGGTATGTAGCAAAATTATAAAATGTTTTATTATATTTATTAACTAATTAACATTGTTATATTGCAGCATTATGTTATGCATATTTATTTCATGTATACTTTGAAAAGCAGATCAGAATTATTAAATGTTACTCCACTTCACTACTTTTACCTATGGGTTGTACCTAACTACCTCTAAGAATGAAGATTTAGAATGAGATACTTTATTTTTTAATACCCTATTTTCAGCTTACATGTGCCTTATACAGCCATTAATCTGTAGTTAACTAGTTTCAAGAATATTGTGACAGAAAGCTCTGCAAAAAACATATTGTTGGAATTCTTGTAGAATAACCTTAGACGACTCCTTCCAGCATCAGATCGTATCAGTATTGGAAATAATTCCATGTTATATATATATATACAGAGATTTTTCTTAGGGCGTTCCCCTCTACTGTAAATCTACAACATACATCCATGAGTAATGTATTTTTTCTTCTTTTATCTCATACCCTCTCCCCTAGTTTTCTGATTAGGAGACGAAAACAAACTTCTTTTATGGAATCCTCAAACAAGAGATACATATTTATTTTTAACATATTATGCTATTTTTGTCATTTTTGTAAATTGGTTTATTATTGTTTTTCTTTTGTAAAATGGCATATCTTTGTAGCCTCTATTTATGTGTTGTATGTATGCTCTCCTCTCACTTCTTTCAATTGAAAATTTTCGAAAAGTTCAAAAAAGCATACATTTGGTAAAGCAGAATCTGTGTGACTTTATAGTGCTGTTGCCTATTCAAAAAGCCTCCATTTATCAGTTTACATAATAATTTTGGGTGCAGACACTTGGTAGGCACATAATCTAAACCCCTTGGTGATAGCCGTGATCACTTTAAGACTTGCTTGATTAACAAGATCAGACAATTTCCCGGTGCCTCACTAGTAAGTAATTGTAACGAACGCTGGTATTGCAGATAGAGGCTGAGTGATTATAGTTCGCACTTCTGGTTTTGATTCAAACGCTCTCCAGTACAGCATCCAAGTATATTCCCCAAGCAAATCAGACGGATACCCAAACATCAGCCTGATCTAGATGAAGGGTACAACAGGAATGGTTTATTCAGGCTAACCGCCCGGTTTATATGCAGTTACAAATGTACAGGGTTTACGCTGACATATTCCAGGGGCATTCACCACTGGACTGTGACAAAATACATTATGCAGTTACATTGGCTCTCAGGTCCAGAACACTCCTACATACAATAATATAATCCTTCCCCTGTATTGGGGAGATAATTGAGTCTGACACTATACTAAACTCAATTATCTCCAAACACACATTTCCACAAAACCCAGAAAGTACCCCAAATTCTGTGGAAACCCCACAAATGTCATATCCCCTGATAACCCTGATCTGGGGGACCAGCATATTCAAAAATCACCCAGATCGGTTCGGGAGTTCCATGGAAGTCTTAATTTGACCAACCGCACACAAGGCTCCGGCCCAGAATTAGTTCTATGAAATTAGGCTGTGCGGTCGGTCTATTTTGAAAAGTCTAAAAACCAAATAAATCCACGAATGGTTCCCCTGGCGGCTCATAGGTAGGGTTTGTCCCCCTAGTTTCTGGGAGCAAACTACCGAAGAGTGCTCTCCTGGTCGGTGAAAGGAAACAGGCGTTGGCGAAGTTGACCGGCGTTCGGAAAGCCGAGTATTTGATTTTAGTTCCAGACACTCGACGACCAAGTCCTGCTGCTTCCTTTCGTGCGAACAAGATGGCCACACAGATAGAGCACTTAACTTGCGGTCTGCTTTGTAGTTAATGAGCCAGGGGGTGGTCGGTGTTCGGTAGTTTTATCTACCGAACGAGGAAAATCAAAGGTAATGAAACAAAAGGTGTAGTTCCTTCACGGTCCTCATCAGAATAGCAATCTGGAGGTCCCTGATGGCAGGGACATCCAATCTTGTAATTACTATGCTATCACTGTGAAGCAGCTGGGATGGCCTCCAGTAATAATAGTACACCTTGTGGTCACTGGGTGTTCTTGTAACTGGAAAGCCTTACTGGTAAGGCTCAACTATAACAGCCTGAATGACTGCCACTTGTCACAAGACCACTGCACTGGCCATTCACAGTGTTTATTTGGTATGATTAACATCTGATGTCCAGATCTATGCTGGCAAATGCTTAAAAATTATCTGTTTGCTATTTATGGGTGCCTCACTGATGTAGTAGGTTCAGCTTCCAGGCCGGCTGACTCATTGGCTCCCAGGCTGGCTGATCACTTTGTGAGGCAGATATGGGAGTGGAAATGCAACAATGACCCCCACCATGCCTCCAGTTCAGAGGCGACCTCCTTCCCAAGTATATGAAACAGAGGTTAGGACTGGGCACTTGTGTGAGGTGGCAGTTGTATGTGACAAGATGCAGCAACCTTTAGATTTTTGGAGCCAAAGCGTAGCTGTAATTAAGCATGATCATTGTTCTTGACACTCACAGCGAACCGTCACTAAAGTTAGAAATATCTTCAAAATGCAACGCTTTAACCACAATTAAAGATAGTGTCACCATTACCAAATAACATCTCTAGAAAGTAATCAAAAATGTATATCAAAACTAGGACTTAGTAGTAAGATGCCTATAATAATCACCATTAAATGAACACTACAAGTGCAATAGCCACTAAAGCTTGTAAGAGGATTGCCATGACGTCCTCAAATTGTAAGTAGTCAAACTGTTTTGGAACAGTTGTACTTGGGTGCTACTGCTGCCTGCATTCACTACTAACACCAGGAAGCTAGATAAATCCTGCTTAGGAGATCTCCTTAGATCTCCTGTTTTCAGTGAACTCGTGCTATCATCATAACTCCAGCAAGCTGTAGCACTGAGAGTGCTTGGAGTGATTCTTTAAAGTTCAATGTGTATATGGGGAAAAAAACATGAGTTTACATCTAAATTCAGCAAAAAATTGGTTTTGAAATGGTCAAACAAAAAGATGAACACATTTCCCCAAGTTATTTTCTTCAACATATGGTGTGTCATGAAAGGGTAGGTGGGTGCATGTTCTGTCCCTAAAGTGACATCAGCCCAGTAAAATAATCTGTGAAAAGTGGAAATTTGAAAATTGAAATTAGCATGTTTGTTTTTTTTGTCCCCTTAGCTTCTCAACAATATAGCAAAGGTCTTCAAGGAGGAATTGCTGAATTAATTGGTTGGGTTTTGGGGAGAAAACACCATGTCCCTCCATTTACAGTCAGCCCACTCCTGGCACTCATGGGGGGTGACCCGTGCCAGGTGTGCCGCCCCCCCCTTATAGTTTATGCCATGCTACCTAACAGTAGACTGTCAGACTATCAAAACCATAGTTTGCTAAAACTTTGAAACCTTGCTTGCTACAATCTGTATGGTGTGCTCTCAAGTGGTATCTAGAAGCTTTAATATGACTGATTTCCTGTTGATATATTTCTCAACACTGTTGTCAGCTGGCTTAAGTCTTTGAACAAGTATGCATATCCTCTAGTACAAAAGCTGCCAATTGACAGGATTAACATAACTGAAAAGTGGTAACTACCTTCTGGGCTTTTTACCGTTACATCTTTGTGCACCAGTTGTAAGAGAGCCTCTTGGTCCCCATCCTTCACTTTTTCCAGTGCTTGTTTCAGATAGAACATATCGATGGGCAAGCATTTTTTCTGTACTTGTAGCCTGGACCCACAAACTCCATGTCCTTTAAAGCTTTAGGTATGGAAATCCACCATTAAAGATCTCCTGGACTATTTATTCTTCTCAGCGAATTAATTTTCTTCTGTATATTGCCAGTGCTTTACTATGCTATTAACAAGAAATATCTAAAGGAGTACCTTGAAGAGAAGGAGCAAAGCTTGGATTGGTGTATTTTACTTCTTCTGATACAATCTACCTAATAGACCCTCTCTGTTACATTGCAGAAAAAAGAAGATATATCTTGTAACATGAATTTTGTTTTCCTAATATCCTAATATTTTTTTAATTAAAATAAAAATTTTAAGTTTATGCATTTCTCATAATTTGAAAGGCACTAATTGTGTTATGTGTATTTGTAAAGCTTGTGCAGTTTACATACTGCCCAACATTGCTAACCAGAGATGGAGACAGAATCCGCAGCAATGGCAAATTTGGTGGACTACAGAACAAAGCGCCTACTATTGACAAACTGAGAGGGATGATATTCGGAGCTCCTCTGCCAAAAGATTATGAAAGGCTGTGTACTGAAATAAGTGAGTACAGAGATAAATTATTAATTTTAACCTCTTCATTTGCATGCATGTAATTGATTTTTTTTTTTTTTTCTGCAAATATATGATGAAAAATAAAAATCTGTAAAAGTTCAGCTCACATTGCTTTTAGGGGCTCAGTTTGTACTAAGATACAGAATCCAGCCCAGGAACGCAGTAAATGAAAAGGAGTCACTAATGAGGTGTGTCGCACAAGCACAACCGTTTTATCCAGGTGCTAAATAGTATGCACTTTTTACCCATCTGGTCAGTGGCGGAACTACCACAGTCGCAAGAGTCACAGATGCGACTGGGCCAGTCACTCCAGGAGGCCCAGCAGCCCAGTTGACCCCTAGACCAGCATAAGTTCAGGGCCGGTGCCAGTCAAACCGTTCCGGGGTGTGCAGTGGCTGGGTGACTGGCAAGAGGGGAGCATTGAGTACAGTGCTCCCTTCCTGCCAGTCATTCCATGTAGTGCTGCCGAGCGGACCTCTGTCTGACAGGAAGTGCTCACTGAGGGCATCTAGCATTTCCTGTGAGACTGGATACTGCCGTCTCCTCGGCCATGGAGCTGATCAGGTACAGAGGGGGAGGAGAATGGGGGAGAAACACACAGAGGAGCTCTGGGTGGGGAGCATGAAACCAGAAATTTTAGAGACTCTGATACAACTCAAGGTTTGCGCCCCCTGGGACCCACCCTGTTTCCGCCCACACGGTCCATTCTGAGTCCACTCACAAGGATGTAGTCTGTTTGTGTACTTAATATGGTGTGTGTAGTAGATGTTGAATGTGTGTGGTGGATGCAGTGTGTATAGTGGATACAGATTGTACATTTGTGTAATGTATGTAGTGTTTGTGTGTATTGGATGCAGTGTGTATAATGAGTGCAGAATGTGTGTTTGTGTAGTGGATGTAGAGTGCTTATAGTAAATTCTGAGTGTGTGTTTGTGTAGTGGATGTAGTGTGCGTATAGTGAATGCAGATCGTGTGTTTGTGTAGTGGATGTAGTGTGCGTATAGTGAATGCAGAGCATGTGTTTGTGTAGAGGATGTAGTGTGCGTATAGTGAATGCGTGTGTGCAGTGGATGTAGTGTGCGTATAGTAAACGCAGAGTGTGTGTTTGAGTAGTGGATGAGGTGTGTGCATAGTGAATGCAGAGTGTGTGTGTAGGGATGTAGTGTGTGCAGAGTGTGTGTTTATGTAGTGGATGTTAATCTGTAAAATAGAGGCTGCAGTCTGCAGGCGGGAAATCGTTTTTTTTTTAACATTTATTTTAGTTCATTTTATTTTATTCCCCTCTCCCTGCTTCTTACCTATGGCCAGGGAGATTGCATTCCCAGGTCGTCCAGTGGCATGGTGCAGTCCCTCAGCTGCCATTTGGAGTGCAGCCATTGTTACGCTGACTGACTGACTGACTGCTGCAGGGCTCGCGAGAGTTAGACAGATGAGCAGTGTACAGACATCCATATATATATATAATATATATATATATATATATACACACACACACACACACACACACACACACACACACACACACACACACCACCCACCCCCACCCCCCGGATGTCTGTACACTGCTCATCTGTCTAACTCCCGCGAGCCCTGCAGCAGTCAGTCATATATATATATGTGCACCTGCGGGCCCGGTCGTCTGTACACTGCAGAGGAGCCCAGCACACTTTCCAGCTGATCCTCTGATATATATCTATATATAAAATGTGGTGCCAGGGACTCCCAAAACAGTCTGGGCCCCTCAGGCCTGCTAGGCCCATGACAGTGTCCTGGTTGTCGGGCCCTGATGGCAGCCCTAGATGAGGCACATGGAAAAGCTGAGTGGGGAATGAGACACATGGAGGAACTGGGGGTGAGAATATGGAACACATGGAAAAGCTGCAGAGGTGGGGAATGAGACACATAGAGGATCTAGGGATAAGGACAAACATGGAAGAGCTGCTGGGGGGAAGAGACATGGAGGAGCTGGGGGAGAATGAGACGCATGGGGGAGCTGAGACACATAGAGGGGCTGGGGGAGAGAATGAGGCACATGAAGAGCTGGGGGGGGGAGAAACTAGACACATGGAGTGACTGGGGTTGAATTAAAAACGTGGAAGACCTGGCGGAGAGAATGAAACACATGGAGGAGCTGCATAGTAATAGTGGTGCTCCATAACACCATTGACCATGATCGGTGAGCTGTAGATACCGTGGCAAAGTCCCCGTTTTAAAAATCAGCCAGCACAAAATTGCGGCCTCTTATGCTGCCTCTGAGGAAGTATTGCAGTATATGAAACACAGTTTGTTTTTGGCCAGAACTGTAAGTAACTCAATGCGATCATAATCCCTTAATTGAGAAACAGAATAAAAAATTTTATTTCAACAGTTGAATATCTATATTCAACTGTTACCATTTATGTATGTGTCCATATCTCTTATAAAGGGTTAGTAGTAGTTTTATCACCGGTTTGCATGTCTACAAAGTTTGTTACCAACATGGAAAGTTTGAAAAGCACTGTTATAGAGAATAGACTACAATTCAACAATGACAAAAATACAGCAAGTATGTGAAGCTAAAACCTTTCAAATTATTCATAAATTTTGTTGGTGTCCTTAGTGTAATTTTAACAACAAGTGAACTGAATGCATACATACATGTATGTACATTGATTGTTAAACAAGAGTTACGGTGTATTTTTGCTCTTAAAGGAACACTATAGGCCCAGGAACACAAACATGCATTCCTGACCATATTGTGTTAATACCACCCTCTGGCCTCCCTTAATATAGTAAAATCTTACTTGTATTCAAGTCTGCAGCTATTGACTCTGCCCCTGAACTACCTCTGACCTGTCTGCTGACATCATCAAAAGTGGTGGTCTGAGCCAAATTTACAATGCTTCTCCATAGGATTAGCTGTGACTGTCAAAAAGGCAGTTTAGGGGCAGATTAGGGCCATCACAAGTCAAGCACAGCCCTGGCCAATCAGCATCTCCTCATAGAAATTAATTGAATCAGTGCATCTCTATGAGGAAAGTTCAGTGTCAGCATGCAGAGGCTGGAGACATTGGATGACAGTGCTGCTCACTGTGCAGCACTTCCACAAGAAGCACCTCTAGTAGCCTTCTGAGGAGTGGCTTGTGAAGTTATCGCTAGGCTGTAATGTAAACACTGCATTTCCTCTGAAAAGATAGTGTTTACAGCAAAAAGCATGAAGGGAGTGTTTTCTACTCACAGGAACACTGTAGTTGTTCTGGTGACTATAGGGTCCCTTTAATTCAGTGTGCACACTCATACAGCTGTGCCATTTACAATTGTGGTTACATTGTGCACGCATTGTACATAGTTCCCATCAAAATTAGTTTTGGTGATCCAATGTAAATTCTTCAAATACTATAACTTTTGAGTGTATTTTTAATTTCAGGCCAATTAATATGTTTGTGTATATTTGTCACCTTGCTACATGTTCTATTATTTTTGTATACTGAGATGTGTTTGTGTTTAGATCTACTGCAACAGTATCATGCTGCCCTTCTGAAGTCAAACCAAGTAAACAAGGACCTAAATCAGCATCTTGAAACCATGCGCTCTCCAGAGATGAAAAAGAAAAAACAGGAATTTATTGAACAGGAGAAGCAACTTAAGGATGTTGAGCTAAAACTAGGACTAGGTATGTTTTTCCCATCTCTCCCCCCAAAAAAGTAACGTGTTGATGCTGAGTATTACATGTGTTTCATATTATGCTTGATGCTACAAAAAGTATTCCCCTTAGGTGGGCATCAATTATGATATTTATCAAACTTTTTTTTTCTTAACACTTACAGTACTAAACATTTTAGCACATGTTTCTCTTGGCGCTCACAGTTAACTACTCAAATTAATGTAACTGTTCCCAATTAATGTCTGGTAACTAAATGTGGGGTTAATGCTAATGCAAAAAGTATTTGCTGTGTAGAAATTTTGTTATGACATTTCCTAATAAGGCATACCAGGCACATTCAATCTGGCATATTAAATGTTGGTAACACAGTAAGAAATCAATTGTAATAGTATAATGTTGCTTCATACCAAAAAGAATACTTCTATCATGATTTATATTGAGAACACATCCATAGCAGTGTGTTTATAGAGAAATAATGAGCTGGCTGTTATTAGAGGGGATTTTTGCCCACATTTTTGTCTTAGTAAAAGTTAGTGTGAGCATATTAAAGCACTAAAATGGACATGTAGTTTCTAGGAAAGACAAATCTAGCTGTGCAATTCTGTGTTTGCAGATATTTTGCAACAGATGTATTCTCACAAAATGTCTTGTAAAGTAATGTATAAACAATACATACATCATGACTTATACATTACTGTTAATGCTGAAAGCAAGATATTCAGAGCACCAGGTCACCTTGACAGAACCTGGGGGTGTATGGGGTGTCTCGGTACACCCGGGATGCCAGGAATTTTGTCTCCTGCAGCAGAGAGCTAATGCATGGGGTCTTCTTGTGAGCCCACCTCCAGTAACTTGATAATGCAGGATTTGTTATTGGATTAGTCACTGTCAGTATTTTCACTGTTTTTCTTAAAATGGAACAACTTCACAACAACAACGCTATGAACTCATCCATCACTACCCACTAAGTTTGTTACTGTGATGTAATGAATGTTGCCTGCCAAATCAACCAGAAAGAACAGTCTTCACTGAATGTCTGTAGGTGTGTGCCTGAGTGCATGTATGTTTGTGTTTTTATGAATAGTGCATGTAAATAGTTTCTGAGCAGTGGAAACCTTGAGTGGAATAGGGGAAACAATAGGAAAAAAGGAAGGGGTGGGTTGTACTATCAGGTATAAACAAAACCTCAAACGGAATCTAAATATAATTATACATTGTTTTAACATGTTATTAAAAAAGAGAGTTTACATGTATTAGCAGTTTATTATGTACAAGAATGTGTAATACTAGTGGTAGAATACAGCTATCTTAAGCTCAACAAAATTAACAATTTGCCTGGCTCCTAATTTATGGCACTTGCTCCTAGATTCTAGGGACATTTGTCACATCTTGCTGTCAAATATCTATTCTTACTATAGTGTGTCAGCTTTTCTGTAATGTAATCCAGGACAAAGGAATTAGCTTTCAAGTGAAAACAAAACCAGGTCATGCATTCATCCCTTCTTTTTCCAGTCTTTCTGCAACCTCTCTTTTGCATAAGGAAGATAGTTCATGGCTTCACACCAGTGTAATAGCAGACTTACAGCATAGGATATTATGGGGTGGGAGATTGTGTGTTCTTGCAGATCTATGGTATGTGTGTGAATACTTAGCATTGCAGTACTTCTCTGGCTGACTGCATGTCCAATTCCATATACTATTATGTGTTGTCATGCAACTTACTTAGTTACATAGCTGAAAAGAGACTTGCGTCCATCAAGTTCAGCCTTCCTCACATTTGTCTTTGCTGTTGATCCAAAAGAAGGCAAAAAATTCCTTTTGAAGCACTTCCAATTTTGCAACAAGCTTGGAAAAATTCCTTCTTGACCCCAGAATGGCAGTCAGATTTATCCTTGGATCAAGCCGTTATTACCCTACATTGAAAGATTATATCCTTGAATATTCTGTTTTTGCAAGTATGCATCTAGTAGCTGTTTGAACATCTGTATGGACTCTGATAAAACCACTTCTTCAGACAGAGAATTCCACATCCTTATTGTTCTTACAGTAAAAAACTGAATAAATTCTAAGTGCCATTTTTTACATTGACTCAAGTTTTAGAATGTTATATTCACAAATAAAGGAGCAGATTTATTACATGTATATGCATGCATGCTAAAGTTAGCTATTTTCTATTTTGCTATACTCAGGCGATGTTGCTGAAAACATATTGGGGTGTTGCTTGGCAGTGATGCATAACAGGATCTGTTGTTAATTCATGCCTAAAGTACAAAGTGTGTGGAAAAAAAAAAAATTACTACCCAAAAGTTTGACAAATGCTGGTGGTACCACCATTAAAAATACCATGGGTTGTCTACTTTTCAAAAATATATAGTTTGATGGGGGTAAAATACATTGGCCCAAATAGGATATGGGTGCAAGTTGACTACATGTCACAATTCCAAGTTGGAATAGAGATATGCACACCTGCCAAATGTGGCCTTTTAGCCCCCAAACAACCCAACAAGCCTATGCATGGGTGGTATCACTGTACTCAGGAGATGTTGCTGAACACATATTGGGGTGTTGTTTGGCAGTGACACATAACACTATCTGTTAATTCATGCGGGGGGGCGGTGGGGGGCACGGATCAATTTTTGCACTGGGGCCCCATGGGTCATGTGTACGCCACTGGCATCAAATATAATTTATATCACTCACTGACATACTATAACTAATCAAAGGTATAATATATGCCTGATAAGATACCCTGGATTGTCTGCTTTCTCAAATGGAAGGCCTTTATGGGGTTATTTGAACAGTCAAATGGCTCTAATGCCACAAAATCAGACATATGACCATCTATGAAAATTCCAACTATAGAAACTGAAATAGCATGGTCTCCGCATTGTAGCTTCACAGAATAGGGGCAAAGTTATATCATTGTACTCAGCAGATGTAGCTGAACACAATATGGGATACAGGGATAGCACACACTAGCTTTACGAAATACACATTACAAAAACCTTGTTATGTGTATATGCCAAAATAGAGGAAAAAAACTCAATTTTACTCCAATATTTAGCAGAGATTGGTGGTGAAATGGCTATGTAAAAAGTGTCAAAATAACCTGTGATGTCTACTTTATATAAATATATACTTTTGTGTGACAATTGTGTTTTCTGTAATGGGTATTAAACTTCCAAGACAAACATACCAACTTCTAAAATTGTTTAACATTGAAATTTTATTTTAGACCTTGTAGTTTCAAAATAAACTGAAATCCTACACGTTATGTACTCTGTAAATAAAGACAAATACATTAATTGATTTTTAATTACTTTTCCTAAGCTGGACATATTATGCACGTTATTATTGCCAAAACGTGTGGGGAAAAAAGTATTTTTTTTTGCCATTATTTTGCTTTTTTTGTTGTTGTTGTTGTAATAAATGAGAATTTACATATGTATATGTCACATCAAATTAAAGCCCTTTTGCAGTCTAAAAAACAGTATATAATATGTTGGTACAATAAATGAGAGATATGCAAATTGCAGTTGAACACAAACAGCAAAAATACACGTAATAAAATCATCGTCCAAGGCATATGTCAGTTGAAGTCTAACTTTTACTCACACTGCTCTATGGGAGGGGAGGGGGGATTTTTGTACATGGATTCTCTCTTCATTAGTTCCGCCACTGGCTCAAATGTTGTCATCTCATGCACACATGAGAATACAACACCGACGTCTATGTAGAATCTCAAGAGACCACACCATCCTCTGTAAACTAACTCTTGCAATGCAGAAGAAGAACTATGTTCCCACAGCTGGTGCTAACAATTTCTTTTGCAATTGACAAAAGATGACCATGGAAGCTTTGGAAATGTTTTTCAACTTAGGTTTAGCCTGTTAGACTGAAGTAGTTACCATTTCTTATGATCTATTTTAATTGCATAGCATAGGAATTTCAGTAATGAGCTCCATAAAGGTACTATCTTTATGGAATACTCAAAAAGTGGCATGAAATGACAGCTGCAAAACTGCACCGACGCACTTTAGGCTGTTTTTTACATGGATTAACATTGATTAAATAAGCATTTTGCTATTGTTTCTTGAGCACAGTACATCATTAACCATTGGTTAGTGAGTTTTGAGCAAATACTGTACCATCAGTGTGTATGCTGTACAACTGTTAGAATGTAATGATATTTGCTTCATTCTTTTGTGTAAATAGAAATGTTTAGGATTACTTTCATTTTGGTTTGTAGCTGAAAAAAAAGCTTGATATGAAGAACCCATATTAAATTCTAGAAAGTGCTAAATGCATTAAGTGGAAGATAACTTCCTTAGTCAAGCAAAACCTACATTTAAAATGCAGTTGAGTTTTGTAAATAGAATGTACATGTTCTTCCTAAGATACATGACATTTCTTCTAATCATCTGAAGAAGTTTGATCCCAGAAGCCCCATCTCCTAAGGTGAGAGAGAAGCTTGTTAGTGTGTGACGCTCTTTTACTTCGTCATTTGTTTTCAGCAACAATTATCATAGACAATTCAGCTAAGATTTTATTTGTTTATCACTTCTGCAATCAGTGACATTTTTAGTTGTATGTAGCAATTTTTATAGTCTTTAAACAGAAGTCAAGTGCCATCAATTTGTTATAATGCAGCTGTCTCAATTCATTTAGCTACTAATAAAAGGCAAAATTGGTCAGGCACTTTCATTTAGCTGCAGTCTGTTGAAATTAAATGAATCTCCATAACCATTCACAAACAGCCGTATGGCGACTCAATTCACATTGTTTGGATGTACCATTTCCCCAGAAACTGGCTAGAGCAATTGCACCTGCAATATTAAGACCCCTAAGTCATCCTAATACAACCAAGCTTCCTTTAACCTAATAATAATTTGAACATTTATATACAGTATACAAGTAACGTTTTGCCATTGTAAAGATTTAATATGCAATGCATTAATGCACAGTTGTGGAAATTAGCTGCTGAAGACATTCTTAGACATGCAGTGTTAAATGTATTGCATTATATGTAGATAATTGTACAATATTTATTTACCTGTGTTTTGCAGGGATGACACCAAAAAATAAAACTACACATCCTGATATAAAGCCTTCTGATGGAGATATGTCGGACTGCCCAGTTCCTCGGAAACGCATGAGAAAGGAAAATGTAAGGAAAACGTCCAGGTGAAAACCCAACAGGTATGTACAAAATTGCAGTTTGAAATTAAATTTAAAAAAGCAGGTGGACAGCCACAGGATCTGCAAGTAGACAGCCACAGGATAGGAAATCTGCACATTGTGTGTAAGCATCATATTTTTTTCATTTGTTGTTCAAGCTAGGGATGCAGGGAACACCATTGGTTAAGTTCCTTCTGCATCATGGCAATAGAGTAAACTAATTTGCTAAACAAAATTAGCTCAATCTCCCCCTTCCTTTTGTGTATACTTCACCCAAATGAATCATATATGGAATAATTTCTAACTGTGTGCTTAGTTCATTGTTACATTAGACAATTTTTTGTACAGATTGTGATTCATCCAAAAACAAATGCACAAGTCTGGTGCTTTATTTTCATTTTCTTTTCTTTTTTTTTTTTTTGTGACAATGGTGTTCTAATTTGCAATAAGTACACAACCACTTCAGCAGTAAATGCAAGGTCTTTACTTTTTGGTAATTTGCATAGTCTATGAAACATGAGCCCATAAATAGTAAGAGAGCACTTTGGAATTAATCAAACTCAAATAGAACAGCAATACTTGAAATACACTGAATGGAACAGATATATCACACCCAATAATATAAGCCAGACAGTGTGTTGGAGATAGAGTGATCAGGCTACTATGAGCAGAGTCAAGAACCAGATAATCTGTCTGAGACCATACAGCAGCACATTGAGGTGTTAAGCAAACGGTGTCAGGGAGCCAGTGTCAAGCTAACAAGTCGGCAAATGAACAGATAATAATGGGATCACTTAGCGTGTGCAGGAACCAAGGCTGAAAGTCAACAGGTTACACTAGTGCAACAAATCAAAATGAAACTCCATAATAGAGCAATGATCAATTACAGACCTGGGTTTAAAAAGGCAAGAGCTGGGTGCATTTCTGGAACAATTAGTGCTTATTCTGGAGACTTTCAGACATTTATGTAAATGCATTATAAAGTGGAAATCATAATCAACTCATTTATATCCTTTCTCAGATATTTAGGTTTTTTTTGTTTCATTTTCCTGTTTGTGCTCTGTTTTTAACAGATAATTCAGAATTTACACAGTTGCTTATAGCTTTAAAGTATCAGAAATATTTTTTGTACAAAGTGAAATATTTATTTAAGCAAGTGCCCATAAGAAGAAACTGCACACCTATTGGCTTGTATACAAAATCCTGGGCCGGATTAACATAGGGGCTGATGGAGCTGCGGCTCCAGGCCCAGGCCCATGGAATAGGCCCATTGATTAAAAAAAAAAAAAAAAGACACATAGATACACAGAAACACACATAAACACATACAGACACAGACAAGACACACATACATACATAATACATACAGACCGATACACATACATACAAACAGACAGGAAAACATACAGACAGACACATACATACATACAGACACACATACATACATACAGACAGACAGATACACACACACGACATACAGGCAAACACACAGGCACACATACATACAGACAGACACACGACATACATACAAAGACACATACAGGACACACATGCATACACAAGACATACATACAGACAGACATACACACACACACATATACCAAATGTTTAGGTAACCCTCCTGTTTCCTAGCTTTTAGGTGCAGGAGGGTGACTTTCACTGGGGTCCAGTGGTGGCTCCTCTGCTTCCTCCCGCGTGGGCTCTGTGTGATTGCTGGGATCTCATCACAGGGGGCCCGGTCACGCTGTTAAAGCGCCCAAGCACTGACCGGGCCCCCTGAAAATCCATCTCCATCGGGTGGCCCTAACAGCATGGGCCACCTGATGGACCCCTTGAATGGCGGCCTTGGCGGTTTGCCGCAAAACATGATGGCAGGTACCCGGTAGCAGGGGTTCCCGGGCCCCCTGGAGTGACGGGTCCCCTGCGACCCTATATGTACGTCACTGCATGGGGACACAGACACTAGGGACACAATGTCCCCAAGCGTCTGTGTCCCCATGTCTCCTAGTGTCTGTGTCCCTATGTCTCCCAGTGTCCCCGGGAGACATGGGGACACGGGATACATGGCGCACTGAGACACTGCGATACACAGTCTGTGTCCCCAAGTGTCTCTGTCCCCATGTCTCACACTTTGTCCCCATGTCACTATTGGACACTGTGAGACATGGGCACACTGAGACACTTGGGGACACTGAGACTATGTATTTCAGTGTCTCAGTGCCCCATGTCTCCCAGTGTCCCCATGTCTCTGTGTCCCCATGTCTCCCAGGGACACTGAGACACTAGGAGACATGAGGACAAAGCCACTAGGTGACAATGGGTGACCTGGGGACATATGGAGACACTGGGAGCAATCCATCTATACAGCAGAATCAAACTAAGTAGTTTTTGGTGATTTCACAGAATTTGTTGTCACCCCTTGTGATTTACATCATGTGATGTCACACATAATTAGTTATGCAAATTAGTAAGGCCTGTATTTTTTTCCAAGAAAGGTGACAAGCCTAACTACTCTTCACATACTCTTGTTTAAGTATGGAAACTTAAGAGGGATATATGGAAACAAAACTTGTGTGGACTAGCTGAAATGAAATTAGTTAAGGTAATGCTGACTTTGGTCTCTCTTACACTATGGCATGTTCCCTTTCTTCTATACTCACTACATCCACCTTTTCTCTGTCTCAGACTGTATACCAGGAGCTTCTGCCTGCTAGTAAGAATGTAAGGAGACAAGTGGACCAGTGAGTGCTAGGGGACAGTCCTTAGAAAGCATGCAGCAAGCGCGTCATTAGATGCATTTATGCCAAACTCAGGATGCTGTTGGCCAGCATGCATGATTGGCAGGCAGACTGACATGCATTCATGCCAGGCTAGCTGTTCGGCCCTTTCGGAAGTTCTGGTTACATGACCCGCTTCAGTGGCCCACCCTTTTACATCGCCCATTGACTTCCTGCTTCACTGGACACTGCTGTTAGGGGGCATGGATTTATTTGAAAGATGAAAGCATAAATTAGAGAGAGATTAGCATATTTTTTTAGTTTTTTTTTTTTTATAGCTGCATCCTATGAGTTTCCCTTTGGCAACATCTCCACCAGATACATAATTCTTAAGAGGTATGACTGTTTTAATGTTTTTGGTTGATAAGTTTCTGTACTTAGGCCCCTCATAATTGTCAGCACCAGGCCCACTGGGCTCTTAATCTGGCCCTGACAAAATCGATACAAGAAAAAACAGAAATAATTAGAAAAAACTACTGTACATTATTATTATTATTATTATTTACAAAGCACCAACAAATTCCACAGAGCTGTACAATGAGTGGACTAACAGACACGTATTTGTAAGCAGACAAGTTGGACGCACAGGAACAAAGGGACTGAGAGCCCTGCTCAATGAGCGTACATGCTAGAGGGAGTGGGGTATAGTGATACAAAAGGTAGAGAAGGGTAGAAACGTAGGTTGCTAGGATAGCATTCATTGAGGGCCTAGTGCAGTCCTAGAAAAGTCTTTAAAGCATGCATCAGAGATAGGAGTATGAACAGACGTAGGTCTCCGGAAGAACATAGGGGCCTAGACGAGACATATTTGTGTATTAGTGAGGATAAGTAGTTCGGAGCAGCATTGTGAAGAGAATTGTAAGCAAGTATCAGGATCTTAATTTGAGTTCTATATCTTACGGGAAGCTGTAAGAACTGAAGGAAGGGGGGAGGCGTGGGAGGTGCAGGCGGACAGGAAGATGAGCCTCGTTGCCACATTCATTATAGATTGTAACGGGGCAAGTTGGGAACACGTAAGACCACTAAGAAGTGGATTACTGTAGTTAAGGTGAGAGAGACAGTGGCATGGACAAGCACCTTAGCCGTATCAGGTGTTAAATAGGGGCCGATGCGCACTTTGTTTTTGAGATGGAAGTGGCAGGATTTGGCAATTGATTGGACATGAAGGGTGAAAGAGAGGTTGGAGTCAAAGAGGACACCAAGGCAGCGAGCCTGCGAGGTAGAGCAGATGGTAGCACCATTGAGGGACACAGAGGAGGGACACAGACAAAGGAGTAGCAACTCCAGCAGAAATGGATTGTTTTACCTCTTAGTCTTTGCAAGCAGTATGAGAGAGACACGAATAATACTTTGGCCTCAAGAGCCTTCTTTAAGGGTAAATTAACTTCAGTAGATCCTCGCTTAAATAGGGGTACCCCTCTCCAACAGCACTCAGTGATCCAATAGTAGCCACAGGGGTTGCTTTAGCAACTGAACATAAACATAGGGACATGGAACGGAAAATAGAAAGGGGTGTGGTAACCACAGCGACCAGGCGCCACTCAACATGCGCATGTCATATTATATACATACCTGTGAAACAAGGAAGCAACTCTAATAACTGTCTGATAGACCGTTCTCTAAAACCGCAATGTTTGCAGCTAAGATTAAGTGGTCTGGGTTCCTATAGTGTCCTTTTAACTGTCCTCTGCTTCTTGGATGCGGTAATGGTAATTGCAATAAATAAAGAAAATATTACTTATATAGAATTCATATTGTATTCATTCTTTGCTTTTCTTGCAGGATTTGGTGTAGGTCCTACCATGCTGGCAAGTCTGGAGAAAAAAACTGAAGGAAAATAGCACACCTAAAGTGTCATCTGCAGAAAAATTTAATTTTTGTTTATAGTTAAAAGCATATTTTTTTTATTTTAGAAAAATTTTCAGATTTTTAAGCCTGCTTTTGAAAGCTTTCTTTTTCCTCTTTATCAATGCACACATGCAAATAAAACAAATTTGTTTTCATTATCAAATATGCAGTTAGAATCCACAGAAAACGGCTGAAAATATTTTACAAAAGTTATTTAACGTTAGAAGTCATAAGTGTTTTATATGATTAAATACATGAATACCTTTTTCCTAGTATGTCCCTAAAAGTAGATTGTTTTCCTTAAAAATTTCATTTTAACTGTTGCATTCTTTACTGTACGTTTAGAATTACTCTTTGTATTATACCCATTTAGCAAGTTGGGTTAGGTATGCTATACTGAGGTGTGCTGTCCAATTCGTTCGGTTTGCTGCTCAAAGAAAGCTTTGGGACATTCACTGTGAAAAATAAGGCTAAGAATAAAGCTCTAGTTCTTACGGGATTAAACGCTCTCTTATTTAGCTAACATGCAGGGCTGACATGAGAAATCTTAGGGGTCCTTACAAAGCCATCAGCTGCCCACCTCCCAAAAAAAAAAAAAAAAAACTCCCAGAAACATACAGCCAGACATACATTTACACATACACACAGGCCGCTGCCCACTGTTATACATATATACGCACCGCTAAACACTGTCAGACACCTGCACATTAGGATTCCCAACACTTTTTACCTTTTCAATTCATAATCAGCCAGAGCCCCTTGCTCTTGTCCTTCTCTATTTTTAACTTAATTTCTCACCATGCTTCTTACCATTTACAGGCAGTAAGACCTCCTGCCCTTTCCCTAGTTATCCTTTCAAATCCTACCTTAATTCCTTTGAAGCAGTTAATAATGAAAAAGCTGAATATGCTGGCCAGCCTCAACACTGATGCTCTGGAGTGTGGCAGTTCTCTTGAGATTTACCCAGCCCCATCACAAAGATACCTGATCAGACACTCAGTATGCAGGGAGGATGTGATATGAGATCACATCCTCCCAGCTCTGCTTCACTTGAGGAAGCCGTGCAGGTTTCCTTTCCCCTAAAAGACATATATATAGTCTGCTGAGCAGATACTTCTAGCTCCTCAACTGCAAAGTGTTATATAGCCAATCTGGGCACCTTCATGTGGTACTGCTTGTATTCCCATGATGGCGACCCTGCTGATATATGATAAATTGATCTGTTTTCTGCATTAAACACCAACCAAATATTATTAGTGGGATATAGATTTGAAGTCTGTTCACATATACAGTTCTACAGAGAAATATGCTATGTTGTTTTCATCATATAAATTAAGGAAAGGGACAGATAAATATATTTTGTTGTCATATTACAATGTAAGAATTAAATGGGATTTCTTAATTTATAGAATATTTTTGGAATACAGAACAAATTTGCATAGCTCCAACTTTTATTACGATGTTTATAAAGCCCAATAAAAAATGTCTGTATACGATTTGTCTTGATTTTTAAAGACAAGATGTTATGGCATTGTACCTTTTTTTATTTTTTAAAGGAAAGCTTTATGAATAAAAATTCTTATGTTCAATTTGTTGTTTTTTTGTGTAATTTTTTGCAGTAATCTTCAAATATGGACTTTAAACCCAATTGTATTGACTATATGGTGGAAATAATTGTTTCCTTCTGAAATTACAAAAAAATATGTACTATAGGCACCAAAATAACTAGCTAAATTAAACAGGTTTTGTGTGTAGATCATGTCCCTGCAGTCTTACTGCTCAATTATCTGCCATTTTGGAATTAAATCTCTTTGTTTATAGAGGCCTAGACACACCTTCCTGCATGTGACTTGCACAGCCTTTCTAAACACCTCCTTTAATGAGACTTCTATTGTTCAAACTTACCTTATTGCGCAGTTTGTTTAATTTAGAATTTCTCATCTCCTGCTCTGTTAATAGCCTTATAGACCATGCCTCCTGTGTGTGCTTTAAATTAAATTTACAGAGCAGGAGATAAAAAAAACTTTTAAAGCAAGTTAACATCTCATTGAAAATGAACCCATATTTTTAACTCCTAAATAGCAGAGAATTGAGCAATGAGACTGAAGGGGCTTGATCAATACATCAAAATTGCTTAAAGGACCACTCTAGGCACCCAGACCACTTCAGCTTAATGAAGTGGTCTGGGTGCCAGGTCCAGCTAGGCTTAACCCATTTTTTCATAATTATAGCAGTTTCAGAGAAACTGCTATAATTATGAATGGGTTAAGCCTTCCCCCTAATCCTCTAGTGGCTGTCTCATTGACAGCCACTAAGAGGCGCTTGCGTGCTTCTCACTGTGATTTTCACAGTGAGAGCACGCCAGCGTCCATAGGAAAGCATTTTAAATGCTTTCCTATGAGACCGGCTGAATGCGCGCGCAGCTCTTGCCGCGCGTGCGCATTCAGCCGGCGGGGCGTAACGGAGGCGGAGAGGAGGAGGAGAGCTCTCCGCCCAGTGCTGGAAAAAGGTAAGTTTTTACCCCTTTCCCCCTTCCAGAGCCGGGCGGGAGGGGGTCCCTGAGGGTGGGGGCACCCTCAGGGCACTATAGTGCCAGGAAAACGAGTATGTTTTCCTGGCACTATAGTGGTCCTTTAATTAAGCAGTTTTGATGTATTGATCAAGCCCCTTCAGTCTCATTGCTCAATTCTCTGCTATTTAGGAGTTAAAAATAGGGATCATTTTCAATTTTTTATTATTTATATAGCGCCAGCAAATTCTGTAGCGCTGTACAATGATACCATATTGCTATTACAAGAAATACACTATATAGTGGTCACCACAAAAAGGACTCCGTTCCTAAATGGGGCCAAAAACTCACAAAGAGATGTATGCGGAGCAAAAAAAGGACACAAGAATTAAAACATTCGTTAATAAACAGAGAAAACTAACAGCCATGCATAGAAAAGAGTACAATTTATTTACATGCTATGTTTTACACTACCTTTCTTTTCACATTTTGTATCACAGAATGTCTGTTTCCAACACAATAAATATGTAACATAACACATTGCACAAATAATAAACACAGAAAAGTGTATAGACGCTTCTTAAAGTGGATATCTAGTGTGTGTTAAATGTACAGTGTGCGCCCCCAGCACTCAAAATAACAGTAATAAACAAGCACCAAAAAACACCACAGTGTCACCCACTAATAATCTTAAATATCAGTGGTGGTATAGCCAGATTCCATAGATATAAATGGATAACCTAAGAGAAAACATATATTCCATAGATATAAATGGATAACCTAAGAAGGTAAGACAGCACCATGGGACTTTAGGCACCATAACCACATTTTTGGTGCCTGCACAGTGGAAAGCAAAGAGTAAGTCTGCAAATTACAGAAAATTGGCTGCTGACATGCACTTTCTGCAACCTTACTTTATCAGTAACAAACCAAAGAGAAACAATGGAGTATGGGTGAATTCGTGCTAGTTACAAATGTGAAAGTGAATAAAACAACAGAAATAACATTACCTTGATGGGGAATTAACCACAATTTATTTTCTGGGAAGCAAGAAATTTTAGACAAATATTTACTAACAACTTTCTAAATTAGGAAAAATCAAATGACTTTTTTTTTTTTTTAAATTGTAAAGGTTTTTATTATTGTCGTAGTTGTGTAGGGTGTAAGTTAAGACAAAGCCCAAACAGAAATGTTAAGTTTTTTCATCCAAGAAAATCACAAATCAGGAACATAATATTCAATCCCTGATTACATGCAATACAGTAATGTTATTTATTTACTCATAAAAAGTAGTAATATACTGGCGCTCTATAAAAAAACCTAATTATCAAACAATATGTAACAATGATTACATACTAGCTGCTGTATCACCATGTGTAATCTTTCCTTATACACTAATCACAAACACATACAAATAACAAAAGGTGAAGCGCTACATACAGATCGAAATCCAATTCTTTAGTTGTCACTCTTGTCAACCAATATTTTCCCTGAATGGTGTGTAAATCTTATTCTGAAAGAGAAATTAAATACTCATAGTGCAACACTGTAGATCAAAAATTATTACAATAGTAACTCTATATAGGGAACCACTCACATATTACTGAGCTTACACTAGTTTTTTGGTAATAAGATACTCTTTTGTAATTGTTAATAGAGTGAGTCAACTTAGCAGAAATTGACACTTTTATTGCTAAATATAGATCTCATTGTAGAGAAGAAAAAGGATATATTGTTCTATAATTATGATATGCATTTTAAGAATTTTAATGTATTACATTACAGTTGTATTTTAAAGATGTTATTATGATATATAGTTTTCCCTAACGAATTGTTTTCTATTTGGGGGGGAGTGCAAGTTTTGCAATGTTTTTATTTTATTTGAATTATTATTATTTATGGATGTGACATTGGCCGCTGTGTGAAATCTTTGTGAGGGGGGATTTCGTTGATGTGGAGATTTCTCCGGTGGCTGCTTTCTTTTTTTTACCCCTGTAATCCTGTTATGGACACAAACAAATACTGGACACGATAGATTAAGGGGAGATCGCGGGACTGAAGCATGACGTCATATGCGGAAGTGAACACAATGAGAGGGAGGCTTGGAACGCACGCAGTGCCGGCCGAAAGGAAAAAATACCAGCGCGCCAAAAGACAGCTGAACGCCGAGCTCAAAATTATGGACAAGGTATAATAGCAGGACTCCTGTTAGTAGGAGGATTTCATTGTGATTTTTCACCTAGCTGAGGAAGCCGACAGTAGTTTGGCGAAACGCGTCCTGGGGACTGAATTATCATCACCTTTATGCCCATTTTGTTATATTATTGTTATATTACTTTTTATATATATTTTGTTTTTATATATTCTAATTGGCCATTAGAATTTTAAATTCAGTACACAATAAATATTTGTATTATCTTTATTGGGCTATTGGTTCCTGCTATATAGGTGTGTAGTCCTTAACTACACAACGTGCTGAAAAAGAGCCTAAGAGAGTGGCTCCAGATTTGTGAGTATAAATATATATATCTTTCTATACCAATACGGATTCCAGACTATATTGCACCATATATATTTCTGTTTGAGCTCTAGCCACAGCGTGAGATTTGCTTTTTGGATACAAGAAGAGGAAAGGTCGACTTTACGGACCTGAAGGCGCATACCCCTGAGCTTGGCTGTAAGCTCAGTAATATGTGAGTGGTTCCCTATATAGAGTTACTATTGTAATAATTTTTGATCTACAGTGTTGCACTATGAGTATTTAATTTCTCTTTCAGAATAAGATTTACACACCATTCAGGGAAAATATTGGTTGACAAGAGTGACAACTAAAGAATTGGATTTCGATCTGTATGTAGCGCTTCACCTTTTGTTATTTGTAGTTATTTATTTACTCACCTGTACATGTGGTTACCAATACGCAGGCAAGACAACCAAGAAATTAAAAGTACGCCTACGCGAACATATTACTAATATAAAAAATAATTTTTTGAACCATAGTGTATCAAAACATTTTGCCGAAAAACAGAGGAAACCCAGAAGGTCTAGAATTTTTAGGGATAGAAAATAAAATGTAAGTCCGCTGGAGAGGGGGGGGGGGGGGGGGGTTGTAACGATAGAATTGTAAGCAAATCCAAGTTGAGATGAATGTTTAATCTTGACATCCTAGGTTTGAATGTGGACTTTGAAATAACTTCATTTTTGTAATCATTTTGTTTTATTTTACACTCCTTATATTTATAAATAAAATTTATATATGAGTTTTAAAAGTATTGGTATGTTTTATTATTATTTATTTTTATATACTACCTTTCTTAAGCCCATTTTTCCCCTGTTGCCTCTTATTCATTATGTCTTTGAGGATTTTTTATCTTATGGAATGTTTGTTTATATGTATTTTAATGTATTTTATATATATATATATATATATAGTGTTTTTATGGATATACTATGCAAGCTCCTCTTCCAATTATTAGAATGTACAGACTTGATTCACGTTGGACTTTGTTTACAAGTCAGCGCACATGCGCATTGATAGGAGACACTCTAATGAGTTTCATGCTGGATTGTCGGATTTAACCCGATCATGTGATCAGATAAGCTGTAAATACGTCACCAACGAGAGCGGGCACCGACCCGGAAATGATGCACCCGGAAGTGACATACTCTGATACGGCAAAGATCACAGGTGAAGAGAGAAAACGCGCCTTTTTGGGATATTTAAGAATGGACAGTAATCTGGAGACATCACCAAGCACTTTGAGAAAGACTGTTGTGTCGAAATGCATTAGTGCAGTTGTTTATTGGAGATCTTTATTTTATTATATATTTTTATTCATCTTCTTAAAGTTTCTTCTGGCTACCTTTTACCAACCCCCCCTTTTTTTTGTTCTCTGGCAATCCAAGGGGGAGATTGAGTATCCAGTGGAATATTCCAGTATCTGGTTCCAGTACTTGATCTTAGCAACCAACTATATATATATCCCAAGGCGCTTAAAGTCTGAGCCCACTCTAAATGGCTCAGTACCATGTGAGTGGGACCAATTAGTTTTAATCTGTTTTAAAGTGTTGTATACAGATTTCACTATGATCTGTTTTTTTTTTTGTTTTTTTTTTAGGTTTTATCCTATTTGATGGTAATTTGCATGTGTAGGTTATTTCATACATTTTTAGTGTGCTCTCACCAACTTTTTATTCACTTTATAGTATTTTATTTTGTGTGGTTTGGGTGACCTACACTAGGTGATTTGAGCATTTCTTCTTCTTTTTTAACCTTTTTTTTTACCTATTATACAAATGTAAAAGTGCAGCTACCCAGAATTACCCTCCATTGATCTGTACCCTAGCACACGATGTAGAACACTGCATGGACAAAGCCATCTCTTGTATAGGCAGACTCCACTCAATAAAAATGAACGTACTTCCTAGATTATTGTTCTTCTTCCAGACACTACCAGTGAAGCTCACACAGGCAGATTTGATGGGCCTGCTATAGACACATTCATCCAGCACAAAAGACACCCCAAGATAGCATGTAATACACTATATAGACCAAAGAACAAGGGAGGGTTAAGCCTACCACACCTATACTATTATTATCTCGCAGCACAGGTAGTCCAGATTGTGCACTGGCACTCTCCACCCGACACCAAGTCTTGTGTGGACATTGAATCTCTCCTGATGGGAGCAGATCTTCCCCAGTTTATTATGTGGCTCCCCAAAAAACACTGAGCCTTCCTGAAGACCAGTTGTCTGGCAGTCCTAAACTCCCTCCGAATCTGGGACTTAGCCTCAAAATACTCTCTTAGTAACCCCGTTTCTCCAATGACCACAATACTCCAAAACAGAGCCTTCCTGCCAGGAATGAGAGCAAGAGATTTTAAGAGACTTGAATACACAGGATTTCAGAAATGTGTAAATCTGTACATAGACAAGGCCACAGTCACCTAAAAGAATTAGCTCCCCTGCAGACTAGAGACTACTTTCGAAATGTAAAAATATGGGACTTTACACAGAGGAAAGATATTAGGATAGCTGCCAACACCACTATGACATCCTTCAAAAGAATATGTTTTAAAGAGACACCTCCAACAGGTCTAATATTGTTGATCCATTAACATTTACACGCAACCTCAGCAGTTGGGTTGAGATATACCAAATAATGGGAAACCGACCTGGGTGAGGTTCTGGAGGGTATAGAATGGGAAGACATATAGGAGGCATGCGCACAATCTTCCATGTGTGTGACATTACAAGAACAATCATTCAAAACGCTTTTCAGATGGTTTACCACCAGTGTCAAACAATACCACATGAAATTAAGCCCTGCAGACACATGCTGAAGATTTTGCGGCAATAGAGGAAGCTACATACACATGTGGTGAAATTGCCCCAGGGTAAGAGAGTTCTGGGAGAAGGTAGTAGACCTGAGCTCTAAGATTATGCAAAGACGGATGGAAGTCAACACATGGGCGTATCTCTTATCTAGGTCCACAGAGGGATTACCCAGGCATGAACAAAAACTGCTCAACATGATTTACTTAGCTGCCCGGAAAGCCTTAGCACAAAACTGGATAAGCCCAGACTTGCCCTCTCTCTCAATAGTCCTCACCAAGATTAGGGACAATCACTTAATGGACAACCTGACATCACTAGTCAGCAACACCACCAAAACTTTCCATAAGGTTTGGTTTTTATGGGAACAATATGGTGTATAATTGGGCACGAGCCATGCTCAGAGGGAAAGGGAATAGGATGAGACGAGCTCTTCCAGTGCTGCTGGATACTCATCACCGAATTCTCTCACTGTTAACTATCAAATTTGTGAGGTGCAGTATTTTTACATATCGATAACCAACCTCACTAGTGGAGACGGTAAACATAACCACGTAGTACTCCATATAGTGATCTGTTGGTTGCTCTTGCTCTTCCTTTTGAAAGACAATCAGGTGGCAGCTAGTAAGGAATTTGGGCACCGGAGCAGCGCAGGAAACCTTGGGGGAGGGGGCCAGCTGGTCGGGGGTCATGGCTCATGGCCCACAAAGGAGCCCCGGCCAGTGGACGCTCAGTAGTACATGTGGACGCTGGGTGGGGTGATTCTGGGAGGGATAGGGAGACACAGGCCCCCTCATCTTCCACTCTAGAGGTAGTAGTGGGGCCAATTATATGGTACGGCTTACGGCACATCCCAGAACGATATATAATAGTGCAACGCAGGTATGTCATATGTTAAAAGTTATGTGTTTTTTCTTTTTGCATTTTTATCTCCATCAAAATGTGAAAACCTTTGACAGTATGTACCAATACCTTTAATGCCAAAGCAAGCAATGACAAATGTTATAAAGATGCAACACTACCTCTTTGTAAACCTTCTACCTTAATGTAACAAACATGATTCGGCTTTTGCATAAGCCTGTTTATAGATGATATACTGTATCTGCTGTCAATGCAAAAATAAAGAATTTAAAAAAAAATCAAATACAAAAGAACATTAACTTGGACTTTTTAAAAAAAAAGCAACTTTTTGATAATTGTGATGTTTTATAAAGAATTTATGGTTAGTATCGTTTATAAAGGGGTCTGACATTTTAGTTATTACACCTTAATACCCCACTTGAATTTATCTTTTGTCCCTGTACAGAAATGGGTTCAAGCTTGATGGTCAGATTTAAACACAAAATAATATTTATAGACCACCCAGGTGCAGTATGTGAGCAATCAATACAAAAAGGTAGTTACCCTTTTGGATACAAGGTATAGCAGAAGGATTCCTCTCAATCTTCAAATACAAATAACAAACAACTGGATTTACCTAAAAACATAAAACGGAGAAAGAACTCATAGAATAATAATGTCATTTACAAAAACCCCAGAATTCAAGGTTCCACACAGAGTCACAGAAAATTCAAGCTCATCAATAGTATGTAGGTTTCACCAGAGTATTCAGGTTCCAAAGGTTCATGTGAAATTTTTTTTAAAGAAACATAGTGCAACACTGATATAAAGTTAAAAACGCTTGCTTTAATGGATACACTTACAAAGAATAAATAGATTAAAAGCCCATCAGAATAATCCCGTGGTCCCCAGTCCTGGTTTAGGTAGTAAAAGTGACAGGAGTCTCCACAGGTACCGAAGCAAACAAAACAGCAGCATATAAAAAAAATCAAATGACAATCATATAAATAAAATAAAAATAAAAGCTCAGTCTACGCGTTTTGTCTAAGAGCCATAGACTTCATCAGGAGTATTAGTGCATATAATACTGTAATGTGTGGAAACCGGAACTTCTTTTAAATGTCCCTCTTTCATGTGTGGGTTTGTTCGTAGCCAATCCCTTTGTTTCTTCACACATGATCGTATTACCTCCAATGGCTGCAATCCGTATATGGAGTTCCGGTAGTATTTTCTTGAAAACGAAAATCTTAATAATGTAACAAAAGAATTGGAAAAATTGGATGAAAGTAATATTTTTGATAAAAAGAGTCCTGATTATTTCCAGAAGGAAAAAATCTTGTACAAGACGGTACAAAAAATAGATGAGAAAATTGCTGAAACTTCTTTTCCATCAAAAATAAAAACGAAAATAGGAATCTAGTAGTGATCACTATAATCGTTTTGATCCCAATAGGAGTAAGTTTGACTATAACCACAGAAATGACTCTTTTAAAAGAGCAGATAGAATTAACAAGACCCTTCCTCCAGTTTAGGAGGAATAAATGTTCCCACAGATAGCAGATAGAATTAACAAGACCCTTCCTCCAGTTTAGGAGGAAGAAATGTTCCCACACACAACTATTCACAAAAAGAGATCTTTTTCGCATAATACTTCTAACGAAGAAATTAAGCCCAATATTGTCAATACTACATTGCAGGATCATAACTCCCACAGCAGAGATTTCTTAGAGAGTGGCCGAGACCCAAAAAGAAAAAAGAAAGAAATCACCCAATACTTTTCTTTGAAACTCCCCAGAGGCAGTTTGACTAATCGTTTCGCAGAATAGAGAACAGAACACTCCAACAAAAAGGAGGAGGACAAGTGTAGAGATGGGAGATTAAGTTTAGAACAACGCACAAAAGATGAATCTTTGGGAATATTTAATATTTTTCAAGTATCCCTTACCGTACAGGAATGTAAGATTCTAGGTAAGGGCCTAAAATACACTCCCAATGTCCCCTCTAATCCATTTCAAGTTTACGTAGACATGCAAAAGTTCATTAGAAAAATGTGTTTATAAAGAGGAAACTAGAAAAAACTAGGGATATTGATAGTAATCCAACTAGTGAACAGAACCCGTTTAAACACTTCAAGTTACCGTCTACTTTCTGCCCCTATGAGAAGGGCAGTCAAACTGAAGTGTTCAATAAAATGGTCCAAAAGGATCTAGACAGACTAACCCAAAAGAAAGAATATTGCAATAATTTGACAAAAAAAAGATATGGAAGTTTTGAACCAATTAAAAGAAAGAGACAACATTATTATTAAAAATGCGGACAAAGGAGGGGTATAGTGGTTATGTCCGTTGACTATTACTTGGACGAGGCATACAGACTATTGGGGAATACCAATATATATATTAAACTCCTTAGCAATCCCAACCAGAGGTTTAAAGATGAACTAGGCATCCTGTTGGAGGAAGCTTTAAAAAGTGAGTTATTGATACACAAGTTTATAAGTTTTTGTACCAGGAATTCCCAAGGATTCTGACCTTTTACTTTTTCCCGAAAGTGCACAAATCTAAAGAACATCCACCAAATAGAAGAATGGGACAGTTAGAGATGAAATGGATTTTTAATCTAAACACACTAATTCCGGGCGATCTCAATAATGATTTTGAGATATGCCATTTTATTTAAATATTCTATATGAGCAGATTACAGTTTTCCCTCTACCTGTCCTACCCTATCAATTTTTAGAATATTTTTTAGATTTTTTTAGTGATATAGTTCCTTCATTCTTAAGGATATTAAACCCATATAGGATAGTTAGATGTATTTTTCCCTTTTTACTAAATATGTACTTCTAATATGCACTTTCACTTCAAACTATGTTACTCATATTTTTATCTTATATAAATTTGTGTTATTTAAGAGAGATATTAACTCTTGATTTTTATAATCCCCTTTATCTACTTTTTAATTCATTTATATCAAAATTGGAGATAAGGGGGGGGGGGCGTGGCCAACCGCCGAGCAACCTGGCTGCTTAGGAAATTGCTCCGGCACCCGGGCTCTCTCAATCCGCTACCATCCACTGTCAGAACGCGGGGAAACCCTTCAAAACTTACCATGTCGCAGCCCAAGGGGAAGAAGAACAACCAGAAGGCTGAAAAACTTAGCTTTTTCAACCAAAAATCGGCGGCAGTCTCTGAAACTGATCGGAGCATAATCCAAGATGGCGCCGACGAGATACCGGCGGGAAATATTCAGCAGGCTAACTCCCATCAAGGAGAGCAAGAAAACCTGACTAGAGCACACCTAGAGGATGCATTAAACAACATGGCAGAAAAACTTGTGAAAACATGGCAATCCTCAATAGAACTACTTCGCAAAGAAGTTCAAGACATCGGGACCAGAACAGCGCACGTGGAACATAAACTCAGTGAGTTTGCCACAGCACACAACGAGGTGGCAGACCATGTGGCGGCCTTGGAACACAAAGTGGAAGCCATGGAGGCCCGCATGGCGGACGCAGAAGACCGGTCACGGAGGAACAACCTGCGGCTGCGGGGAGTTCCAGAGACTGTCCTCCCTTGTGACCTGCAAACCTATGTACGAGGCCTCCTTAGGGCGTACGCCCCCGACATACCCGTGGACATGCTCCTGGTGGATAGAGTACACAGGGTCCCCAAACCCAGGAACCTACCGGACAACATACCCAGGGACATCCTCCTCAGGGCACACTACTTCCACATAAAGGAAGCCGTGCTGCGCGCTAGCAGGAACAGAGCGGACCCACCAGAAGAATTTGCAAAAATCAAAATCCTGGCAGATCTCTCTGCAGCAACTTTGAAACGCAGAAAAGAATTCCATGCAATCACCGACGAATTGCGACAAGCTGGGATCAGATATCGCTGGGGATACCCCACCAAACTACTGGTCACAAAGAATGGAGGACTGACAATTATTCAAACTCCCGAAGGCGGAGTGAAACAAATGCGCGAATGGGGACTTATGAAAGACTCCACTCACACGCCAGCAAGCCCAACGGGTCGTCTAACACCAGAATGGCGACAAATCCCGATGAAATCCAGGCTGCCATGAGATCCGGCGATACGAAACCCTTATCCGATACAACCTGGGAGCACGTGAGATAACTGTACACACCAAAATCTAGCTTAAATATCATATTATAGCCAAGATTAATCGTTTCTGATTAGCATGTTGTTGTTATTGTTACTGCAGTGTTTATATGTGAAATGTTATTCACCTTGTACCATACATGATATCCTCACCTGCTTATGATACAGGCAAGCTTACCATCCTTAAGAAACAAAGGCGAAGCACTAAGGCGAAGCAGGGACCCATAGTTAAACCACAAAACAGGGTCTCCACCACCCGAGGTACTGCGCAGCGCCCTGGATACTTCCTGTGGCGCCTTTAAAGAAGGCCCGCTCCAAGTACTACCAGTACCCCTGAGCGAGTTACCCCAGTTTTAACTACCCACTTATATACTCAGCGAAAAACGCTACCATACCCCCCCTAACGTTCTGACACATCTGTAAATGTGACAATATGAGAGCCCATTGGCCACACTACCAGAGACGCAACCCGAGCGTCCAACCCCCATGGCACTGAGCCTCAGGGCCAGGACCCCAAGTTGGGTCACTCTGTATATACTTTTTTTTACGTTAACCCCCAACACCCTCCCTACACTACCCATAACTCCCAGGCTCCAAGTCACCGCTCTAAGACTGCCCAACAGGCAGCACGTTGATCTAACACTATCTACCAAGTTGCCCACTGTGGAAATAACAAGCCCACAAACGAGCTATCTCTACCATACATCTATAACATGAGAATATATTCACATAACAGTAGGGGGTTGAATACACCCCACAAAAGACGCATGGTACTGGAGGAGGCTAGAAAGAATAAAGCAGATATCATCTGCCTTCAAGAAACACACTTTGTCACCTCCAAGGTGCCAACATTTGGTATGAAGGACTATCCCCACCAATACCATGCCACCCACTCCTCAAAGTCGAAAGGAGTATCGATCCTTCTTCACGCTTCACTAACTGTAGAAATCTTACGAGTTAAAACAGACAGCCAGGGGAGATATGTGATGCTTCAGTGCCTACTTAATGGTTCCCCGTACGTTGTAATTAGCTTCTACAGTCCAAACGTGCATCAACGTAATTTTCTGCATAAGGTATTATCTATGATCCCAGACCACCAAACGGCTGCTACCATACTATGCGGGGACCTGAACCATCCTTTAGATCCCAATATGGACACCACGCTAAATCCCACAGCCCCTAGACAGGCAACACTACGACCACAAAGCAAAGCCCTAAATAAACTGCTGGGGGAATACGGACTATATGACTCATGGAGAATGTACCACCCGACCGAAAAATCTTTCTCATACTATTCGGCAGTACATAAATCCCACTCGAGAATAGATTTCATTTTTATTGCAGGCACCCTCTTACCTAAGGTCACTGATAGCAACATTGGGGACATCACCTGGTCGGATCATGCCCCGACCATGGTAGAAATATCTGGAGAATACCAGCACAGGGGGCGGCCACCTTGGCGCCTAAACGACTCACTCCTCCACGACCACACCTTTTCTCAAACACTAACGGATGCCCTGTGCACATACTTCCAAATAAATGACACCCCAGACATACACCCAACAACACTATGGCAAGCCCATAAGGCGGTAATACGAGGCTTATTGATCAGTCGAGCGTCCTATGTAAAGAAAAAAGCCCAAGAGGAATACCTGAATCTGCTGCGCACCCTAAGAGATGCTACTGCGGCAAACATAATGAACCCTACCCCGCAACAAGCACAGATAATCAAAGACACCACAGCACACCTCAACAACATAGCACTAGCAAAAACTGCACACATCCTACACAAACTAAAACAAACTTCATACTCCCAAGGCAACAGAGCAGGTAAACACCTGGCAACCTTACTGAGACAAAAACAATCCAACGCCAAAATACCCTATTACTTACAAACAAAGGAACTAAAATCCACAATCCACAGGACATTAACGATACTATGGCGACATACTACCACTCACTATACAACCTCAAGGACGATCCAGACTTACACCAACCCACCCCCTCAGACATACAAGACTTCCTCCGGCAAACCACACTACCGGCACTTTCAGCTCAACAAAAAACAACTTTACAAAACCCAGTCACGACACAAGAAATCCAACATGCCATCCAATCTCTCCCTCACGGGAAGTCGCCAGGACCTGACGGCTTGACAAATTCCTATTACAAGTCACAGACCGCATCCCTAGTCCCATACCTAGAGAGGTCCTTTAACCATATTATCACAACCGGCCAGATGCCCCAGGAAATGCTCATGGCGCATGTGGCCACACTGCCAAAACCAGGCAAACCCCCGACCAAATGCCAGAACCTAAGGCCAATATCTCTCCTCAACACCGACACTAAACTACTAGCCAAAATATTCTCGAATCGTCTAGCAAACATCATACCGACCATAATACATAAAGATCAGGTAGGCTTTGTCAGTGGTAGACAGGGGGCAGATGGAACCAGGAAGGTTTTGGACTTGCTAGGGGGGGGGTGTGGAGGGGGGGCCCAATGTGTACTCCTGTCGCTTGATGCAGAAAAAGCCTTTGATAGGCTGCACTGGCCCTTCCTCCGCGCGGTCCTCAACACATATGGCTTTCCTGATAACTTCCTAAAACTGGTAGAGGCACTGTATTCCAAACCGACTGCGAAAGTCACGAACGGAGGCTTCATCTCCAAACAATTCAACATAACCAATGGAACGCGGCAGGGATGCCCGCTCTCTCCTCTATTATACATTCTATCCCTGGAGCCGCTCACACAGCTCATCAGGGACAACCCGAACATACATGGTATCACTAAACAAGGCAAGGAGTACAAACTTACACTATTTGCGGATGACGTGCTACTAACGTTGGAGCAACCACATATTTCCCTGCCAAACTTTCATTCTGTCCTATCCCAATACAGCAAATGTTCACACTATAAATTAAATGTGACCAAAACCCAAGCAATGGGCATAAATATTCCCACTGACACATTAGAGAGCCTACGCAACTCCTTTCACTATGACTGGAGAACTGACTATCTAAAATTCCTAGGAATTAACATCACACAGAAGCCAGCCCTATTATATAAAACAAACTACCAAAAAACACTGTCCGATATAAAAACAGTGCTAACAGGATGGAAAGGTAAATACATCTCGTGGTCAGGCAGAATAGCTGCGATCAAAATGATTGTTTTACCGAAACTACAATATTTATTCAGAACACTGCCAATAAAACTACCCCCCCGTTTCCTTCAGGAAGCATAACAAATACTAATGGAATTTATATGGGACAAGCACAAACCACGGGTAGCAAAAAGCACACTATACCTGCCGCGGGAGAAAGGGGGGATGGGCGTACCCAATCTAGATAGCTACTATCGTGCAGCCATACTGAGTCCACTCTTAGCAGCATGCCACAGAACTCACCCAACTCCATGGGAAGAGATAGAGACATACCATGCAAACAACACCCCCCTAACAATATTAGCATGGCTCCCAAAAACCCACAGACCATCGACAAACGTGATGCTCCCAGTCACAGCACTAACACTGCACATTTGGGACACACACTGCCGTAAAATGGGCTGGACAGGGAAAACATCACAAGCCATGCCCCTAAAAACATTACAATACATAATCCCCAATTTCAACCACGCATTGTGGCATGAATACAGTATCACGCACCTATATCACCTCATACAAGGTCAGGAACTTAGAAGTTTCAAGGATATACAAGACTCCTACCACCTCAACGCACAGGTTTCCTTTTCCTATTTACAAATAAAATCCTGGTTCCACAAGAAAACTGTGAATGGGTCTGGAAATGTACAGGAACCACAGCTGACGGCGGTAGAAAAAATATGCCTACGCCTCTCGCCCCCCAAAAAACTAATCTCTGAAATCTACCAATCAATGCACGCACACACTGGCCATACCAAATTCTCTTTCACAACTGCATGGGAGAAAGAATTTAAATATAACCTAACTCCACAGCAGTGGAAAGACATCTTAAAGGCGCACAACTCCCTCTCTAAATGTGCTTCACATATGGAGCTCTCTCGCAAAATCCTATACCGGTGGTATTTAGTGCCCACTCGCATTAAAGCGGCGCACCTCCAAGCATCTGATGTATGCTGGAGATGCCAGCAGCATAAAGGCACGATGCTCCATATCTGGTGGACCTGTCCCATCCTAACCCCATTCTGGGACGTAGTCTCCACCATAATTCAAGAGAGCACAAAAACTATACTACCCAGGACACCCGAAACATACCTCCTACAACTATTCCCAAAAAGGATGGGGTGGAAGCAAAAATACTTAATATATCAACTACTCATGGCAGCCCTCACTGTAATTAGCAGGCACTGGAAATCACCCCTACCAATGCCAACCACCGAACTCACACAATTATTAGACACCACAAGGCTATATGAAATAGCAGCCAGGCGAACCTCCCGCCCAAAGAAGGTCTGGCAAGAGGCATGGGAGGAATGGCACCAATATATGGAGCGCAACAATCTCCTCCCCCCCCCCTTCCCCCACCCCAAAAATGAATGGGAAAGAAGATGGCTAGGACGTGTATCTGCTAACCGACAGCTGTGTTCCTAATGAGTGCACCAAGGCACAAGAATGTACAAACATGTAAAAATACGTTACTTAACAAGGTCAATGTTAGTCACCTCAGGCCTGGGAGTGACACCTACTTCCCCGTTACCCCCCCCCCCGTTACTTCTATAACTGTTTTCATCCTCTCCCAGTGGCACCCCAGATAGGGAATATCCAAATCACCAATGCCATATCTAGAGGAAACATAACTAAATTGTTGAACTATGTAAAATAATGTAACATGACTCTCAAAATGGAAAATGTGAACTCAATCTGTATATGGCAGAACATACAAGCATTACTGACAACGAGGCACCACGAGTGTGCCCACACCAAAGTACAAAGATATGAATGTATACCACTGTCCTCTAACTATTGTCCTTTTCCCCTACCCCCTTTTCTTTCTGTACCCCCCAAAAAAAGATCAATAAAAATTGTCAAAGTTAAAAAATTGGAGATAAGGTCTGATCATTAAATAGATGCACTTTGCACATATTTTTACTAATAAAATTGAGTGTCTACAATTACAATTAGTTAATATCTACAATAGTCTTCAATCTACAAAATTTAGTATTTAACCTCATCTACTTTCCAATTCCTTAATTAATATAGGAAGAAAATAAATATCGATCAAATTCATTTTTAAGTAAAGATTTATTGTGGACATTTTCAATATTATTACATGTGATAAAACAATATGTATTTAAATATATTTTCTATTAATTTCTCACTATTATGCATCGAGCATGCCCATTTGCAAGAAAAAATGAGGGCAAAATATATATATATAAGTGTGGATCGGGACAATGGACTTACTCCGTCGCGTCACTTCCAGTCTTCAGGATTAAGGGTATGTGCCCTTAAGAAAAATGGCCGCAGCGAACAAGGATGTGACGCGAACGGGGGTACCAGGTGATTCCCTATTACCTTAACGAAAGGAGGGTGAGGGAAGTGACCTCACAAGAAATACAATCTCTGATTGGACAGCAATATGAAGGAACCACCCATAAGATGGAAGAACCGGCAGATTTATAAAGCAGCAGAAGGATGAATAATAATACCGATTGAAAAAGCCCACAGAACGCGGGCGAAACGTGTCTCGGACTTGGACTTAAAGCCACACATTGGGACTCATATCAGATAAGATATTTGATTTTATATTGATTTCCTTTTTTAACTTCAATAAATTAGATATTTTAACCATAAGTCCCAGTGGCATCCTGCCGTTTTCTGTTGCTAAAGAAGGGAAGGTACCCAGGCCTATCATCCAGAGCCAGGTTCTCATTGGCTCAGGAAAAGGTGAGCACTACTATAATCACTGCAATTTGCTTTGTTGTCCAAACATAGTACACTAGGAAGTCTCCTGTTTTTGCTTCTTTTTGAGGAAACCATTCCAGATAAAGGGTTTAGTGCCCCCATAAGGCACTAACGCACATACGATTCGAGCCTGTCTTCCTGAGGCTCTATTCCATTTGAGTCCTTAACCCTATTTTAGGGTAAGTGTACACCTTTAGCGCTCCACTCATATAAATAGTACAGTCTGGATATTCCATCCAGACTAAACTAAATTCACTTTGGGTTTATATCCACCAGGTAGACCTATTATTAGTGGAATTGGTTCTCTCACTTCTAGATTATCACAGTTTATAGACCACTTTTTGCAAAGGTATGCACAATCAGCCAGATCCTACTTTAAGGACACTAAACATCTATTGCAGGAATTGGAGTCTATCGAATGGCAAAAGGACCAAATTTGGGCAACACTAGATGTAAGTTCCTTATACACAGTAATGGACCACAATTTGGGTCTTAGAGCTGTGAAAGAAAATCTTGATGGAGGTAAGACCTTAGACTCAGGTTTTACTTCATTTTTACTTGAATCTATATGGTTCATACATACTCACAATTTTTTCATGTTCAATTAAGAATTCTTCCTGCTGGTCACCAGCATTGCAATGGGCACCAGGTTTGCTCCCAGTTATGCCAACATATTTATGGATTGTTGGGAACATACTTCCATTTGGGACAACAATCCATATGGGGGAAACCTGGTGCAAGACTGCTTTAAATATCTCAACAATAATGCTTTTGTATTAGTGTTCACGCCATTTTTCAGTTCTGTTTCCATCGATTTTTTTAGATCTGACCATCTTTATTATAGACTCCGAAATAAAGACAAAGTATCTGATATCTTTAAAGCAACAGATACTAACAGCTTCATCGAGACTAGTAGTGGACATCATCCAAGATGGCTCTCGGGAGTTCCGAAGAGCCAATACACTAGACTCAGACAGAACTGTTCGGATCAAGAAATTTATTTTGAGCAGGCAGAGATTTTGACTAAGAAATTCCTGGAGAAGGGATACAAATTAGAATCTCTACAAACAGAAGTCCAGAGAATTGGTAATATTAGAGGAGACCTCCTTATTGATAAATTTAAACACAAAATAATATTTATAGACCACCCAGGTGCACTATGTGAGCAATCAATACAAAAAGGTAGTTACCCTTTTGGATACAAGGTATAGCAGAAGGATTCCTCTTAATCCTCAAATACAAATAACAAACAACTGGATATACCTAAAAACATAAAACGGAGAAAGAACACATCGAATAATAACATCATTTACAAAACCCCCAGAATTCAAGGTTCCACACAGAGTCACAAAAAACTCAGGCTCATCAATAGTATGTAGGTTTCACCAGGTGCAATGGTATTCAGGCTCCAAAGGTTCATGTGAAAAAAATGAAAAGAAACATAGTGCAACACTGATATAAAGCCCAAATTTGCTGTGACTCTGTGAGTGGAACCTTGAATTCTGGGGGTTTTGTAAAAACGTTATTATTCTATGAGTTCTTTCTCCATTTTATGTTTTTAGGTATATCCAGTTGTTTGTTATTTGATGGTCAGATTGCAAGTCATGATAGAGCAATGGACCATATCAACAGAGGCTCATTTTCAAAACCCTTCATTCAAACCCTACCATTGCATTCAAACCCTACCAGTTTAAAAGTGACATTACATGTATAATAATTTTCTATTTCAGTCTCTATTGTTCATTCTAAATAATCATAAATGGTTAATTTGAAACTCCTCTTGTGATAAATTCAGCACTGCACAAAGGATGCTGGCTATTTCCATTCTTCAATCTATACCTAGCAATGAATCTGTCATAAGAGCCATACATACGTAGAGGATATTGTAAATTTGCTAAATTATACATCCTGGAACATATCCTTACATTTGGTTTCCTATTTTTAAGGAAATCAGACCAATTGATGATTGCTATGTGTACGGATTATTATGCCATCTAAGCACTAATATCTTTCTTTTTATTATTAATATATTCACGTTTTTATTATGATTAAACTATATCAATACGTTACATTAAAAAAAAGTTATTCTATTTTCTTATTTATATTTGCACCTACTTTGCAACATATTTCAGTTGCACCAAACTTTCAGTTTGTGTCTGACAGACAATATGTTAAAACATGCCATGTTTATAATTTGCACATTAAGTAGAGTCCTTTAGTGTATAAAGTGTAACAAAAACCACAATGCTTTAACCCTTTAGTGATTGAGGTTTTGTCTGAGATTTAATGCTTTGGTATCTGAAACCAGAGCTGGATTACTATTAGGCAGGATATGTGGCAACCTAGCCCCCCAGGTTAGAGAGCGGCCCTGTCTGGGCCAGGATCTCTGGCTCTGGCTTTGGGTGGTCCTCTGTGAGCTAGCAGGGATCCCCCTGCAAGACCCTTCTGCTCCTATAGCCGGATCTGATGTGGTTATGTGTCATTCGATATCTTTACGCATTACATGAGAATGCAAAACACTATAACATTTCTACATGTCTGTATTCCTAACGCAATAGTGTTCCTTTAATCCGACCTTGCCTGAAACTGCTTTAAGCACTTTTTCTATGTTTCATCCACTGTGATTATTACATTACAGCACTGGGAATTTCTCTGGCAAGGGCAACTGGACCTATTATGGCCTCTAAACAACGGTGGTATGTTGCCAGTTATTATTCTCTTCATTCCAACTAAAGGACCTTCACATCCAGTTGCTGGCCCATAATGATGGAAACTTGGGCATATCTCTGCTGATTTTGTTCTTTTGTGTTTATTTTTTTTTTATTTAGTTAATTTTAGTCTCTAATACTACGCTCCAGGCTTACACCTTACCCAGAAGGGTGCGCAAGATATCGACTTCCCCCAACACACACACACTTGATAATAAGTCAAATGATGTTTATCACTATGGTGCCTGGCCAGATGAGCCTTCTTCTTAAAGAGGTTATTCTACTTAACATAACTATGAACATCTTTATAACTCACCCTCTTGCCGCCAATTTGTTTGGTAGCAGTGTACTGCTTTGTTATTTTTTTTAAACAATTTGGTGTGTGTTATCGCTCGCATGTAAACCTTTATACTGAAAATTGTGGATTACGTTAACTATCTGCTCAGTTCTATAATGAATGTCTTACTCCACAACAACAATAAAGAATTTAAAAAAGACACAAATAAAAATTGGGCTTTCATTGAATGCCATATCTTAATATATTTTAAAAAATGCTGTTAATAAACAGTTTAAATAAATTAAAAGTGAAAATGATGTTTCATGATTAGAATAATATCCTGCAAACATAGTGCAAACAAAGAAAAATACCTCCAAATTGTTGTATTTAGCCTGATTGCAAAAATGCCTAATAAATCTAAGATTTAAATCAATTTCTTAAAATTATAGAGTAAATATTACAAGACCTCAAGGAGTGAATTGCTGTTTCAAAGCTAAACAATTGTAAAATACACTTTGTGGGAGCTATTGCATTGCATTGATAAAGGGGATAAATCTTTTTGTAGCACTTGGTGTGCACATTTGCAATTGTTTGCTCTACTCTAATTTTTTCTTTTTTTTGTGTATAGTTTAAATACTTTGTTTCCCTGAAGAAGTCTAAGCATTTAGACGAAACGCACAGGGCTATTTTATTTGGTTATTTTAATAATTTCTTTATTTATTGGTTTTCATTTCATGTGTTTTGTGTGTCATGCACTTTACCTAAGGAGACAAAATGCACCTTTACCCTACACCAGATCTTTTCCATTGGACTGCTGCTGCTGGCAGCCCATTTGAATGCTTATTTTGTAAGTTTTCCTTATATTAGATCAGTGTTTTATGTTAACCTGTTTTTACACTATGCTTCTGTTTTCCATATACATCTGCAATATTGAGGAATATCTGAAGAAATGATCCTGGTATAATAAGTACCTACTGTGACAAACTCCCTTTTTCCTGTGAGTTTGCCACAAGTTTTTGGAGGGGCTTGTAATGATATCAGGGTGGGTGACAGAGTAAGAGGTGGGGTGACAGGGTGAGAAGTGGGGTGACAGGGTGAGAGGGAGGTGACAGGTGGGGTGACAAGGTGAGAGGGGGGTGACAGGTGGGGTGGCATGGTGAGAGTGGGTGAGGGATGTGGGGTGGCAGCGTGAGAGGGGGTGACAGGTGGGGTGACAGGGTGAGAAGTGGGGTGACAGGATGAGAGGGGGTGGCAGGGTGAGAGAGGGGGGACAAATGGGGTGGCAGGGTG
>OW240915.1:239632424-239857478 GCA_933207985.1 Pelobates cultripes | reverse complement strand
GGTGGGGTAGCAGGGTGACAGGTGGGGTGGCAGGGTGAGGGGGGTGACAGGTGGGGTGGCAAGGTGACAGGTGGGGTGGAAGGGTGAGGGGGGTGACAGGTGGGGTGGCAGGTACCTTTTTCCCTGGTGGTCCAGTGGTGGCAGACTCCCTGGTGGTCCAGTGGGCTTTCCGGTCTGCAGCTCCGCCGGATGCAGAGCTTCAGACCACATGGAGATTGTCTCGCGATCTCCAGTCAGAGCGTTGCCGTGGTAACCCGCGGCAACGCTCTGATTGGCTGGAGAGCGCGAGACACCTCAGTCTGCAGCTCACACCCGGCGGAGCTTCAGACTGAGGCCGGCTCTCCCGGGCAGACTGACAGGAGGGGCCTCGCACCCGGCGGCATACAGGGCAAGCCACCGGGCCCCCTCCTATGGCGGTTTAGGCGGCCGCGAGGCCCCACACAGCGCGAGGCCTTAGGCGGCCGCCTAAACCGCCTAATTAGAGAGCCGCCTCTGTTGAAGAGTAATCTGAAAGTATAAGCTTAAAAACATGTCATTAGGTGGAAGGTGCACTATATTTGTTTTAATTCTAAACAAAAAACATGAATGAGGGTATTTGTGCTAAAAACCAGAATCAGAATTGTTACACTTCTTGTAAACATCTGTTGAGCTTTTGCAACCATTTATAATTGTATAGCATCTTGCAAAGATGTAAAAAAAAAAGGAAATTCTACTGTTCAGGAGGGAGAACCAAAGGAGAGAGGGAAAATGAGAATATTAATTTATTATGTAAATATATAAGATATAAGAAAAAACACCATAACTATTTTTAAATCAATTCACAGACACACTGCACATAACTTGTATGTGTGCCTGGAGTACTGTTTTAAGCTGCTTAAATCAATTATCACTGAAATATAAATTCAGATAATGAAAAGCAAGAATATGGTTCTCATTATCTGAAATGATATGCTATCTCGGTAGTGTGTATATGGCATCTTTCAGGGTATTGAGTATTCCATGCGGCTTCATCTGGAGAACATCTGCAACAGCAACTCAGGGATTTGATACAAAGGATGGCCATCAGAACTGGCCATTAAAACAGGTTGAGCATTTTGGAAGATGGGGCCAGCAATTCCAACAGTGTTGTAGATAGTTCAGCTAGTATGTTAATTTTCCTACATACGAAAACAGCCATATTGGATGTCCATCTATATGGAGTAAAATATGGTTGTCATAATATGTTATTTCTTTGGTGCGCCACACTAACATAGACCAATCAATTTGTAAAGTGTATACAATGTAGTGCTTCAACCTGTAGATATATTTATTTTGTTGAATGTAGAAGGTAGAAGGCAGCTCAAACAACCCAAACCAAAGTCTCTCTATTTCGGTCCAAAGAAGGTGTTCACAATTGGAAGAGGAAGTAGTGCCTTAAAAAGTTCTAAAGTGTAACAAAAAAATAAATAAAACAGTATGACAGATATGTAGTGCAGTATGTAATATGTAAATGGGAGAAAAATGAAGAGCAGATATACTTACAATATGCAGAGCTATCAGTGAGCTCTACTTCTGTGCACCTGGGTGGGACAATTCCTGCCTCAGGATGTATGGTGTATCCCTGGGTGCAATGGTAAATCTTCCAGAGGATATACAAGATGAGGAGAAAACAAATCCAAATCTAATGTAATATATCTGGTTTGGTAGGTGAAATAAATAATTGTGTAGAAACACAAAGTGTGGAGCCTCCTGGTAACTCCCAGCAAACAGTGTAACGTGGCACAATCCCACTCTAGGATCTTATTACATTGCTGAAGTTCTCATGATGGTATATGTCAATAAAAGCAGAAATAAAATATGGCACTGACTGTGATATACAAAGAATCATAAAAATATTGAAGACGTACTCACTGGTGTAGAGCAAAATCATGGATTTGCTCAATCTTCCTGGCTTAGCTGGTATATTACCCATCAAGGAAATTAACGTACAAACTCAAAAAGAAAGTCAGGATGGTCCTGGAATGTTGTAAACTCTTATACAAAAATAAAAAATATAAGGTTAAATGTGAATAAAAAAGTAAAATAATAACACTAACTATTTTCATCTCTGGCAAGGCTTTTTCAAAGTATTACAGGAACATGGGCACAAACTGTTTAAATTAGGAGCACAATTTTAAATATCACATAGTAATTAACATGATTATACATTAAAATAAAAATCCTTAAATAGGATTAAGAGTAAAGGAGTGGTGGACTAAAGATGGTATAACGGTTATAAAAACAAAGTTTATTAATAAAGAAAAAGTGAATGTAAAACAAGCCTGAACGGGAAAAATGCTCTGTGGTTCTGGTCATGTAACCAGTGAGGCATACATCTGAGCAATGTTTCAAATTTAACACCAAAGGTATTAAGGAAAAAGACTAGTTTTGGGGAGGTATCGGAACTAAAAACATCATAGAAATTAGTTCTATTTGTGGAAATATAGCTTATAATAGATTAAGAGAGGATTCAACAAATGGGCCCTTACACTGGGTTCCAAGTCACACATTTTTAGAGTTACAGGTTAGAACTTTTAAATATTATAGGTTTTTGGGGGCTTGACTGGATTTGAATTCCAACATTTGAGTACTGCTTTTATCAGTATTTTTTACATGATATGCATATTTTTGGTTGGATAATTAGTTCAATATTTGTTTTACTAAAATTGGAGCTTAATATTATTCCCCTGTTGTTGCAATTTAAATGGTTTAATTGATGGTATTGATATACCATGGTGTATTGATATATCAACAATATAGGACCATGGTCATTTCCCATTGAAGATGGAACCATATGGTGGAAACCTCCCAGTCTGCCATAAAAAGGTTGGCGTAACTTGGGACGAATCTGGTACCCATAGTAGTCCCCTGATTTTTGGGCAGTCCCACCAAATATGTAGCATTGTACCCCTATGTACACCACACATCCAGCATTCTGGTTGCACATTGGGGTAAATTCTGGAAAAGCGGCTAGGGGTTAGGTACCACTGGAATATTAGTTTCTTATGGGCTTCTAGATGTGAGTAACGTAATGTCAAACCTTTGAGGACGTTAAAGGAGTGAATACCCTCTTTTTTTTCCATGGAGTCAAAGGACAGGCTAGGGATATTCTCCAGTAGTGTTTTATAGTAGAGAGATAATGCGTAGGTTAATTGGGGTGATTACAACATTGATCACATAACAGTGGAGCATGTTGTAGGGGGTTTGCTATCTTGTTTTTGATAAACCTTTTTGTGTGGTTTTAAAGCAGAATATTTATGAATATAAAAGTTAATATTAGCGATAACAGCTTGTCCATTCAAAGAGAAACCTGATTTTGCAACAGATTTTTGCAGGCAATTAAGATGCACTTCAATAAAGATGAAAAATGCATGTATGTTTTTTAAGCTAATTATTCTAAAACTATTTGTATATGAATGATTAATTTTGAGGAGAAATGATCCAGCAGGAGTTTGCAAATTTTGCCTTCTAGGGGATACGAGGATTTTGTGTGAGCTGCATGAGGCATGATCATCAATGGCTTTGTTTCATGAAAAAAAATGCTTTATGAGTGGTCTGTCATCTATGAACAGGAAATCATCTGCACATATAGAACATTAGTCACCTTTCTTGGGTTGAATGTATACTTGCCCACCATGTTCAGAATTGTAACAGCAGGTTTTGTATTTTTGTAGAAATAGAATAAAAGATGGGTATCTATCCTTTGTATCTTACAGCATAAAGTCAGGAATCTAAAATTCTGACCACCCAGATGTTGATGATTTAGAACTCCCACAAGTCTCTGAATGTGACAGATGGCCATATAATCATATGAGTTGTAGTTCAAGAGTATCTGCGATTATTTTTTTACCAGATTTACCGCAAACACGTTCCATCCTGTGCCCACCTCAGGTCAGGGAATCTCGGGCAAGCTATATGACACCTCTCCCGAGTGTCTACATTGCCAGGAGCCAAAAAAATGTAGCTGTGGCCTGCCAAAGATTAAGACAGGACAGCAGCCGCCCTCGCCCTAGAGTTCGTGGCTCAGACCTGCAGCACTCCAACCCCCCACAGACCGGTGGGGGACATCCCGGTCTACTCTAGCAAGATATACACTGTCAGTGCTGTGGAGGACTTTCTCATTAATACTCACCTGGAGTGAGATGAAGTCTGACAAGATGGCGGACGAAGTGGTACCTGTACTATCCAGGTAGGGAACGAAGGGAGTCACAGCAGAGATAGGCCTAAGGTACCCCTAAACAAGCAGCTGATCCTCCTCTTCTCAACTCTTCCACAGTGAGACCCATCTGGAGACTTACCCCATTACAAAAGTTGCAAATATATCGAACTGCATGTTATCGGAGACGCAGACAACTCCAGACTTTCTGGCGCGCACATGGGAAGACTACAGCCTCCTGGGCTTTCTGAGCAGGTGATACCACAGGACATGCTGCTCCACTGGTCTGAGCCTGGGAAGAAGAAACTCAGCTATGGCACCGCAGTGCTACTCACACAAGTGGACTGCACAAATGATGTGTGAAATGTCTACCCAGCTTGACAGCTTGAGCATAGGATGACTGCCCTGTGTTCCTCCCTGTGTGCTGCCCAGATGTGTGGACACTGTGACCTCCCTATCTCTGGCACTGATAACTTTTTCTGACAGATCTGATATTACTTTCCTTCTCATGTTTAGCACTGCTCCTTCATACTCATATTCTCCACACTCTGACACAGCAGCTCAAATAATTTTCTTTATCCTGTACTTTCTCTAGTGTTATGATTAGACCTATGGTTCAGCCTGTTTATTAAAAAAATAAAATAATTAGCAATTTCTTCATATGCCATGAAGCTGTATGTGTGTTTGCAATATGCTTGTCAATGCTGTCGTGGCAATACAAGTCTGTATGTTATTCCTTGAACTATGAAAATAAAGAATAAAAAAAAAAAACACTTTAGAATACTTAAGGGTTTACTATGGTATTATTTGAAAATAATGTAATCTCAGTTCTGTAAACTTCCAGAAACCAAAAAGATGTGGCATTATACACCCTGACACACATTCCACCATTATGTATTTTATATATTGCATAATTTTAAAAAAAACATTTTAGTGCCCTTCTGTTAAAAAATAAATGTGATGCCATAGACTGGTCCCTGATCTGGAGGGCATTCACTGGGTTATTTGCTAAAGTGAGAATTGTCTGGATTTCACATTTTAGACTAAAATAGATAAACTGGAACTGGAAGCAGAGCTGACTTGGAGAATTTTTCCAGTTCAGTTATTTTGGCCTGAAATTTGAAATTAATTTTGAAATCACATGTCTGTGTGTATGTGTGTGTGTCTGTATGGGGGGGGCCCACGGATCAGTTTTGCACTGGGGCCCCATGAATTGTGGTGTACGCCACTGGATGCACTCATGCTGCTCTTTGTAGAGTCTAACTTAACTTCCTAGTGTCCAATATCTTGTGACACCAGAGAATAAACTGAGATAGGTGGGACTGAACTAAGAATTCAGGAGTTCAGGAGTTACAGACATACACGTTCATACACACAGACAGGGGCGGTCTCAGGCCATTAGGCACCCTGCGCGAAAAAACATTACAGCGTCCCCCATTCTACCCAATCACACACCTTCATCCATGTATGTGTGTGTGTATAGGTGTGGTATGTAAATTAATAATGATTTAAAAATAATTATTAATTACCCCTTACCTGTTACCTTGCAGTAAAGGAGGACTGTGGGTGTTCCAGTGTGCTGAGAATCTGGCCTGCCCCTTCACTGGGTACAGACTAGGAGTAGCTGTCTCGTTAGCTCAGGCATTTACACACACTCAGTTACAGGCACAGAGTCACACACATGCAGTTTCAGGCAGACAGTCACACACACTCAGTTACAGAAGACAGTCACACACACGCAGTTACAGTTACACAGTCACACACACAAAGTTACAGGCAGAAAGTCACACACACACAGTTACAGGCAGACAGTTACACAGACATACACTCAGTTACAGGCACACAGTCACACACATGCAGTTACAGGCAGAAAGTCTCACACACACGCAGTTACAGGCACAAAGTCACACACATGCAGTTACAAGGAGGCAGTTACACACGCTCATTTATAGGCACACAGTCACACACAGTTACAGGCACACAGGCACACTCGGTAACAGGCAAACACACACACAGGAACAGGCAAATAGGCACACACACTCAGTAACAGGCAGACAGTCACACATAGGTACAGGCAGACAGTCACACACACAGTTACAGTCACACACAGGCAGACAGTCACAGTCAAACACGGGCAGACAGTCACACACAGATGCAGACAGTCACACAGTCAGACAGGCAGACAGACAGGCAGACAGACAGACAGACAGACAGACATCCAAGCACACAGACAGGCAGACAGACAGTCAGGCACACAGGCAGACAGACAGGAGGCAGACAGACAGACAGACAGACAAGCAGGCACACAGATAGACAGGCAGTCACACAGACAGGAAGGCAGAGAGACATGAAGGCAGACAGGCAGTCACACAGACAATTACCTCTTTCCATTATGGCCAGAATGGAGTAGTGTAGGCAGTGCAGCTCCTTAAGTCAAGTTGTTAGGGAAGCAGGGACTCCTTCCTGCTTCCCACTTCCTGTTCAGCAGTTACCAGGGGCTTTTGATAGGCTTTAACCCGCCTCTGCTGCCATTGTAGCTCTGCCTCCTGCTAAGCCCCACCCTGCCACTTGGCAAGCTTAGGCCCTTCCGTCTACAGCCCCAAGTGCTCCTATTACAACTGTGACCATTACTGCCTTCATTTTCCAAATCCATTTTAGCTCCTCTTTCAGTCCTTGGTATTTGGCCAATTTTTTATTGGACATCTGTTCTTGATGGTATGGTCATTGGGTATTGCCTTATTCACCATCACTGCATTCTTTCATTCCATGTTTACCACCACAGTGTTGAGTTTGTTAGACACTATTTGCTTGTCTGTCTGAATCTGAAAGTCCCACAGGATTTTAATCCTGTCATTCTCAACAACCCCAGGTGGTACACCGCATCTAGACTTGGTCAAGCCTATATTCTTTTTTCTATTTATTTTTTGTCAATCACATTTTTTTAGATGTCAGCACACACTATTTGACAAATAATACCAGGTGTCTTCCCGGAGCTACTGCTCACAGAGACAGGAGACGTATCTGTAATATTGTTAAGTGAGCAAAGCAGGAAGGGGAATTGGATGTACTTGTCCATCTAGGGACAAATGACTTGGCTTGCAATGAGGTTTCAGAGGTTAAGGAAGTTTTTAGTGTTTTTGCCAATGATATACGGCAGGTTGCTTCCACACTGTCTGTGAAGGACTTTTATGTATTTGCCTGTGTGCTTTCAGCTTAATCCTCTCCCTGCTGCTTTAATATCTGTATTTGTTCGGTTCAAAATGTTTAGAATAAATGTATTCGTTTACCGAAAGAGGACCACACACCCTGGGTAGCAATTAGCATTAGAACGCAGAGAAACCGTGACTTAATTGCTACTAGGTGGCCGCCATTCGACATTCGAACACGTGGCGAGAACAAAGGATGGCGGCCATCTTAAAACTTACGAATGCAGTCAGCGGGGCTTACGCATGAATTACATGGAACTAATTTCGGTACGGGAAACATGCAAACGCCCAGTCACCACGGAAGTCCTGGATGAATACGTTCCCCTACACGAATCCAACTGGCGTTCGGTAGATAGAATCTACCGAACGAGGGGAACATTCACAGGTGACCAGCTGCACCATATGAACGGTGGTTTTCGTGCAGTTAGATGCGAAAGGAGACCGGCTCTTGCTACTGATTCTCTGGAACTCAAAATCAGATACCTCCACATGGCGAGCCGGTCAAACTTCCACACGATGCGACATGGAAACTACCGAACGGAAATTCGTGAGATTTGGATATATGACTACCAGTATCCTCAGCTACCCAGGGATGAAATTATGTTTGTATGTGGCATAAAACTTTTCTAAAATTGTTAAAAACTGTAATATTTTTGGCCAGCAGATAATTGAGCTTTGTGTATTGTAGAAACTCAATTATCTAGCCTGGCCCAGAGGAGGAGTTTTGTGTTGCATAAATTGTGAGTTCTGTGTGCCAGTAAATCAGTCTTGTTCCAGAATTAAGCTTTGGCTCATGTGTGGATTATTCGGCGATTCCAGGGATATTTCTACTTATGGAATATTGAGTGCTTTTCTTTTATGGGAAGAAGGGAATGCTTGACGGGGATATCTTATACTACCGTCACACTGTCATTCTCTGAAGTTCTGCCTGTGCATAACACTCAGAACGACAGGCGGATGCGTATTAGGGACTTTAATTTGTGGCTTGGTGAATGGTGTCGGGAGCAAGGATTTGGCTTTATTTCTCACGGTAGCTCTGTTTGGAATGGAAATAACCTATACAAAAAAGATGGTTTGCATCTTTCTCAAAAGGGAACAAATGTTTTCAGTGAGCAGTTCAGAGGTTTTGCTAGGTTGTATTTAAACTAGGAGGGAGGGGCAAAAGGGTGATAAAACATAAATCCAATTGTCCCCCAAAACAAGGACAGAAGGTGTCTGTAGCAAGTGTGTTAAAAAATGATAAGCTTAGAGTCATGTCTACAAATGCTCGCAGTTTAGAGAATAAGATCAATTAACTTGTGGCAATAATGGCAACTGATAGTGTAGATTTAGTCGCTGTTACTGAGACATGGTATAATGAGAAAAATGACTGGGACATAGCAATACCAGGGTACTCTTTATATAGAAAAGACAGGGAAGGCAAGAAAGGGGGAGGGGTGGTCCTGTATGTGAACGATAGCATAAAATCTAGCCTAATAAAAGTTAGTGAGGTGAACATAGAGTCCGTTTGGGTTACCTTAGAATTTGGTAATCACACAGTAACTCGTGTAGGTGTGATTTATAGGCCCCCAGGACAAATTGAAGAGTTAGATAATCTACTAGTTGTAGAGTTATCATCACGGATTACTTTAATCTTCCTGATGTGATTTGGAAAACAAAAATAGCTGCTTGTGCCAGGAGCACACATATTCTAAACTCCCTACTGGGATTGTCTCTAAAACAAGTCTTTGAGGAGCCAACTCGTAAAGAGGCCATACTTGATTTAGTGTTAACAAATGGAGATTTGGTATCAGATATTACTGTAGGTGAATGTTTAGGATCCAGTGATCATCAGTCAGTGTGTTTTAATATAAGAACAGTGACTGAGTCACACCACACAAAAAACAAAAGTTTTAGACTTTATAAAAACAGACTTCTCTAAAATTAGAATATGTGTAGAGGAGTCATTATCAGACTGGAGCAATTTAAATGGAGTCCAAAAGAAATGGGATTATTTAAAAGTTGCACTACTGAAGGCAACAGAAAATTGCATTAGGCTTGTCAGTAAAAGCAAACAAATCAAGAAACCACTGTGGTACTCCGCAGATGTGGCCAAAATAGTTAAAAAACAAAAAGTTAGCATTTAGTAATTATATAAAAAAAAACAGAGTGAGGAAGATAAAATGATCTATAAGATTAGACAGAAAGAGGCTGAGCAAATCACACACAGAAGAGAAAATAGCACAGTCAGTAAAAAAAAGGGAGACAAAACTTTTTTTCGATACATAAATGAGAAAAGAAAAGTAAAACAAGGATTAGTTAGATTAAAAACAAAAGAAGGAAGGTATGTAGAAGAGGATAAAGGTCTAGCTGACTGCCTCAATTAATATTTTTGTTTGTTATTTACAGATGAAAATGAAGGAAAGAGACCTCAGTTAAGAAAAAGGATAAATGAGTCATTTGTTACACGTGAGTTTACAGAGGAAGAGGTTCTATTTCAACTGTCAAAAGTAAAGACAAATAAGTAAATGGGACCTGATGGAATACACCCAAAGCTATTATAAGAGCTTAGTGGTGTAATAGCAAAACCATTAACAGATTTATTTAACCAATCATTGTTAACAGGAGTAGTCCCAGAGGATTGGAAGTTAGCGAATGTTGTGTAATAGGGAAGAGTCGGGCAACTATAGGCCAGTAGGCCTTACTTCAGTAGTGGGGAAAGTGATGGAAACCATGTTAAAGGATAGGATTGTTGAACATCTAAAAACACATGGATTTCAAGATCAGAGACAACATGGGTTTACTTCAGGGAGATCATGCCAAACTAATCTTATTGATTTTTTTGATTGGGTAACTAAAATTATAGATCAGGGTGGTGCAGTAGACATTGCTTACCTAGATTTCAGTAAGGCTTTTGACACTGTTGCACATAGAAGGCTTATCAATAAACTGCAATCTTTAAGTTTGGATTCAAATATTGTTGAATGGGTAAGGCAGTGACTGAGTGACAGGCAACAGAGGGTTGTAGTTAATGGAATATATTCAAAGCTTGGACTTGTCACCAGTGGGGTACCTCAGGGATCTGTACTTGGACTCATTCTCTTTAATATTTTTATTAGTGATATTGCAGAAGGTCTTGATGGTAAGGTATGTCTTTTTGCTCATGATACTAAGATATGTAACAGGGTTGATGTTCCAGGAGGGATAAGCCAAATGGCAAATGGCAAATGATTTAGGTAAACTAGAAAAATGGTCAGAATTGTGGCAACTGACATTTAATGTGGATAAGTGCAAGATAATGCATCTTGGACGTAAAAACCCAAGGGCAGAGTACAGAATATTTGATAGAGTCCTAACCTCAACATCTGAGGAACGGGATGTAGGGGTGATTATTTCTGACGACTTAACAGTAGGCAGACAATGTAATAAAGTAGCAGGAAATGCTAGCAGAATGCTTGGTTGTATAGGGAGAGGTATTAGCAGTAGAAAGAGGGAAGTGCTCATGCCATTGAACAGAACACTGGTGAGACCTCACTTGGAGTATTGTACACAGTACTGGAGACCGTATCTTCTGAAGGATATTGATACCTTAGAGAGAGTTCAGAGAAGTGCTACTAAACTGGTTCATGGATTGCAGGATAAAACTTACCAGGAAAGGTTAAAGGATCTTAACTTGTATAGCCTGGAGGAAAGACGAGACAGGGGGAATATGATAGAAACATTTAAATACATAAAGGGAATCAACACAGTAAAGGAGGAGACTATATTTAAAAGAAGAAAAACTACCACAACAAGAGGACATAGTCTTAAATTAGAGGGACAAAGGTTTAAAAATAATATCAGGAAGTATTACTTTACTGAGAGGGTAGTGGATGCATGGAATAGCCTTCCAGCTAAAGTGGTAGAGGTTAACACAGTAAAGGAGTTTAAGCATGCGTGGGATAGGCATAAGGCTATCCTAACTGTACGATAAGGACAGGGACTAATGAAAGTATGTAGAAAATTGGGCAGACTAGATGGGCCGAATGGTTCTTATCTGCCGTCACATTCTATGTTTCTATAAGGCGACCCCATTGCCGGACCCTTTAAATGCTGCAGATGCCTGAGCGCTCTATAGAAAGCGCTCAGGCGGCTGCCACACTGCCCACCTTAGCGTGGCCAAGCTCCTCTCCAGTCCGCCCGGCGGACTGGAGCAAGAAGCCACCACCCTTGAGACCCGGGAGAGGAGGCTTCGGCCATGCACCCCACAGGGGAAGGGAGGTGAGGTGAGGATTGAAGGAGGAGAGAACACAGGGAGGGGAAGTACAGGAGGAGGTAGCACTGGGAGGTGGGACTAAGAAGGGGAAGTAGGAAGAGAGGGAAAGAGGCGGGGTATTAAGAAAAACAGAGTGGGAGTATTAGAAAGAGAGCAGAGGTGAGGAAGAAAGAAGAGGAGGGAGAGTAAGAAAAACAGGAGGGAAGTAGAAAGAAAGAGAGGGAAGTAAGAAAGAAAGAAGCAAGGGATTAAGAAGAAGGGAGGAAGTAAGAAAGATAGGGAGAGAGTAGAAAGAGGGAAGTAGAAAAGAAAGAAGAGAGGGAGTAAGAAAGAAGAGGGAGGGGCAAGTAAAGAAGAAGAACACAGGGAGGGTAAGAAGAACACGGGGGGTAAGAGACACAGGGGAGGGTGAGGGAGAAGGGAGGTAGGGAGAACATGTGGAGGTGAGTAGAGAATAACATGGAGGGAGTGAGAGAACACACAGGGAGGGGGTGAGGAGAAGGGGAAGTGAGGAGAACACAGTGGAGGGTGAGTGAGAATAACACAGGGAGGGGGGAGTGAGAAGAACACGGGAGAGGGGGAGAGGAGAAGGGGAGGTGAGGAGAAGGGGAGGTGGGAAAAACACAGGGAGGGGGAGGTGAGGAGAACACAGGGAGGGTAGGGGGGTGAGAAGAACACAGGGAGAAGGGGTGGGTGGGTGTGAGAAGAGACAGCTAGGGGAGGATGGGGGGAGAGAAGAGACCACTAAGGGGCAGGGGAGAGCTCTAAGGGACAGAAGGGAGAGCTCTATAGGACAGGGAGCAGGACAGAGAGCTCTTTCACACTACGCACACACACACACAATGCATCCCTATACATACACAGAAACACACAATGCATCTCTTACATACACACAATGCATTTCTTACACATACTCAATGCTCACACATTTAACGACACACACCTTGCATCCCTTATGTATACAAACACAGATTCACACAATGGATCCCTTACACACAACCAGAAACACACAATACATCCCCTATACACAAACACACACTGCTTCCACTACACACAAACACACTGCATCACCTACACAAACTGGTATGCCTATACACTACATTCCATAAGCACACACATTAGATCCTCTACAATAACACATAACACATCCCCTACACACTCCACTCCCTGTGAGCGAACTCATGGGTGGAACATATATGTGGACTTATGGGTGGGCCTTATGGGAATACTTACCGCCAGGCCCTGGGGCCCAGACCCTGAGCTGTGTAAGGGGCCTCAAAAAATGGAGCTGCTTCCTGTTATCCCAGAACATTGAATTTTGTGATTGCAGTTACAAACAGCCTCCAGAGATCCGGTTCTAAACCAAACCAGTGTAGCCAAACTGCAGCCAGAGCCCATTACCATCCTCATCTGGTTGTAAGTAGTCAATCTAGTATATTATTAGTGACACTAATCTCTAATTAACCTCACATTAAAGGGACACTATAGTTCCCAGAACCACTGCAGCTTAATGAAGTGGTTCCGGTGTCTAAAGCCTGTCCCTGCAGGCTTTTTAATGTCAACACAGTGTGCATCACTGGCGTTAGTTCATATGGCAGATCATATGGGTGGGCCATTGTGATGTCATATGGGGGGGCGGCAAATTTTTATTTTGCCTAGGGCGGCAAATATCCTTGCACCGGCCCTGTCAGTACATGTGAGACAAATATGTATTACGTTATTCAAAATAAATGGCAAGGTAAACTGGCATAGCAAAGAACTGGATACAATCTAAAATGTTATGAATGCAACTCAGACATGTTGAGTACAGGCTAACATATAATGCAATAACACATGCCAGGTTAGTATGACTTAGTGCTGCATAGTATTCTCTAAATTATGTTCAACTGCGGTCTACACAGATAAAAAAAAATAATAATAATAACATAAATGGAGCATTGTACGGTCAGACACCTATGGTGGGATTGTCCCCGAATAACACTATTTCGGGAGGCGGTACACACAGAAGTTTCGGAGATACTGGGGGAGGCCCCACCCTTCGGGATTGAAAATGCACTATTACACGCCACCCCATCCCTCTATTTATCGTCACCTACTCAATGCACCCAAATCCATGATACCTGCCCTCTGGAAACAAGACAAGACCCCAACATTAGAACAGTGGTTGAATAGAGTCATGGAAAGCCTGTCAGCAGAGGCCATGCAGGCATCCCTGACAGAGCTCGACATGAAACACATGGAATGTTGGCGGCCCTGGTGTGCATACGTGGCACGGATGCTGCGCACGCTGGGGGCTCTGGGGCAGGATGGTGGGGGCCTGAATAGGGGGTGAGCCTCGTGTTCGGCCAGGACGCTCTTAACCCCACCCTCTCCTATGCCTTCCTTTCTGCTATCTTCCAACTGCCATTTGCTCCCTTCCTCTTATTTTCTTTCCCTTACATGCCCCACAGGCACCTCTAGGGGCATGCCTGCCCACTATAAGGGGAGTCCAAGAAGCGTTATGCCATTACTAAGATAGGCGACATAACAGCCTAATCCAAGAGTTGTACACTCATAGTGCACCAAGATAGTTAGGTGTGGGGGGAAGCCACACTCATATGAACCCATGCTGTTCCCATGCCATACCCCTCCCCAATGACTAACAAAAGAAAAAAAAAATCCAGACTCTAGGAACCTCACAAGCCTACATGGCTAACAGTACAGATGCACTAGATACAGACGACCCATCCTCTATCTAATCAGATCTGTTAAACCGAACACGGAACAAACACAAGGTGCTTTCTGAGCGGGCAATGCACGTGGCTGGCCCCCGAGGGGTTTGTCACCCTTCCATATGAATCTTAGAATAGCTTTCTGATTATAATTTATACTTGCATCTGTAGCTACTTTCTGTTATCCTCCATGAGACTACAATTCAAATCTCATGTATCTGCCTTATTGATTGATTGCATCGAGACCTGCGTGTCTCACAAATACATTGAATCTTTTATTGCTTACTGGAACTGTTTACTCTGTGTTAATAAAGCTTTTTGAAACACATAAATGGAGCATTGTAAACTAAAGTGTATAATTTAACAGAAACAATAAAATAAAACAAAACAAAACAAGCAATTGTATAAAGCCGAGGACCAGGAAAGAAGATAAAACTCCTAAGGAAGTCAGATCGACAAAACGCGTAGAGCACAAACAAGAAGAGTGCTTGAAAACCAGCAGTAAGTCTTTATATTATCCCCTGCTTCACTCTCTGCACAGAAGCAGGGAATACCAGAGAGACTAACAGTCTCTTTTCAAACACTGTTTGACCCAAGGTGCACATGTATGGCTGAATGTAGGGTAAAGGTAGGCATAAATTATTCTCATTGTATATATGTTGGAAGGCCATTTGGCCTGAATTTGTGGGAGGAGTTATGATCCTATATAAACCCTACCTCCCCTCCCCCCTTACCTTTGTCATGCAAGCTGTTTGTCCCCACCCACCTACACCCATCTATATTAACAATTCACCTTTGTGTGCCCTCTTTTACAGGCCTACTCGTACGTTGGTTTCGGCACACCTCAACCAACTTTGCTTCTCCTTCTACATCCCATTACATTAGATAAATTCCGAGCACAAATATATAACAACACATTGTCCATTATTCATTTTGTTTTCCAAAGTTTGCACTCTGAAATAATTTATATTCTTAGAATTTGGCTAGATCTTTGTTAATTTAATAATGCAGAAAAAATTACCATCTTTTGCCAAAATGCATTTTATCACAAAGCTGCTTGAACAGTTTTTTGGAAAATAGTACTTGTGATTTATTTCGTGTTCCAATTTTCTATAAATTACAGGGCTACTGGTAAACCAATGTTATGAGTCTTCAAATCTTTCCCTCTTTCATCTTGCAGTTTCCAATTTGGATAGGCTCTGAGATCTCAATACACTGTACTTTGTTGAATGCCCAGTTCTAAACACTTGATTGTGGCTTGGCCTCCATTCAGATGTCAATTTCCTTTTCCTCCGATAGAAAAAGAATACTTTTAATCGAACCTTCAGGTGACATTGCTAAGTCATTTTTTAGTTTTTTTCTAATGTAAGCAAGTTATCTTCATAGCTAACATAAAAATATGTGGATTAACATTATGTTAATTAAGGCAATCTTTAAAATCTGATGGCTCGTTGTCCTTAAAAATGTAGCTTGGACCACCCTGTTATTGCAATGAGATCATTGTTAATTGTATGTATCTATAATCCTGTGTAATGTGTGTTTTCATTACATTCAATTTATTCAGGATTGCATTACATGTTATTATAATCTATGCTATATAGCAGAATGGTATGCAGTATAAAGATTGTGGTTAGGAGAGATTCAATATCCAATCTACATCTTCATGAGAACATTGAAGAAAAGTTTTTTGCTGATATTGCACAATATATAAATGATAGCTGAAGAACACGTAGGACATTCCAGCAGCATTATGCCTATTTTCTCTTGGGTCGTAAACAAACATATTTTTCCTTTTAAGAACCCTTGCTGTAATGTGTTCAATGCCTTTTTAGTTAAGGGTAACTCAAGTCCTTGGGTATACTCATCCTAACATTTTTACTGTAAAATAAATCAGCAGAAAGTGCAAATGGTATGCCATGATGGGGGTAATTCTCATTCTTGAGCTGCCATACTGTCTCTAAGGCAACATAACCAAGCTGTCAAATATCGATGTGGAAAAACTGAAATGAGCAAGACTTATATTTGACCCTTTCAACTTTCCAAAACTCCATACAGGCTGAGCATTGGAGGTACTGCTGTACTCGTGAGACATCGCTGAACACAAAGTGTTTTAGAGCAGTGAAATGTATAATGTTGATTATATCATCCTTGAAAGAGCATTTTATATTTGTGAAAAATGCTGTGTCTTGTTTTGGCATTGAACCCATATGGCCAGAAATTATTGCCAGAATGATAAGACACATACAGGGGCGGATTGAGCGGTCGGGCACTTCGGACATGGTCCGAGGGCCCGGCCGAGGTAGGGGGCCCGCCAACCAACCACTTTATGTCTATGACACTGTCACACAAAACAAAACTTGCACCGACCGCTCAAATGCAATATGTGATAGCTGCATCGTTCTCACTGCTTACCAGAAGTGGAGGTAGGATCCGGGGGAGCAGAGGATTATTTCCGCCCTGTGTGCGTCTGTGCTCAACGGTGACTCATACATGCGCATCGAAGTGCGCCGCCTGCACGGGTCGCTACAGAAATAATCAGGTCAATGCGACCGGGCACCTGCCCTGGTGTAATGCCGTGGGCAAGTGGGCCCCTGCACTGTGTAATGCAGTTGGTAACAAGCTGAGAGAAGAGGGAGCCAAACTCCCATCACACTCAGCCAGATGCCACTTGACACCAGGGTAGCCACCCTCCTGCACCAAAAAGGTATGTAGCAGGGGGTGGTTAATTTGTAATTTGTGTGTGCATGTTATCTGTATGTGTGCCATTATGTGTGTTAGTGTGTGTCTGTATCTGTATTTGTGTTAGTATGTGTCTGTAGCTGTATGTGTCTGTATCTGTATGTGCATGTGTCTGTATCTGTATGTGTGTGTGTGTCTGTATCTGTATGTGTGTTAGCATGTGTCTGTATTAGTGTGCATGTCTCTATATATTAGTGTGTGTCTGTGTATATGTATGCTTATTAGTGTGTGTATGTGTGTATCTTTATGTGCGTTAATGTGTGTCTGCGTATCTGTATTTGTGTGTCTGTGTATCTGTACGTGTGTTAGTGTGTCTGTATTTGTGAGTCTGCACATGTGTATCTATACGTGTCAATGCTTGTGTGTGTACATGGCAGTGTATATGTGTATACATCTCAGAATTCAAACTCCAACACTACCAGGGCCGTCTTTAACGCGGGGCAAACGGGGCAGCTGCCCCGGGCCCAGTTGCTCCTGAGGGGCCCCAGAGCAGCTGCCTCGTGGGCCCCGCGATTTGAGCAGCTCCCCTTGGACCCGGCGGGGCGGCTGCACAGAGCCACACCAGCCGCACGCTAAAGAGGGCCCCCGGGTGGCCCATGCACTAAGGGCCACCCGGTGGGCATGTGGCAGAAGGGGCCCGGTCGGGCGCTGTGACACTTAAACAGCGCGACCGGGCCCCTTCCTGTTCGGCAGCCGGCTGGGAGGAAGTGAGTGCCGCGCATCACTTCCTCCCACCGGTGATCACAACCGCGCGGGAGGAGGAAGGCAGGGAGGAGGGGAGTTCCAGAGGAGAACTCCCATCTGCCTCAGCCTGCCACTGGACCAGGGAAACCACCCTCCAGAAAAAGGTAGGAAACTGGAGGGTGGCTAAATGTATGTCTGTGTGTGTCTATGTCTGTCTGTGTGCATGTCAGTATGTGTGTATGTATGTCTGTGAGTGTCAGTATGTCTCTGTGTGTCTATGTCTGTCTGTGTGTGTGTGTATGTCAGTATGTCTGTGTGTCACTAAGTCTGTGTGTGTGTCTATGTCTGTCTGTGTGTGTGTGTGTATGTCTGTGTGTATGTATGTGTATGTCTGTGTGTGTGTGTGTCAGTATGTCTGTGTGTATGTCTGTGTGTGTCTGTATATGTCAGTATGCCTGTGTGTGTGTTTGTCAGTATGTCTGTGTGTGTCAGTATGTCTGTGTGTGTCAGTATGTCTGCCTGTGTGTGTGTGTCAGTATGTCTGTCTGTCTGTGTGTCAGTATGTCTGTGTGTTTGTCAGTATGTCTGCCTGTGTGTCTGTGTCAGAATGCCTGTTTGTGTGTGTCAATAGGTCTGTCAGTGTATGCGTCTGTGTGTGTCAGTATATTTGTCAGTTTATGTGTCTGTGTATTCATGAATGTGTGTCTGTGTGTGTGTCAGTATGTCTGAGTGTGTGTCAATATGTCTGCCAGTATATATTTGTGTGTCAGTGTATGTGTATGTCAGTATGTATCTGAGAATGTTTTAATATGTCTGTCTGTGTGCGCATGTGTCAGTATGTCTGTCAGTGTGATTGCGGGTTGGGTGTAATTAAGGGGTTGGGGGGGAAGGAGCAGGGCGCAGGGGGCCCAAGAAAATGCATTGCCCAGGGTCCTAATCATATTATAGACGGCCCTAAACACTACACTCAAATACATCCCTACATTCACACACATATACTCCATTCAAAACATGCTTATATTCAAACATACAAACAATGCTGGGGGCTAAATACAAACCTGAAAGGATGGGCAAATGGTAGATGCCCATCTGGCAAAGTATTGTGGTAGTTGTACGAAAGATGGTGATCTACCTTTTTCTCCATCCTTACGATAGGTGGACCTAAAAAAACCTTGCACTAGTACCCGCTCTACTTTAGGGGAAAAAAAGTGAGTAAAATAACTTTATAACGAGAGAAAAGCGGGGGATCTAAAATGTGTTCTTACAACTATAATGTCAGGAATATGTTTGAAAGAAACTTTTGGCTGCCAACTCTGACACCACATTTGCAGAGTGTGGGAGTGTGGAAGCCCTCCCCAGTTTCCGCCAGTATCCATAAACATATAGGTGCACTGACCTGCGCAGATGACATAAGCAACACTTACTGCACTAATCCTCCATATGAGGACATGTACCCTTGGTTAGGACACCTGGAGAAACCATTGGTGGTGTAATGAGGTTTAATTTGCTTAGGATGGTCTACCAGTCCTGTCTCGTGACTGCCTGCATTGTGGTTTCTATGCCAAGAGAGCAAGAGAACTCCCTGCATGAGTCCTTTCCTGCTCTCCCTGTCTCTCAGTTCTTCAGCATACGAATCTATGCTAAAGAACCGATTGACAGGTGGAAGAAAGACCTGCTTTTTTAAACAGTTATTTCTCCCAATCTATACATTACCATCACAACATATAGATAGAATTGGAAAAGGGGCAGAGGGAAGTATCCTCAAAATCCAATTAGGAAATTCAATATGCAAAAGAGAGGACAACAACAAAACATGGTGTAGTATTTTCAGATAGTTGGTGAGATAAATACAAGGAAAAGCACTTGAACTTTTTTGGACCTAGTTATTAGCTCCAAATATATGCGCTTGGGGGTATAATCCCCACCTATGGATCTGTGAAATAACTTTATCTTGTGTGTGGGAGTCCTTACTGTTGATAGTTGTTTTGGTAGCTGGTGTGGTGTGAGCTCTCGAGGTCAAGGTATTCAGGATTTACTCTTGTCTGTGCACAGTAGTGTAGCAGCAAAGGGTCATCAGGATATTAATAATTTATAAAAGAATACAAATATCCATAGTGCTCTTTGTAGTACAATAAATATAGATCATACAAGGAGATATACTCATTAGTGGAGAGAAAACATGAGTTTTGCTCAATCCTTACATACTTTGAGAAAGCCTGCAATCAAAATGCATTAGTGTTTTTTCCCTTTTATGATTTTAATCTTTATTTTTTATTTTTTTTTATAAATTTAGTTACTTTTAACTATATTTTGGCCTTCCTAGTTTTATCCAGAAGATTTTATTCAGAAGATCCTGACATCATATTCCAACATACCAGCTAAGCTATAAGGATTGAGCAAAACCCATACTATCCATTTGGGTTGTTCAAGCTGCCTACATGCACTACAAACAATTGCTAGAGACCTTATCGTTTATACTATTTTACATAGATAGAATTGTATACTTCCAGAGCTGCTTTTATTTACCAGTCTGGCCCTGCCTTTAATAACTAAATGCTGTTTCTCACACACCGCAATACTTATGTTTGTCCAACTGCAGAGACAGGACCTTTTCACCAAGATCACTACATGTAGTGGTTTTGAAGCTTAGAACATGCCTTTAACATATGAGTTTGTTTCTGTGCTGCAAGTTCCAGTAAGTAGTAGTATTTTTCTCAATCATTTTAGATATTTAGCCAGATTTATATCATCTGACATTCAATTTATATGGATGTTCTGCTCTAAAAAGCATAGCAAAAGGGACTTTTGACCCCAGCAGAAAACTATGAAATTGAAGAAAATGTATGTTAGGAGATTTATTGCCTCACTTTCATATATAATTCCATACCTAGTAGGTTCCACCACTAATTGATGAGAAATATCCTTAATTATTTTGAAAGGGTTTTCTGGTGTGTAAAAGAAAACTATTAAGTCATCCCTTCTGCAAAAGCTATTACATGGATTTCATCTGTTGGATTTGAATATAATCTTTTCTATTCCATGGAATGTCAGAAATTCATCATACCGAGTACACCGTGACAATCGATTTTTTCACGCGGTTTAAAGGCTTGCAATTTCTGTCCTTGAGATATCCATTGTGTATGGCATATGGCGAATGCAAGTAAGTGATATGCCCTATGTGACAGTTAAAATTTGGTTTGATGACAAGACTCAGTTAAATGATAAATGAGGTGACATTTGGTTAAAATCAAAACACCACAAATACTGTAAAAAATACAGTAATGTCTGACGCCACCCTGGCAGGCAAAAAATGAGAATAAGATCAGATCAGTCAAAGAGCACCTGTGACTATAAATTGTTTTTAAGAAGGAATGTTTTATTATTCTAAAGACAGACAAATGAATCCCTATGACAACAGTGCATAATATATCCAACAATAAAATTCCTGTATCTACACTATCTGCCTAAAACATCCCTCTCAATTTCCAAACTGTGTTCGGACTGATACTTTGTAAAATAGCAAATAAACAAGGTCTTAGGTCTAGTCCTCTGTCTCCGTTTTTATGAAAGATAATTTAATTCATACATAGCATGGGCGTCCTTACTTCCTAAATTTATTATTTTTATATCATTCCTCCTCCCCAAGATAACTGCACGTTGGGCACACTCCTTACGATGTCATGTTAATATACAGGAGATCCACTGCCTGTTCCGAACCTTATGTATACACACTGTTGGTTTACTTTTGCCCAGAAAATAACTCTTTTCACATTTCTAGGTTCGTACTATTATTATTATTATTATTGGGGTTTTATTGAAGATGTATTCTTCTACTTCTGACAATTATGGCCATGAAATGTATTTTATTTGCCCTTTTTGAAAGGCTAGAAGTCAAAGAACATACAACACAGGTTTTCTTTTTATCACACAATTATATCTACAAACAACTCATTTTGTGCTGCTAAATATACAACACAAATATTTTCAGACTTGCAATATTATGGGAATACAATACCAACATATAACAAACTTTGGAGCATAAAAGTACCACTTTTACACCGGTGTCAGCAGGCTTTTAAGTAGATTCACAATTAATAACAGATCTGCAGCAAAAAGGCAAACATTTTAAAAAGCACTAAATCTTGATTTCACCTTCATGTAATTCAAAACAACAATTGGGTTTCAAGTGATGGTGCTTTCTGATCAATTTCATTTAACAGATGTAACTAAACTTCTGTATGAGAGAGATTACAATTGGAACTGTAGTCAAAGCTTATATGTGTGTCCTGAAGAAAGATGTCTTCAAATCAGGGCCGGATGGGAAAAAAATTCGGCCCGGGCATTTTTCAATCACAGCGGCCCCCCTGAGAAGGGGGCAGGGCCAGGGAGGCTGTGTTTTGTCATGAATAATGACAAGCATGCCCCCTCTCAAAGTGAGCATGTTAGTTTAATGCGCAGAGCTCTGCTGAAGAGCTCAAGCATGGGAAAAAGGCCCTGTATTTGTTCTGCGCAGCGCAAGCAAATTTAATAACATGCTTCTGCTGTGTTGGCTTTTAACTTGTCTCTGGTGTCTCCATAAGTGGGATACCAGAGGACAAAAGGGCCAGGAAAGCGTATGGTGTATGTGTTTAGAGCCTGCTTGTGGGATTGCGTGGGTGTAGAGTAAGCTGATTGTGGTATGGTATTGTGTAAATAGGTCAATTTCATTCGTGTTTGTGGTGTAATATGTGTGGCTAGGGACTGTAGAGAGTGTGTGTGTGTATAGGTGACAAAGTGTGTGTAGGGGTTGTAGAGAGTGTGTTTAGAGAATGTTGTATGTGTTTGCTTAAAAGGAATGTAGCGTGTGCATGGGGGATCCAGAGTTTGTATGTTAGGAATGTAGTATGTGTAGGTGGTGCAGTGTGTGTTTGTAGGAGATCTAGTGTGTAAATGACCCAGAGTGTGTGTGTATGTATAGAGGATTCAGAGTGTATATTTTATGTTTGGACGTATTGTATGTGTGAGGGGCACGTATTATGTGTTGAGTGTATGTGTGAAGGGTGCAGCATGTGTGTGTGAGAGGTGCAGTATGTGTGGGTAAGAGGGGTGCTGTGTGTGTGAGGGTGTTCTTATCTGCTGTCACATTCTATGATTCTGATTGTCTTTGTCTGTTAACTCACTGAGGGTTAATTTATACTATATATATATATATATATATAGATATATATACATATATATATATATATATATATATGTGTGTGTGTGTGTGTGTGTTTGTGCTGTATATGTGTGAGAGTGTGCTGTGTGTGTATGAGGGTGCTGTGTGTGTGAGGGTGTTGTGTGTGTGAGGGTGCTGTGTGTATGTATGAGGGTGATGTGTGTTTATGAGGGTGCTGTGTGTCTGATGGTGCTGTGTGTGTGTGAGGGTGCTGTGTGTGTGTCTGAGGGTGATTTGTGTGTCTGAGGGTGATTTGTGTGTATGAGGGTGCCATATGTCTGAGGGTGCTGTGTGTGTCTGAGGGTGCTGTGTGTGTGTCTGAGGGTGCTGTGTGTATTTATGAGGGTGATGTGTGTGTCTGAGGGTGCTGCGTGTGTGTCTGAGGGTGCTGTGTGTATATATGAGGGTGATGTGTGTGTATGAGGGTGCTGTGTGTATGAGGGTGCCGTGTGTCTGAGGGTGCTGTGTGTGTATGAGGATGCTGTGTGTGTGTGTGTGTGTGTGTGTGTAAGGGGGTGCTAGGAGTGTCTGAGTGTACTGTAAGTGAATGTCTGATAAAATATATATCTTTAAAAAAAAAAAAAATTTGTAATTTTTTTTTAAATTCTTTATTTTTCTTGTGCATGAAAAGACAGTGAACATTTTCTTGCGATGCCACAACAGCAATAGCAAGCTGGGTAGTAGCAATGAATTTGGTATGGCATACAATTTAAAAGCACATTTTTATATTAAAGACAGGAGAAAACTGAAACGTTATGTCAAGAGAAGAGATATGATTTTATGCTAAATTTTCTAATAATTCAAACATATGCATCTGTAAGGTAAGTATAAGCGTTTGCTTCCATATAGCTTAGCATTGCTTTCCCCAAAGGTATTTCCTGCAGCGCTTAACGATTACAGTGAGGTAAAAGGTGGAGTACAGATATGGTATTCTGAGAAGTGTGTACATCGTGGAGTTAAGTGTTTACAGGCTTTGTACGCTTAAGTGTAAGGTCGCTCGTTTGTCTAGTGGGCTTCTTAGTTGGTTACAAGCTTGGGTTACCACGGGCACCTGCTCTTTATGTGTGAGATTGTACGGGGCGTCGACGTTTGCTCACCGTATGAGGTCTGTATGCATGTCTGTCAGAGCTAGTGTGTGCTATTGCCCGGTCGGTGTTGTAGTATCACTGTTTGTGTGTTTTCACTCATCGGTAGTTGTCGGTTAGGCTGTAGTATGTGTGTGATCATGTTTGCTGGCTGGAGTGGCTGTGTGTGCGGGTGGCTAGGCCAGCAGTTCGTAGTAAGTGTTAAGTCCAGAGTTAGCAAATGTCCTGGCTGGGTAGTAGGCTTGGGGTTATCGGGAGATCTGGAGTCACTCCAAGCGGGATCACCCACTGGTCTCGGAGACCAGCATCTGTGGACTCGGGTATTCCCATGGGAGGCCGCGTTCTTCCCTAGTCAGGGGCTGCTGTGGATCCTGATGGAAGGTCGCTGTCTGTGGCGCCGGATCCTCTGGGCAGGTGGGTGATGCTCAGGGCGTAATCCCCTGGAGGTCTGCCGCCCGGGTGGGCCTGTCCGGTGAGGTTGCACGTTGGTGCCATATTGAGTGCTCCCGCCCGCTCATCCTCCACTTGTTAGTCATTTCCTTTAGCTGCCAGAGGGAGTCAGCTAGCTTGTCCCAGATGCTGTCGCAGTTTGCAGGTTGGTGCAGTATATTATGCTGGTTTGCCTCCCGCCTCTGCCCATGCTGTGTCTGCACACGCGGCTGTGGGACGGCCGCCATCTTATGTCGGGCTGTCTGACCTTTTCTCTGTGGCATTGTTGATGTTTGGGCCTGATGGTGCTAATTTGTGGTTGCCCGTGAGGACCGGGATAACCCCCGCCGATCCAAAGGGGGGGGGACAGGGACAGCCAGACGCCGGTCAGAGAACTGGGAGAGCGGCCGTCTCTCTCCAGCTCAAGCTCGCTAGGCCTCGGGCTTCAGTCGGGTTGCTCCTATGTCGTGCTGGGTCAGCAGCGGTATCGCTGTGTTCGTCCAGTGCTCGTGCATGTTATGGGCACCTTTTTAGGTCAGTGGCTGAAAGTGGCACGGAGCTGGCTCCGGTAATTTGACTCTGGCGCTGGAGCTCAGACGAGACACGTCTGATCCGTTCGGCGGTCAGGCCCCGCCCCCTTTAAAAATTTTATTTAAAAAAAAAAAAAATGTTATATCCCCCCCTCCCTTCTTACCTTTGGCCTGGGAGGGGGAGGAGCCGTGATGCCATGGAGGTGAATGCGGTGCTGCCTTTCCTGGTGGTCCAGTGGTGATAGTGAACTCTTGCCTGCAGGGCTAGAGTTCACTCTCGCTAGAGATCTGAGCGTTGCCGTGGTAACCACGGCAACACTCAGAATCCCGCAAGAGGAACCCGGTGGAGCTGCTGGCCTGAGCTCCACCGGGTCCTCTCTCCTCTCCTTCCCCAGCCAGCGGCAGTGTTACAGTGCCTTTGAGCCGGTGAGGGAGATCTTTGATCTCCCCACCGGCCTATGAAGGCACACAGCAGGGCCGGCACTCGGGTAGCGCTGGCCCTGCAGGGGCTGGCAGGGGAGATCCTGTGATCTCCCCTGCCAGCCTCGGCCCACGGCCATTGCGGCCCACTGGGCATTTGCCCGGTATGCCCGATGGCCAGTCCGGGCCTGCTTCAAAAAGTGGACTCTATTTAACGTTTTGAACAATGCAAAGCACCAAAACCACTATGGCCTTCTGTAGAAGTTATGGTGCAAGGTATGCTCTGGCACCATCCCACAGTAAATATCAAGTCATTGCTCAAGGCACTATTAAGAATATTAAAAAAAACACGGGCATGCAAAGGGAAGCTTCATGGTCCCCTCCCTCCCACCATCCTCCATTTTTAAAACTTACTTTTAAAAATAATTAAATCCCTCACATCTTATATCTACCTAATATACAAGTATGTCCCGTCGAGGGCTGCACCTTTGTGTGGAACTCCCTTCCCTTCTCTGTTAGACTTTCACCCAGTCTCCACTCCTTCAAAAAATCATTGAAAACTCACTTCTTCAGGAAAGCATACAATTAAACTGTTAGCAGGTTTTTATCCCCTCCCCTCATGACTCCTCTTCAGTTTCATCATAAACATTTCACACTGTAATTTAACAATGTTCATATATTTTTGTCTATTTGCAGTGACAGAAACTCTTAAAGCACCATAACTACCATAACCTCCTTGAACAGGTCATGATACTCCAGGTCCCTTTTCATCCCATTCCTTTTAACTGACTAAAATGCAGTTCTTTCTCCTGCCTATACAAGATCTTCTCCAGCATGTGCACATTTGGTGTGCACATGCTGTATAAGTTTTCATGAACTTGTATGGGCTCTCTCAGAGCCTTTTTCTATTAGAGTGGGCACCACAGTTTTGCACTTGTCGGTAAATTCATTGATGAAAGTGAAGATATTCCGTAACCAAGTCAAAACCATGTCTAATGACTACATATGCAATATTGAATATCTACAGTATGCCCACAGAAATCAAGGGAAGGACCAGGATTTAGAAATATCAGTCACTACCTGATACGTGCAAATGGTGGGGATTAGCCATAAAGGGAAAGGTGTATAGTATATTACTTTTTCTTTAATTTATTTGGTTTGTATAACATTTTAATGGGTCATCTTCATAATGAATTACAAAAGACGGGCTCACTGCAGTCTGGCACATCCCCTGTATAACTTGTTGTAACAAAAATGCTTAGACATTTTATACAAAACATAAATGTGTATATGTAACCTTCAATCTGTGCTTCTGTATTTAGTAATGGCCCAGCTGTTCAATGCAGCTGTTTGAAATTTCCCGAAACATTGTTAATGTTTTCAAAAAGAACCTTTTAGTGGTTTAAAATGAACATAGAAACAATAGAAAAATGCTAACTGTGAATTTTATTTAATTGACATTTACTTATTCCCGAATGGAGGTGCTTTGATGTCCAGAGAACATTTTTTGTACAACAGAGAGGTTTTATTACGTAATATTTAGAAAATATTTTACCACTTCATTATAACATTGTAATTCAACACAGTATCACATTCTTAGAATACTGTGAGGTTAAGTTTGATTACATAAATATTTTACAAATCATAGTAGTCAGGGGCCTATCTAGATAGGTCCTTGAAAATATATATTATGCATTTGTTTACCCTAGAAGACATTGTCTGACAAGCCTAACCAATTCAGACAATTGTTACAGATGGCATACCTGCTCAGCATCACTGTAGTTACATGTCAGGTGCCTGTAGGCACAAAATTCTAATGCATTCCTAGCTCCTAACTCCAAAATAAGGCAGATAAAGTTTAATTAAAGGGACACTATAGAACGGTGCACACAGACATTGGCCCCATGGATTTTATGGCCAGACAAGAGGGGCCTCAGGTTTAAAGTGATGAGTGAAGAGAGTAAGTGTGACAGGCGGTATAGAAGAGTGGATCTACCCGTACCCAGGATAGATTTCTTTGTTTCCTTATTATTATTTTATTTAAAAAATTTTCTCCCCCTTCTTTCTTTCTCTCTCTTTCTGGTCCATTCCACAGGGGGCGGAGGAAGTGGGGGTGGGGCTTGAATCGCGTAGACTCCCGTAGTACCGTTGTTCACACTAAAAGATACATGGGCACAATACACTTGTGCATAATTACTGTGGGAGTGAGTCCACAGAAGCAGACTGCATGCTACGTAGTGGAAAACTGGCGCCACATCCCTGAAACGCATCACCTGCATAGACATGGGGATGGGGGATGCATCCAGAGGGCAAATATGACGGTGCTACATTCCATTACTTAGACCCAGGACTTAAGAGGCAATGAAACACCCGCACCAGGGCCTAACTGAGCATAACCATCCCAAGGACCACGTGCAAGGGTGAAGCTTTATTGTCACAGTTAGATGAAGCAACCAAAGGGGGATAGGTTAAAGGTTCTCATAGCGGACAGGGGCTATGGTAGGCCTCCAGCGAAAACCCTTCCGAACTCGTTGCGGCCACGCTGAACCCTGTGTACCATAGACCTAGCCACTACAGTATCACACATTGTCAGTATTACACTACACACATACTTCATACAAAAATATGCTTGAATTTAAACACACAAACACTGCTAAATACAACCCTGCACAGATCTGGAGCTGGCAAATCATTGTGGGAGACGGGGATCTACTTTTTGACCATCCTTGTTATAGGGGGACCAAAGCAATTCTTGCACCAGTGCCCATTCTACTTCAGTTCCTCCACTGCTCTCCATCTTATTGACCATGAGGCTGAGAAAAAAGGAAGGCCATACAGTAGGCCCATCTTATCTATATTTTTGGTCCCAGAGGACCCTATTTATTTTTTATTGTTATTTAAAATTTTAATGGAGAGAGCAAATTTTCTCTCTCTTATTATATGTTGAGCATATAGAACTTTACTTTACTTAATTTTTAGTGCCATAGGGGAGAACAGTGTCTTGTTCTGCTATCTGATGTAGCACTGAAAGGGTTAGTTTTACTGATGGGGTTCAATGTACCAGGGGTGTACTTAGTGACTACATAACACTTAGTAACATTTATGCCATGAAAGGTTGGTTTGAAGACCATGAAACTACAAAGCCATTTAGTAAATGCCAAATATCGTTTTTGGCATAACTTTGCTCCAACAGCAAAATAAACAACATCAGACTCTACTAGTGAATCAAAGTGTTTGTACTTGTTTTGTTTGTTGGTATAGTTTTGTTTGTAAGTGACAGAACTCTATTTACATGCTGACATTTTGTTGACAACAACATAGAATTATTGCAGACAAATTTGTTGAAACTGTTTCCACTAGTGTGGCATATCATTTATATTTACATCAAAGATGTCAGGCCATCTTGGGGACACACTATATTTGATAATAATATATATTGTTTGTTGAAAGTACACCCAGATTGTCTAAGTTTACATGTGTCTGCATTTGTCAGCTTAAAGCTTAGGTCATTGATATGAAACGGCATTCCTGAGTGGCAGAAACAATGCAGGTTGTCTGACTAACTTAGCTAAGCACAAATGGCATATATAAGCTACTTTGTAATTATTGCAACATCTGTGTATCCACAATGATAACTTTGTATAGAGCTATTAAAAAGGACTTGTCATTCCAAATGTGTGGATGACAAATTCTGCTCCAGGTAAGAGGCAAATTGTAATTTATTTGCTATGAGGTCTGGAAAATAGTTACATTTCAAGTAGAGTTTAGATGATGCAGCTGTTTCTTATGGTTTAGGATCTGCTAATTGCGGAGGGGATTATTTATAGATTGACGCTGTAGCTGAAATAGTATGGCTATAAATGAGTGGTGTCCATGTGTGCATATTGCGTGAGATAACAAGTTAGTTAAAGGTTCTGTATCTATGATAATAGGCTGTAGAAAAAAGCTTGATTCCCTGGGGAGAGGAAGAAAGAAGTCGTTTGTTTGTTTGGTGTATGTTGGTGCGGGTATCTGCATTCTGCATATGTATGAATCTGTGTAACTGTCACTGTGTGTTTGTATATGTTTGTGTACGGGAATCTGCGTTCTACACATATATGAAACTGAGCATGTGTCAGTATAAAAGTAGATACTGGTCACTATAGTTATGTTTGTAAGTGGGTGTATCTGTGTTTGCCCAAATGTATGTGCCCATTTTCTTAAGGTAATATCTAGCTGTGCCCCTTCAGAGTTTGGGTTCTGGACCCACCCCTGAGTGAATAAAACCTTCCCTCCACAGGCTGAATGCCTAACACAGGCTGAATGCCTAGCAAGAGGGCAACAAAATCCAGATGAAAACCATGTGCACTCATGTTGCTTGTAAACCATGAGTCCTAGGAACAGTATAATATAGCATTTTCACATTGTGAAATACTGTCATTCTTACCACGTCTTCGTGTCTTGTATCCCATCTGTTTTTCTGTCAGTGTCTCCATTGCCTCATGCTTCCTCTTGTCCATGAAACCTGCTCCAACTCCTCTCAGTCTCAATGTATGTCCTGCTGTTGGACAATCCTGATCTAACTGGGACATGATAATGTCAGATTAGTTAAACTTTTTGATTCTGAAGTTCAGTTTTGCAATTGATCTTTTTTATTTTCTTTTTTACAATGTATTTGTTTAATTTTATAGAAAGTATTCCATTGCATTATTCTTCATACAATTCTGTGAGTAAACGAAATTGTGAATCACAGTGCACTTAACCTATGGAGACCTTGAGGAAGGATTGACATCCACCAGTTGTTATTCTAAATTTAACAAAGAATATTATTTACAATATCCCTCACATTAGAAACATAATAAGTATATAGCATACAATGAAATATCTGGAAAATGTCAAAGTAGTGTTCACAACTTTACTAGATTTAAAAAGGGTAACTAAGCTTAGTATCATAAATCATATATATATATATATATATATATATATATATATATATACAAATAATATATGAAAAATTAATAAACATTAAATCAGCATTTATTAAACAGTTCACTTCAGGGTGGCTTTATCTGCCATTCCCAATACATAATGCATACAAACCCAATTTAAAATATTCATTAAAAGTGAATTTATCGCTTTAACCCTGTATATGTCATTAGTCCATCTGGACCAAGCAGGCTTTAAACAAACCAGGAAGAAGCAGACTCTAACCTCAGGGCAGTGATTCTTTAATGAATTGGTTCAGACACTTTATTGTCATCCTTGGATGTAGAGACAGTTTTTGACAGGGTAGATTAGAGATATATCTGAACTGCACTTATAAATAACTGACATTCAAGGATTATGTTTTTTGTTAATGTGTTAATATTTCTTTAATACATTTATAATAATAAAAGAAAATATTAATAAACTAACATTTGAATATCACTCTGTTGCAAGTTTTCCAAAGAATCTGACGAGTCCTATTGTTTCCACTCATTTTAGCTAGGTTAATTCTCTCAGCCAATCTCTGACTTTTAATATGAAAATGAGTGAGCATGTAAAAATAGTGTGGCTTCATATGCAATACTCACTAAGGTCAGTATGACACCGCTTCCTGATGAGCAATACATACATAAATGGCTTCTCCCACTATGGGAAAAAGTAAATGAAATCCATTTGCATTACTGCATTTAAATTATTACAAACTTCCATTCACTTGCAAGAAGGTTTCCAATTTTTTTTTAAAGTGAGTCATCACAGTGACTCTTATGAGAAATGAGTGACCACAGTTTTCTAGGTTTGTAATAAATGGACTCTACTTCCTGTTATCCTAAATGATCTAGTTGGGTTGAAACAACACAAAGAATATTTAGCATTATTCCAGAAAAAAAAAAAAAAATATATATATATATATATATATATATATTATTTGTGCTCAGAATTTAATCGGTTATGGAATATGTTGGGTGATGAAGAGTTGGCTGAGGTGTGCTGAAACCAACGAACGTATAGGCCTGTAATAAAAGAGGGCAAAAGAATGAGGCAAAACTCCCCCACTTTATTGCTTCTTATAAGGTTAAACATTTGAATGCATGTCTTAGTTCTTTTTCTGGTTGTGGTATATAGGTATTGTAAATGGAGGATTTCCATCGGCCCAGTCTCTTAATGATGTGGACTGGCGTGTTAGAGCTAGATGCCGATGAAGCTGTTCCTATTCGGAAGAAGTGTCCGGAGAAGGAAGAGGGGTTGTAGCCTAACCTTAGTAGCAAAGTTCTGATGTAGAACATGAACTTGGATGTGATGAGTGGGTGATCGTGGAGTAGTAGTAGTGGAGAGTTAGGAGGGTGACTGTGGTGAAAGCTTGGAAAGTATCTAGTACTGTAACTGGGCACAAGGTGTGTCCAGTAGGAAAGAGGGGAATGGTGGTAGGTTGATTGGTGTGATTTGTTTTGGAGGTTTGTGACGAAAGGATGTAATGGTTGTTGACTTTAATCAGGTGAGAATTCTTTAGATGTTGGCATCTTACTGGCGTATGACAGTGAATTCTCTAGGTCTAAGGAAGCCGTAGAAGGCAATGAATATAGCGACTTTAATTAAAGAATTAGACTGGGAATCAAAAGGTTTGGTGTCTTATAGGTCGCTAAGTTGTCGGAATATGGGCCCATCGATAGGCAGTCTCCTGGTTGCAGGGGGGGCCGATCGTTTTATTGATACCTTTAAGGATATTCTTTATTGGGTAAGAGCATAGAAAAAGAGGGTGATTGGTGAGAACATGATGTTGTACCCCTGTGAGATATAGTTTGATGGTGTTGTGTGATAATTTAAGATGTAAGTGGAAGAAAGAGGCAAAAGCCACCATGGTCTCTAGAGAAAAATTACCCTGTGCTTGGAATTCTGCTGCAAATTTGTGGAAAATGGTCAGTGCCCTGGCATAAGTGGTCGTGGTGTTGGTTGAGAGTGCGTGGTGCGTGAGTGATTGGGCGCAACATAACAGGTCAGTCAGTCCATGATTCATTTGTGGAATGATGATATTCTGGATGGTAGGTTGTAGGCAGTAGGGTGTGCCTATAAGAATATCTAAAAATGAGAGCGGGAAAGAGCATCAGCAGCTGTGTTACGGTTGCTCGGGATATGTTCACAGACAGATACGTGCAGAAAGTACAAAAAAATCCAAATGTTAAACACCAAAGTCAATTCAGATTAGTCCAAAGTATTAAATAAATGTATCCACTTAATAATGAGCTGGCCCGGGGGCCCCAAGCAGAGCCGGTGCTTCCTATAAGGCTGCAGCCGCCTGAGCGCTCTATAGAGAGCCTCAGGCAGCTGCAGCACTCCTCTCTCATCACCTCCCCTTCCCTGTAGCGTGGCCGAGCTCTTCTTCCTCCTGGCTGTCAGTGAGTGCTCACTTCCTTTCAGTCCGGCCGGGAACAGGAAACTGAACCGGTAAAAAAACATGGGGGAAGTAAAAAAAACATAGGGAGGGGTAACAAATGAATAAGAAAATACATATAAACCAATACAAAAATAATCATTATGGAAGGAGAAATGATATCACATATAAAGAAAAGGCATGTGCATGGGGAAAATTTTCGGTTCTGTTCGGCATTCTGAAATTTGGGACTTTCGCAATTCGGGACTTCGGCAATTCGGCACTTCAACACTTCGGAAATACGGTAACTTCGGCACTTGGACACTTCGGAACTTCGCAATTTCGGGACTTCTTTTGCAGCCGCTTAGAAGATAACTCCCTAATTCCCATGGTATTAGGGAGTTATCTACCAAAAGGCTGAAAGACCTAAATTGTTCTTTCAGCCAAATTTACTAATACTAAGTAAAAATTACTATTGCTATACCGCGAGTAGGGGCATGTCTAGTAAACAGTGAGCAGCCTGTGGCGGGTGGGGGTAACCAATCAGAGAGTTATGAGTCAAATTACACAGCGGGGGGAGCCCTCCATGGGTGAAGTCTGCGCGGAGCCCTCCATGGGTGAAGATGGATTATTATTTTTTTGCGCTCGTTTTTTTTTTTTTTATTGCGTCAGTTATTATGGATTTTTATTTGGCCTTTTTTGGGGCTGAAAAAAGAAGATTTTAGAAGAAAGAAAACATCGAATGGTAAGTTTTATTTTATTTACAGGTACTTAGTTAAAGGTCCCTGTAACGGAGCTCCTTGTACTCCGACTGAGTACCCTCCGTTGACGGATGCTCCTAGCGCTTCCTGAGGACTGCAAGCACTGCAGCAGACACCACAACCACCGCAACCGCCGTATCTTGACTGGAGTCTCGCCGTCTTCCTTCCACCCTGGATCAGCTTCTGTCCTCCAGGGCTGTGTGGGAAAGAACACTTCCTTCCACCCTGTATGAACCTCCAGCATCCAGGACTGTGTGGTGAAGACCCCTCCTCCAAGGAGAGCGTGTCAGGAACAAGCTCTTAAAAGAGCTAAGTGACTCAAGCTCAGGGGAGCATGCAGAGCATAGCAATCCCCAGTGTGATTATAACAGCTCCCTCCAATAACGAGACAAGGCTACGTTTAGAGGGATCAAGAAGAACTGTCAAAACCTTTATTCCCTTGGGACCAGCCAATACAGTCACCACAATAACATTGTTGTGAAACCTCAATAAAATCACAAACAGTCAAACCATATCAAGAAACACACAGTGACTTATCACAACACAATGGCACATTTTTAAAGGGGTGGGGGAAGACAATATTTAACAGTAAATATCTCACCTGCCTGCAGAATTAGCAATATGCAAATCTACCCGAATATGCAAATGAACCAGTCTTGCAATTCAGGTAGTGCATATTGCTGTTGCTACCAACAGAGGGCACTAGACCAGCTCCATAGCCAAACCCACCTAGTTGGTAGCAAACCTCAGCAATACAAGAGAGCAGGCAATACATTACACAGTACACACACACACACTATAAACAATTACATTACACACACCCTGCACCTATAATGGGTACAGGGTGACTAAAACATAGGATAAATAAAGCAGCCCACATAAATAGTCTGTCTGAAGGTAGACTAGGGGCTTTAAAGCCAGATAGATGAAAGAGTCATAGTCACAGGGGAGGAGGCTGGCAAGTAGGCCTCTCCAGGACCAAGTGGCGAAGGGCACTTCGTCACATATCTCCCCTTCGGGGGGAAGACTAACCAGGCACCTGACTTTCTGTCGGTCAGTGCCTAAGTTAGTCGAGTCACCCACCGACCATAAGCAAGTGCCAGAGTAGCCCACCCACAACAGCCCTGATGTCAGCGCTTCTGCTGGGAGGAGGGGGGTGCAGGCCAGTCCTGTGACAAGGGGATCGGTAGGGCAGAGGCCAGCAGCAGTCTGCCCTGATGCCAGCTCTTCTGCTGGTATAGCCTGCAGGACATCAGGCTCTGGACAAGGGACAAAGGGAGGGCAGAGGCCGACTGCACTCTGCCCAGCTGCCAGCTCTTCCGCTGGGGGGCTTGGGACATAGTCCGGCTCAGTAGCCAGGGGAACGTGGGGGTCAGTGGGGGTTAACATCTCCCCTGTTAACCCTGGGGCCAAGTTAGGAGTTAGCTGGGGAGGGGAATTCGTACTTACCCCCTCCTCCTGTTGTCCCTGTGAGGGTAGTTGGGGATCTGGACAGGCTGTCCAGCATCCCTGTAGGTCAGGCACAGAGACTACGGTCCCCTCTGCGCCATCTGGGAGATTGGTGTCTCCCCTTGGTAGGGTAAGCTGCCGCTGGGGAGATAGGGTGCTGTGCTCCTCTCCCTGAAACACAGGCTGCCGCTGGAGAGGGAGACCACCTGTCTCCACTCCCATAACATTGTCCTGCTGCTGGAGAGAGAGACCAACTGTCTCTGCTCCCTGTAGGACACACTGCTGCTGGGGAGGAAGGACGACACCTTTGGCTCCCTGGAATTCGCACTGCCGCTGGGGAGGAAGGACGACACCTTCGGCTCCCTGTAACTTGCACTGCGGCTGGGGAGTTAGGACGACACCTTCGCTCCCTGTAACTGCACTGGCTGGGGAGGAAGGACGACACCTTCGGCTCCCTGTAACTTGCACTGCCGCTGGAGACTAGGACAGTTGTCGCTCAAAGGCCATTGCCGCACTGTTCTCAGCACTCAACTGGCGCATTACTTGGTGGACCACCTCGTTCGAAAGGTCTGGGCCATAGCAGACCAACCGCCTCTTTACCTCCTCAATGTAAGCGTCGTCCTCGTAGCGACGTATCATGTTGAGGTGCTATTTTCGCAGGGCTCTATCCATCCCTGCTCCATGCTGCTGTAGTTAGGGACGCTGCACAGTGGCTAGCGTCGCCCTCAATAACCTCTCATACGATACCAGTGTCTCCGAGCTGCTTCTCCTCGCACTAGGACGCCATCCCACCGCTGCCACCAATGTAACGGAGCTCCTTGTACTCCGACTGAGTACCCTCCGTTGACGGATGCTCCTAGCGCTTCCTGAGGACTGCAAGCACTGCAGCAGACACCACAACCACCGCAGACTCCGCAACCGCCGTATCTTGACTGGAGTCTCGCCGTCTTCCTTCCACCCTGGACCAGCTTCTGTCCTCCAGGGCTGTGTGGGAAAGAACTCTTCCTTCCACCCTGTATGAACCTCCAGCATCCAGGACTGTGTGGTGAAGACCCCTCCTCCAAGGAGAGCGTGTCAGGAACAAGCTCTTAAAAGAGCTAAGTGACTCAAGCTCAGGGGAGCATGCAGAGCATAGCAATCCCCAGTGTGATTATAACAGCTCCCTCCAATAACAAGACAAGGCTACGTTTAGAGGGATCAAGAAGAACTGTCAAAACCTTTATTCCCTTGGGACCAGCCAATACAGTCACCACAATAACATTGTTGTGAAACCTCAATAAAATCACAAACAGTCAAACCATATCAAGAAACATACAGTGACTTATCACAACACAATGGCACGTTTTTAAAGGGGTGGGGGAAGACAATATTTAACAGTAAATATCTCACCTGCCTGCAGAATTAGCAATATGCAAATCTACCCGAATATGCAAATGAACCAGTCTTGCAATTCAGGTAGTGCATATTGCTGTTGCTACCAACAGAGGGCACTAGACCAGCTCCATAGCCAAACCCACCTAGTTGGTAGCAAACCTCAGCAATACAAGAGAGCAGGCAATACATTACACAGTACACACACACACACTATAAACAATTACATTACACACACCCTGCACCTATAATGGGTACAGAGTGACTAAAACATAGGATAAATAAAGCAGCCCACATAAATAGTCTGTCTGAAGGTAGACTAGGGGCTTTAAAGCCAGATAGATGAAAGAGTCATAGTCACAGGGGAGGAGGCTGGCAAGTAGGCCTCTCCAGGACCAAGTGGCGAAGGGCACTTCGTCACAGTCCCCCCTCATTATTTTTAGAGTGAGGGGAGTAGGTAGGGGGTTAATTTTTTTTTGGGGGGGAGGGGGTGACTAGGGGTTTGGGGACCCCTAGTCACCTGGGGGGGTAAAAAATTTTTTAGGGCCCCCACCCGCCGCTCAGGGGTGGGGATGGGGGGAGGACAATAGTTCCCCCCCCATTGGTATTTAGGGCCCCCACCCACCGCTCAGGGGTGGGGGCCAGGGGGAGGACCTTAGTTCCCCCCATTATTTTACATTAGGGCCCCCATCCGCTGCTCAGGGGTGGGGGCGGGGAGGCAATAGGTCACTTTTTTTTTTAACAGTGAGCAGCCACAGGCTAAGTAATCTTTACTTAGTATTAGTAAATTTGGCTGAAAGACCAATTTAGGTCTTTCAGTCTTTTAGTAGATAACTCCCTAATACTGTGGGAATTAGTGAGTTATCTACTTATTCATACCTGTCATTACATTGACAGGCTAAGTAACTTACATACTGGCTATGTTTGTATACTTTTTATTTAAAATTGTATACAATGTAACATTCTTCTTCTTTCGCTGGGTAAGTATATTAGTACTTAGGCAATACTGTGCTTCGGAACTTCGGCACTTCGACACTTTGACACTTCGGAACTTCGGCACTTCAGTAATTTCGGAACTTCGGGACCTTGGAAGTACCCGAATGTCCAAATTACCCGAAATTCGTCCGAATTCATATTCGGACCGAAACGAATTGCACATGTCTAGTAAAGAACAATATCTGTCTGAGTACCTACCCTGAGCATAATGTATACAGCTTTGTACATTGCTCTGGAGCTTTTCTACATAAGTACATACCGAAATTTCTCAACAATTTCCAGAAAACCTATAGCTCTATGATTTTGAAAGAGATTCCATTCAAACTAAAAGTATTTCGCTTCACCCAGTAGTAATCCTTAAAGCTACAGTAACTATAGCTCTATATTGTATCTCTGAGGCTATTTTTAGAGGGTGATGGTACTATAATTATGCTTGTGAAGTATTTCAAGCTGTAAGTTACAAATGGATGTAAATAGTAGGATCAGGGAGCAGCACCTGTGATGGAATTCCCACGCTCACAGCGATATGGAGGAGCGAAGGAAAACGACACAGATATAGTGTAGTATGTAGGAGGAGGGAAAGAAAAAGACATGGATATAGTGTAGTAAGTACTACACTATATCTGTGCCTTTTCCTTCCCTCCTCCATATCGCTCTGAGTGTGGGAATTCCACTCTGGTTTTTGGGAAGTTTCAGCAGCCACATACTATAATTACAAGTACTGATATTCGACCTTCCCCTTTATTGTAAGTTACAAATAATAATAAGAAAGATTTTCACTTTAACGTTTTGTTGATTTATAAATATTTTTTTGCTTTTATTTAATTCATTTATTTCTTTATTACCTGAGAACTTGTTTAGTTCCATTAATTCCTTAAATAGGTTTTCTGGAAATTGTTGTTAAGTTTCGATGTCTAAAGCTTTGGGTTATCTCTATAATACAAGTCCTCAAAACACAACACGTGGTCCCCTAAAAAGGGGGAACCAATTGCTATTTACATAAGTACATAGCAAATTAAAAGTAACTTAGAACTTCAGACTTTTAAAATTTCCAATGTGTAAAAATGTAATGGGTAATATGGAAACTTTGTTTTTCCTGCTGTCAGTGTAATGTTGTCCAGAAGACATCTGTGAGATCAGAATTCCATTAGGTATACAATATATATGTATTCATGGAGTTATGCTGATGTTATGTGGCAGTTATGCTTGTATAACTACATCTAGCAGATTTTGAATATAGTCGTTGATACTACACAGATTGTTTTTAACAAACTGTGCCAACACTATATATTGGTTATTCACATCTGTAAATCCATCCACACCATTGAAGAGCCGTACAGTAAAAAAAATCCATGTGTTCTTATTGTATACGGAACCTTAAGAAAAATGTGAACCAACTCTTTTCACTTTTTATGTAGCACACTGTATTTCATGTGATGTACAAAATGACACAGAAGCGATTAATTAGGTCAGAAAACACATGCTTGAGGCAATTTACACAAAGTATTTTTAGCGACTTTGAAAATTCGACTAATTTAATAAATGCCTAATTTAATATTTTCTATATTATTGGGTGAGAACGAGAGTGTGACTAAGTGTGTGTTGAGTGTGAAACTAGGCTGCAGTATGTGATTAAATGGTTGAACATGGAATATGTGTTTTGCTGTTCCAGGTTGAAAGATTTGCTTAAGAAAAATACAGACACCTTTAAAGTTCTAGAGATTTGGGATGGTAAATTTACTTTTTCCAAAAAGGATTGAAAAATAAGGTACAACTGACAAGAGAGGCAATAAAAAAATGTCATTTTCACAAAGTCCACAGTGAATAGGAGGAACGAAAGATCTGAATAATTGTACCTCCTACACAATAACTGGTGGAATCTAGAGAAGTAGAACTGTATCTGGGAAAAATCCCAATTGAGAAGTTATATTTCTCTTTTTGGAGAAAGAACAAGCTAAGTATGTAAACAAAAAGGGTCAGCAAATCCATATGCTAAAGAAAGGTGTAAGACGAAATAAAAGTACAGTAGCCAAACCAAAAGTCTTTACAAGATATTAGTCAGAGAACCGAGGAACAAGAAAAGAGCAGTTTAGAAGCCAATAATCCATTACCATGGGAGATGTGGTCTTAGGAGTTAACCAAATATAGAAATTCCAAATTCTGAGTCTGATACATAGAATTGGTCCATGAGAAGGCTCCCAAAAAGGGGTAGGGTAGCAATTACCCATGTTCCCTCAGGCTACTACTACACAGACATTGTGGGCTGCTGCCTCACATAAATTTAAATTGGAGCAGGTGCCTAACCTTGACCCCAGCCCCCATCCAACTACCGCCCTGTTTTGCTACTACCGTTTGCCTCAAAGATCCTTGAGGGAGTTGTTTACACTAGATTGATCAATTTTCAACTTTCTGTTTGACTCGCTTCAGTCTGCATTCTACACTCATCACTCTGTCGAAACGGCCCTTACCAAACTATCCAATGATTTAATTACTGCTAAATGCAGTGGTCAATACTCTCTTCTAATTCCCCTTGACATTTCTGCTGCTTTCGACATTGTTGATTATTAACAACTGCTCATCCTCCATAACCTGGGTCTATGAGACTCTGCTCTTTCCTGATTCTCCTCTTACCTCTACCAGTGCTCTTTCAGTGTTTATTTTTATGGCTCCCCATCTTCTCAGCAACCACTCTGTCAGTGTTCAATAAGATTCTGCCCTAGGTCATTTTCTGTTCTTGATCTATACTGCCTCCCTTGGTAATGTCATCAGCTACTTTGGCTTCCAATATCAAGTCTCCTGATCTCTCACCGATCCTCTAGATGCATGTCGTGCCCTGACTGCCTCTCTGCTATGTCTAACTCAATGGTTGTTCATTCCCTTAAACTTAACCTGTCCAAAAAATAATGTTTTGTCTTTCCTCCCTGAAGTGTTGCTACTCCCATAACTGTCTCCTCCAAGTCAATTGTACTCTACCTTACAGGCTCACTGCCTGGATGTTCTCCTTTGACTACAACTTCTCCTTCATCTCTCATGTCCAGCCCCATGCCAAATCCTTCTGCTTCCATCTCAAAGGTGTTTGGTCATGCTGCTATCCTCTCTTGCCTTGACTACTGCAATTTGCTTCCGAGTTGTTTTATGTGATCCCATCTTACCCCATTACTGTCAAATAATGAATGCGGTGGCAAGGCTCATGTACCACCAATGCCTCCCCCCTCTGTCAGTCCTTACTGTCACGGGTGGCAGTACGGAGACCGGGATTCCTGTGTGCCTTATGATGATAGGAGTCAACCTCATGGAAATGAACAATCAGGGCCTGGTGCAGGCTAACCACACCCCCCTGGTGTTGAGCACCAGGGTTTGTGCGGCCACATACTAGGGCCCTGATGCAGCTTCTGTGGATCACAGAAACTAGGAAACTATGCATACCTTACTGTAGCATGGTTGAACTGCTAGCACTCAATGCTGCTTTCTCCCCCTCCTGCTAAATTTTTATCTTTGTGCAACTGACAGTATTGCTGTGAGTGGGGCATATGATGTTATGTCAATACTGTCCCTAGTTTCTCTGGGTGCTGAGGCTGATCAGGAGGGAAAAGAGCAGCATTGAGTGCAAGCTGCTTGGTCATGTTACATGGTGGTCAGGGCGACAGAATGAAGTGGGTAGCTGGCTCGGGCAACGTCCCACTTGTGTCAGTCATGGAAATCTCTAATATTCACTGTTGAAAATGGCTATACCCATAGGTTTCTCATTGGGCCCATACTTAGGGACAGAATCCTGGCTCAGGGATTTTAGATTTGCCTCCACACATCAGTGTCAGCCCTACAGGCAGGATTTGTGTAAGGCATTTGCTATCTCAACATTGAGTGTGTACATGAGCTAGTGACCTATTCAGGCCTTAACAGGTGCACTGAGACATTTCATGGTAGTTTGCAATATCTTGGTTTGTCCAGACTGCAAGAATTTGATGAATATGAATCATAGCCCAGGAGATGTTCGTAGGTAACTGCCATGTGGGCTGAGACAGTGCTCATGACATTCATAGCACATGCTGGCTGGCTGTCAAAGGCAATGGAGTCTATCATGCTGTGCAGGCCATATTGATGGAGTATGTATACGATGTCAAACCTCACAACTCCAGTAGCCTGCCAATTCAATATGTTGCTTGCTCAGTGTGAGTATGACCACATAGAGAGCAGTTAGTGTGTAACTGATCACACTAGTTCAAATGTTGTCTCTCCCCTTAAACAGTTCAGTTCTGATGGTTATATCAAGGGAAAAATCTGCCTCAGAAATTACGCGCTCTAAGAATCATCTGAAGGGAGGAAAACATGCTACATAGGTAGTTAGTCATCACCATTACTGGTTACCTTTCCGATCATGAACTCATTTATCTATATAAAGCCACCCAGTTTCCATATTATATAATGGTTTATGGTAGTAGACCAGAGGTTCTCAAATCAGTCCTTAAGGCACCCCCCAGTCCAGGATTTAGGGATTAACAGTTTTGTCTAAGGTTTTTAGAAAAACAACAAACCAACTAAGACACAACTGGGTAATCCCTAAATCCTGGACTGGTTTGGGAACCACTAAAATAGACAATAGAGGACATCTATCATTTGCACTGTTCTAAGTGCAATCCACGTTAATGCAATATTTTGCTTACAATACTATTTGTTAAAGAGGAACTGTGACTTCCCAGGATGTTTTATCTTATGTTTACTTTGCACCATCTTTAACAAATATGTATTTATGTATGTAAAAATAAAAAATAATTAAATATTGAAATCCACACCTCATTTTCTTGCAACTGGAGCCTCCATCTTAGCTCCCTGTTATAAGCTCTGTCCTTTGTACCTTACAATCAATACAGAGGAGCAGGAACATGAAACACTTTCTGTGTCTCTCCTTCATTTGCATTTTTTTTGCCTGGTTTTGCCTGAAGTGAACTATGTTATGATGTCATGTTTATAACATACAAGAAAACAGATATTTCTAATTTAAATACAAGATCTTCAATGTATTCATTTATTTGGAGGTGGTGTGATCATTTATTGGGCTGTATATGACCTGATCGGTCTTTATCACAAATGTTTACAGTACACAATTATATTTGTAAATTTTTTTATTTCATCACATCCCCTTATAAACATCCCAGTGTTATATCTGTGTTATACCAAATTGAATGGGGGTAGGAAACATATCATTATAATCAAAGAAGAAAATCCTTAGAACTAAACTTGAAAAGACGTGCTTTTTATTTGACGATCTACGCTCATACCTATCAGCCAGCAGCCTAGATATAGTTTGATCTTACACTTTCTTTTCTAACTCAGTCTTTCACAGCACTTTCTGTAACTCTCATAGCTCTTATCTGCAAGATCTTACATCCGCTGTTGTTCCCTGAGGCTTCATGCTTCCTATTTAACGCTTCATAGCTATTCAAAGGAAACTTAGCTACACAACAAGCAAGTCATGCTAACTCAGAACAAACATAGCTAAGTGAGTATGTTTAATTACAGGACAGGTAATAACGACAGATGTTCACAGAAGTTCAGTAAGCTAAAACAATGGTTTATTCATATGTTTAAGGTAACATCCTATGCAATATTAGTTCTGCTGAGTTGTTCGAGAGGGAACACGACATATTGTAATGATGCCACTATTATTACTAAATGCATAGGGGATGTTCAAAGGAGAAGATACTGAACAATTTATAAATAAGAATTTTCAGCAACTCAACATCTATGGGATTATTCACTAAATCAAAACATGTCAAGATTTAAAGAGGGAATTGTACATTTTAGACCAAAACAGTCATGCTGATAAGGACATGGGTTGTGGAATGTTTACAAATGAGCAAATTTGGCCTTAAAATGCCATTTCAATTCTCCTTATTTTACAAAGAAGAGCCAATAAACCAGGGATTTCTAGCTTCCTATAATTATAAATAGTACAAATGTAGTAAATGGAGTGGTGGGTAGGTTTGGTTAATGCGGAAAAGATGATGATTGTTTGGGACAATTAAAAAAAAAAAAAAAAGTTACATACACACTAACCCAAATTCCTTCGCACTTTTAAATAACTGGAGGGTTTTTTTTGTCTCACTCCAATGTCCATTAAAGTGTAAGCTCACCTGCCACGTCAAGGCAAAATCTCTTAGACGAGTCCTACACTAAGAAAGAGGAAATCTCTAATGAGACAGAAAGGGGTATTTTTCTATATCCCTACACACATGTGTAGCACATGGGGTGAGCAAAAGCACTGCAACATGGCTGTGTAATCCAAAGAAAATACAAACATGCAAAATTAAGTTCTGCTTAAACTCCCACCACTCCTGGACGGCAGCAATGACTATTGCACACATCAGCCCTAATGCATTCAACAAAAAACAAAATATTTTTACTTGTGCACTATCCCAATCCCTAATATTGTTACTTATTATTGCTAATTAAAAGGAGTAGTGGGAGTTTGATAGCAGAGCTTAATTTGGCTGTGTCTCAGACCGCGTGGTGGATTGAAGATGGCCGCCATGTGGAGGCCTTCACAGCAACATGCAAATCTAGATAGCCTGGACTGGGCACAGGGCTTCGAAGCCAGATATGAAAAGTTATGCGGAGATTTTTGGACCCGCATAGCCAGCAGAACCAACACTCCTATCTCACCTGACCAACTCCAGTGCAGAAAGCAGAGGTCAGCCACGGCAGCACCGCTCCACCCGTAGCTGCAGCATGGCAAAGCCATGACAAAACCCGGGAAACCTGACACTGTGCCAAAGATGGGTATGCAGAGGCAAGTGCCTCAAACACTGCATAGTCGTCAAAAGCCCGGTCATCCACGGTACAACCTACATAAGCCGAGGCCTGGCAAGAGAGGCCCTCAAACCCACAGCTCACAACCACACAGAGCTCCTACCCAGCATGCTGTAAAGACACAGGCAATAGAGAGACCCGCGTGGGGCCCGCCGACAACACAACGACTCCGACAACCCACCTCAATATCTCGCAGCCATTCCTCTGTGGGACACACTAGCGGGGGCAGAGTCCAGGCCTGCAGGCCGCAAGGTGGCATGACACCCGCTCAGCAACACCGACCACGACCACCGAGAGACACTGGTCCTGCGGGTGGCCTTTGTCCTATCGGCGCGACACAGGAGCGCACCTCCACATGGAACTGGTGATGCCCATGCATATGGAACAGTGGACTTCCAAGGTTGGCAGTCTGCCACAGTTAGGCATTGGTTAAACAGCCTTATGCAAGCCCCTTAGTGACAAGCTTTAGTTTAACCCCTTAAGGACCAAACTTCTGGAATAAAAGGGAATCATGACATGTCACACATGTCATGTGTGCTTAAGGGGTTAAGGGCTTGAGATAAATTGATTTGCTGCTCTACCATAGGCAACAGCTTTGCTAACCTAGATTCTCCCTCTGTTTGAATTGTTGTGGGGGTACAGCCGGGTGGTTATTTTATTTTACTTTATTGAACTTCATCCTGCATGTTACCCAACAGTATATTGCTTTATATTAATACGTGTTACTTTACTCAGCATCCATGTGAGTAAAATCCATGGCGTCCAAGCAAAGTTAATTTTCTTTTTTGTTTTCCATATTATGCCTATCGTGCCTTACTGCCTGCATGACCTTATACTAATAATCCTACTTCAGCACCCTCAGGCATTAATAGCATCATCCTGTTTACCAATAAAAAAAAATTTGCAGTCTAACCCTGTCATGATGTTGTTCGCTTCACTATGCCTGTTACTGCTATTGTGGCACTGCAGGCTTGTATGTAATCTTTTTTGCACAATAAAAATAAAGAATTTAAAAAAAAAAAAATCCCTGTCATCCCAAACTATGTTATCTAGTAAGGGAGGTATCTCAATTACCACTAGATAAAATATTGTCTACTCAGGACAAACATGTAAAAAATTAAAAAATAAATAAATGAACAGTAAATGTAAGGAGTGAAGGTTGTATATTATGCATTCACCATAGGATTTCACAGTTGTTCCTGCCAAGTTGATATAGATATGCTTGGGCCTGGAGCAGACAGGTTCTGAACCAAGAATGGGAAGTATTAAAGATGAAAATAATAAAGACAATCACTGAACAAGTAGTTAAAGGGGCTCTCTAAGCACTATCACCATTTAGTGTTAAACCATTTTTGAACAGTTTAAAACTCAGTGGGAGTCACTGGCTACACACAGCCCTGCCTACACTGCAGATCTGACTAAGACAGAGATTACACACTTCCTTTGCCATACCAATTCATAACAGCAATAGGTAAGCACGTGGTCAGTTGACACTCTCAGCCCACCACCACCCCTTGCTGTTTAGTCTAATGCTTCCCAGCACGTAGGGGATGGGCTGCTGGTGGGGATCTTGTTTAGTGTTAAACCATTAAAGACAATTTAACACTGAATAGAAGATAAGTTCCAGGGGACACCAGACACTATAACTACATCAATTAGACGAAGCGGTTAGAGTGCCTAAATTGTCCCTTTAAAACAAGAGCTGGAGAAAAGGATGAAGTCTCAGCACTAACACAGTTTCATATTTGGTAACGAGATACTATACTAAAGCTACAACTTGTTTTAAGTAAGAATTATGAATAGAACCCAGCCTTATCATAATAGAATGATCAAGAATTTAGCATTTATTAATAATCACATTGATTTGAATGCAGTTGCATTGATTAAGACAAACAATATTCAGTCCTCGCATTTTGCTTATGTGACAAAGAGACTATTTGCATGGCATGCATCTTGAATCTGATTCCACATACACTCTATGGCCATGTTGTACTATAAATTAAAAAAAAAACCCAAACAAACAGCTAAAGAATTTGGTGACACATTTTTCAAAACCGTAAGAGACCTTATGTACTCTTTCTCCCATGCCAGTCCAACCCAGTGAAAAGGTGTGTTATGGATAATTCATTGATACAATACTTAACTTGCTTTAAATTGAGTATAAAAGTATATGTATTTTACAAGTTACAGAATCAATATTGATACAGTTCCACTGCATCAAAAAAAAAGAAATCTGAATAAAATTGAAAGGTTAGTCTTTTCACTTTTAAACTGAATTTACCAAGAGACACTTTACTTGGCAGAGTATATATAGTGCTAGGACTGACCCTACAACCTGAGGTCAGGAATGTGAGGGTCAGTTAGTTATTTATAGACAGTATCCAGACGAGGCCAATGACACTGTGGTGGGTCATCAACCATATAATTATATCTATAGACTCACACAGACTTCAACCAGACTTTAATAAAATCGCTGCAGCAATTTCTTTGTAGAGGGCATTCATGAGAGACATGACACAATCCTCTTTGGAGCATATGATTTAACCACAACAAGTTATACAACACAAAGTTTGAGGCCATAGATGGAACAACAGTACAGAGCTGTACAGATGTTAAGTATTGAAAACAAATTGCATAATAATAAACACATATAGAATCATACAGAATTGTGAGTAACAAAGCAAACTCAAAATAATTATTCAGATAGAGAGGGAAGGAAAAGGATAAGATGGATGGTTCATTTTTTTATGGCCTTTAATTCGTTAGTTCAGATGTGGAGTGCTATGTACTATAGTTGCTATATAACTCGGATTTTGTGTCTTACTCCTGTAGTTACCACTTCTGTTGGAGGAATGCGCCCCACAGCTCACTAACTTGTCTTGTTGATTTATTCCCATAACCTTGTAAAACCATCATACACTCATATGAACGATGTAGGGAAATTTGTGCCTCTGTACCTGCATCTCTGGCTATTGTGGTTGTTCTCCAATATCGTACTATGAATGTGTTGGTTGTTATAAGTATATGGAACACACATTTTAACGTTTTATTTTGGTTAATCTGTAGGTAGCATAAACAAAATATTTATTTCCATTGTGATAGGTAGATATACTCCAGTCGATTTATGTATTATGAAATGTATTCTCCTCCAATAGGGAGTCAGCAGAGAGCATCCGTACCATCTATGCAGCATAGTCCCTGTATCAGACCAGCATCTCCTATATCTCCCATTCCCAGATCCTCCAACATGTACCAGAGCCAGAACCAGGTACCACCTGCAAATTATTTTCTGTATCAGTTCTATGTGTGTTTTGCACAACGTTAGCCCTTTGTGTATCTGGAATGCCCAATGCCAATATTCCTTGCCTATTTCGTGTCTTTATGCCAAGCATTGATAAAATGATGGGTTCTCAAAGGCGCTCCCCTCCTTACAAAGCCATAACAAATGGAAAAGACTTTCATTGCCATTTCTTATTTAAAACACATCCTTTCCAGGATTGGCAGCTGTCCCCTCTCCTCTTTGCGGGCGATGGAGGCTGAGTTAAGATAAGATAAGTACATGCTTGCAGGAAATCCATACAAGGACGGCAGTCCCTCAAATTATTCTAATGATCTTACTGTTTGTTGTCACTTGGCATAAATGTATTATCCCCTCTGTCTCCCAAGGTACGGAAGTGAACGAACAGTAACAGTATTAACAATCAGTAAGAGACCTTCAATGGGAATCTAAAAAAACTCACTTTAATTTGGGAGAATGGAATTAACATTACTATTTCAGAATGTTCTATGTATTGGCAGTTTATCTTTTTGCAAATTAGTAATATTGGCCCTATTGTTAAGAGAGAAGTGGCATATTACCAAATTAAGGTCTCAATTTTATAAACTTTCCAAATGATTCAATACCGTTAGAATAACTTTCCAAATGATTTAGTATTTGGTCGTGAGATTACATACTCTCAACAAATATGGACCCTGGGAGCAAAAGTACTCACTGAAAAGCTGAATTTGCCTACGCAAATACTAAAAGCTTTACTTTTTATTTTACTCACATAAAATTAACTACAGCAATTAGATGACGTTGAGGATACATCAACTAATTTTAGCCTGTTGGAAAATGTTCTAGTTTTAACAAGATACATTTCCTCTAAAAAATTTAATTCAAACCAGTGTCAAGTGAAACTAAGTTACGGGAAGCATGTTAATAATGATGAATGGGACACTGGTAGGAAATGAATCCATAAACGATATCCATCTCAGGTGGGCAACTGGAAAATCCGTGCTAAGCTGATTATCAAGGCTGAGTATTTTTAAGGAAATGAATAAGCAGGGACAAAATCCCCAAGGAATTTAGTAATTGTCACACTATGCAGAAACAATGCTTTCTGGACAATAGGATATCATGGTGTTCTGCATTTACTGATTAATAGAACATTTCTATTCTAGTCTGCTATTACCTAGAGACTTGACTTGGAACCAATTATCATTCTTCTTCACAACCAAATGTAGGAATCAAAACAAAACAGCTAAATAAGCAGATATTGCAAGGATGACTTCATTTCTTGGCTTCAGTATTACCTTTATCTTGACTGTATATATTGTTCTCATTTCAAGGAAAAAATAATAAACTTGATGATTCTGCATGTGTGCAAAGACAACTATGTAAAAAGCTTTAATACAGGGGTACGCAGCTTTCAGCACTCCTGATGTGTAAGGACTACATCTCCCCTAATGCTTTGATAGCATTATGACTGTAAGAAAATTATGGGAGATGTAGTCCATGTCATCTTGGGGTGTCGATTGTTTCCTACCCCTGCTTTAACATAAAGTAACAACATCAACTGTCCAATAAATATTAATGTATATAATGTTGCTGTAAGGAACTTTCTAATTTTCCACATTTGTACTTTTACTATTGACAAAACATATAGCAAATGTAGGTCTTGATTAATATTGCTGGATAAACTTTCCAAATGGTCTAATATTTTTTGGGGGGGAAATTGTTATTATTTATTTAATGTTATGAAAAATATTTTAAGTTTGCAATATTTTGATAGTTTTTGATATTTACACAATATATTTTTTGATATATTAATATTTTGGAAAAAAAATATTTTAATGAAAAAAAAATAATTTTAATTCACTGTGAAAAATATCCAAGAATGTGCAAGGAAAATACGGTTCACTATAAATAGAGTGTTAAAAGAACATATTATAATATTTTTTTCTATATAAGATCACCCAACATGCTAAAATAATTTGTCAACATATTTAAATTACAAAAATTTACTATTTTATTGGTAAATGTATAGTGGTGGCAGAAAAATAAAAATAATTTGTTAACAACTATTTTCTGTCTTTTACTGTCTAAAATGTAGGATATGGAATTTACAAATAGTATCCTTCCCCCATTTCACCTCAGGCACGGTGAAATCCCCACAGTACATGCATGATAATAAAACACTGTTTTTGGTTTGAATAACCATTCCAATCCTGCCCCTCCCACCCCCCTAAACATTAAAAACAACATAACTGAAGCTAAAACCCATCTCGGTTCCAGAGTCACGGCCACATTTTCCCGTTCCTCTGCTGATGCCACTTTCCCTTGTTGGAGAGGGAGAGATGTAGGGCAGGATGGGCTGAGAGGAGGACATGGGGAGTGCAGTGGTGGACCGAGCTGCCCTTGGATACCACTTGTCAGCATTCTGCGTGTGCTAATACAGCGCTGTGGAATTTGTTGGCGCTTTATAAATAATAATAATAATTATGCATTAAACTGACATAGGTCAGCCTGGATCTCTAGTTCCTAATAACGCCTCAGTGGTGCTGTTGGAGGTGGAGTTAGACCTTCAGCAGCAAAGGGGTAAAACTCTGTATGGGCAGCACATCCTAGCAAATTACTGAAGTGGTCATCATCATCGGAGTGTTCATTTGAGCTGTAGCAAAAAAAAAAGTTGAAGGGAATGACAGAAGTAGTGAGTACATAGGGGATATTAACTTTTTTAAATCAAAGTTTATTAAAGAGGTGGTCATAGAAGTGATCATGGTGGCAGGAGTCAGGATGTGCAGTGTTTATATCCAGAGATATTTGCAATTGTGTGCAGGGGGCTAGTTACACCCCTGGCACACTTGACTTTGGAAGCCTGGAACTTCCAAAGGGGTGTCCTGCATAGATACTCTCATTTTAAGGAAGTAGGTTCATCTTGGAAGTAAAATGTATATTGTGTTATGAACATTAATCCTCACATATACAAAATGTGGGTGCCCAGAGCGCTTCTTCGCCTTTACTAGAATTTGTTTCTTAGATGTATTCCTATATGTGAAAGTAAATCAGAAATCTTTTAGTACTCCAGATCAAAGTGCTTGCTTAACCAGTGAGTAATGTATTTTATGTAATCTCCAGTGGAAAGAGCAGCAGATTCATATGGGCACACATTACCATATGAAGAACATGTGATGACTTTGGTTTACTTTGACTTGGTCATTATTTCTAAAAGTCATAAAAATATTATGTTCTGATAGAAGCAAGGAGTGCAAGATATACATTTAATATTTAAAAAATTAATTTATGATTTGACGAATAGATGTAACATTTGTTGGAACGACTTCAATGGAAGCATACGTGCTAAAACTGTCTAAATAATCTTGAAATACTGATTAAATCATTTGATTTTCCAATGTAGGTTTGGTCTGAAAAGCATTAACGATCATTAACTAAGATTTAAACATAGGTTTCAAAAGTTCCACTGCTCTCTCCTTTCCCCGAAAAAGGGGCTGATCTGGTAGAAAAAGAGACCTACATCGTAGAAAAGGATCTAGACCTACACCAGAGATACAGCACAGAAAAAACATCATGTCAATGAGACCCCTTGTGCAATGCTGGAATAATTCTCAATCTTAGCATTCCCACGCCTCTTTCGATGCATGCCATGATGTTAAACAACAGCTGTCTTAGGGTTTACAGTAAAAGTGCACACTGTCAGGTTCCCACATCAAATCAGGGATACGATGAAACACAGCTTACTGTATTAATAGTCTGCATCTGTTCCCAAGTACATTACACCGTTACATACTCACAGGACAAACAAAACTGGGTTATTTACTAAAGTGTGAATAGTTGGGAATCAAATTAAATTTAAAATTTCAGGCCAAAATAGCCAAAATGAAAACTTAGTTGCTTTGGAGAATTTTTTTTCAGATCAGCTTTTTTGGTCTAAAATGTGAAATTTACTTTAAACTCCTGCCAATTCACACTTTAGTGAATAACTCTGAAAGAGTCTGACAAAAAACATAATATAATTATTTTAAAATCTAAAGTTTGCAATTATGCTCACCTTTTACATCATTGGATTTATCCACAGCCTGAGCCATGTTTTCTTTCATATTAGCAGATGGCATGTCACCTGTATTTTCAGTTCTACATATCGTTACTTTCTCTTTTAACATGTAGAGCAGCAACGTAGAGGTCTGTTTAGCCCCAGCGGATCAATCTGTTGTCAATGAGCCTAACAAGTTATACAACATTTTAGTTAACCAATGTTTTCTATTGCCTCATGTCTAGTAGATACTCTTACTCTGATGACACTCTTGTAGAATACCCTTTCAGGCATGTTAGCATGACGTTAATTACTTTCTCAAAAATTGTGCTACTATTTTTATGCTATGTATGACATTGTCAGGTCTGCGTTAGCCGTTGTGTAATAACATGCACAACAAATATAAATAATTTTTAAAAAAATTATAATAATATATATTTTTAAAAAATGTAAAAAAAAATCTAACGTTTGATAAAGTAAACACCCACATTGTCTCTCTTATATTTCCCATGATTTTATTATTTGTTCCCCTAAATTGCTATTATATCCTTTGACATATACCATCTATATTATTTACAGCATAACGTTCTATTTTGTCATTCATTGTAAACTTTAAAATCCGGAACTAAAATTGCGTAACTAGGAGCTAATTTTTGTCTTTTGCTTGCTTGTCAAAAATTTGCCATTCACTTATCAAGTTTCAAAAAATTCTACATTTAGTAAATCATGAACTCAACCTCATTACACTTGAGCAATATTTAAATTGTTGGGTGAAAAACTTGAATCATCCTTAACTGCACAAAGACTGGTCACTGAATCCATACTCATGAACCAACAATAAAACAAACCAACAAGAAAATGTATAAGAAAATAAACTGCTCCATGTCTTTCTCTGAGGATAATTAAAGGAACCCTACAGTGTCAGGAATACAAACATATATTCCTGACACTGTAGTCCTAAAGTGGCTGCTTAGTTCCCAGGTCCTTCTCTGATCTCAGTAAAAAGGTGATTTTATTCATCTTTTATCCCACTCCACGCTGGTATCGCCATGATGGCCCAGGCTGGCCCAGGCAGCCTTCATGGCTGAGACCATTAATTAGCAAAATGCAACACTGTGCCAATCAGCATCTGCTCATAGAGATGCATGGAATCAATACATCTCTAGGGAGAACAGTCATGGAGAATGAAGACACTGAATGCCAGTGCTGCACATAGTGCAGCTTTATACTAGGAAGCACCTCTAGGAGCCATCTGTATGACTGTTACAAGAAGTGTCCCTAGGGAGAAATGTAAACACTGCCTTTTCTCCAAAGTGGTTCTGGTGACTCTAGTGTCTCTTTCAGCTATTTGTTTGTTCTAGTTTATCAGATTTAAGACGAATCTGATGTTTTATCATTCTAGCCTTAAACAGGTTATCTTGTAACCTCCAAACTGTGCTGGATTACAATTCTAATTGCAAATTCGATTCTAAAGTACTCAAGTTGTGAATACAGATGAGTTCGAAAGTTTTTCCAAGTCAAATGTTTTTTTCCTACATTTCGACATTTGGAATGTAGTAGGCTATAATTTGGAGTTTTTAGTAAATATAACCTGCATGGGTTATAAAATATATAGACTGACTGCAATCCCCCATCTCTGCAATCTGTTAACCCAGGATGCATGGAAGCAGAGCCTGTCAAGTTGACTCCAGACCATTATCTGCACGCCTGCATGTCTAATGAACAGAGCATGGTCCAAGGTTAAAGAAGGAATTAAAGGGACACTCTATGCACGGTGATAGCTTCATCTCATTGAAATGGTTATAGTGTCTGTAGTCCCTTGGTGTCTTCCCTCCATTCAGTGTTAAAATGTTTTTAATGGTTTAATGGTAAATAAGAGTTCCCAGCAGCCCATCCCATCTGTGCTTTCAGACTAACGAGGATGCATTTGCCTGAACAAGAACGGATGGTGGTGAATGTGTTTCAGCTGTCCTCTCTCAGCCTATCACAGCATCCATTGTTAGTATGAATTGGTATGGCTAAGGAAGAGTGTAATCTATTAGGATTTGGGCTTTGGGTGGCCGGGGACACTCAATCAGAGTTAAGCTGCTTGAAATTGACTTAACGTTGAATGGATGGACAGCACCTGGGGACCCCAGGAGCTATAGCCAATTTAATATGATTACATCGTTATAGTGTCTGCACTGTCCCTTTAACACTGACTGTCTTACAGCTTTTTTACACCAAATATATGGGAAATGGAAGCAGAAATACACACACATCTGTTTCTTTATTTTAAGAACTATGTGTGTGTGCTTATGAAGAACAGAATCATTTTCATTTTTGAGTTCAAGCTCTAACAGCACCATCCTGTTGGTAGGTAAGCAGAATAAACACCGAAATCACCTCCCACGACTTCATTATGCATACAAACAAAGTTAACTAATAATGTCTCATTAATCAACTAAATGACAAATAAGCACAGTATCTATAACAAAACAAATACAAAGTGCTCAATATTTTAATTTTAATTTGAACACTCCCTAAAGAACTAATGGGTTAAGTATACACCTGCCACCGATTAAGAACATTAATGCCCATGGCTGTTTGTAACCTTTAGCCTGTGATGTAACCTACAGGGGGGTAAATTTTATTGAATTGTGTAATTTGGAATATGATTGCTTTCGTAGCTGTGAAACCAAGCAAAAGTTAGAAAACATTATTGACGGCTTTCTACTTTACCTCTCTATGTGTTCATTATACGAAGAAATAAAAACAAAAAAATTAAACAAAAATACATGCAAAAATTCTGAAATCTCCGTTCTGTCCTCTCAAATCCCACATAATTGGGGGTAAGATGATCTGTAGTTGTTATGGTCAGTACATGATTAATGTGTTTGTCAAATGTTTAAGAGGTAATTAGAGATAATTTTCCACATATAGAGTGATGATTATTATGTATAATTTAAATTGAAGGAAGCATATCTTACAAGAAGGGGTTTAATGGTTACACAGTGGAATTCAATAACAGAAGGACTTTGGGATTCAAGAAACCTTTAGAAAGATTAAAAGAGAATCACTCTTAAGCAGTAGTAAATCATCATCAATGAGAGATTGCAGGCGAGCATTGTGCATAGAAAATAACAGCACATGGTTGCCTTAAAGGACCACTATAGGCACCCAGACCACTTCAGCTTAATGAAGTGGTCTGGGTGCCTGGTCCAGCTAGGGTTAACCCTTTTTTTTATAAACATAGCAGTTTCAGAGAAACTGCTATGTTTATAATAGGGTTAATCCAGCCTCTAAAGCCTCTAGTGGCTGTCTCATTGACAGTCGCTAGAGGCGCTTGCGTGCTTCTCACTGTGAAAATCACAGTGAGAAGACGCCAGCGTCCATAGGAAAGCATTGTAAATGCTTTCCTATGAATCGGCTGAATGCGTGCGCGGCTCCTGCTGCGCATGCGCATTCAGCCGATGACGTTGCTATGAAGGAGGAGAGGAGGAAGAGAGCTCCCCGCCCAGCGCTGGAGAAAGGTAAGATTTTAACCCCTTCCTCTCCCCAGAGCCCGGTGGGAGGGGGACCCTGAGGGTGGGGGCACCCTCAGGGCACTATAGTGCCAGGAAAACAAGTATGTTTTCCTGGCACTATAGTGGTCCTTTAACATACGAAGCAAAATGAGTTTTTTTTTAAATTTAATTAATTTTGCCTTTCTCTTTATATGCAGCATTTGTATCATAATGTTATCATCTCAAGGCAATAGAGTTGAAGATTTGTTTTAGGCCAAACTGCAATTCCAGGTAATCACATAAAATTCAGATTTCTGAATCGCCATGTGCCAGAAACTTAAGGGGACCGATTTTCTTGGGGGGGAAAGGCAGCAGGAAACATGGGGACACTGAGACAATAGGGGACACTGAGATGCTGAGACACTAGGAGACACTGCGAGACATGGGGATGCTGAGACACATGGGGACGCTGTGAGACATAGGGACATTAGGAGACACATTGGGATACGGAGACACTAGGGAAACGGTGTCTCCATGTCTCCCAGTGTCCCTAGTGTCTCAGTGTCCCCATGGCTACAAGTGTCCCCTAGTCTCCCAGTGTCTGTGTCCCCATGTGTCTCAGTGTTCCCATGGCCCCCAGTGTTCCCATGTCTCCCAGCCAGTGTCACCATGTCTCCCAGTGTCCCTATGTCTCCCAGCCTGTGTCTCAGTTTCCCCATGTCTCTCAGTGTCCCTAGTGTCCCCATGTCTCCCAGTGTCCCCACATTTTTCAGTGTCCCCATGTCTCCCAGTGTCCCCATGTCTATGTCCACAAGTGCCCCATGTCTCCCAGTGTCCCCATGTCTCCCAGTGTCCCCTAGTCTCCCAGTGTCTGTGTTCCCATGTCTCAGTGTCCCTAGTATCTCGGTGTCCCCAAATGTCTGTGTCCCCATGTCTCTGTGTCCCTAGTGTCTGTGTCTCCAGACATGGGGACAAAGGAAGAAATGAGGACACTGAGAGACTAGGGGACTGGTGACATGGGGACACTGACACTGTGATACATAGGGACACTGATGCCAGGCTGGCCTTCCAATTCTTTGGACAGACATGCCCCCTGCCTTTTGGGCATGTTTGCCCCTTTTGGCAGTTCTGGTCACGTGATTCATGTCAGTGTCCCACCCTTTTACCCCACCCATTGACTTCACTGGACACTGCTGTTAGGGGTTATGGATTTACTTGAAAGATGAAAGCATAAATTAGAAAGAGATTAGTATAGAGTATGTGTTTTCTTATTGCTGCATCCTTTGAGTTTCCCTCCAACACCATCTCCATCCATAAGATTCTGTAATTAGGCCCCATCATAATTCTCAGCACCAGGCCCACTGGGCTCTTAATCTGGCCCTGGAAATAGTGCTATAGCTTCTTGAGAGTTTGAACACAGCCACCACCACTGCTCCCACTACCACTACATCAACAGCAATATTAGTAGTATTCAGCCTAAAATGTCAGGATTACTAACTGATCCCGCACGTAGAACTGTATCACACCAAGGACTAAGGATAACGTTTAACCGGATCTTAGAATGGCCGGACTTAACGTATCCAAAAATAGTCAGAATACTTGCCAAGGTCAGGGATGGAGAATCAGACACAGCGATGAGAAAAAGCCAAAAGTCAAGGATACCAGAAATCAGGGAAGTCAGAATGAAGCCAAAGTCAAATACCAAAAAATCAAGATCAGGAACGCACTCTCGGATTACCATCAGACAGAAACCACGCATGCGCGCGTGACGTCAAACGTATGCCGACTTCATTATTAGCGTGGGCGGCCATGGGACTATAAAGAGGTATAGAGCCGCAGTGGCCGACGTCCCGAGACATGCTGGGTTTATCAGGTGTTATCAAGCGCATGGTTGCAGATGGGCACAACTATTCCTGTCAGTACAGTAAATACCCTTATAAACGTTTCTATGTGCGGATAAATCCTTTATATAAGGATAGTAGGATTAGCAACATGTTTGTTGTGTCTGATTCAACACCCACAAGGCAGTTGTTTTTTTGCCACCATTTTCATTCCGGAACAACTTCTACTGGGATTGCAGCTCCTTCTACCATAGCCAGTTTAGTCATTATACCTCTCAGTGTCCCCTAAGAAGCAAATAAGGGAAAGCGCAGCACAGTCTACTTTGTGGGGGTCTACAAGGCCATTATTTAGTAAAGATTTAGAGCCGAGTACAAAAGTAGTGTCTCAGGAGAAAAGAGTGCTTCCCACACATCTGTCTATGATGGTATTGCAGCACACAGCAGAACTCCACTTTAGGTGGTGCAAATGTTTGAACAGCATAGGGAAATCCACAGTCATCCCACCCCTAACTGGCATTGCCTCCCCACTAATGCATGAGGTTTGGATAATAATAGGGCAGTTAGAGACAGTTCATATTCCATTGATGGACATGACAGAAACTTTGAGCCACAGTAATGCCTGTTTGGGACAGGTCACCCTTTTTTTGCCATCTCTTAAATAAATTAAATTGTAGTACTTCTGCTGTTACTACTCCCCCTTGTTTCAAATGCCTTTAATTGCAGTGTTTTTGCTCTGCCTGACTGAGTCTTGCGGGGCGTGCTACTTTTGAAAATGCAGATGGGAGAAGCTAGCGCATTATTGTCATCCACACTGAAGGACAGTTGCTACAGACTGGATGTGTAGGAAAGCTTTCATCTGGTCAAGGTGGAAGGAGTGAGTGGGTGGTGAATTGCCAACTCACTTTCACTTTTCCCAATGGCCTAATGAACCAGTTAATGTACAACCAAGTTTTAAAAACAGTTTTCCCACTGTGCACATAAACTAACATTTCCCATGATTCCCCCCAGCTACTGATCATAGAGATGAGTCTGTATTGAGTAGAATGAGTACTGAATTTGGCAGTTTATCTAGATTTGCTTCCGAAGATGAGTCCTCTGTGAGATGCTTAGGGAATATTTGGATTTTGTTAGTTAAGTTGGTGAACTGTGACTTTCGAGCAAGTTTATTAACAAGACTTGAACTGGAGAATTATTCATTGACTTGGGTTGCCAGGGGCAGTGTTAGGTTCCAGAAACACTTGAGGCTTCAGCCCAAAGACATGTTGACCTCTACACTAAGAGATAGGTGGGGTACATTATGCCATATCACTGCCTTTCTGTGTTACGTTCTGTTCTCTCTACCCTTGAATAGTGTGCTGTAGTTCTGGCAAAACTACCGCCGGAGCAGCCGGTGCTACTGCAATGAGGCACAGAGCACTAGGGTGGCCCAACACAGTGCTGGGAGCTTTACCACTGAGTTATGCTGCTGCTCACTTGATGGGCCCTCTGGCCAATGCTGCAGCAGTGCACGGAAGCAGTTAGTCGGTTGTGGAACCCTGCCCCATTCTTCTCTCAGAGAAAGAAACAGGGACAGGGCCAACCGTCTGGGCCACAATGAAGCCTGATTGTCTACTCGACTCAGAGGATGCTACAGGGATCTACCTTACAGCCACCCTTGTGATGGAGGTGGGGGGGAGGCAGAAATATTCTTGCACTAGGGCTTTCTCTGCATTAGTTCCACCACTGTGCAGGATCTCAGGGACGCCATAGCTGGAATCAAGCACACAATGCACATGTATTAAATGTGATCCTGCCTTGCTACCTAACTAATAGGGGAGTGTTTGGCATAATTCTGTTCTCCAGCACCATTACTGAGAGTCACCTGGGGAGTAACTCACAGAAAAAAAAAAACCCTAAGAAGCTTGATGGAGTACTATACTACTGAATCTTTATTTTTATATTAGGTGGCTGCTTTGAAAAGCACAAAGACCACTTAAAGGACCACTATAGTGCCAGGAAAACATACTCGTTTTCCTGGCACTATAGTGCCCTGAGGGTGCCCCCACCCTCAGGGACCCCCTCCCGCCCGGCTCTGGAAGGGGGAAAGGGGTTAAAACTTACCTTTTCCAGCGCTGGGCGGGGAGCTCTCCTCCTCCGATCCTCCTTCTCTCCTCCCCGTCGGCTGAATGCGCACGTGCGGCAAGAGCTGCGCGCGTATTCATCCGGACGCATAGGAAAGCATTCTCAATGCTTTCCTATGGACGCTTGCGTGCTCTCACTGTGAAAATCACAGTGAGAAGCACGCAAGCGCCTCTAGTGGCTGTCAATGAGACAGCCACTAGAGGATTAGGGGGAAGGCTTAACCCATTCATAATTATAGCAGTTTCTCTGAAACCGCTATAATTATGAAAAAATGGGTTAACCCTAGAAGGACCTGGCACCCAGACAACTTCATTAAGCTGAAGTGGTCTGGGTGCCTAGAGTGGTCCTTTAAGTGTTTTGAAGTAGTCATGACGCAAGAACCCTGTATGTGCTGCTTTTCAGTATGATATGACAGCTTATTACCTGAGGTTTAACTCCACATCCATCAGCCAGCCAAGGACCCGAGTTCCGGGTAGCAAATGTTAATTCTGTGCATATTCCCCAACTCAATGATGCAATTGGTAAATATTTATTAAGTCAGAGGACTGGAACTGAGAGAATTATTTTAAAACCATTTTGTGAGATTCTGTTTAAACTGCATTCTCACCAGTTTTTAAGAAAGCTGCTAAAATTCTTCATTTGGACTATAAAATGTTTTTTTTTTTTTTACCTTATTGTTTTGCTATATATAACAATAACAGGGAAGTGTCCCCCGAAAGCAGACAAACACACTTTACAAATATGTGTGGAGTGACATTTTTTGCGCTGCTATAAAAAGTGAGTTTGCAATTAAATATCATTATAGAAGATTTTAAATCCAATGGGTAATATGCATTATTGGGTGCTTTCCTGTATACATTTCCTCTACCTATACACAAGGAAATCTGAAGGCCAAACTTTGTGGGTCCAGTATTCCATAGTTAGTCTCTGTTCAGTGAGTTCTTGAGCTTTTACCACCTTTAATCGGGTACACAGCAATGTTTGACTGAGAACTGGTCCTAAAAGCTCTCACAAGTGTGAGTAGGAGTCCACAAACATCTTTGATTATTGGCTTACAAGCAATATCATACTACATTGTATATTTTCTCATTTTTCATACAGGGACACTTTAATGTAAGGAAGGTCTGTCAGCGCTGGTTTTCCCTAAATCTCCTCTGATGGCCTCGCAGAGGGGGAACTTACTGTGCATATGTGGCAAGAGTAGCACGCACATAAGGCCTTTTCCACGGGAAAGCATTTTATCATTGAGGCCATTCAGCTTTGTTTAATGGAATCAAATTCTGTGAAACAGCAGCCAGTATGTTATATTGCAGGGTTAGTGGGAGAGGAACACTGCACCTACACCACTTCAATGAGATGCCTATAGTGTCTCTTTAAATCAACAGAGTGAACTAGTATCAGTGGTATTGTATGCATTTCTAGAACCTCAGACACTGTGGTTAAACCTTTCAAGAATGGTTTAGCCCCTTAACCTCCTGGCACCATAACAACTTAGTGTTGATGAAGTTGTTATGGTGCCTAAACTGTCCCTTTAAACTTGAGGCAGCAATTGCCCAGAGCACCTGCCTTGCAAAGGCTTCTCATTGAGCTGCATTGGGAAGTATGTGATTGGGGAAGAAGGGGGTGGGGGAAGCTTGCAAAGGCTGCAAATAAGATTTCTGCAGCTTTTGCAAGCTGTTATTATGTATACCTCCAATGAAAAAAGGCATACATGGCTGCATTGGGGATATATCTAGTATGAAGTGATTTTAATTTGGGAAGTGGAATGTGTTTTTATAAAAGTTTCTGAAATACAAAACCACATGCATGTACAGTTGAAAAGACTCCAAACATTACATTTTTACAGAGCAAAGCATGCATGCTCAGAAATTTCATGTCACTGCTGATACCCTTAAAGCTATATTTAGTGAGATTTACATGTGTAAGAGGGGCGTTCCATAGCCATGTGACACTGCAAGGGTTAATTGCAGACTGAAACTGCTCGCAGAATTAGCCTTTCTGCTCAGTACAATGTTTCTTGAGCCAGCGTCTAGAACAGTTAAATTGTGCATACTTTTCAATGGAAGAAATACATTCTAGCCAAACCATTGCTTGTTAAAAGTATCATTTCAAAAACTGCAAGGCTTGCTTCCAGCTCTGGGCAGGCAAATCTTCCCTAACATGGGAGTCTGACACACACAACCATTACCCTCATCTTTTCCAAAAGTACAGCCCTACATGGAAACACATCAATGGCTTTACTTTATCTGTCTCTATACACAATCTAGCTGAGGACTCCCTGTCTCAATGAGCAGGCAGCTAATCTAGGAGATATGACGTCACATGCACCCAAAAAAAAAAGGGTGGGGGGGAGGAGGAGGTGTGGAAAGGAAGGATGAAGCTGAACAGAGTTTTGGAGGAGGACAAAAAAAAAAAAAGCAAGGCATCCCCAGGCAGAGGGAAGTTCACTTTATACAGAATTCCATCGGCTCCAAGGAATCTGGCTGGGTTTAACTTTTTTTAAAGCACTTTTTTTCCCCCAAGATAGTCTAGTTACAATTTGATGCCTGAAGCTCATTTATCCCTCTGTATTTTGTCAGGAACTCCTTTATTTTTAAAATGATCCCGTTCTCAACGTTGCGGGCAGAGAAGGTTGCCGCCAGACCCATCACGCTGTGGACTTTGCTCTGGGTTATCTTCTGTGGATGTCTGCTGAGTGAAGCCACCCCACACCTCACCTACCACAAACCTAGCCAGAAGGGCAAGTAAGTTACACCCAGTACTCTTCACTGACTTAATTCTTCAACTAATTCAGCATGGACCAGTTAGATTCATGGACTAGAGATAGGGGGACTTGACTGAGGGTGTTTAGAGTGGTAGTTGACCTTAAATTGAAACATTACAGTATACTCGCTTTCATGTGTGGAGGGTGAGGAGGAGATCCTTATCGTGTATGTACATCTGTATAGGCTTTGGCCAAACGTGTTTAGTGATAATGGGTGGAGAATTTAAACCTTTATAGGATTACAATGTGAAAAAGTGTCCTGGGTCTCTGAAATCTGTAATAGAAGCAGGGGATTAGCCTGTACATGTGTATCCAGTACTAAGGATAAGGGTACAGACAGACACCCAGGTAGCTTCTGGGATACAAAATATAATGTAAGAATCCATAGGTTGAGTTTAAATTGTGTAGACTTGTTAAGTTCCTGGGCTCTGTCCATTGATGTCTATTGTCTAAACTAGTCCTGCTTTGGGGATTAACAGATGGAAACAATAGTTACACCGCCCTTAAACTGAACTCTTTGAGAAGTACGCAATACATTGTGCTTTGCTATCTCTTTCACAATATCCTGTATATTGTATACTGATTAGAAGAATATTCTCCATAAACTGCCTGTATAATCCAGCTTTATAGTCTGCATTAATGAGCTACTGAACCTAATGTTTGTTTTGGTTTATTTTGTAGGAACTGGTGTGCTTATATAGTGAACAAAAATGTGAGCTGCACAGTGATGGACGGAACAGAGAGTTTTATTCAGCCTCAGTACAAATGTGCCTGGAACCAGATGCATTGTCAGCCAATAATGGTGTAAGTAACAGTGCAATCACTGGGTGGGGAAGCTGGGATGCTTGAATGTACTTTCTGCAACTAGTCTTAATTAGAAAAACAACTTTACTTTTATTTAAACCACATAATCCAAGCATTATAAATAATAAGGGGCACAAATGTGTGCCCCTTATTATTTATAATGCTTGGATTATGTGGTTTAAATAAAAGTGTGTATATGTGTGTCTGTGTATAAATAAAATAAAAAATAAAAATATATATATATATATATATATATATATATATATATATATATATATATAATTATATTTTTATTAATTTTTTTTAGAGTTAAGGAATGTGTCACTAGGAATCCCCTATCCTAAACTAATTTCTATCTGTGGGTGTGAAAAATAAAATTGTATGTAGAATTCCATACCTCTTTATTCTGCAAATTGGGTGCCTCAACCCTAGAAGGGAGATCAACAAATAACCATGAATGTGACACCTGGAAAACATATTGTATTACTACTTTGCCTCTTGCAAAAAGCTGACACTTTTTTTCTTTACTGAGTCAAGAAGACTTTAACTTTTTTTGATTATTTAGAATGTTTATATATGTTATGGATTGGTTCCATATAAATCGTGTAAATGGTAATAAGAACTGAAAAGTTATTTAAATTAACACTGCAAGCAGCATAACCATTAGATCATGCTGTCGTGGTTATGGTGGCAGGAGTACCCTGGCACTCTTAATGGAAATAGTCAAACCATTTCAGAACTGTTTGATGTCTTGCTTGCTATCTGCTGGGTACTGCTTCCAACCTTCACAGCAACCCCCAGGGCAGACAGACTATCTCTGCCATGGCTAAGATCAAGTTTCCAGGGGTTTTGGCACTGGAGGAGATGAGGAGTGGTGCCCGGTGGTCAGGCTCATGTAAATTGTTGACTGGTTCTAACATGTTCGACTCATTACAATAGGGGGTATACGAGCTAAGGCACTCATGGCACCATAAGTACTACAGCACTCTGTAGTGGTTATAGTGCTCGGAGTGTTCTTTTATGGACATGCCATGAGAAATTTTAATCTTTAAAGCTTGGGGTTATAGAAATTCAAATATATTGTGCAATTTTGGTGTCACAGACAAGCGTGTCATTCTCCATGATTTTGCAATGCAAGTTCACATTCTACTTCCCTGATGTAATTAAACAGTCTTCCTCCCTGATGATAAAACCATTGTTTAAATAATTGACATCTGCCATAACACAACAAATAGTTATACTGAAAGTGCCAGCTACTCTTATACTTTTTAATGTTATCAGTGAGCATTAAGTATTTTTTTTTTTTTTTTTTTTATCTGCCACTTTAATGTTCCAAATGCTATAGAAATGTGAAATAGTCATGATCAGATTGAATGAGGACATTCTATTTCCCCCATTAAATATCCCTGGCATGATTTAATGCCTCAACTGTCTGTGCCTCTGCTACTTCTAGAATGTAGAGGAAAGTAAATCTATCTATTTATCTATCACCAGCGCTGTAAAAAGAAACACATTTCCTCCATCATGCATTATGTAAGAAGATTCCTCTTTCGGGGGGTACCACTGACTTGGAATGCGGTCTGAAAAAAACATGATAATCATGGACATATTTATTCATACATTGACTAGTCTTTGGGCCTTGGGAAGCAAGGGTGATTGGGAGAGAGATTTATAAATAATAAATATTATTATTATTACATGAGCTTTTTTCACTGCAGCCTTTACCCTATAGTTTGCTCACATATGGTGCAAGCCATTTACTTGCCCTAACAGTGGCGTTTTGCTTTTCTGCCATTCCATTGTACCTAACCCATCAGTGCAGCACATTAGCTCACTCCATCAATCCCTGTGAAGTGCCAGAATTCTGGACAGCTACTGCAGTTTCACCTTTTATTTAATTAAAATCTTCATGCTGATTGTAGATAAAATGAACACTCCTAACACCATAATCACTACAACTTGATGTACTCCTGGCACTCTCCCAGAGTTAATTGTCAAACCCTTTTCTTAAAGATTTGAAAGCTTACCTGAGGTACACTGGGTACCAGTCACCCCCTCTTCTGGAGCCTGGGAGTGTCCTGGCACAACAACAACCACTACAGTTGGTTATAGTAGTTATGGTGCATTGGGCATTCCTTCAGATTTCTAATATTGGAGTTTACAATATATGTGCTTCTCAAGTGCATCATACACATTCATGGTTTATGTACATTACATATACAACATTCACATCAGGTACAGTTCATTGTGATATACAATGCATTACATAGTTCACTTTTGTTACACATGGACTTTGTGTAAAACAAGGCAAATGCTTGAATATGCCTCAATTTTGTAAAGATAGTCCCTTAACCCCTTATGATGGTCTATGGCTATGCTGTCAGTCTGTCATATTACAGATTGGGATGATCTTTAGGGACCACTCCATGAAGACCGCAAATAAAAATATTGTACCCTTTAGGAATTAACAATTATAGATTTGAATATGTTTCTAATAAATGTGGGAAATAATTATTTATGTTTTTAAATTTGTAATCTAACAAATGTCTTGTTAAAAGTCCCTTCAGATTTTTAATTAAAATCAAACAATCATTTAATTTCTTACTTGGTGGACAACTTGACAACCTTCACATCTGGAGCTAATTAAAATCATGTAACATGTTTTTATACATGTTCTGAATTATATTCGGCAGTTGTAGTGTGATTAGCAACAGGAAATTACATGATCTCCTCACTTTTCCATACCCATAATAAACATGTTCTTTGATTGCTTTTGGAGTACGCTGGTTGCCTTGCACTTTAACATTTAACATAATTCGCTGTCTAACTGTATGAAAAAACATGCTACGGGTGAATATTTTTCTACGTCTAGTAATGCTGATGAAGTTTGTCAGTTCTTGGCTAGAGATGATTATTCTAGATTCCTGTCTTCAAAGATACATTGATTGAAACACAATGGTTCTGCTTACATTTTTCCTATTCAGAACCTAAATTAGAATGCATATTTTCAATGCTGTCTGCGCTCAATGTAAATTCCTGCATCAAGAGTACGTTCGCCCTTGTCGTCACTGCTTCACACAAGCTGGAAAATGTGAATTGAAAATAATGCCAGTCATAATGTATAACAATCTGTGTCACTCAAGCAACTCCTTTTAATATTGGTCTATTCATGACTTGCATTGGCATTGAATACTCAACTGACACTGTTAAGGCCAGTGGGTCATTTCTAGATCTAAGAATGTGTCTTGTGACACATTGCAGTAGTTTGTGTACAGTATCAGTAACTATTCTACATCGGCTGCTAAATGTTAACCGTACGCCATATGTAAAAGGGGCTGATCAGCCACCCATACCGAAGACTATTGAGTCTGTTGGTCTGTTTATATAATCTGCTTCATATGCCATCTTTTTAATCTTTTTGGTATATGGTGATTTCCTATATCTGTCTGCTGACTGCCTACTTATCTATCTAATCAATCAACTTGCCTATCCATCCTCACTTTGTATCCAGGGCATAAAAAGAAAAGCTGGTGGAGATTTATCAAAGTTTTCTGTTCTAAGAAGTAGAGGGTATTTATCACTAACTGTTTTGTCTAGCACTACAGTATATATGTTTTATAATTTAGTCTAATGAAGTATTAGGTGTTGTGTGTGTGTGTGTTTTTTTTTTTTTTTGTAAATCAATAAAGTTTGGGTTTGAAACCTATTCCCTATGGGCATTTGTGGACTTTAAGCCTACTAATCTCTATTTCTAGTTAGTGTATCCATTGTGCTTATGGTTATTTGTTTTCCCTCCTATCGGGTATAAGTTGACACCCATCTATAGATAAACTTTATCGTGCAAGCCCACCTACTACATTAATTTGTGTTCTAAAAGTAGTCTACTTTAGACAACTAGAACTAGGGTAACCACCATGGAAACCAGCTGAACCGGCAAGTACAATATCACCTGCCCTGTTATGTTTGGTACCACTTTTTAAAACAGAAAACATTGATAAATTTTCCTAATCGTCCTCAATCACAATCTGTCTTTTGATAACTGTACATGTTATGGTTGTCAATGAGCTGTCTAAGGACATTAACACTATCATAATCGCCTCTTTCCTACCATTTTTCAACATTAAATTTTTGTTTATTTTTGCAGAAATAAAAAAAGGCCTTTGATTCTGGACACGAAATTGAGTTGCCATGCTATTTTGGTGATTTTCAGTGGCACGTTGTATAATTGTGCATATTTCATTGGTGACTATAGCCTTTCTAAATTCAGTGGAGGTTTCTCTATCACAGAGAAGATTAAAATGAAGATATTTTGCTAAAATGATCCTGCTATATATTATATTACATTTAACTAATGGTCACAGAACTGAACTTATGAATGGGTCGCCAAAGTATTGCTATGTGGGAACTTTGGGTCCCAGACAAAAAATGTGACAAATACAGTATTTAGCAGTCACCAAAAAGTCCAAACAATTACTTCTTATCCAATCGGTTGGATAAGATGTATCAACACACTAACAGGGCTGTTTTTTTCTTGGAAAATTCAACAGCCAAAAGGACATGAACTGCTGACAACACTTTCCACCAAATTAAATGTCTCATCTAAACTGGCTTTATGTAGATAGTCGTTTTTGCTGATAATTCATTAAGCAGAAACAATCGCGTGATCTACAAGAGTTCACAGTTAGACAGTTTTTCATAAGTTACAGTTGAAATCAGACAGCCGTGCAGGGCTGATTGGACCATGAGAGGGCACTGGTAATGTCAGGATAGGGTGTGGAATCCCCTGTGAGTGAGGTGTGGTACCTGTATCCCCTCACTGTCGCTGTTTATACCAAATGTGTGCAACTTTTGTGTCCACAAATCAATGCTTATCTACATGCAAACACTGTGAATATAACAGTATCCTCCTATCAACACATTTTTTTTTTAGTGTTCATTTATGTTTAAGCTTGTCTAATTCCAAATTGAGATTCTATCTGGTTATACTAAACAATTTTTGTCTCTGATCAAAAAAATATACATTATTATTTTATTTATATAGCACCAGCAAATTCCGTAGCGCTGTACAATGGGTGGACTAACAGACACGTAATTGTAACCAGACGAATGGACGCACAGGAACAAAGGGGTTGAGAGCCCTGCTTCGTGTGCTTACAGGCTAGAGATAGTGGGGTATAGTAACACAAAGGGTATAAGTAGGGGTAATGAAATGGGTTGCTAGAAAAGTATTTACTGAGAACTTAGGTTATTTTGGACAGTTGCAGGATGGGGGAATGAAAACCTGCCAACAGTTTAATTTATATGCTTTCCTGAAGAAGTATGTTTGCAAAGATTTTTTTTTTGAAGGAGTCAAAATTTGGTGAAAGTCTAATGGAGAAGGGAAGGTGCAGCCCTGGAGAAGTCTTGGAGGCAAAAATCAGATGTGGGAGTACGGACAGAGGATAGACGTAGGGGCCTCAACGGGACATAATTGTGTATTAGGAAGAATAGGTAGGTTGGAGCAGCATTATGTAGGGACTTGTAAACAAGCATCAGAATCTTAAATTGAGCCCTATATCTAACTCGAAGCCAATGTAGAGACTGACAGAGGGGGGGAGTTATGGGAGGTACGGCGGACATTAAAATGAGCCTTGCTGCCACATTCATTATAGATTGCAGCGGTGCAATCTGGGAACACGTAAGACCACTGAATAGGGGATTGCAGTAGTCAAGGCGAGAAAGAACAATGGCATGGACCAACACCTTAGTCGCGTCTGTTGTTAAATAGGGGCGCATGCGAGCTATGTTTTTGAGATGAAAGCGGCAGGACATGAGGGGTGAAGGAGAGGTCGGAGTCAAAGAGAACACCTGGACAGCGAGCCTGCAAAATAGAGGTGATGGTGGCGCCATTGACTTGGAGACACAGACATGGGAGTAGCAACACTTGAGGGAGGAAAGACCAGAAGTTCTGTTTTGGATAGGTTGAGTTTTAAGGAAGTAAGCAGCCATCCAGTTGGAAATTGCGGAGAGGCAGTCAGAGACATGAGTCAAGATAGGCGGAGAGAGATCAGGAAAGTACAGGTAGATTTGCGTGTCATCTGCATATAAATGATAATGGAAGCCAAAGGAGCTGATGAGTTTACCAAGGTAGGCAGTATAGATGGAGAACAGTAGGGCACCAAGGACAGAAGCTTGGGGAACACCAACAGGGAGGGGTTTGGGAGAATAGGTGAAATTTGGGTACAGGGTATGCCGATGTCAAAGGTAGGCAGATGGTGGACAGATAGAAGAAATGGAACATTGGAGAGGTAGTACAGAGATTGGTGAAGATGAGGTTGAGTGTTTCCTGCTGTGAGTTGCTGAAGGAGGTCATCTGCCTCTCTAGAAAATTGTGTATTAACTTTTATTACAAAAACAGTTAACCACTTCATTACAGAGTTAATTTAAGAAAAAATATTTTTTTTTATTTTTTTTATTTTTTATATGCACCATTAGTGCAAACTTATCACATACAGACCAACTTTATATTGCTGTTAAGAGATTATATAAGCATGTACACATGAATGTTCTATTTGTCAATAAAGAAATGTTAGGAACCATTAAAATATTATAGCTCATGTAACAACTCTTGCATTTTTTTTTCTCAAACATTTCTGAAAAATGAGTACAATGCAAAGTATAGCCACTTTGTAACAGTAGCTGCAAAGTAAAAATTGTCAAATACCTTATTGATTAGTAATTGTAAGAATTTTGCTGATATTTGTGGATATACAGATTCCTAAAATTCTAATAGAATTCTCAAATATAGACCAAAAAGTGATTTGGAAAGATACTCCAGCTCCAGCTTTAGCCAGAGAAGTTTGCAAATTCACTGTTTAGTGAATAATATCTCAAAGGCTGGAGAGGTTTCTGTGAGTCAAATGTTACTGACATATTTAGTATATCTAATGCCTAGAGAAATAGATTTGACTTTTGGCAGAAAAAGTAATGTAAATTTGGCTGTGTTCACAGAAATGTATACATTTCCTAGCAATTAAGTTATAATCCTTTTAAAAGTCACAGGGTTGGGCAACCTGTTGCGCAGTAACGCGTGATTTGCCAGTGATGTAATTTGGAAATGCTTAGCACTTTGTCTATGGCTGCTCATTGAGAAGCATTGGTTGGGCCATTGTCTCCTCCACTAACTGACGGGAGGCAGAGAGGTGAGCAGTGCTGAGGGAGCCTGATAATGGAAAACCAGAAGTAAAAAGCTTCAGTTTATTTTTTTATGGCAAACAGGGGGACCTTCAGTACCATTAGGGACATGTATACTATAGTGTTACAAATCCAGTTTTTTGTTTTCCTAACACCATAATGTTCCTTTCAGGGACACACCAGGATGGATTAAGCACTTTCTTTCAGTATTTTATATAGATTGATATTACTCTCTGCTTGATCCTCTTCAATCTGACTTCTGCCCTTACATTTTACAGAGACTACTCTAACTAAAGTCACGCTGACGTAAGCAACTAGTGATCTAATCACGTCTAATTTTCAAAGGCTACTACTCAATACTAATTAGTCTTGACATTCCTGCTGCTTTTGACACTGTTGATCACACGTTCCTTCTTCAAACCCTTCACACCCTTGACCTTCGTGACTCTGTCCCTTCCTGGTTCTCATCCTAACTTTCCCAACAATCATTCAGTGTCTCTTTTTCTGTGCTCAACCATTGTTAGATGAGGTGCCCTTGGTCTGCTTCTGTTTTCTCTTTAAACTGCCTCTCTTGGAAAATGTAATTATTTTGTATTCTAGTACCAACTGTATGCAGAAGATACCCAGATATAACTCCCTTCCTCTAATCTCCCTCCTACCATTTTAGAATGCATCACAAGTTGTCTCTTACATCTTCAACTAGATGTCTTCCAGCTTATCCACCCTCTTTGTATTACTAATCCTTCGCTGTCACAACCTGCATAGTTGACGATCCCCTCATCAGCCCATCTTTGCAAGTGATCTTCACATTTTTTATTCTTTTTTTAAAATTCTATATCCTGCACTTAGCTTGTCTGGTGTATCCCTTTATGCAGACTCTGTATTGTTTCTGCTGCGCGTCCCAGCACTGCCGCCATGGCCCTTGCAAAATTATAGGCACAAAGAGCTGGAGTGAATTTAAAAATTATAGCGTGTGTTATTGGTCATTGTGGAGAGATAAAAAGAGCACGGTGGGGCCGATCTGAACGACTGTGCTTTACACCTATGTAACTGAACCACTGAATGAATTTGATGTTTACAAGTTGTTAGAATGTTTTAATACGCAATCATGGAATCCAAGACTTAAAAGGACAATTGAGGTTTTGTTTCTATTTTCCCCTTTCCATTACTGCTGCTTTTCATGCATATTCACAGAATAGTTTCAACAAATGTGTTTGTGTTTTATGACTGTTTTTTTTCTGTGTACTTGAATTTGTTCTTTTAAGATTTGGCTCTGTTGTTGTTTATGTTGGCATTTCTATGGAGTTATTTGCTTTATAAGACTTGGCCGGTGCTATCTTTGTAGGAGGCTTGGGATACCTTAGTGGGCCACAGAGCTGGCTCTCCTACCACTTTTCTGTTTCTTTATAAACATTTGTAATATTAGAATGCTAAACAAAGTATGTTTTTTTTTTTTTGTTTGTTTTTTTTTTTTCACATTCTGTATTTTAATTTACAATAGTGGCATTTAAAATATTGATCTAATGTCCATTTATTTATTTTAACCTTCTGGGCGCTAAAACAAGCAGTAATAGAGTTTTGCAATGTCTAGCTTACCGTCCTGACTCATCAAAGGAAAATCCGGGGCTATTTTTTGATGGGTTTATGACTGCAGTGCTACGTCTGTTAGTTGGGTAGTTGCATAACTTTTGATTGGCTAACTATTACATTAGGAAGGGAAATACCCTCTTTTTTTATCTGGGCCCCAGTGCAGATTACATTATTTCCCACCTGCAATGTTGTCTTGCTGTTTTGTTCCACCTCTTGTTTTTTATCACAGCTTTAAGACACTTAGCACAAAGTACATTCATGGAAGCCATTGTTGAGGTAGGCACTAGGAAGACATGCCTGATGGTTACTGACAAGATTATTTACTAAAGTGAGAATTCAGAGTTTATTCACGGTGACTTAGTAAGTATAGCTGAGCTGAGAGAATTTTATCAATTGAGCTATTGTGCCTTAAATTTTAAATTCCCTTTTAATTTTGTCCATTTAGTAAATAGCCCTGTGACACAAGTGCGAGGGTAGTTGACTTTGAAAAAAATATGTTAATGCTAACTGATTTACTAATAATAGCTGTGTCCAATGCCCTTAGTGAAGTAGACTTGTTGAAGTTTTATTTAGTGCCGTTTTGGGTATTAACTGTGAATGGGTGGGTCATGCGAAGGTTGTCAAGTCAGCCATTCCTCTGACCATTAAAATAACACAGTGACTTTCTTTGCTAGCCTGAGATTGTGTGGGTTTGTACATGGGCTGGTTTCCTGTGCTCTCAAAACTCTGCAGTACTAAACAGACCCACGGTTATATTTCCCATTTTCCTACAATACCTGAGGCTGTGCAGGCTAACAGACTATACTGAATATGTATGATGTGCCTATAGGTGTTTGCCAGTGACTGAATGGTAAGATGAGTGTTAATGATATTCAGAATACATCACTGGTAGCAGTGGAGTAGGTTAGAAACATAGTCTGAGTCTGTACAGATCTCTGTAAATGCTCCTTAGTGATAAATAGGTCATACTGATCGATGTAGCAGGGATACTATGGTACACCTTGCAAATCCAGCAGCAGTCTGTCAGTTCTGTTTATATTGCGTTGCCCATGTGACCAGTGAGGTCCATGTATGCGATCTGTGAATTTCATGCTCAATAAATAGTCCATTTTTAGGAGAGGCAGTCCCTATTTTGGGCCCATTTCCCTCTGTCCCTCTTTGCTATGAGCTCTATATTGATGGTGTGTCTGCGTGTATAACAGTGATGAGTCGTTAAACTAATTATGAGTCAGTTAGGGAGGGGTTTGGCTGGAAATTTATTATGTGAATCTATGAGTGACTGGTGAACCAAAGTTACAAAGAATGCATTAAAAAAGATGGGTACTATAGATGAAGATAGAAGTCTAGTGTTAGGTGAACAGATTGAATAAATAAAGCATGGGTTTGGTAAAGCTGGACTAAAGGTCAGTTTCTTTGTTAAAGATGAGTTTAGCGACATATTGAAGTTTGGATAGCAGGGAAAGATTTTGAAGGTGTTTGTTTTGTTTTTTGGTACATCTTTACTGGTAGAACAGATTGCAGACTTGCTGTAAAGCACCTATTCAATTCTTCAGGCTTTTGGGGAGAGCTTGAAAGTGCTATAGAGTAGAATGTGGATCTTACTGTTCCAAGTATGAGATTATTCATTATGGAAAGCATCCAAAGAAAGAAGTACTGTGATTTCCCAGCGATTATGATTTTTATATATTTTTTTTTTTTTTCATATTGATGGTCACAATTTGTAGAACTGATATGCCACACGCAAAAAGTTTGTTAGTAAGGAAATTGTAAAAGAAGGTTGTACAGATGTTCCACATGTGGTGATACTTGGGAGATGCTTTGCGTCAAAAGTCTTAAATGGATACTGACACTTTGACATTAATTAAACCTATTTTATTTGCAAATGGAAATGAATTAGGTATCACTTGATTTATTGATCATATGTAGATTCCCTGGGGGAGTTCTTATTATCTTCAAGATGTGTTTAATATTCATCTAGATTCACTTGTCCTCATCCAAACTAATGTATATGATGTCCTGTTGCACAAAAAGAATTTTATGCAATCATACATTTTTTTATTTATTTTTTAACTATCAGTTTAAATATTTTAACTTTAAGTGATGAAATATTTATTTTTAGAAGTGATGAATTCTTTTTGATAATCTCATTATTGGTGGCACCAGTGATACAGTTCTTGTCTCTGATCTTCCTCCTTTTGTCCTGCTTTACGGGATGCAAATGTTGGGAGATATGGATACTAAATGAGATAGTGGCACTTTCTTTTTATTTTTTTTAAAATATTTTTGGATACCTCTAATCTCACACAAGCACACAGGGGTTTGCAACCTTCATGGGACCAAGTAACACTTGAATGAGAGTGAAGTTTCAACACACATCTACTTTTCCTTGTTTTCTTTTACCTAATTAACAGCTGTGATGTTTAGTTGAATTCTAGATACAGCACTTCTGTCTAGCCCAGCTGAAATATTGGGTTTTCATGCATCGCTAGATGAGAATTCTAGTTGTAATGGTGACCCTTATTAGAACCCTGAAGTCAACGTGTTCTTGGGATGTACGAAGGCAATGTAATTCCAACTTCTAAAGTAAACACATTGTGCTGATTGAAAATAAAACTTTTTCATGCAGGCTGTGTTAGTCACAGCTAGGAGAGATGTGACTAGGGCTGCATGGGCAAAAAAGCAAATTCTAACTCCTAAATGTCAGAGCAACTGCTTATCTCTTTAAAGTGGTTTGAGACACACCAGTGTCATATGCACATTGTCTGAAAAATAGTGCCCTTTACAAGCATCTACAATTATTATTCGTATTATTATTTATAAAGCACCAACAAATTTTGCAGCGCTGTACTATAGTGTCTAGCATTATGGACTTTGTATCTTTTAAAATACTGAGATTGGGGGGAAAAGAGAAGCCATTTGTTGACGAGGATTGTTTTCAACTCTGGTTTCTGCCAGCACATTTTTATCATTTACTTGCTATCTTTTCATCATTGCACAATTGTAGAACACTGTGAAATAAGTTGGCATTTTAAAATAACTACCATTATCATAATTTCTCCTTCACCATGTTTCTCTGCTTTGGATTAAGTGCCAGGGCACTAGGTTAGATTTTCTAATTTGACACCCCGCCTATAGCACAATTAAATCTTAAACTGTCCCTGGGAACAAGACTTACCTCTTTGAACTGTGATGTAGCAATCTCCAGCTGCTGCCTTATTGTGCTGGCTGTATATGTGCTTGCCAGACGTTAGTAGATAAGATGTTGTGCAAATGTACACATTGTTTGAAATGTTTCTTTTGTTGATATTTTAGAAATCACATTAAATTTTATATGCAATATGTTGGATCTTGGAGGTACAGTACACTTGTTTGTTTTTTATTTTATTTTTTTACCATTTTAGGAATTCTGTTAAAGGGAAACTGTTGCTTCCAAAGATTCCCTATATTATAAAATGATTATTAATATAATTATGTGGTTTGTGAACTCTGAAATAAAATTAAAATCCACACTTAAACTGACCTGGAACTGAGAGCATCCATATTTGGTCCTTGTCTACCATCATTAGGAAGAAATAAAAGCAATTGTTTTTTTTTTTTCTTCCTCATTTGCATTGTGTGCCTTGGCTGTGCCTGTATTAAACTGGATAGTGATGTCATTTGCTAAATAAGAGTTTCACATAAAAAAGGTTAACACAAATTATAGGCTATATAGCTAGTGAAGCGACAGGTCTGTTAATAATAAACAAACCAAACACAATCTCACTAAGAGGGCACCAGCAGTCTCTAATACATGGTTGAAGCCTTGCACTTTTTCGGGCTGTTCACACCTTTTTGTTAACATTTATGTTTAACATTCTGGTAACCTTTTGCAATTACAGCTCATGGAACATTGTATCATGGGCTTAATATTTCATCAAACATTGGAGAATACTTGGTTCTGCTGCCTAAAAAGTCTGCAATAAAAATATTAGGATTACTTAGTATAATCATCGTTTCTAACATCAGATCGGATGTTTAATATATTTTTTTTTATTGGATACTTAATCATGGGGAATGCATTGATATCATAAACAATGTTGCACATCTTCTACTGGTTTTACCATTAACAAAACCATTTGTATTCAGAAAAGGCCCATGAACAAAAATACTGCTACTGCCTGTCCTCCCTTGCATTCGTGATACATTTTCATAGTTCAGTTTGGTTTTTGAAGTGCTGCCAGTTTCCTCTCCCACATATTAGGTGATTTTTTTTTATTTTTTTTTTTCAAACCTAAGGACAGAACAATTGCGGTTTTTGTGGTCAGCTAAGGAAAATCATTCTAATTTTTGTTTGGAAAATATGTATATAAGATAAGGGGAAAAGGGTTATGCAAAGGAATAAAAATTGTTCTCAATGGTGATGTGGATTCCTGTAAAGATAAGGTATAATCTGTCCCAGTTTTTAAGAAAACTAGAGCATGAGCGCCTTAAAGGGGCACTGTCCTGTCCCCACCCCTCACCCCAGCAAAATAAGTATTCATTTTTTTTTTTTTATTTTTTTTATTTTTTTTTTTCATCTTGACAGAATCAGTAAACGTAACAGTAGCTGCATGACTTGTGCAAAAGTCAGATACAGGGCAATACATCAGAACACATTAGAAAAAGGAGCAAAATATACTGCCCCTGAACATTTCACATATTACACAAGTTGGTTACTATTTTGCCAAACGTCAAGGGATTTTCCAATGTCTTTGACCTTGTTAGATTACTAGACATGCGTCGAAGTATGCAGTGATATCCCCACAAAGCCATAGAACATCATATGTTGTGTGATTGGAGTACCAACTGTGTCTAGGCAGAACAAACAGATAACACTTATATTGATCTCCAGCCCCTCGTGTGTATCGGATATCCAACAACGTCGACCAGCAAAATAAGTATTCTAAAAATAAAAAAAATCTTTATATACGCATAATGACGATGTTTAAATTTCACTGAAATTCCAACCCAGTCTAAGACAAAGAAAGAACTGCTTAACAATGGGCTGAGCTGCCACTGTCATGAAGCGTCACTCCCTCAGCCATCGTCAGTGATGACCGCTGGGAATTGGCTCTATCTATAGTGGATCCCGCAGTCTCATCCTCCATAGACCTCAATGCTGTGTCCTCACGCATATTCAAGAGTATAGCAATGAAGTAGACTCCTGGCAGCTGAAGCGCCAGAAGCAGGAGAGGACCGACCGGAAGACGATGCGGCGCTCGCGAGGGACAAGTTCAGGTAAGGCGATGTCACCATGGAGAGTGTTTGCAAATTATCCCAAAGTCCCCAGACAGTGACTGACTAATGATGAGCTAAGACTGCACTTTTGGGGCCTTTCTAGGGAACTGACCACTGTGGCGTGCATCACTACATGTACCTAGGTGTCATTTTTTTGTTTCTATATATCAAAGGCCTATATACTACAGGGAACCTAGGCAACACACCAAACCCCCCAGTCCTCCCCATCATGGCCTCCTCTGGGATGGTCCAATATAATGCTAGTCATACAAAAGCATTGGGGACCTAATGCACATGCTCGGCAAGTGCCCAGCACATTCAAATTGCCCCATAAAAAAGCATGAATTAATGCTTTTCTATAGGGCTTTTGCGTCACATGAACAAGTTTTACTCAGTGTAACGGAAACACCTTGAGTGGCTGTCAATATGATAGCCACTAGAGGAGGATTTAACCATTGTAAATGTTGCAGTTTCCTAAACACCCCAGTGTTTTTTACATTGCAGGATTAGGGGGACAGGGACTCTGCATTTTATTGAGATCGTGTAGTCTGGGTGACTATAGTGTACCTTTAATGTTAAAGGACCACTCTAGGCACCCAGACCACTTCAGCTTAATGAAGTGGTCTGGGTGCCTGGTCCAGCTAGGGTTAACCCATTTTTTAATAAACATAGCAGTTTCAGAGAAACTGCTATGTTTATCAATGGGTTAAGCCTTCCCCCTATTCCCTCTAGTGGCTGTCTCATTGACAGCCACTAGAGGCGCTTGCGTGCTTCTCACTGTGATTTTTCACAGTGAGAGCACGCAAGCGTCCATAGGAAAGCATTGTAAATGCTTTCCTATGCAACGGGCTGAATGCGCGCGCAGCTCTTGCCGCGCGTGCACATTCAGCCCAGGAGGAGGATCAGAGGAGGAGAGGAGGCAGAGAGCTCCCCGCCCAGCGCTGGAAAAAGGTAAGTTATTAACCCTTTCCCCTTTCCAGAGCCGGGCGGGAGGGGGTCCCTGAGGGTGGGGGCACCCTCAGGGCACTATAGTGCCAGGAAAACGAGTGTTTTCCTGGCACTATAGTGGTCCTTTAACTGTAACATGATCTCTAGTGAAGCACCCAAACATCTAGCCCTTGTGTTAAATATGTAATCGGCACTAATCAGTGTAAAAACACAACCTGTGACCTGGCAGACTGTATAAATGCATTAACAATATAACGTCTAATTCCAAAAGTAACATGATTACTATTGCATGTACTGGGGCTACATCTTTTTATTTCACAAAAGAAAAAGAGTTCTTTAATTTATTCAACTAAGCAATTAGTTTGAAATCATTAAGATGTACATGCAAATTAGTGAATTGTGGTGTGTTTAAAATATATCTGGAAAATTTTGGAAAAATTCTTCATCCTTGTTGTATTTACAAAGAGGATTGGTTCTCCTTGACTGCTAATTTTACATATTTTATCTTAAATTTAGCTCACTGTTTTCAATTTAGTGAAAGACAATCTCAATAATGGCTTCATGGCGTCAAACAAATGTGCTGTATTTTGCATTACATGAAATCCTTGCTGCTGTTTGTTACAGTAAATATGTAGCATTCTTGTCTTATTGGGGACGGGATACTGCAACATTGGACAGGTTCCCTATATATATATTTGTAGCCAAGGTGACGTTATGTTAGCTCTTTTCGTTTCCCATGTGGCCAGTACAGTTGACAAGGTTTTAGTTAGCTGCTCTACATACATTCCTGCAATACAACGTAACAGAGTTTCAGATTCAACTCTAGGAGGAATATCATCTGAGATTTTGGGAGTAATAGCCAGATAATAAATGCTCCAAATAGTTTTTATTAATGTTAATGGAAACAGAGACTTATTATCAAGTTTTTAACAATGGGTCTTATTGTTGGCTTTGAGTTGTCATCACAATTTTATAAGATAAAGTAAAGGTAATTTAAAACGAAGAAAAAAAAAAAAAATTCTTCAGCCATCCAAGCCTTCCTGGTACGTACTGAAGTTTTAATCACGGATGATGTAGTTACTGAGACAAAAGATACGCCTTACAGGAGATGATCCTGGCCCATTATTAATGCATGTTTGGCTGACCTATAGCTTTTTCTCCTTTTCTCCAAAGGCTTGGAAAGGATCATAATTTGTCTATGTGGCTTTGTTTAACTGTCTGGGCCTTTCCTTTTATTAATACAGGATTATATAGGATTATTATGGATACAGTTTGGGAAGTTTGTATCACTATAAATAGCCAGACTCTGTTTTACTTCCCTCCAATCAGTCTGAAAACAAGACTGGTGTATTCCCTTTTTAAAGGGACACTATAGTCACCAGAACCACTACAGTTTAGTAGGGCCAGCTGCGGCGAGACTGCATGGCAGTGGAGAAATGGTAAGTTTAAAAACCTTGAATCTCCACAGAGTGAGAGACCAGGGAACCAAAAGTGTGCTGTAGAGCCAAAATGCTTTCCTATGGATCATCAAGATTAAGATGGATGTCAGTCATGGAGGTAGAGCCACGCGGGGCCAGTTACTGTGAGACCAGCGTGGCGTGGGAGAAAAGGTGAGTAAAATCACCTTTTTACTGAGATCTAAGGGGGTTCAGGGATCTAAATACACTATAGTGTTCCTTTAAGGGTCCACGTCACACCCATAAAGCACTTCACACTTAAAGGACCACTCTAGGCACCCAGACCACTTCAGCTCAATGAAGTGGTCTGGGTGCCAGGTCCAGCTAGGGTTAACCCATTTTTTCATAAACATAGCAGTTTCAAAGAAACTGCTATGTTTTATGAATGGGTTAAACCTTCCCCTATTTCCTCTAGTGGCTGTCTCATTGACAGCCACTAGAGGCGCTTGCGTGCTTCTCACTGTGAAAATCACAGTGAGAGCACGCAAGCGTCCATAGGAAAGCATTATGAATGCTTTCCTATGTGACCGGCTGAATGCGCACGCAGCTTTTGCTGCGCGTGCGCATTCAGCCGACGGGGAGGATCGGAGGAGGAGAGCTCTCTGCCCAGCGCAGGAAAAAGGTAAGTTTTTTTTACCCCTTTCCCCCTTCCAGAGCCGGGTGGGGGCATCCTCAGGGCACTATAATGCCAGGAAAACAAGTGTTTTCCTGGCACTATAGTGGTCCTTTAAGCTTTATTGGTGTGAAGCATTAGATAATATTGCACAATAAAACACTTTATAATAATGACTGTTTATAAAGGTGCAGATTTCTATTAGAATTTTGCACTTTTATAAATAAATAATAAAACACACCCTGGCTGTCAAACAGCCGGGGCGCGGGGTTCTTCCTGCTTCCATTATCTCCACTTAGCTACTTACCTCCCCTGCTGCATACCTCAGACCTTAGTCCAGCGTGAAGACCTCATATCAGTATGCTGCTTGTGCACGCGCCCAAAGGGAGCCCATCCAAAGCTTGAGCCTCTGACTGTTTCCCTTTATGTAGTTTCATAAAAACTGCAGCTTTTGCAAACTGGTTTTATACTAGTTTGCAATGTAAATGTAATGTATGTATTTTTTGTGTGTAGTGGATACAGTGTGTGTTTGTGTGGTGGATGCAGATTGTAATGAATGCAGAGTTTGTTTTTGTGTAGTGGATGTAGTGTGCGTATAGTGAATGCAGAGTGTTTTTGTGTAATGAATCTAGTGTATGTATAGTGAATACAGAGTGTGTGTTTGGTGTTGTGTATGTATAGTGAGTACAGAGTGTGCGTTTGTATAGTGAATGTATTGAATGCAGAGTTAACATTCTCGTGAGGCTTGACTGCATGCCATGCAGAGCATTGCCATGGTAACCCGTTGGAATTCTGTGGCAGCCACAAGGTTTGCAAAAGTTAGAGACCAAGGACAAGCCCATGACAACCATCATGGTTGTCATGCCCGAATGGTGGCACTGCCAGGAGGTGTAACAAGGTTAATTTATAAAAGTGCCAATTTCTACACCCTGTTCCAAATTATTATGCAAATTCTATTTGTGTCACAAAGATTAAATATTTTGTTTTTCAGTTTAACTCATGGATGGCATTGTGTCTGTGGGCTCTTTTGATCACTGAAAACAATCTCTGACACCTGTGATAATTAGATTGCCAGGTGAGCCCAATTTAAGGAAAAACTACTAAAGGAGGGTGTTCCACATTATTAAGCAGTGCACCATTATCATGCAATATGGGGAAGAAAAAGGATCTCGCTGCTGCCGAAAAGAGTGAAATAGTTCAATGCCTTGGACGAGGTATGAAAACTTTAGATATTTCACGAAAACTTAAGCGTGATCATCGCACTATTAAGAGATTTGTGGCTGATACAGAACACAGATGGGTTCGTGCAGATAAAGGCACATTGAGGAAGATTTCTTCCAGATCCATGCATCGGATCAAGAGTGCAGCTGCTAAAATACCATTACATAGCAGCAAACAGATATTTGAAGCTGCTGGTGCCTCTGGAGTCCCACGGACATCAAGGCGTAGAGTCCTCCAGAGTCTTGCAACTGTGCATAAACCTTCTATTTGGCTACCACTAACTAATGCTCACAAGCAGAAACGGCTGTAGAGCACAGAGCAGACAATGATTATGGATTAAATGGATTCTATAGTGTTAGGAATACAAATATGTATTCCTAGCACTATAGTTCCCTTTGGTCCCCCTTCCCTTGCAAACAGGGCCGGTCCCTATTATTCCCCATTGTCTCTCTTACTCCCCCATCCCCTTTGTGTCTCTCCTTCTCTCCCAGCCCCTTTGTGTCTTATACTCTTACCAGCTCCTTTGTGTGTTTCTCTTTCACCACCAGCCCCTCTGTGTCTCTTTTTCCTCTTATCCAGCCCCTCTGTGGCGCTTTCATCCCCAGCCCCTCTGTGAACCTTCTCACCCCCAGGCCCATCTGTGTCTCTTTCTCCCCCCTCATGTCTCTCTGTGGGGCTTTCTCCCCACTGAGGCCCCCCTCCCCTGTGTTCCTCTCTCCTCCCCTCCATGCCCATTAGTGTTCCTCTTCCCCCTTACCTGTCTTAGTGCCCCCCCATACCCCTTAATGTTACTCTTCCTTCTCTTTTAGTGGTTGCCCCCTACCCCAGTGTTCCTTTTCCCTTCCCTTCCCTCCCTTGTACCTTGCTTTCAGTAATGTTCCCTTAATGGTCCTCTCTCTCCCCCTAGTGTTCCTCTCCCCTTCCTCTTTTTTTTTTTTTTAGTGTTCTTTCCCCCATAGTGTTCTTTCCCCCCTCCCTCAGTGTTCTTTCCCACCTTCCCCTGTCCCATAGTGTTCCTTAACACCCCCCTCCCCTGTCCCATAGTGTTCCTTAACACCCTCCTCCCCTGTCCCATAGTGTTCCTTAACACCCCCCTCCCCTGTCCCATAGTGGAAGTTCCTGTACCCGGCCGGACTGAAAGGAAGAGTTCACTGAGAGAGCACTTCCTGTCAGACTTACCAAGGATCAGGGGTGGGGGGGAGGGGGAGAGAGGGGCACTAAGGGTCAGGGGGGAGGGGGAAAAGAACACTATGGAACAGGGGAGGTTGTTTAGGAAATGGAAGTTCCTGTACTGCAGTGCGCTCTGGTCTGCTCGGCCACGCTATACAGAGTGGCTGGCAGGAGGGAGCGCTGTGTGCCCACCTCCTGCCAGTCACTCTCATCTAGAGCCCCCCTGGCTGGTGCACTCTAAGGCGGCCGCTTGTGCAGTCTTATGGATGTGCCGGCCCTGCTTGCAACCCTCCCCTCTCTCTTCAGCAAGTAAAACAAAAACAACCTTTAGTCACTTACCCGATTCCTGCCTAATTCTGCGTCCTTAGACGTCATCCAATGGGAAAGGTGGCAGATGCGCATATTTGACAAGTGCAGCAAGCGCATTAGGCCCTCCCCATAGTAAAGCATTGGTTCAATGCTTTCCTATGTGGATTTCAATGGAGCTGGATGTCCTCATGTGAGAACATCCATAGCCATTTAGGCATCCTGAAGTCCGTTAGTCTCTAGGAATTGCGCCAAGTGGCTGTCTGAGATAACTAGAATGCAGTTTTTGTCCTGTAATGTAATAATTGCAATTTCTCTAAAACCACAATGCTTTACATTGCAAGACTAAGTGGGACACTGTACCCAGACCACTTCAATAATGTCACTTTTAATCCCCACATTTGGGTCTGCAATGCCCATGCTAATGTATAGGCACAATGATAATATAGGCATCTATACAGGCATCTTTGTCATTAGCTTTTATTTGCATTGGCAGTTAGTGGGAAAAGCAAGTCAAACTCCTTAACGCAATATTTTTTATATACTATTTTGTATAAATCTTGTGATGTGTAATGTCATTGAAAGCCCAGTGCAACCTATAGATAGCTTTCCATAAAAACTATATATTTATCAGAAACAGACAGATCGTGACAGATCTTCCTTAGTGTTTTCTAGAAAACTATTTCATATAGTAAAACCATCACGTTTGGTTCTCTGAGTTATACTAAGCAAAAAGTATCACTTATGATACCAAAGGTGTTGAGCATTGTGGTGCACAGCGCACCGTTTGTTTTGTATTTCTATTTTTTAAACATGTTTCTTTTTAAATGGCAAGTTCAAGTTTAACTTTGTTTTCATTAAAGCAATGTGTCAATCCTCTGTATAATAAACTTGAAGCATCCACATCAAAGAGTTAATGGACCAATATCCCTAATGTTACATGAAATTTGTAGAGAACTTTAACTTGGAAAATTCAAAGACAATAGATATCCTTTGGAAAATGTATCTGCCATGTGACACTTCCTGCATATTCATAATCTATGGTGTTGGAAAAAGTGAAACAAGCTCAGCTATTCAGTTTCTCTGTCAAATACTTAAGTCATTTTAAAGGATATTTATAACAAGGACAGCCCCTGGGTCCTAAGAGAATTTGGACTCTGTACATGCCCACCTACGAAAAGTAATTCCTTAAGCCCCCAGCTTGCACTTAAAGGAACACTATAGTCACAAGAACAACTACAGCTTATTGAATTTGTTTTGGTGAGAATAGTTAGTACTTGCAGGCTTTTTTTGCGGTGAACACTCTTTTCAGAGAATAGGTAGTGTTTACATTACAGTCTAGAGGTGCTTCCTGGGGCAGTGCTCCATTTCTCCTGAATCTATCTCAGCTAACCACATCAACCATCAAAACTAGGCCAACATAAAGCCTGGCTGAACATCATGTGGAATGAAGTTCACAAACACGTAGGTTGACAAAGATAATCAGCTTTCCTACCTTAGCTTTCTAAATAAGGTGAATATTTCCTGAACGTGTATAGCTTTCAGTGTTCAGTAGCTTGTCTTGACAAACCCAAGTGTGAAAGACGGAGGCAACATTTGTTTGATTTAAAACCAGTTGAAATTGAAACCACTACGCACTTAGTTTCCTTTTAGCTAAAACGCACTGAGATGGAATTTTATATTTTTAATGTTATTTTCCATTTAAGGTAGGGTTGTGAACAAAGCTGCAGGTCATAGATATACATTAGTTTTATGCAAATGCAATCACTAGCAAAGTACTTGTTCCAGCTAGTATCATATCCTTCTCTAGAGACGACTCTTCCCACCAGTTTCTCTCCTTGATTTTTAAATTCTCATAATCTATGCGCTCTATAAGCCAGATCAGAAAGGGAATCCTACAAAGCTGTAAATGGCTTGATTAATAGGTTCTCCTTTTTTTTTTTTTTTCTTTTTCAAAGGCAGTTGGCTTAAAGTATAATACAGTAAATATATTCCAGATGTCAGACATTACCTTAAAAAAATAGCAAGGCACAATTGTAGTTTCCTTTGTCCACTCCAAAAGATCATTAATACAAGGCACTAGTGAACGTAATGTAAGGTTTTGCTGGATTAAATGCCATGACTGCATGTTATTGCAGGGTCACTTACCTGTGGTTCCAGGGCTTATTTCTCGTCATCAGCATAGGCGGCATGACGCAGCATGACCTATCATTTTAACATTGAATGTCAGGGATACCTGCATTATTCTCCCCAGTACACCCTCTACAAAGAAGCAAGCTCACCCAGCTTCATGCCATGACACCTGTTTTACTAGATAACTTACTATTTCAGCATTTAATCTGTGTTCCTTTTTTTTCCCATCTAATACAGGGTGTCCAATTCATGGTTTCCATTTCCAATATAAGTGTATGCTTCTACACCAGAAACCTGTTTTATGTACATTGATATGTGTACTAGCAATGGGTCACATGCTGCATGCTATTTTAAAGGAACACTATAACCATTTCACCTAGTGAATTGGTTTTAATGCTTGGAGTTCACCGGTGCTGTTCTACCATTTAGTATTAAACCATTTTGTACAATTTTACACTGAATGAGGATCCTCCCACATGGTCGCCATCTGGATAGTATGGCCAAGGCAGAGATTACACTCTTACGTAGCTATACCAATTCATACCAGCATTGTATGTTTTTTTTTTTATGGGCTGAGAGCAGTCAGCTGACACTGTCAGCCAATCACCGCCGCTCATTGCTACTCTAGCTAATGGATCGGCTGCCTGGGAGTCTTGTTTATCGGACTAATTCAGAAACCATATAAGACAATAGAAGTTCAAAGCCAGGGGCCTCCAAACACTATCACCACTACACTGAGGTTAAGCGGTTAGAGTGTCCTTTTTAAAGGTTCTGGTGTGCCACAAACACAAACGTGCTGCACAATTTATCACTTCCCACAGTTATTTATTTTTATTTTCTTTCCACTGTGCAATATAGGATTTCAAAAACATGACATGATCTGCTCATTGATATATCCAATGTACATCCTTTTTGGCAGAGCTCTTATAAAACCCGAAATATCCATTAAAATATTTCATTCTGGTAATCCCACTATATGGAAATGAAATTTTCAGTTGTCTCCGTGTATAAGAGAGCTGATTGCTAAGCAAGACTTCTACTTGCAGAGATCACCATATGTTACATCACATGTAAAATCCAGTGGCCTTAATGCAGGTTGATAGATAATTGAATGTAACAAAGACAGGATGTATTGCATCTCTTAATTATGGTCTAAACACTATAGTTACCAGAACGACTACAGCTCATTGTATTTGTATTTGTTCTGGTGTGAACTGATTAAGCTATAATAAACCACTTTGGGACTTTAAATAATGGTGAAATCACTGCTAAATATTTTTTGGGTGAATGTATGGATTCTGTGCATCATACTCGCTGACTCATAGTTACAGATGTTCTTTGAATTGGTAATATGTAGCCATAATATGTGATGTAATTAATCTTTCCACAGACCATACTGGTCAAGAACACTTCTGTTTGTGTGTGTGTACCTTACATTAGAGGCGTTGTTGCAATTTTGAGCCTGTGGTTAATGTCAACTTCATATCTTAGGAAAAGAACAATTTAATGGCCTGTACCACACAGACCAAACTTGGGCGTGGAGAAAATAGTATTATGCATGTCTGGAGAGAGCCTCAGAATTAGGGGATATATGTAAGCCAGCTATAAGTTAAAGGGACACTCTAAGTACCAAAACAACTTTAGCTTAATGAAACCATTTTAGTGTATAAATCAGGCCCTTGCAATCCCACTTCTTAGTTCTCTGCCTGCCATTTAGAAGTTAAATCACTTTTGTTTTTGTTTATGCAACCCTAGCCACATCTCCCCTGGCTGTGACTCACAGTGCCTGCATGAATTTTTTTATTTTTTTTTAACTCTTCAATCAGATCTTCAAGCAGATTGTGTTTTCTATAGAAGTTCTTGTCTCATGCTCTGTTAAAGGACCACTATAGTGCCAGGAAAACAAACTAGTTTTCCTGGTACTATAGTGCCCTGAGGGTGCACCCACCCTCAGGGTCCCACTCCCGCCGGGATGAAGTTGGAGGAATGGGGTTAAACACTCACCTTTCTCCAGTGCCGGGCTCCCTCAGCGCTGGGGACTCTCCTCCTCCTTTGGACGTCACTGACTGAATGCGCATGCGCGGCAAGAGTTGCGCGCGCATTGTCAGTCCATAGGAAAGCATTTTCAGTGCTTTCCTATGGACGCTGGCATCTTCTCACTGTGAAAATCAGTGAGAAGTGCGGAAGCGCCTCTAGCGTCTGTCAATGAGACAGCCACTAGAGGCTGGATTAACTCTAATGTAAACATAGCAGTTTCTCTGAAACTGCCATGTTTACAGCAGGCAGGGTTAATCCTAGATGGACCAGGCACCCAGACCACTTCATTAAGCTGAAGTGGTCTGTGTGCCTATAGTGGTCCTTTAATTGAACTTCGATTGCACACAGGATGTTGTTGCAGATACTAGCAGGGGATACGAAATTTAAATACACTGTGCAATAAGAAACTAATCAAACTGGACTATAGGACTACATAAACAAAGTGTTTTAACTAATATATTATATAGAGACTTGATCAGTATATCAAGACCACTGCATTAAAGTAAAACTGTGTTGGTACTTAGTGTCCCTTTTTAAAATCAAGAAAAAGTTATATAAGTAAGATTGATCTTAATTGCTGCAATAGACTGTCCTAAAAATTTCCAACTCCTTCTATAAAACGGACAGTTATTTTATACTGTGTGATTTCTGTAATAAGCTAAAACACTGTATTTTGGATTTTAGCAGAAATAAATTAAATCACAGGATTGAATCTCAGGATAGTAAAATAGCAGCAATGTAAAATAGAAAAATAAAAATCTGTATTAAGTCCTTTTTGCTCTCTCATAGTTAAAGAGGCGCTCTAAGCACCATAAACACATCATCCCACTGCAGTGGTTATGATGCCAAGAGTCCCCTGGCACCAAACCACTGTTAAGAGTCCTATATTTGAAAAGTTTTATATGTACTTGTGTCCCCCTACACCCACAGTTCGGCCTCTCTTCACTGACCTCATTATAGTGGAGCTTCCTATTTCCGTATCAGTAGTGTCAGTTCTGTCCATCTTTAGACAGAAATTATTGGATGAGAGTGCTAGCTGAAGGGAAGGGTAAATGCTTTAGTTACACTGTACTATTTCATTCTTAAAAGAACACTCCAAACACAATAACCACTGCAACTCAACTGATTGCATGGCATTTAAATAATGTTAACACCTGCAGTGTACATACAGACTTACAGTTGTGTAAAGTACAACACATATATGCTTACAGTAGAGTAAAGTATGACACATACATGCTTACAGCAGTATTGAAGGAATGATCCCCGCCCAACTTGGGAGGGAAAGCAATGAGGGTCCCAGCTGAGGTAAGTGCACACCCAGGTTTCTTTATTACTACCTGTGTCCAATGAGTTGCAGAAAACAATGGATTCTAAGTCCGTTCCTGCCTCCATCAAGTCCCATCCCTTCTCACTCTAGAATGCATGCTCCCTTCCATGTGGAATGTGGAGGAAGAATTTACGTGAATAACAAGAATAACTAGAAGATCTGTTTGGAGAAGCAAAGCCACCTATTTGGGGGAGAAATATGGCCAACTATTTATAGAAGTGGGGGTTTAATTGGCAGGGGAATGCCAATCTAAACCGAGAAGGGAGATGGTTAGTTGGCAGGCAAATGTGGTAAAATCTAATATCGTCAGGAATAATGTTAATTGCCAAGGAAATATGGCAGTCTAAATTGAAGAAGGAGATTGTGAACTGGCATGGGGATGTTTGGGTCCTGTGACTATAGAGTTGGTTATTTGGTTGTGGCAAGTGGGGACATTTTTGGGAAATTTTTAGAGGTAAAATGTGTGCCAGTGGCCCTATGTTCTATCCTGGATCTACCTCTGTCCTCACCATGCACAGGTGAATCATGATGTCATTTCCCTGCAGCAGACACTGGTGCAGGGGTAGGCAACCTTTCTCACCCCAGATATTGTGGACTACATTTCCCACATTGCATTGCCAGCATTATGGCTGTAGGATCATTTTGGGAGACATAGACAAAAACATCTAGAATGCTAAAGGCAGTGGCGTACACAAGTTCCATGGGGCCCCGGTGTGAAAATTGATCCGTGGGGCCCCTCCAGCGCGGGCCAGTGCTGCTACACATGGCGGCAGGCACCTGGTCGCAGGGCTGCAACCCCTGCAATCGTGGTGTGCCGCCAGTGCATGCAGATACACTTAAAGGACCACTAAAGACACTCCGATCACTTCAGCTCAATGAAGTGGTCTGGGTGCCAGGTCCCTCTAGTTTTAATCCTGCAGCTGAAACTGCTATGTTTCACTGAGGGTTAATCCAGCATCTAGTAGCTGTCTCACTGACAGCCGCTAGAGGCGCTTCTGCGATTCCGCTGGACGTCCATAGGAAAGCATTGAGTAATGCTACCTATGGGCGGTTTGAATGCGCGCATGCACATTCGGAGCTGAGAGGCGGATCGGGGCGGAGAGATCCCCAGCGCCAAGGGAACCCGGCGCTGGAAAAAGGTAAGTGCTGAAGGGGTTTTAACTACACACAGACGCATACACACTAGCTAACAGACACACACATTTACTGACAGACACACACTCAGTGACAGATACATACACACTTACTGATAAAACATACGCTCACTGACACACATTCACTAACAGACACACTAACACACACACACTCACTGACACACACACACTGACACTCAATAACAGACACACAAACACACTCAGTGACACACACACAATAACACTCACTAACACACTGACGCTCAGTAGCAGACACACACAAACACACTCATTAACACACACACACAGTTACACTCTCACATTTTTTAAAATTTTTTTATTTAATCCCCCAGCCTCCCTACCTTTGGGAGTGCTGTGGGGATTCCTGGGGTCCAGTGGGGTCCTGCTGGGCGGGCGTGCGTGAGGGAGCACTCTCCCCTGAGTGCTCTCTGCCCAGCTCCCTTGCGCTGCTTACTGATGCTGGAGCCGGGATATGACGTCATCCTCCCTCGCGCGCGCCCGCCCAGCAGACTGGCCGCCGGCAAACTGAAACCACTGCCAGCCTCGGGGGCCCCTGAGGTGGCCGGCTCCTGGCCCCCCCAGGAGAAGAGGCTGGCAAAATGTGGCTACACTGGTGTGCATACTGGGTCGCAGTCGCGACCCCGGTATGTACGCCACTGGCTAAAGGTTGTCTACCCCTGCACTAATGCATGAGAGAGAAGTGGACAGCCTGCAGAGTGGACACTGGACAGGTTGCAGACCCAGAGCTAGTCCAGGCTGTTGGTAATGTAAACATGTAATTGAACTGTGCAGTGTCAGAATAAGTTTAGTTTGTGTGTGCGTGTGTGTTTGTCAGAGAGTGTGCTGTGTGGGGAGGGAGGGATCAGAAATCTGCACTTTTTTAATTTATAAAAGTGAAGATTCATGTTGAAATGAGAAATGCAGTCAACATTTCAATCCTATTAAAAGCTTTTTCATAAAATGTGAGATAATGCAGGTTTTTGTTTTGCTTGTTTGTTGTGAAATTCCATGAGTGAAATCCATCATAGTGGGGAAATAAGTTTAAATTTCAATATGTTCTTTCCACTTGTATATCTGCACACAATACTGAGGCAATGCACTATAGGGTTGGTATAATTTTTTTTTTTTCCAGGACTGCTTTTTATTCCTAGTACGGCTTTGTTGAAGCGTTGCCTCAATCTCCAATATCTTATGACCTTAACCCTGCCTACAAGCCTACGTTTAGCAAAGCTGGTGCAGAAGGGGACAGTTGTCATTTGGCAGGGTGAGGGGTGCTATAGAGCTAGGTCATGCAGAGAGAAGCAGTAAAGACTCTCCACCACTAGCACCAGGGACCCAGGCCAGTTCATTTTATCACTTGCATTTTTTTATTGTGGGTGTAAGTGGCGGCGTCAAGTCCTTACAAAGTCTAGAGCTGATTGGCAGTATGGAAATTTGGTAGGTGAGGACATATGATTTTAATGAGATTTAGCAACTGACTCCCTTTTTAAAGGACTTGCAGGGGCTGGACTGGTGCGGCAGAAATCTACACTGGTTTGTTAGAAAGGTGGCATTCTGAGACAGTGCCATCACCGGTATGGGCCAATCTCCAACTATTGTTTGGCTATGACCACTGTCTACTGAGAGGTTAGTTTTATAGAGAAACCCACTAATTATTTGTAGCCAATGGTAACCTATAGTTATTCACATTGTATTGTTCATAGTGAAGCCTTGGAGATTGGCAGTGGTCTATGTTTTCTACTAGGCTGAGCGTGCAATGGCGGACCTGCCCCCAGTGTTAAGCTATCATTACCATTGAGATTAGAGAGTATTGCACTTAATCATCAGCCTGGTTGAAGCCACTGGGAAAGATCCAGTTTTTGTTGAACCATTCCAAAACCGCTTGCATAAAAATATAACGGCACACTTGCACCTATAGACTCCATGCCTCTTATACGAGAATCATACAAATATGTAAACCCTTCTATCTTTTTACGGCAGTAAGCCGCATTCCAACGCATCATGTCAATACAAACTGAAATAGGCATGCACAAGGGAATTCTTTCCCTGTATTTTTTTTTTTTTTTTTATATGTATATAAATTGAATATTGATTAAATACCTAATTAGAAGTGGCATGTGTTTTTCCTCGAACAGACTAAACTCGATGAGTTGTACATGTGGGAGAGATCTTTTGATCCCCCTGTCAGCCAGGGTAGCATCTGACACTCCAGCTAAATTAGCGCACACCTATGCAAACATTTTTGGCATGTTCGTTGCCTTGAATAATACTTTTATTATTATTGTCATTTATATGGTTCTAGTTTACCCCATATATTTTTGTGAGTATTAAAAGGGATACTCTAGGCAGCAAAATAACTTTAACCATTTAGTGTGTAGATCATACCCCTGCATGGTCACTTATCAACTCTCTGATAATTCCGAGTTAAATTACTTTGTTTATGCAGCCGTAACCTTACCTCCCCTGGCTGCGATGGATGTCCCCCTCTATTAAAAAAAAAAAAAAGTAAAATTTTTCCACTGATCTTTTTTTCAAAGTATGTTTTTCTTTAGATGTTTAAATGTTCTGCTTTGTTAATAGAACGTTAATCATCACAAGAGGCTGCTGTTGACACAAATAGGCAATTTTGCAGTGAAGTGAAAAGGACTTCTATGTGAAACACACTGTGCAATAAGGGATTTTATTTATTTATTTTTTTTTAACAATTTTACCTTGTTTTTGGAACGTGTGTAGTGAGGTATGCGAGTCACAGATAAGGGATTTGTTTTTAAGGCTCCATAAATAAAGTGATTTAAAATGTTAATGGCAGATAATTCAGCAGTGAGACTGAATGTGGCATGTTCTATACACCAAATTTGCTTCAATAAGCCAGAGTTGTTTCAGTACTCTGTGTCCTATTGTTATTTTTCTTTGCATTGTGTGGTTTGTATGAGGTAATTTGGTATGTTCATATAAATGTATCTTAAATCTGAAGTTATCTAGTTCTAGCCATTGTGCGTGCTCTAGCATTTGACCTTCTTGCTTGTTATTTCCGCACCTTCTCTCATCTCTTCTCTACAGCTGGCAAAATAAATTAAGTAACTAATTCCGTAACTATTTCCTTTTATGACTTTAGCCTACAGGAAGACACTGTGGAGTGTAGATCTTGCTGCCTTTTATGACTTGTATTAGATAAAAAGAAAGCCATATACCTATGCATTTTGTACTGTATGCAGGATTAGACAAGCCCTTATGTAGAGAATATAAACAAGCGCAAGCAGCAAAAATTGCATATAATAGTGTAATACCCTCAGGCAACACCAAACTAATTTAATAAATATAACTATTGCTTAGAAAAAGACAGGATAATAGTGCAGGAGATTAGAACATATAACATCATTGCTTTTATTTATATGTAACTTAAAAGGTGTTTTTACAAAATATAGCAAACATCACTGGTAGCTGCTTACAAAATGAGCTTTGTCCCTTAATATGTAATGTCCCCAGGGGCTCCAGAATTCTCTGGGATGTGTAGCCGTAAAAACAAGTAAACGATGCCATAAAAGTATCCATCATGTTTTTCATCATCTGTATTGACATATTTCCTTTGTGATTATAAGGTACGAGGGTATTGCCATCATTTGTTTACTGGTTTTATACTTACACTTTATATTGAGCATTGGTGGAATTGTGTTGCTTTAGTATAATTCCATAATTCTTGGACTGGATCTTGAATGGCTGTATATCACGAGAGGTAAAGCCTTTAGAAGGTAGACTGCTGATGTAATGAAGACCAGTCAGCAGATCACCTAAGTAACTAGGCAGGGATATTAAGCTGGTAACTTACTTCGAAAAATAGGAAGACTCAGGGAGAGTTAGTCGGCTGTAGGATATTGACTTTGCAATGGAAACCCAAATTCGTTCGTTATTTTGTGAACACTGCTTTTGTTACATTCCCAATCTCTAGATCCAAGCAACCCTTTCAGTGTCATGAATGTAAGGAAACCAAGTATATTTAAACCTCATTCGGTAGTTTCCTCCCGAACCGCCAGAGCCTTAGTGATTATAGCCCTCCGTTCGGTAGTTAGGGTAGACGAATCCTATAGCAATTCCAATAGTCTCACCAGATAATTCCCTCAGTGAAACACACGAATCCCCAAACATCAGCCGAAGTCAAGAAGAAGGGTACAAAATGAACTGTCCTTTAATGGGTGCACACAGCTTTTATGCAAGTCCCCATGCAAGGGGACAGCCCTCAGGGAGGGACAAACAATAACCAATCACAAACAGTAAAATGTTAACACACACCTACAATTCCCTCCCCTAGCCCAGGAGATAATTTAGTCTGATAAAATAGTAACTTAATTATCTCCGGGCTGAAAAATCACTTTTCCCCAACTTTCAGAACACCCCTTTATACTGGGGGTATCCCCTGATAGCCCTGATCTGGGTGACCAACATATTCGAATTTCACCCAGATCGGTTCAGGGGTTCGCAAATTTTATGGAAGTCTTGTGTGACCGGCTCACCCTGGGCTGCATGCCCAAAACAATTCCACGAATTTGGTGGGTTTTGCCGGTCACTTTCGAAAAACATAAAAACAAATAAAAGTACCGAATGGATCCCTCTGGCTCCTAGCAGCGTTCGTGCCCCTCTGTCGAATGCACCAAAGTACCGAATAGTGCTCTTCTAGTTATTCGGCAAATAGTTCCAGCGTTCGTCTGTTTGGGACCGGTGTTCGGGAAGTCGAGTGTCCGTAAAACAGTTCCATGCACTCGACGACCAGGTCCCACTGCCTTTGTTCGCATGAACAAAGATGGCCGCGGTTTTCTCTGCCACGTGGCGTTCGATTAACGAACGCTGACTGCAGAGGTAGAAATTTCACCTAAACCTTTGATGTTTAATGAGCCAGAGGGTGATCCCGGTTCGGTAGTTTCATCTACCGAATGCAATAGGCAGCAAATAGAGGATAAAAGGGAATGCAAACTGTAAATCACATAGCGAATAGGGGGGTTTCTTCACAATGAACAATGCAGAATCCTATGAAAAATACTACACCTTGCCTAAAAAGTCTATATTTAACGTGCAAAACTTGTGCTGTGTTTGAGTTTGTCTATAAAGCTATGCAATACAGCAAAAGTATACTGTACACAGAAGACCATTTATTTTTCTTATCTGTTCCTGTGGTTAGGAAGCTTCCATTTCTGGATTTCCTGCTCATGCTGTTTATTAACTTGTGCAGGTCTGTACTCTATGTACACATTTTATTCCTGGGACATGTTCTGTGTTTTCATTACCCTTCATTTCCTATTTTAAGAATCTAACTGTTATAACCACACTATAATAACTAGCTTGAGCAAATATAACATTTATGAACTTTGAAAATGTTATTCTAAAATGCTAAACTTTAAAGGGACACTCCAAGAACCAAAACAGCTTAATCTAAATGACGTTTTTTTGATGCCAGTAGGAACCTGGAGGCACTCTTACCTTCAGCGGTTTAACCCCAAAATTGTCTCCAGTGCTGGTCTCCACTCTGGAACTGGCTTGCAAAGAAAGCAAAAAATGGGGTGCAAAAGAATACTGAGAATGGGCATCAGCTGAAATAGCCTGCCTTTCAGTGGGTCCCTGCTCAGATCTCAAGCTGGTTTTAGCACCTCTTGTGCCATTTGCTTGTCAGTTTTGTGAATAGGGAGTCACTGATTGGCATCAGTGTCAGCTGACCACTCTCAGCCAATCATCTGCTCCCCTGCTCGGTGGCACTCTGCACTTCCTTTAAGTGAAAAATCAGAAGCAGAATGCCTCCAAGGGAGGAGAGGACACCAGCACTGGAGGCAAGTTTGTGTTTAAACCGTTAAAGAGTGGTTTTACACCATGAAGGTAGGGGTGCCTCCAGGGTCCTCCGAGCACCCAAACAACTTCATTTAGATGAAGTTATTTTAGTGCCTGGAGTGTTTCTTTAATGCAATATATCCATTAAAAGTAAAAAATGCCCAATTAATTGTGAATCTTATACCTTTGATTTACTGAATCCCAACCTATTCTCACTGGCTACCCAAGAGTTTGACAAATTTCCTTTTGAATCTAAGAGCCAACTATTTTCTAACTAACAGATTTATTTTCCAATGACAAAAATACAATTCTTCAAGGGACACTATTAATCAGAACCACTACAGCTTAATGTAGTGGTTCTGGCGTCGATAGTCAATGCTGGCTTTTCAATGTAAACATTGCCTTTTTCGAAAAAAGCAGGGTTTGCATTGCCTCCTAATAACACTTCTATTGACTGTCACTGAAATTCCCACACCTCCTGTTATTTTAATATGCAGAAAAATGATGTGCAGCTGCAGTCCGTAACCGGGCATTTGCTCCCCCCTACCAACTCTGCCAACCATCCCATGAATACAGGGGTTTATCCCTGGGTGCAAACCATAACTTTATTCTATGAAGTAACGGAAATCCACTCACATTTTGGCCAGTAGTTACTTGATTGCTGGTGCTGGACACTCTCCAATCAAGTATATAAAGCTATGTGGGGAAAAATAAATATTATCAGGCTCAACCAACCACTGATGATTATTGAAGGGTTATTCTACATGCAATTTCATTGCATCATATCAATACATCCCACCCACCTCAGCCAGGATCCCCCTGCCCATGGTCATAGTTAAATTCCAGCAAGGTCACTCATCTTGTTAGGATGTAAATTCCCAGTACAGTGAGTTGATGACTCTTTGGTCATCAAGCCACCATACTCGAAACTAAAGAAACTTTTAATCCCAATCACAAAACTGACATATACATCTGATCTGTAAAAATTCTCCAAAACAGTCAGTCACAGCATGGCTATTTTAGCTTCCCTTTTTGCAAACCAGTTGTTTAATAGTTACAATTCAGAGTTTAGTAGATAAACCCATGTGTGTGTGTGAAACTCCCCTAGTCATGCACAGCCTATCTTATGCTTCTTAGGTTAGCAATCTGTGTGCACTGTGACCAGATAACCTAAGTTTTGAGCAACCATTTTATCAGCTACAATAAGATTACATTTGGATGATTAATAGTGCACTTTTAAATAGTGTTACATAAAACCAAGAGACAGTACCCCAATATTGTATTTAAAATAACAACTACACAAAGCTGCAATGGTTATGTTGTGTTAACTCAAGATATTTCTCAATCTGTAACCGTCAATGCAATAATTAAATCAGCTAACAGAAAGGGAAGAAAATTGTAAACAAGACTTTTATATATTTTTTGCTCAAAATGTAATGTTTTTGACAAAAAGTCAGTGTAATGAAACCAATGTTATTTGGGACTTTTATGTTTTATTGGTTCTGTATTGTAACTACCGAACACCGACCACCCCCCTGGCTCATTATCACCAAAGAGAACAGTCAAATAAGTGTTCTCCCTGTGTGGCCGCTGTTCATATAGTCGAACACCACGTGCAGGAGAAAATGGCGTCCATCTTGTTCGCACGAAAGGAGGCAGCGGGACTTGGTCATCGAGTGCCTGGAACTAAAATCGGACACTCGACTTCCCGAACACCGGTCAAACCATACGAACGCCTGCTTCCTTTTCCCAAACAGCCAGGAGAGCGCTGTTCGGTAGTTTGGTTCCCACGAACTAGGGGAACAATCGCTGCTATAAAGCAGGGGGTATCATTCATGCATTTGTTCATTTTTTAGATTTTTCGAAATATACTGACCGCACAGCCTAAACTCATGGAACTGTTTCTGGGCAGGAGCCTGGTGTGCGGTCGGTCAAAATAAGACTTTCATAAAATTCCAAAACCGCTGAACTGATCAGGGTGATGTAATGGATCGCCTGGCACCCCGACTGGTTTCCTCCGTTAAAGGATGCTCCTAGCGTTTCCTGAGGACTCCAAGTACTCTGGCAGACACCACAATCACCGAACTGGAGAAGCATATGAGTACTTTTAAGCATATGAATGTTGTATACAGCCGAATAGGAAAAACCATGCGAATAGGTTTACACTCCTAGCACTCAAACTGGAGCAGCATACAATAAATCCTCCCCCAATAATGAGACGACACTTCACTTTGAGGGTTAAACAGGAACTGACTGGACTGGCACATACAGCCTCTTTTATTCACAATCCACAAATATAGTACTGCCCACAAGGTTTTGAAACACAGCCAATCAATCTGTACAATACACACAGACACTCCCACACAAAATCCTCCCCCCTAATTATCACAGGCAGAAAAATACAGCACCATAAAACATATCACAGGGACCACAAAACATGCAACAACCCCATAAAAAGTATATCCTTGGAACCGGTGGACCCAGGTGAACCACATATCCAAAATTCACCCAGATCCGTTTAGTACTTTGGAAGATACAGTTTAATGCAGATTCCACAGAACATATGCAGGCTGAATGAAAAACAATTACTGTATAATGTGTCCCCTGTTATATAGTCCAAAACCACTGCACGATGTCTCTGTGCACCAAATACCGGCGAGATGGCACTGTGTTGAAAAGTCCAAACAGTGTCTGTGAGTTAAAATGGCCGCCATCCATTGTTCTCACCATGTGCTTCATCCATTGTTCTCACCATGTGCCTTTGATACAGGAAATGGCGGCCACCCAGTAACTCCACAGTATGTCCCCAGATGGTTCTTAAAGGGCCAGCAGCAGCACAACACAAATCCATTATGCCCAAATCATGTCTTTAAAGGGCAATACATCCCAGGGGCCATAGTCACATGGCAGGAGGCTGGCAATCAGTCTGCTCCAATGCCCAGTGGCGAGGTCGGTTTTGCCAGAAGTGATTTTTGATATGTTGGTCACCCAGATCAGGGATACCAGCAGATATAACATTCATGGGGATTTTATGTGTTTTTAGGTACTTTTCAAGTTTTATGAAAAATGTTTTTCCTGTCTGGAGATAATTGAGGTTATTACTGTATCTGACTCAATTATCTCACAGGCAAAGAGGAGGGAATTATCTGTTTGTATTGGGAGTGTCACACTTTGTCACTGTGTTATCATTGGTTGTAAACTTTGTGTCCCTGTCCCCCACAAGGTCCATGGGGGAGTGCCCCTTACATGGGGACTTGCATAAAAGCCAGTGTGGCACCCATTAAAATCATTCCTGTTGTACCCTTCATCTAGTCTAGGCTGATGTTTGGGTAACTGTCTACTTGCTGGGGAGAACACTACTTGGATGCTGAATTCGTCTGGAACCGTTCAAATCTACACCCGAACTGCATGCAATAATCACTCAGGCTCAGCAGTTCGGGAGGAAATAGACGACCAGGGTATCTGGAATATCAGCGTTTGTAACAGCCAGCTCTTAAGTTAGAGTGCATTTTAGTGGCATTATATTGAAGTATCTGTTTTTTTTTTGACCTCACTGTTAAATTAATCAACCTATGAAAGCAGTAACTGTTAAACGATTAAACATTTATCCCCTGAAGTATTTTTTTTGTCCGTTATGAATCTCAATAATTATACAGTTGTTGCATTTTCTCCAAATCTTGTTTGTAGGTATAGAGTGGGCTTCAGACCTCGGTATACAACATCATACAAAGTTGTAACAGAGTTGGAGTGGAGATGTTGCCCGGGTTTTAAAGGTCAAGATTGCAAAGAAGGCCCTACTGAAAATGCCCCTCAAATATCTCTACAAACACCACAGCCTAACGGGGCAAAGAGTGGTTTAGGTAAGATGAGAATTTTTGAGTTGAGGTCTGCCTATTAATTTCTGATGCATAATGATATTAAACAAAAAATATTCTCAGCTAAACAAATATAAAAGCAATAATGTATACAAAATAATTTGTATCACAAAATTTAACTAATCCGTTTTCAGATCAACAATTTAAGTCTGAGTTGTTAGTTTCTGCTAGTTCCAGTACTGGATAGTAGTATAAATCACATGACTTCCAATACATTTATTTATCATGTATACACAATTCCTTAAGCTTTAATAGCTACATATTCAAATGTATTACTTCCTGAATTTATTTTTCCTGCAATATAATCCATTCTTCAAGTCCAGTTAATTAAGAGTATCTGACTAAACAAATGTTTTGTTGTCTTTTTTAATTTGTTTTTGTGAAGAGTCCACTCTTGATCACTTGATCCGTCTACTTCAGAAAGAGTTGTTGACTTGTTACATTACTACTTATGAGTATCTGCCATGTTCCAAACTACATCTGCTCTTTTTAAAGAGCATAAATTTCCATCTAAACATTGTGCTGGCAGAATTGGTTGCAAATGTATAGCTTGGGAGAAAAAACATTTCTGCCAACTGTCAATCAATTCTTCAGCATAGACTCTATGCTGAGAAATTGATAAAGGAGAGCAGGAGAGACACCTCTCATCACTTTCCCATAGCTCATATAATGTGGAAGTATAGGAACAGAGTGACTTTTTTAATGTGCTGGTAAAGCAGTCAGCATGTCTCCATCACTCAAGAGATTTGCCCTGCTTGGGGAAGTGTCCACAAGAGAGTGAAAAGACCGGGCGTAGGTGTTACAAAAGTGTAAATCCCCCACCTCTGTAATGAGATCACTGGGAATGGAGTATAAGGTAAGTGCTGACCGGTTCCCTTTAAGTCTTTGATAAAATTAAAGCAAGGTAAAACAAGGCAAACTGTGTTCTTAAGTGGGGGGAGGGGGGGAGTTCTACTTCCCATGAGCGATTGCCCAACTAAAATAATTACAAGAGCAGGGCATACCATACTTCTGGAAGCCACAAAGATGTCCATGCTAATGCCAAGGACCTACCTTCCTCCCTTTAAAAATTTAAAATGTTTGAATTATATGCATATTCATTGTTCCATCACAAATTAAACACTGACCAAGTCTACTGTACATGATTTCATATCAAGAACATTGATATGTGTGCAGTAGAACACAAGGCTCTCATGCATTCTAATTTAAGTGGGGCAGTCTCCTGGGCTGGGGAAACATGATTTTGGGTTTAAAATTTTCACTCGTCAATAGTCATTAACCACCAACGAGTGCAAATTCAGCTTTGGCGAGTAGACATTTACGATTGGTAAGTGTTATGGACCCTCCAGGCTTGATGTGGCCAGCAACATCTAAGGTCTGGTTAATAATGTAGAACTTGAAATTTTAAGCCATGCATGAATGATAAATTCTGTCCTACAATAGACGCTAACCCAGCGGTTCCGCGCTGCAACGGGCACTCAGGGGCGCCGCAAAATATTTCCCTGGTGCTATGATCATATGATCCTAGCACCGGGAACTGTGCCTCACTCTCCCCTGCCAGCTCTGCAGGACCGGAGGGGAGATCAGAGAGCTCCTTCAACGGCCCACTAGCACTGTAATGATAGTCGGCAGGGGAGGAAGAGAGAGGACCCGGGGGAGCTCTAAGCTGCATCTCCACCGGGTTCTCCTCTCACAAGCTTGTAGCATTGCTGCAAGAATGACCTTTAGCCTCAGGAGCTGCTAGAGTTCACTCTCACCACTTTAATCAACAGGGCTACTCCACCAGACCACCAGTGATTAGTTCTGTCCCCCCACCAGGCAAAGGTAAGAAGGGAGGAATTTTTTTTTATTTTTTTAAAAATAAAAATAAAAGTATATATTTATCTGCTATGCCCACAGACCCACAATAACTCCCCCCGTACACACACTCTGCCTTCCCATATACACACATTACCCCCTCACACACACTGTACCCCTCACACAACCTGCCCCAACACACACACACACACACACTTACACACACTATACACACCACTCATACAGCCTGCCTCACACACTCACTACATCCTTCACACACTGCACCCCTCACACATACACACTACATCCTTCAAACACTGCACCCCTCACACACACACACACACACACACACACTACATCCTTCACAAACACACTGAACCCATCACACGCACATACTGCAACCGTCACACACACTGTACCCCTCACAACCACATATTACACCCCTCATATATACACACACACACACTACTGCCCCTATCCTAGTGGCTATTGTGCCTGGATTGTTTCTTTAAATAATCTACCAGTGCCCTTCCCAAGATTAGGTTCTGGATCTGCGCCTCAACGGCAAGCATTTCTGCTGAACAAGGGCAGTGCTGCACATATATACAACCTAGAAAATTATTTTGACATAGGGCACCTTGGAAAAATATTGAAATATTAAGGGTGCCTTGAACCTAGAAAGTTTGGGAACCACTGTGCTAACCCATATAATTGTATACAAATAGCCAGTTGAGTTTTTGTTTTTCATTTTTTTTACAACTGTTCTTTACCTATTGTTTATTTTTTACAACAGGACCACAGAAAGAAATTCTGAACCCCAGAAAGGAATTCCAGGAATTAAATGAAGCACAGGAAAAAAAAATTCAGTTTCTTGAAGATGAAATGCTTCGACTTACTCAGACCATCATTGACTTACAAACATCTGTGGCGGGAGTAAATGAAAACCTAAAAATCACAATTCAAGAAGATGCAAGTAAAATTATATCCTCATGGCTTAACAATTTGCAGCCTACAGCCAGCGCTACTGGAGGTAAAACAGAGACAATATATTTACCTCCATTTTCAGGAAGTGCTGAAAGAGAGGATGGAATGAGAGATATACTTTCTGAATTACAGAATGCAAGAGAAGAGTTAAGAAACAAAAGTGAATTAATAGAGGAATTAAACAGAAAGGTTAACTCCTATGAGGAACGTTTGATTGAGTTCGAGGAAGCTTCAAATGCTCCTAAACCCACAGTATCTGGTCCTAATATTAATCAGATATACATAGAAGAAAAGGTTGATGCACTAAGAAATGAAATCTTGGATGGAATGGACCGAAAAATGGCAGATCTTAAGAACTCTTGTGAATATAAATTAATTAATGCCCAACAGGAGTGTGAGGAACAGGAGTCTAGTTGTTTAGAAGTGACAGAGCTTCTCAAAGAGAAGGAAACCGCTCTCCGGAATGAAATAAATGAACTAAGAACCCTGTTTCAAAAACAACCAGATGGTAAAGGCTGTTGCAAAAGTGATGGTTTTGAGAATAAATTTAAAAACTTGAATCAAAAGGTTGAAGAGATTGCTGAAGCGCACAGAGTCCTTAATGTTAGGATAGATAATGAGGTGTCCCATTTTAACACCATTAAATTGGACAATACATTTGATGAAAGACTGAATGAGTTAGACTTTAAGATTAATGTTACCGAGAAGAATGCGGAGGAGCACTGCTATTATATTGAAGAATCATTGAGAAGCTTGATTGAATCTAATCATGAAGACATTAAGAATTTAATTGACCGTAAACTCCATCCAGTTCAAGACAAACTAGGAAGTATTTTATTGGAGATTTCCAATTATTCTACTGGTGGAAATTATTTTAGTAATGATCCCAGTGAATATTTAGATGAACTCCGCCATTTGAAGTTAACAGTTCAGCAGGTTGAGAACCAACTGGAATCCATCTTACAAGCAAAGCAAGGCGAACACGGAAGTAATGACTGGTATAGTAACAATTATCAAATCTTGCTTCAGAGAGAAAGTGATAATGCCGTTCTTTTGAAGTCACTAAATGATACTTTCAATGAAAGGTTTGAACTAATTCAAAACAACAAACTAGGTATTGAGGAAGTTCGGAGTGAACTGGGCTCGCTTCGTTACAGCCTCAGCAGGACTGAAGATGATGTGAATGCATTAAATAATGCAATGAGTCTGTTTAATGACCAGCTGATAGAGGTAAACTCTACTGCTACGAACTCCAATATGGGACTTTCTTCAAAACTAGATGAAATGAGACATCTCTGCAACCACACCTCCTTACCTGCTTCAAATGACCAATGTTGTAAGAGTCTTAAGGACAAATTTGAACTTCTAAACAGCAAAGTATCTGCTGACAAAGGAAAATGCTCAGACAACGCTCGGGTTGATGCAAGGCTGTCTAAGTTGGAAAATGTTTGCGGGAAACTAGACACCATATCTGGCAGCCTGCAAAGGATTAAAGATGGGCTTAATAAGCATGTTACCAGTTTGTGGAACTCTGTACGTATCCTTAATGGGACAATAAAATCTCATACAACTGACATTTACGGCCTCAATACATCTGTCCAGGTCTGTAACACCCGGGTCATCAAAATCACTTCTGATCTTCAAGATCTTCTCAAGAATAAACCAGGTTCAGGTACGTTTCACCTAAACTTTTTAGCTCCTAAAACAAATGCAAATATTTCTCCAAAACAGAGTTAACAAAAAGTTACTGTTTGACCCTTTTAAGTGAAATCAGAAACGTAAAAATGCACAATAAGAGGCATACTTTTAACATTGCAAATTACACAGAAATAATAAGTCTTTCCTCTGTTTTACCAAAACTGACTTATAATGTATCTTGGTATTTAGGTTTTTTCCAAATGGATTGTAATGCACACTCAAATCTACTTCGGACATCTTATTTTAGGTACAATATTGGTCTTTGTATCTTTGAGTTTATAACAACCCTTCCACTACAAATTGGAAACATGGGATGCAAGCTTAGGGGTGTTTGAAATTAGGACAAAACATAAATTGAGAAAACCGCAGCTCAAAAATGCCTAAAATTGAAATTGTGTACCTGTTTAGTTTTTCTTGTATTTAATTTTTTTTGGGCAGCATTTGTAGAAATATTGGGAGTTATAAATAAATTCGATGTTATATATTACTTCCATTGCTTTCAGACATAGGAGAATACATTTTCATGAGAAAACATTTAATTTGATTAAAAAAACTGCATTTTCCCATCACCAGTCATTGTATTTACATTTTGTGAATACTTTTACCCAAACACAAACAACACACTTAACCCCTTAAGGACCAAATTTCTGGAATAAAAGGGAATCATGACATGTCACGCATGTCATGTGTCCTTAAGGGGTTAATGGGAGTAAAAATAATAATAATAATAATACTATTGCTAACCTCAATATAGTGGAGGATTCATCATCTCAAAATAATGGAAAAGCACTGTATTAGCAAAGCACTATAAAGCGAGATACTACTGTATAGGGCAGTGGTAGGCAACTCTTGGCACTCCAGATGTTATGGACTACATCTCCCATAATGCTCTTACAGCCATAATGCTGGCAAAGCATCAGGGGAGATGTAACCATACAAAATCAAGGTGGGAGAAGCATCCTGGAAACTCCTTTACTTTACCTGTGGACCAGACTGCTGTGGTTGAGATACTTGACCAAACTGCATGCCTTCAGAGCCGAAGCTTGCTATAAGTGGCTCTGGTAAATGTAAGTAGTTCTATGAAAAAGCCTTGCTATTAATACCTTTAAAAAACGTTTTATACCAAGTATTTGTCTTTATGTTTCAATAAAGATCTGGACAAATGTATACCTATTGAGAAGACCAGTATAAGTACTCACTGTTAGTATTACATGTGCACCCCCCACCTTGGTTTTGTATTGTTATATTTTATGTTTGTGCCAAATTAGGTGATCATTGGCACTGGGGATAATGTGCAATTATTTGCTAGTGCCAAGTACACCTTGTTGTTACTATTCTGGAGTGCCAAAGGTCGCCTACCCCTGGTATAGGGGATAAGAAAACAAAGTAATAATAGCCTATGAAGTGACATTTTCCTATAAAAGCCGATTTTTCAATGCATCCAACCATGTACGCAATATACCAAACATTTTGAATGCAGTGGATGTTACAGTAATATTCTTGGCATTAGTAAAAAGTGATATAGCGCCCAATCTATCAAACCACCAATATACAAAGACTAACGTTACCCGCTGTTATCAGACAAGGCAACATAATCTGAAAATGACTGAGAGAATGTGTCTGTGACATTTGAACAGCATTTACTCTCTGGCGTTCAGAAAAACACATCATTACTGATACTGCATATGCACAGACACTTATTTTAGCTATGAGAACTTGGGATGTTTCCAAACTGAAATCATGCAAAACATTTCATGCAATCAAATCAGTGAATTTACCCAACAATTATGAGCAGTGGGAAAATAAAAATTAACATAAGAAGTAGATCAAATGTTTAAATTGATTGCACATCTCTACGAAATTAAAGTCTGTGATTACTGAATGCTGCCTCGAATCAGCTTGATATTTGCAAGTCTACTATTTTCTGATGCATATCACTTGGTAAGAAAAATAAGGCTTGCTGTGAGCAGCCATCTTGCTTTGTAAAAGACTGCAGAAAAGCGAGATCTTTTCTGTTTTGTGTTATGCTTCACTCTTATTCTTCTTCTTCTTATTATTATTATTATATAGCGCCAACTTATTCCACCGCGTTTTACAATTTTTTGAAAGGGGAACATGTAATAATAAGTGAAACATTACAGATTGATACAAAATCAATAGGGAGATGAGGACCCTGCCCAAACGAGCTTGCAGTCTTGTTCAATCAGGAATGTGAGTGATACTAGTGAAAATCTCATCTCTCATACTATACAATCTAGCTTTGAACAGTTTGTTTAAACATAAATTTGACGTGTCACTATATACTAGTATGCAGAGTATATATTTGTCAAGTTAATTTGCAGTGAAGGTGTGATCAAAGAAAGGCATCCAATGTTTTTAATTAGAGAGCATGATAAATCACTCTAAACAACTATTAAGATGATAAAAGATAATAAATCGCAGGAATGGGGAATAGATAGAAGTTATGTGTAGTGATCTGAGAAGATCACTGTTAAGCTTCCAGTCTGTTGTGTATTTGTGACCATCAAAGGACATAATATGTATTCAAACAAACATACAAACTTAAACCTGATGTTGCCATTTTACAAGCTGCATATAAAGCTTTGGTAGTCTAGTGAAATGGATATGTCCCTAACCAAAAATTTTCCGCTAAATGCTCAGTAGGCAACAAAGCCAGTTACAAATTTCTTCTCTGGCTCACAAATTCGAAGCTTGGAGGTTAGTTGACTATCAGTAACCCAGTGTGGAACGTGCAATTATTTAATTTCTATGTAGGAATTTATGGATTAGAAGACATTTAGCACCACATTCTTCTCAGTTTTGCATTCTACAGAAACATGTGTTTCTGCCCATCGAGATTTTCTTCCTTATAAGTACATTGTACATAGGATTGAGAAAATCACAAAATCCTGCTTTTAGTGGTAGATGTAAATGTGTAACTGGTCAATGCAAAGTATAACCAGATTTTCAGATAGCTGTAAGATTAGGGTAATTTCACAGTGTTGAAACCTAAAAATGTTTACCGAAAAGCATTGCATTTCTCAAATGTCTGTGTTTGTTTCCTTAGGTTAGCATGAATGAGTAACCATTGTACGGGGTTGCACCGTGGCAAGTTACAAAGGTGCAAGTACATTTGGGAAAGGATAGATTCTATGGGGTTGGTTTTACTAGCTGAATTGCAGCTGCCAACATAGAAACATTTTATAAAGTGATCATAACTCCTTCAACCTAAACAAATAAACTGTAGATGTTGAAAATTTATATAAAACTCCCTAAATAGGAAGGTATGGGATCATGAACAATGGGTGGACGGGAACAATAAGGTGCGTCCACCTGGATGGTGGCCATGTCCGTTGAACTGACTGCCAGACCAGCCTCACTCGGATCTCTGCTGAGAAGTGCGAACACTTCTTATAAAACCCTGTTGATAGCAATATATGCATAATAAAGCCCAGCTATAAGAGCTGCTAAACATATAGCCTATCAGGCACTATACAACCTGTGATCCCTGCTGTTTTGAGCGATGAAAAAGGGCCAGGGTACTATTATTGAGGCACTTAGAATTAGGTTTTATTACTCTTTTTCCTATATCTTTTTATAATCGTATAGCAGCAGCAGATGGAAGAGAGATTGCACACCACAGTCCAATGAATCTCTTGCACACAAAGTAAATAAAGACCAGGTACCAACCTATCACTGGTTAATAGTAGATCTTGGCTATCCCATACCCCCCTCAACATTGGCATCCCAAGAAGTGGGATGCTGGTGGTAGGGGTGAAAGGGGGCAAGTCAATGACATGATCGCAACACTGGCTCTACCCTACAGGGTGGACCCACCCATTAAGGGGCTGTGTCCACCCAAATTACTGACTGGTATCCTGTGTGAATACATGTCTGGCTGCCTGCCAGTCATTGCCAATGTAGCCTACTGAGGGCAGGACTTGCGAGGAGCAATGTTTCAGAGCCCCCTACAATAGCCTAGTTTCCTGCGTACAGCACGTCTAATGATGTGAATGTTGTGCAGTAGAGAACAAAGTTGGGATGATTGGACAGAACCCGAAATAACTGGATTGTCCTGTCTAAACTGGAATAGTTGGGGGAGCATGTTTAACCTTATAGTTTTACTTCTAATGGTGAGCCCAACGCACTGTCATTAAAAGGTCCTAGGATCCTAGATCCAAACTGAGTTTCCACGACATGTTTGTTTTAATTAAATGTTTTATTTAGTAACCCTTTTAGTCGCACAGAAGAGAGCAAAGTTATGTACTAATCCCAGTAATGCTCTGAAGGTGTCAGAATAGTGATTGGTGCACATACAAGGTCAGGTTACACTACTTGGATTGCTGGCTCAGGTTTGCAGGTATAATGGTTACTGTTTATGTGGAAATACAGGCAGCACTGGCTCTCTAAAACACAGCAAAAAGCAACTAAATATGATTTAGTTAAGCGCTGTCAGCTCTTTATTTTTTGGCAGTGTTGCTTAGTGAAAGGAGCCCAAAATGAGAAGACGTCAACAGCCAAATTCATCACAGAGCCAGCAAGTCTGCACTCTGCCTTCTTAGTTAACCGGTAAACCAACTCTGTTCTATTTGTCTCCTTTATTTCTGCCACCTTTCACGGACATTCGTTTGGATATTTATTGTACTAATTGATTCCACAGAGTTGTCTGGTGAAACTTTAATTTTTTTGGCAGGTCATGTATTTGTTTTAGGATATCACCCAAAAAAATTGTTAATTTGCAGGAAAATAATAACTAGTTAAAAAAGAAATAATGAATATATCTTTGCAAATGCAGTTGCATATATCTTATCAAAAACCCATATAAAATCTAAATATTGTAATAAAAAAAAGGGTTTCGATCGCAATAACAATGTAATCCTTTTAATGTTGGTGCATTGAGGAGAATCTGTCATGGAAAAAAATAAAATCAACTCGAGCTCTTTTAAAAAAGCTTCAAATTTCATCCATACATCGTGCTTATAGTTTTGATGGCAAATGTGTAGGTTTGGAGAAATGCATATTTAGAAAAAGATTTTTCTCCAAAGAATTGGAAGTCTGCCAAAATCAGAAGAGACCTCTGTCTGTTTGTACTCCAGTGCTAAGTAGTATAGGAATGGAGTGACGTTATGCCACTCTGTTCAGACACCAGAACGCTTGGAATGAAGTTGGTTTGCTCTGCTTGGGGCATTTTTATTTGTTTTTTTTTTTTTACTGCGCCTCCTTTTTTCCCTCTGTTGGTCTCTTCCATTTAATCTGTACATCAAGTCAACATTTAATGGCTGTCACCTGACCATCAATAATTTTTTATTTTTTTTTACTATCAATCCTCTTTGTTTTTTTTGTTTTTTTTAATTCATTTCAAAAAAAAAATTGGTACAACAAATGGTACTCAGAATACAGCATAAAATAAACCTGTATTGATATCGAGTTAGTTGTTTGCAGTTAGTTGGTAAAAGTGGCCAAGAGTAACGTGGGTAATGTACACACGTCCTATACACAGCTTCTTTCTGACTCTGCCTCTACCACGGAGTAGAAGCTACATGCTGGGTGCACACCCCGTCTATATTCTTTGACACCATAGCTGCAGAAAAAAGCAGCAGCGGAACATCACAATCTCACCACTATATTAAAATGTCAAAAATAGATGCAAACACTCCTTCATTCAAACACCAACACTATACACAAAAGTGCACCTGCATTTAAAAGCCAACTCTACATACAAACTACATTCCAATGCAAACATTACAAAAAGTACATCACTGCATCCCATTGGCAACAGTACATACAAATACACTCCTACATGCGCACACACACACTCCATGCAAAAATATGATTACATTCAAAAGCACAAACACTGCTCACAAATACAACCTTGCAAATTTGGCAAATGATAGATCCCCAGCAGCCATAGCATTGTGAGAATGGATGACAGATGGGGATCTACCTTTTGGCCACCCTTGCGCTAGATGGGTGCCAAACAAATTCTTGCCCACTAAATTCACTACATTAGTTCCCCTGCCACTGGATACAGCTGACTTCTGTTAAGCTCTATTCCCCCTCTACTTTGCAGTAGCATATTCAGCCATACCTATTAGAAGTACTAGCCACTCCCCTAAGCTCCTATTTTGATCAAATCCAGTTAGCATAGGTCATCTTTGAAAACTGCGCTGTGAAGTGTTTTTCCATTTAATGGACTTATGTGCCTGAATACAAGAACTAGTGTAATGCATTACTTTAAGACCCATTTCATTCATTATTGGTAGATAATACCATAACACATATTCATAAAATAAATCTCTTTTTTTTTGTACATTGTCTTCAATATTCTTTACAGATACAGATGGTTTTCAACAAAGAGTAATACCTCCACTACCACCTCCTAAAACACCACTGAAGCCATCTTCCCCACAGGGTCCACAGCTACCAGTGCTTCCAGAATCAAGTAAAGAACCCGTGCAACCAAATGTACCTCAGTATCCTTCTAAGCCAAAAGTTCCAGATGAACCACTGAAGCCAAAGTTACCTGAGGAATCCGCCTATCCAAAACCAAAACCAATACCCTCTCAACCAGTTGCACCTTTCTTGCCAGGATCTGTCATCACCTTACCACTTCCTGGTAACAATGGAATGATCATAGAGAGTGGACAGGCTGGGCCTCCAGGAAAAATATTGAAATCTGGATCAGATCGACCTCAAGGTGTAGATGGACAACAAGACATGCCGGTTGCAACAGGGTTTGCTGGAGCACCAGGTAAGAGAATTCTAAAATGTCACCATACTTGGTTGCATTACAGAAATAGGATACAATTCATGTGAATATTACTTTGTATACCAAATTGCACCTGCTATATCGTTAAAATAAATAACAATAAATAGGCCACAAAGTGAAAATATGAGGTGTAGGACTGGAGATATAAAACTGTAAGGACTCAATCTAGTAAGATGAGTGACTGGTGAGGTTGACGAGCACTGTGCCAAATCACTGTGTGTATTCAGACATCTGTTCTTGGGTGCAACACGTCTCCATATTCTCAATCTAGGCTTTAAAGTGTGGCAGAAAAGGTGTTTCTAGAACATTACCCATCACTGTGTTCAGAATGGAAATAGTAATTGTTTAACCCCTTAAGGACCAAACTTCTGGACTAAAAGGGAATCATGACATGTCACACATGTCATGTGTCCTAAGGGGTTAAAAAAATATTGCTCCCAGTCTCCAATGGACATGGTACATTATTTGTCCACAATTGAAATCCAGTTCACGGATTATCTTCCAGTGATGACTTTTATTAAGTGAAAATGTTAAATGTGCATCTATCACTTGTCAATTGAATATTTAATTTCCTTCCTTTTGTAGGTTATCCCAAACCCACAGCTGCTTCACCAGGTAACTGATTGTGTGTTAGTCCTTGTTTTATCATTGTCTTGAGAACCAGATGGGCAGGAAGTTCACTAGTAAACATGGGGATATAGATGCACTAAGGGTATACATCTGGTATTTTCCACCCATTTTTCAAATGGTTTTTTTGCAGTAAATCATAGAAACACAAATGACTCGGGCCAACAGCTATTTTCCATATTAATTATTTTAATTGAAAAATGAATAAACAGCTTGCTCCCTTTAAGCACAGGCTCATTGGAAATGTTAAAGTGTATGTTTCCTGCAACACATCTATTCACTTATTTTTTGTACGAGGCCTCACTAAAATGATACTACCATAACACTTAGTAAACCTGGCCAGTCAGTCTTGAGAGTGATCAAAAGTGGAGGGGGCCATATTTTCCCCTACAATGAAAATCTACCTAGTGTACATCACACTATATGAGCATACCTAGCCCATATAAATATTAGAGGTGTGTTGTATTATCTGGATCAGTGATTTTTTTTCTTAACTCATTGCAACATGTTTTAGCATGCAGAATATTTGTTTTTGTTTGCAAAACCCAGAAAGGCAGAGGTTTATTGATAATCTCTCCAGTGGCGAAAAAAACTCCCTCTGCCACTTCCTGTCTATACCTTTTGATCAGTTGGCTCTTATCTCTCTTCTTTATCTCACAAATTAAAACAAAATAAGCAAGAAGTAATTGTATTTGCAATCTAATTATTATTTATTTGTTTTCTTTTATCTTTTCAGAGCATCCTGAATTACGTGTGTTTTCAGAATCAAAAGGTAATTTATATTATTTCTACATATGTTAGGACTATATTATATGTTTATTGACATTTCTGTGGATCCATGAAATTAGACAGATGACCTAGAGTCCAAAGTGGCAAGCAATCTTAAAGCAGGACTATCATTCTGAAAATCGCACCATTGAATAATACTTTGAAATTCACCTATAATTTACCAGACATCCACTAGGGGGACATCCGGGCCATTGGGCAACTTTTGGTTGCCTGACGCTGGATGCCCTCATGCTATGCATGAGGGCATACAGTGGCACCTGAATTATATAATGATTTCCTATCGGGAAATCCTAATGCACGCGTGGCCATTACAGCGCATGCGCATTAGATATCAGCCAGCAGGAAAGGAGCGGAGGCGGTACAGAGCCCACGCTGAGGGACATCGGTGCTGGACTTAGGGAAGTGACAGAAGGATTTTTTAGCCCCTTCTGCACCATGCGGAGTGAGTGGGGAGGGGGTACTATAGGGAGCTATAGTGCCAGGAAAGCAACTTTGTTTTCCTGCCACTATAGTTTGCCTTTAAAGATGGAAATCTAAAATATAGTTTGATTTAAATGCTACTTCTCCTAATTGAAACATGGAATAATCAAACAGAAAAAGTTTATAGTCAGTCAGTTCCCTATATGTTGCCCTCCTACCGTTGCAGACCTAAAACTACAAATTTTAATTTTGCTATGGCAGCCTACAGCTTGAGGACTTCCTGGTGGCTAACAATGGCTCAGTATAGTAGAATAGCATGACTGTATTAAAGGCCACAGTCAAGGTTCCCTACACCCTTTATGTCAGTATGTCAAATTGTATATGTCCTTGTAACAAAACCTGTGATTAATTTTGTAAAACGCTCTGGATAAGAGCACTATACAGGAACTGTTAAATAACTAGAAATACATTTTGAATAAACACGTTATTCACTAAATGGTGAATTGTCAAGAGTTCATTGGGATTTCAAATAACCGCCCATAATCATAGACGTGAAAACACAGTTTGCATATTAGTGAATAATGCTGACCATGATAAACAGTATGAATTGGGTAATACGCTTGAAGCTCCGAATATATTTACTAAACAGTAAACGGAAAAACTAAATTGCAGATTTAGGCCCAAGTTGATAATTAGGAGTTGTGTTTTTTTCCTTTTCTTAATTTTGCTGTTTAATATATAAATACATGTAAATTACCCTAACCAGTAAAGTAATAGAGAAAGATGTGGATGAACAGCGTAAATTATATTGAAAATCCCTGAAGAGAGAATTGGAGATTGCTACTTAACAGTCACACATATTACAGCATGTGTGTTCAAGGTTTATGCAAAACTGTTCCAAAGGAACATGACCCCACATTTATAGCAAGGTTAAAATTTACCATATGGGAGTCATGTGGTGTACTAACTAATGTTCGCTAAGCATAGGCCTCTAGGCAAAGATTCTTTACAGGTTCCTGGAGAGGTCAAGAGCCCTGATTGCCTGTAAAACTAGCCAAGTACTAATATATATATTACATAGAAATAAACTTAGCCTTACGTGTAAGTTGCACCATTGCCAGTTTTTGCATGATGTATTCTTCTATTACTGAGCTGGATTTGGTTAAAAAGATGTTTCAGAAAACGATCATCTAAGTCTCACATAAGGTGTGTTTTTATATGTTTGTATGAATATATATTATTATAGAAAATGTTATTTCAACGGGCAGTTAATCTTTTCAGGCCCCGCACTGCGCAGTGGATGATATTATGCGTTCATTACTTACGTAATGCACACTTTCATTGATGCAGTGCAGTGCTGGACCATGTATTTCTTGGTCTGCCTGAAACTAATAGGCGTTATACTCCAGGGCAACAGCTACTTTTGCTGATAGAAACCATTCAATTCAGACTTCTCAGCTCCTCTCTGCACAGGGAGAAGGACTGAGTAAAGGGCAAACCACATGCATGTGTGCAATGAGTGTGTATGTTTTGCAGTGATAGGTGGTGAAAATAGGATGGTGGTGGTCTGTATGAGTCTCCTTTATTCTCATTTGTCCTCCATTATTTTTCCAACCTGCCAACCTTCCCTAAACAGTGTCCCTTCCCACCACCCAATTCCTTATTTCTACCCTTCCATCATTCGTCTCCTTATTTTTTTCTTAATTATTATTTAATAATTTTCAATTCTGTTTGTTAGGTTACTTTGCATCAACTTCGCAAATGATATCCTTTTCCGCTGGATTAAGTGATCATTTAATTTCTGATGACGTTGGAATTATTCGTTTTAACAAAGTCTTGGTAAATGATGGAGAGCATTACAATCCATCAACAGGTAATGTACCAGTGTTGAGTAGAACAGCCTTTAATGTCAGTTGCTAAATTGTGGGATTGTCACACTTCTACCCTTCCATGACACATGGCATTCCTTTTTAGTTGTTCTTGTGCAAACAATTGAAAAAATGCATTGATAAAAATTGTGTGTTCTTTCTATACATTTGGTAATATCATCAATACAGTTTATTTTTATGTGTATATTGACTGTGGCATTCACATTTTTTGCCGATTAGTCCCTTTAATAATTAATAGCTAATAATACAATAGTTTTTCAATAGCCATTTCCAGCGGAAGTGGTAGAAGTTAACACAGTGAGGGAGTTTAAGCATGTGTGGGATAGGCATAAGGCTATTCTAGACTTAAGATAAGGCCAGGGACTAATTAAAAGTATTTCAAATTATTGGGCAGACTAGATGGGCCGAATGGCTCTTATCTGCCGTCACATTCTATGTTTATATGTTTCTATTAGCTAAAAGGATTCCAGAATAACAATACATATCTTGATGAGCTGAAGTCCTCAGTATGTATAGGTGGGAGTTGACTTTTTAAGTAAAACAAACCAAAAATAAACAGTAAAATAGACCACTAGACTGGGAATTGTGGAGAATTTATAAAATGTCAAACTGTGGTCTAAAACTACAGACCTGGGAATTTTTACAACTTGCTTATTTGGACCAAATTATTGTAATTCTCTTCTCCACAATTTCTAGTTTATTGAATAAATGTTACAAGTTCTCATGGCTTACCATTCCCCCCGCAAAAAATTAAGGTAACATTTGCAACAATTCTTTTGAGGAACGTATACTTCCCATAAATATAATAGTATTTTTTTTTTTAGATGGAAGGAAATGCAGTGAATGCAAATTTATAAAGTACAGAGTGTACATAATGGCCATTGATATACTATTATAGTACATTGCACAGATCGTAAAAATAGAAAATCATTTGTTTTTGAACAATAATTTTCTAGATAACAAATTGATTCACATATTTAACCTCATACGGAACAAATGTTACTCTTTGCACTCATCATTATCCGATGCTTCCTAAACAATTTATGCCAGCATGGAATGCCTTGCTTATTTAATTTTGGGAGCTCAGTTGAGTTAGGCATTTTTTTAAATGACTGGTCAATCCCTTTTGGAATAGGATCTTTAAATTACTGTTTGCTATGACAACACTGTCATTAGTCCTAAAGTGGCTAAATGTCAATATTGAGTTGCCGAGACAAGATTTTTTAAATTTGCATATGTGGTCTCCCACCACCACATGCCATGTATATTTTACAATTAAAAGCATGATGCATTAAAGGAAAGCATGCAGTCTTTCTGTGAACTTCAGTCGTTTTATTACTCTTGCTTTTATGAGATTACATCCTTTTTCTCTCTAATAAATTTAAGTTACAGGGAGCATGTTTGTTAATCTAAACCACAGGCCTTTGTTGAGATAACATGTTGAAATCATTCTTCTTTGTAGGCAATAAAAAGCTTGTCTCGCATATTAGGGAGTGTCCTTCATTAGTAGCCAAGAGGGCTTGCAAAGATATAAGCGCCACTTTTATGGAAAGAATTAACATCATAGCTATTGCCACATGGCTTTAATGACCGCAAGATGCTGTTTAGCAAGCGTATAGGTATTGCATATAATCTTAGCCATTAATCACCATATGGTTCATTTTTAGTAAATCAAATTGTATTCAGCTGTCCCATCATTACAATTCGGTAATTCGATTTTGTTTTAAGTAAATCCTTGATGTAATTTTTGTGTTCCGTATAGCTTGCATTTCGTGGCTCTATTTTTGTTAATTTTCTTCTCCGTACATAACCAAGAGTACAGCCCTAATTTTTAAAGCGTTAATTCAAATATCCCAAATGCGTAGGGGCTCTACTTTGAATCTTCACTCTCATCCACTAAATAGTTAATCGTTTGAATAATCTCTGGCTCAAGCAATTTCAGAAGTTACCAAGTATGGTAGGCCATTATTTTTTCCTTCTTTTCTAACAAAAAATAAATAAAAATAAGTTTTTAAAACCTGCATATCTTTCCTTGAGAAGAATTTGCAAGATTCTTCTAAAGCTAAGTGAGCAGCCTGGCTGTGACCCCATACTTGTGCTATCACCTTCACTAAGAGTCATGCTTTCTTTCTGTAGAACAAAACTAAACTATACCTACAGCGAGAAAAGGCAGATTGATGCTCCAAATAACAATTTTCTGTATTATAAATACTGTGTATGGAACAGTGTCTGAATTATTACTGCCATTTATATAGCTCCAACTAACTTTGCAGCTCTTTACAATATTATAAAGAGGACAATTTAACAATTGGTTAATTAGGACCCTGCTCAAAAGATCTTCCAATTGAATCTATTTCCTCTGTATTCTATATTCTATTAGTCCCATTTTAAAACAATCCTTGCATGCAAGTCAAATAAAACAAACTAGGTAAACTCCTTTTAATGGAATTAGGAAGTTAATAGGATCTGTACATCTGTGTCTAATAGTATATTCTGTTCCATATGACGCGTTTTAATGCATGAATGGTAGAATGCATATAAAAGTTCATGGAAGCTGTAACATCAGTAGCATATCAAATAATTGTCACTCACTTGCAATTCCTGATGTTACTGATGAGGTCCATAAATGGGAGTATTTTTTATTTAGAGTCTCTTTGCTGAGAGAGAAAACAAAAGTATCCTTTGCTTGAGAGTACAGCTCTTTCCTTCATCTATTGAGAAGTGGGAGTTTAACATGCGGGAACACTTAGCAGGACATTAGAGCATGAGTCATTGATTATTTCACTGAATTCCAGCTGACTGTGTCAATGTACAGTAACAACTATTGCTTGCTCACTCGTTAATGCAGATGTCCTGCTGTATGCGTCTGTTACCTTGAGGGTACGAGCACAATACATCTGTATGTCTGCTGCGCTTAGAACATTAAAGAAGATGAAATTCGTATTGAAGGGATGGAACGTATATGATAGGACCCAGTTATTATTTAAAAAAAAATATTCACGGGGAAAAACTCATCGCTTGTAGAATTCGATGTATTCCATATGTGGCTGTAGACTGAATAATGCATAATCTTAACCTCCAAAAACTGGATTCTAGAAAACTTGTCATCTGAGATTATTACAGCTGTGCTGAAGATATGCCAAAATAATACTTCCCTGTTGAGAGTATATATGCGTTCTGCAACAAAGAAAGGCAACCACTCATCTAAAGAAGCATATGTCTATAGGGTGCAGGCAAACATAACTAAACATGTACAACTGGATGGGGGTAGAGAGAAAGTTCACGACAAGAAATTGCAAAGAAATGCCTTTTTCAGGGTTTTTAATGGCCCAGAAGAGACTACACACAAAAAGTAGAATCTACTAGCAATATAAAGTATATAAGTGTCAATAGAACCTAGGCTGAGAAGTAGGTGGGAAAGAGTTGGTGTAGACAAAGGGGGAGACAAGACAGGGTGAGTTTAACTGATTAATTAGCTACCTCTCTGAAAAACTAGTTTATAAGGACTGAAATGAGGGTGAAAATCAAATGATATGGGAGACAATATTCTGCAAATGTCAAGAAGACAGAAGCCATTAATTGACGCACCTGAAGGCCGAAACCTAGAGCAGTGATAAAGAGATAAAAGTAGATGTAAGAAGAGTTTTAAGTAATCATAATAGGCTTGTTGGTTACATATAATATAATATGTAAGAAGGTAATCTTAGCTTATGAATGACCAATGAGTAACTGCTTGCCATATTAGTTGACATATAGTCAGAACCAGGGCTTAATTGTCTTAAGTGACTTAAAGTGATGGGAAAGGTTGAATATAATATGCATTTTCTAAATTGAATGTGTAATTATATTGTAAATAAATGAGTCCCAACCTCTTAACAGCTGTCATTCAAATGTACCATGCAGAAAGAAAACAAAAAGATTGTAAAGAACAAAACTGCCTTAGGATAGTTTTCTTACTTGCCTATGGGATTAGGTGCAGAGGAAAGGGAATGTTGGAAACAAAACAAAAGAGAGATAATTAAGTAAACGGATCAGAATGTGAGCGAAAATTAAATGGTGAAGGAATACATTTAAAGGGACACTCTAGGCGCTGTAACTGCTTCATCTCATTGAAGTGGTTGTAGTGTCTGGAGTCCCCTGGCACTGTCCTTCCATTCAGCATTAAACTGTTTTTAATGTTTTAACTAAACATGAGTTCCACGCAATCCATTTCCTCTCTGCTCGATCTAACGAAGAAGCATTAACCTAAGCAGCAGTGGGCAGTTGTGATTGGCTGTGAGTGTCAACTGACCACTTTCAGCCTATCGCAGTGGCCATGCAGGTATGAATCTGTATGGCTAGAAGGGAGTGTGTAATTTCTGCAGTGGAGGTGGTGCTATGGGAAGTCAGGGACCTTGCCCCTGGAGAGACAGTGCAAGTGGACTCCAGGCACTATAACCAATTCAATGAAATGGTTATAGTGCCTACAGTGTCCCTTTAACCATGACAACCAGACCTTCAGACAGGATGGTAAGTGTAGTGAAGTGTAGAAGTAATCTTATAACCAGTATGCATCGAATGTGAAAAAATACTTCCTCATAGGTGGGTTGTATTGCTTAAAGATTATCAGATTAGTAGGTTAAGGGGGTTGAAGCAGTTTATAATCATGGTTCAACATGATAGACCACTGGTCATATCAAAGTTGAGAAATGAATAGAATAGAATTCAATGTCTGGAACACTGTCATCCAGAGTCCTTGGACATCCTTGTCCTGTATGCTATATTTTCAATGTTCCAAATGTATAAAAACTCTAGCATAAACAGTCTCAAAAGTATTTGTCAAGGATGTAAAGATCTCTTTAAAATGAATGGCAGTAAACAACATACGCTCTTGTTGTTTCCAGTCATTGGCAGGTAAACAAAATTAGACCAGTAGTAGTATAAGCATTCCATTTATCTGTGGATATATTGCTCAACATGTGAATAGCTGCTGTTTCATCAACATGAAATCACAAGATGCGAGAGAGAACCTATTTATCTGTTCAATGAATAAGATTGTTGTTCGGGTTCCATGAAGTACACAGGCACATAAACAGCAGTTTGAAAGCATATCTAAGGAATTGGTGAATGGTTTAACTGTTGAATCGCTGTATTATTTAGGAAATAGTTTGGATATATATATATATATGTATGTGTATTTATGTGTATATATATATATGTGTGTGTGTGTGTATGTATGTATGTATGTATGTATGTATATATATATATATATATATATATATATATATATATATATACACACACACACACTTTCAATATATAAAGATACCGAATCGATGACTATATTATAATGTAACACAAAACACATAAAACCAAAGGTGTTGACCTCACCTATACATGCATACATTATAGGGTGCTGAACAACATCTCTGCTGCTTGAGCTAATGCTACTGCATTAGCTAGAATAGTGATGGGCAACAGTGATAGCCACCCGTTATTGGAATGAGCTGGTATGGCTAATGCAAAGCAAAGTGTAACTCCACCTTAGCCATACCTTCAATGGGGGCTGAGCAGCAGTTGACCAAGGATCTCATTTAGTGTAAAGCCAATCAAAAACTGTTTACCATGGGATGGTGCTAAGGTACTCCAGTCTTGATAACGTCAACTAGATGAGTTGGTTCTGGTGCCTATAGCATGTCTTTTTCATCAATGAAATTACTAAATTTTAATTTTTTGTATCTTAATTTATGGATTAATTATCTCAATAGGTTAGAAAAATGTTTCGATATATGTACAAAATTTTCCATAGATTCTAATGATGACTTCTGTAGATAAATTATTTCAAAGGATTTCTAACCCATTGTGATCATTTGAAAAGTCTATCTAAAAGAATTAGAGTCCCGTCTGAAATGCTAGCATAGCAAGGAACCACCATTTTTGTAATAAACAGTAGGTGTAACTAAAGTAGTTAAAGTCTGTTAAATAGTTTATGGAATTTTAAACGATCTTGATCACTTTTCTGGGAATGCAGCTTTATAAAAAAAAAAAAAAAGTCCTAACTGCACATAAAATAATATTTCCATATATACCTAAAGGTTACACTGAGTATGTTCCATAGGGCATTGCAGGCTGTTGTTTCAACTTGCAACAACTGACCTCCCCCTTCTAGACTGCTTGAATGCAGACAAAAAGTTAGCCATACAAAGACAGATTCACTGTGGTGTGAGACAACATTTACAGTCCAAGCAGAATGACCGAATGCAGCTCTGGCAGGGAAAATTCATTTATTTGTAAAATAAAATCAGCCTCGGTAAGTGGGAAGGTAAATGGTGCTTTATGGGATAACTTGAGTTCTGACTACATTGGAATTTTAAATGTGTGCACACACTATTGGGAGGCACGCTAGTAAAGACTGGACTGGGGACAACTTGGAAGTGCTGGGAACAGCTCAACCCCTATTGTAGAATTGACATCTTATTTATAAAGCAATCTCACGATTTTGTGAATAGACACAATATGCATACAAGCATTTTTCATGGAGTACTATAAATTGTAATTTGCACCCCTAAGTGATTCATTGCACATTTATTAATTATTTTTTTTTTTTATACTAAAGGCATCTTCACAGCTCCTGTTGCTGGACGTTACATGATCTCAGCAGTTCTTACTTCAGCACACAATGTTCATTTGGAAGCAATCTTGTCTGTGTCCAACGTCAGTATAGCACAGATGGACACATCCGGCTACAGAAAAGAGCTTTTGGAATATCACAGACCAAGTTCAAGACAGACTTGCGGTGGGGCCGGAACATTTAATCTTATTCTACACCTGAATGTCGGAGATGAAGTCAGCATAGTGCTAACAGGAGGCAACCTTGCCCATTCAGACTTAGATGAAATGTTTTCTACATTTAGTGGCACATTTTTATATCCATATTCTTCCCACAGCTAACGTGATATCAAATTGAGAGACTTTCCGAAAATATACTGAATGTAATTCATATTGAAGGGTTATTGTATACTTTTTACAACTGCTATTTTCTTCATTTGTGAGCAAGTTTAGAACATATTCCATACCTGATCATTCTTTCACTATGCTAAGAAATGTTTTCCTTTCAATTTTCACCAAATCTTTTTCTGAACACTTCTACAAAAACAATTGTGCACGTAATAATTCTTGATCTTACATTATTTCCACAACTTTTTTTTTCTAATGTCATTTTATATTACCCTGCATCTGTTATCCTAGGTTTCAAAATGTAATACTTAGTATATGATTTGCATTTATCACTATTTAATTTGGGTGCTCTGTTTTAAACAGCTGTTAATTATTCAAAAACTAGAAGTGCCTTTTTCATTCTACGGTGCCTCTCTTTTGATGGCATTATACATCAGATTTTCCTGGGCTCCACAAATTTTTAAATTTAGGAAGACAACTAGCTTGTGTTCATGACCCAGCAGTTGTGTTTGTTAAAGAAATTTCCAGGGTCTCTCTCAGATTGTGTTCTCCGTATGAATGTTTATGTATAAGAGAAATTACGAGTTAAGCAAACTGTAAACTAGGTCAGGGGTGGACAAAACTGTAGATTCACCCAGATGTTGTAGAACTACAGCTCCTTTGATGTTTTGCAACCTTGAGACAGATAGGGGAACTACCTTTTTGCCATCCCATTAGCGTAATAAAATATGAACATCCAGCTGTTGCTAAAACTAATAATTGAAATGTTTATGGGAGTCAAAATTCACTAACAACTGGAGATGCTTATTTTCCTTGAGTGTTCTCTGACTTCTGCTCATTGTACCCCATGTAGGGATGAGAATATCCAAAAATGCACGTATGGCATTGTTTGTGCTGTATGACTTGTCAAATATTTACTGTCTACAGGAAAAAACATTTACTGTAAAGGAGTAATTGCCATAGCTACACTGTACAGTTATGTAACTATAATTACTTCGATATTTTAAAATACTTTTTTTTTTTTTAATCCTATATACCATTGCAATGATAAACTATTGGTGATTATTTTTTTTATATTGAATGTATTTTATTAAATAATTTTAATATTTTTATTACATTTTAAAATAATGGGAAAACTTAAATTCATCGGAAAGTCAAAATACACAATATTCAAAATTGCCATATTCCCAGTGTAAAAAAAAAAAAGAACGGAAAGCCTTACCCCTATGGGTTTCCAGATGTTCTTCCTGTATTATTCGTCATGCTGATGGGCAATATATTAAAAGAGCTGCCCTCGGTATGTAGCATTCTGATGCTAGGAAATAAGCAAGGACAAAGATCAAAGCACTTCCTTTGGGAATTCTCCTTTGCTACTTTATGGATTACTGTTATGCAGCACACTAATTCTTCATACTCCAAGGAAGCACTTACAAGCACTACTCTACAGTATGCTGCAGTGATATCTGTCCAAAACACTGCAGATCACTCAATCCTACCTTCTCACAATGCACCAAATGTGTCCGTTATCGTAGAGACTTAACTATAATGTTATACTTCACCTTTAAGAAACAAAATCCACGAACACTAAAAAAAAAGTTACTATAGCGGAGAGATAACTATCTATACTGAATATTTATTTGAGCTAATATTTAGTCACTTTAATAAACATACATACATACACACACCCACACACACTTTCCTACTAATGCTTTTGATAACATTTAAAAAAAAATCTTAACTGTGACTGTTACTTTGAGGACTACAAGCAAAGAAAATTGACTAGTTCCTGCCTTCCTCTTCTATCCCCATTAATAAATATTACCATATCTTGTTGAAGGTTAGATGCCGGAGGCCATTTCAATTCTGATTTAGTCAATGGCTATACAACCCGATAAACAAGCAAACTTCTTTATCCTCAGTTTGATTCGTTTTTCTTTAGCCACTTTATTGTATGTGTGAGTGTCTTCCACTGACTCAACTTCAGCATCCCATGTCACTATAATCATTTCTTTGTGCATTTCTTATTGGAGTTTGAGAATAAGATGCTTTTGTTAAAATTATGTAATAAGAGTAGACACCACAGCAATGTTCCTCTCTATGTATATTTTGTCCTCATTCTGACAACTTTCATTATTGTTTTCCCAAACATTTAAAGTTCTTTTTTTTTATTTAAAAAAAATAAACTATTTAAATTATCACCCAATAAAATTTTAAATAAATTATATTATGTATGAGTATATTTTGTCTAATTGAAATAACATTGTAAGGGCTATTCACTAAAACAAGGATTGACAATTAAATTGCAAAATTGACAAATTTGAGAAAGCAGAGTTGGATAATTTTGGTATATCTTCAAATCACTTCTTAGTATACTTTTCTATGCCCAGTTAGAAGAAAAATGTTTATTGAAAAAGGGCAAAGGGCATTGTTTCAGCATGGCTTCATAGCCAATTTATCTAAAAAAAATGTTTTTGGATTGAACAAACAGAATTTAATCCGACTTCAGTTTTGACAAATTCTGTCCATGTGATTGTTAGCCAAATAGCCAATACCCTCTGAAAAGCCTTTTCCAATGAACCAGTCAGAGGCAAGAATAGTGGAAGTATCTGATCATGTCTTTATTGCAATGGAGGAGAAACAATCAAAACACATTAAGATCTTGGCAGGTTTAGCATACATATAATACAGTTCTGTCTATTCTCCTATATATCTTATCATTAATGCTCTTAACACGATATTCACCACAATCCATACTCTTGAACAATGACTTATCACACATCGTATGTTCATTCAAAACCCACCCTTAAAGCAGTGGTTTAAAAGGTTTCTGATTAACGCTTACACCAAAACAGCTGCTTGTGCCAGGAGCACACATATTCTAAACTCCCTCCTGGAATTATCTTTAAAACAAGTCCTTGAGAAGCCAACTCGTAAGGAGGCCATACTAGATTTAGTGTTAACAAATGGAGATTGTGTATCAGATATTACTGTAGGTAAAAGTTTTTAGGATCCAGTGATCATCAGTCAGTGTGGTTTAATATAAGACCAGTGACTGAGTCACTCCAGACAAAAACTAAAGTTTTAGATTTTAGAAAAACAGACTTTTCTCAAATTTAGAATATGCATAATGGAGTCCAGGATAAATGGGATAATTTAAAAATTGCACTACTGAAAGCAACAGAAAATTCCATTAGGTTTGTTAGGAAGAGCAGAAACATTAAGAAACTGTGGTAAAAAACAGAAGTGGCCAAAATAGTAAAAAACTAAGTTAGCATTTAATTATAAAAACCCAGAATGAGGAAGACAGACAGATCTAGAAGACTAAGCAGAAAGTGGCAAAGCAAGTTATAAGAGCCTCCAAAGCGTACACAGAAGAGAAAATAGCACAGTCAGTGAAAAGGGTGATAACACATTTAGATACATAAATGAGAAAAGTAAAGCAAAGATTAGTTAGATTAAAAACAAAAGAAGGAAGGTATGTAGAAGAGGATAAAGGTCTAGCTGACTGCCTCAATTAATATTTTTGTTCAATATTTACAGTTGAAAATGAAGGAAAGGGGCCTCAGTTAGTAAAAAGGACAAATGAGTCATTTGTTACATGTGAGTTTACAGAGTAAGAGGTTCTATTTCAACTGTCAAAAGTAAAGACAAATGAGTCGATGGGGCCTGATGGGATACAAAGTTATTAAAAAAAAAAAACTTAGTGGTGTACTAGCAAAACCATTTACGCCTTTATTTAACCAATCCTTGTTAACAGGAGTAGTCCCAAAAGACTGGAAAATAGTGAATGCTGTACCCATTGCAGAAGGTCTTGATGGAAAGGTATGTCTTTTTGTTGATGATGCTAAAATTTGCAACAGGGTTGGTGTTCCAGGAGGGATAAACCAAATGGCAAATGATTTAGGTAAATGAGAAAAAAGGTCAGAGCTGTTGCAACTGACATTTACTGTGGATAAGTGCAAGATAATGCATCTTGGGTGTAAAAACCCAAGGGCAGAGTATAGAATATTTGATACCCTACTAACCTCAATGTCTGAGAAAAGGGATTTAGGAGTAAATGCTAGCAGAATGCTTGGTTGTATAGGGAGAGGTATTAGCAGTAGAAAGAGGGAAGTGCTCATGCCATTGTACAGAACACTGGTGAGACCTTACTTGGAGTATTGAATGCAGTACTGGAGACCGTATCTCCAGAAGGATATTGATACTTTGAAAAGATTTCAGAGAAGGGCTACTAAACTGGTTCATGGATTGCAGGATAAAACTTACCAGGAAAGGATCTTAACATGTATAGCTTGGAGGAAAGACAAGACAGGTGGGATATGATAGAAACATTTAAATACATAAAGGGAATAAACACAGTAAAGGAGGAGACTTTATTTAAAAGAACTACCACAGAGGATCTAGTTTTAAATTAGAGGGGATAAGGTTTAAAAATAATTTTGGGAAGTATTACCTTACAGAGAGGGTTGTGGACACATGGAATAGCCTTCCAGCTGAAGTTGTAGAGGTTAACACCTAGATGGGCTTAATGGTTCTTATCTGCCATCACAATTTTTTGTTTTGTTTTTTTACTTTTTATTGTTTAGGTTCGCATTTTACAGAACTGTGAAAGTAAGTCAACTTTTATTACAGAATTTGTTATAGATTTCCACATGTTTGATTTTATAGATGTTATGTTCATAGACATGGTAGTACATACATCAATAGCAATTTGGTTGTGTTAATTACATTTTCAGTCGTAACTGTGTTGTTGCAGTGAGGTGCCTTGTCCTCGGGTAGTTTCTGGTGTAGTCTATCTGGTTCGTAATGTGTCTAAGTGTGGCTGTAGTGGTATGGATGTATTATTGCGCTTAGTTTCTCTTAAGTAGTGATCCCATGGTGTCCATATGTTGGTAAACTCATCATATTTATAGGAGAATGAGTATGAGAGCTCTTCCATCTGTCTTATGGAGTCTACCTTGGTTATCCATTCCCTAATAGTCGGGGGTTTGTTCTGCTTCCACTTGGTTGGACTGTTTGCAGCTGTGAGTAAATGGTTAGTGTGTTGGTTTTTCCAGAGGATCTGGATAGAGCATGAGTATGAGTGCTTGAGGTGTCTGAGGGATTTTATAGCCTGTGATTACTGATACTGGTAGTTATTTTTCCCCAGTATTCCTGTATGATGTTACAAGACCACCAGATGTGGCCTGTGGTCCCTTCATTGGATCTGCATCTCCAACAAGTATTAGATGCATTTGGGAAGAATTTTTTTATTCTTGTTGGGGTGAGGTGCCATCGGGCGATTCGCTTATAGTTACTCTCCTGTGTGGATGTGTTACCAGAGGATTTAAAAATGTTTCTAAATATTTACCCCCATTCCTCTTTGGTCAGTGTGCTATGCCGTCCTTGGGGACCCGGCTCTAAATGCTGGTGGGCGGCATAGTATGTCCCCGCCATCCATGGGACTGACCTGCTTGCTGGAGATCACGATGGGGGGACTTGCCTGGCATCCCAAGCAGTCCCCCTGCGATGGATCCAGCCTCCTTGGGCCATGTGATCGCAAGGTCCTTTTGAATCCCTCAGTGTAAGTAGGCAAACCATTTTGTAACATTTTGACTTCCTATCCAGGATCCTCCAGTCACCGCTCCCTGCCTCCTCTTAGCTGGATCTCTCAGCTGTGAGCTAAGCCTGGCAGTGCTGAGCTTTGCTCAGAATAGGTAAAGGAAGCTCCAAGCAAGAGCTCTACTGGAGGCTGGGAGAAGGTGATAAGTGACATCTAGTGGACCCTAGTTATAAACTCAGTTTGCTAACATAAGATGGGTGGTGCCATGGCACTCCTGGTACCACAACAACTACAGTGTGCTGTACTGGTTATAGTGCTTGGAGTGTAATTTAGAGCAAAATAGGTGCAATTCACAGTCAAAGTGATAAGGAGAATTCACAGTGGAAATTTATATATATATCTTTATTTTTGCACTGTGCCTTGAATTTGCTCCAATCTTCCTAGATCAGTATGGCTGAAGGGAAGGGTCAGGACTTGATGGATTTCTAGCAATAAGGGCACTCACGTAGCCAGATAAATGTACAATAAATGCAACAGCACCAAGCAGTCTCGTGGGTCCTGCATGGTCCTCTAACAGGCATAGCACAGTCTCTGCAGCAACAGATCCTTTAGTTACAGTAGTAACAATATACAATGAATCTCTGGAGAAGGGTTTGCAGCATATTAAATGAAGTAACTGCGCTGAAGGCTTTTGGTTCTCACAGACTATTATTCAATTCATTAAAATGAATGTCAAAAGGGGTCAAAATTGCACAAGAAAACACATCATCTGACAGGAGTACAGACACACTGAGCCATAGGTACATCTGCTCTTGTAACTCATGATTCTGATGTAATGTTTCTTTAAGGTTAAATTAATCTGCTTGGAGGAGGGGATCATTTCCCTTTAATAGGTATGTGATGGGCACTCTAAGCCCCATAAACGTTCAGCTTCATTGTAATGATTATGATGCAAGGAGCGTTGGGAACAGATCCACTATCTTTGTCGAGCGATTATCTGAGATGCTCTCCCCACACCTAAACTCAAGCTGCTTGCTACCTAAATAATTCTGAAGTCTGACTTCTGCATATCACTAAAAATCTGCATTTTGAACAGTAATGATGGACTCTGAGAGCTGTGGACACCTTCGAGTGTTTCGTATAAGAGTATAACTTCAATTGAGCACTAAATGAAAAAAAAGACAAAGCACTTTAATCGTTTAAACTTCTTGCATAACTTACGGTATAAGAAGCTCCGTGTCATACACTAACATCAGAAGAAAAGGCTATGCATTCATTTTACAGCACCACCAGTATTCGCTTAATTCCTAAAAAGAAATAGAATCAGTTTAGCTTTTCTAATAGTTTCATTCACGTCTTTTCATGAGTAAAACTACTTGTATGTGCTGAACGTAACATCACAATAACACTTGCTCGGCAGGTGTTTATGGGTTACTCATAGCACTCCCATTTTTAAAAGAGGAAGGATAAGGATAGCTGTGAATTGCCAGGAACGTTCTAGTCCCTGCGGAAGCTGAAGATTTGCAGCATATTGGGGAGCTTTTTTTTTTTTTTTTTTTATAAAGTAGCCGTTCTTCATTCCCTCAGATTCACAAACCCTATTAAACACGATTAAAAAGCTTACAAGGATGTATAGTGCAGCACAAGCAAATAAATAAAAAAAATACACCTCCACAGATCCTATGTCCTGGACTATATCAATGTCACATAATTACGCACATTCAAATGTGTATTACGATCACCTTTTATTGTCCCATAAGCTTTCATTTATTTGACTGTGACCATGTCAACCTGAGGTTTAAATCATTTGAATATTTTGCTCTGGCTATGACAGTAAAGAATATAATGTAAGTTAAAAAAAAATTTTTTAAAAAAATAGTCACTGTTAAAACATGGTATAACTATAAGATTTAGACCCTTCAATACACCTTGACTGACCCCTCTTTCATATTCATTTTTTTATTTTATTTTTGCCTGTTATGGTTTGTTTTTATCCTTTTTTTCCTCGATTCCTTTTTTGAAATTTCTATTTCATTCTTGTTTAGGTATTTGAGAAACTCTCTAATTTTCTTCTCTTAAATAATGTTCTGCGTACCTTGGTAGCTTTTCCAGATTTTGTGGAATTTTCATTTCTTTTTATTTGTGTGTAAATTCCTGTGACTTGGCACGTGCTTACTTTATATGTTAGTCATATTGCTGTAGCAAGAAGAGAAAAATAGTACAACCTCATAGCTTTTAGGTAGCCAATAGGCAGGCTGGACAAAAAAAATTGCACGTGGCAATTGCACTTTACATTTTCAGTTTTCTTTATTTTATTTTTCCATATTTTTAATGCATAATCAACATAGAATAAATAGAGATGGCCAACATCACGGTAGAGAATCCATTTAATTCAAAGAGTAAGAGAAACTTTGAAAATAATCTACAATACACAGTAATATATAGTCTTACAAATGCTCAAAGCTGTCAAATATAAAAGCGTAAATCTGCGGACAACTGGAGCTCAGCTAATATCCAGAGACTATAGAAATGTGTTTTCTCAGAGAGCATTTAATTGTACAGGACTGAAACTTAGCAGTTTCTTCACAAGTTCCAGGAAAGTATGTTTAATACAAAGAAAAGAAAAATCATAGAAAATCATTGGTGTGTTAATAAGTGGCCCCAGGGTTTAAACGGAATGCACTCTCCTGATAGTTTTAAATTCATTGTAAATTACTGTTAATTCACTTGGAGGCCAAGAATGTACTATATTTCTTTTTTTTTTCTATTTTATAGTATTAACTTTTTTTCCATTCCAGGGAATTCCTGCAGTTAAAGACAAAATTTTGTATTTGATTGGGTTTGAAAATTCCAGAAAAGCTGCAGAGTAGATTAAGTGTAATGGACATTAAAAATTAATTGCTGAGAACCTTCAAAACAGTTTGTGCTTTAAACAATGAACTAAAGGTAACTCAGTCATACCGGACATATTTGTTTATGTCTGCCACTAACCCAGGGATATATTTACCACAAGTCATTTGCCTAGGGCGGCACTTTCAGGGGGGGCGCCAAAAAATGCCACCCAAGCTCCCAGACAAATGCCTTGTATGCCTTGTGTTCTGGGGCTGTCCACCTTACTGTGAGTGGGTGAGTGAGTGTAGTTGTCAGTGTGTGTCTGTGAGTGAGAATGGGTGTGCCTGTGAGTGTGTGTCAGTGTGTGTATGTCATTTTATGTGTATCTGAGAGTGTGTGTCTGTCAGTGAAAGTGTGTGTTGGTTAAACAATGTGTGCCAATGACTGTGTATCTGTCAGTGAGTGTATATCAGTGCATGTATCAATGTGGGCATGTGTCTGTCAGTCAAAAAAATGTAATTGATACGAATTGGGGGGGGCAAATTTAGATTTTGGGGGTGCCCGAATTTAGTCATGCCTAGGGCAGCACAAATCCAAAATACACCACTATACTAACCATTAATGTTGGAACAGAACCTTGTCCCAATCTTATTGCTGTCCATTGACACCCTTTACTGTAAGCATATCTTCAAATGTTTGGAAGGACAATATTCTCTTGTATGTATTTAAAGTGTCCCTCTGCCCGCGCGTTGACCTCCCATCCCCCTTTCAGTCACTTACCTGATTCCAGAGCCAATGTCCCTTAACACTGCGTCGCGCTTCTTCTCCTCTGACTTCAGCCAGATGGCTTTCAGTAGCTGCAGATCTAGACCTGCAGCATTTGCAAGCTATGTTTCATTTACCCCCAAAGAAAACATGCTAAATAAAATACATGAATGTTTTATTAAACATGTATGTACTAAATTGTTTGCTTTTTTCATTAATATATATTTTACAATTAAGTTTAACTTTAAACTACAGAAGATGAAAACAACACATCATCATTATTTTATTAGTGCTTAGATTGCTGCTCCTGTGCTGTTTAAGGGGACAATCTGGGCACCAAGTCTGAATGAATGCATTTGCATTAATATAGCGTATATTTTTTTTACATGCTCAAATATTTCTAATTTTTGCAAAAAAGATTAATTAAATGCTTTGCAGAATGCTGCCCCATAAGCCCGCCTCCTTAGCCACGCTCCTCATACCAGAAAGACTACCTTATTAAATGTATGTACAAAGTTTTAGTCCCAACAGCACTGAATGTGCTGCTTTTAATATACAACCATTCTGCACACAGGTAGTGATATCCATGCTATAAGCCTAGTTGTGTGTCCTTTACTTCTAATGCAGATTGTTTTGTTGTTCAGATCACTTAGTGCTCTGTGGCGGAGCTGTGTTCATACCTTGGATAAGGAAGCCTTTTTCTGGAGTAAGGGGGCGTAGCTAAAGAGGCAGTATTATAGTGCAGCATTCTGCAAAACATTTATAGAGTTTATGCAAAAATTATAAAGATTTGAACATGCAAAAAAAAAACATATTAATGAGGCCAAAACCTATCAAATGCATTAAACTATTATTAGTGTCCAGAGTGTCCCTTTAAGCCATCTGGAATGAAGTCTTTGTCCAGTCCAATACAGTGAAGTTAGACATAGGGGATTCATTGAACTGATCTATACAGATCAATAAAGTATTGATATGCAGATGCTCTGGATGGGTAAAGATTGTTCGATTATATTAAAGCAATATTTGAAAATTACATTACTGAGTTTAGCAATACTCATACCAAGTCTAAAGTATAGACTAATCCACAAAGAATTCATGTTTAAAAAAAACTGACATGTGACCCGAAGAAGACAGATGTAAATAACTTTCATATCATGCCGTTTCAATTTGTAGAAGCTCTTCATTTTGGCATGCAATACTGCTATGTATCCCATTCCTAGCTGTTACTACAGAGCTATGTAATGTAACAAAAATGGACACGAACAGAATTTGTTTACAATAATGTGATGACAGATTCCTTTTGTGAATTAGTGGCTTTGGACAATTTAGAAACATACACAGAGGATTTTTTTTTTTTTTTTTATTTATGTTAACACAAAAAAAAGTCCCCTTTTTTTGGGCCTCTCCACAGATCATTTTCATGATTTCTTCTGGTGAGGGATAGTAAAGCCCAATGCCAGCAGGGAGATTTATCAAGGTTAAAACAGGTGCTATTGCAGGGTTAAATAATGTCCAGTTAACATTGCAACTGAATGTCACTCAACAATTAGTTGTTTTCACTTTACAAAAAGTGCAGATTTCAATAGAAATGAATGCTTTTATTAATTAACAGTGTTACTCTCGCCTGGCTGACAATCAGACAGTCCTGATGCTTGCACAAAACATCAAACATGAGTCACGAGGTGGAAGAAATTCCCATACCCACACCCATTCTTACAGAGGGTTTCCAACCTGAATCTCTGCACCAAGATGGCTAACAACAAATATTAGAAAGATGATCATGAAATGCTAACAAAAAAGATTATATCATATGGTAGGTCCTGATGAAAAGTTCATTTAGGTGCTGAAACGTTGACTTGGATTCGCTTGAATAAAGAAAGAGGATTTGAAAAGCCTAGAATGTGGGCATTTTTATTTATTTTATTTTTTAAATATATATATATATTAGTTGCAATGCTTGCACTCCAGTATTTAGTTGAAAATGCCCGGTGCTTATCAGCAAAATTATAACGGTTACTATATAAAGACAGCACTCCAGACACTTGTGGTGAAAATAACTTTGCTTTTATTTAGCACCACAGTGGATAAACGTTTCAGTTCTCTGATGGAACTTTCGTCAGGATAAAGTGCAATACAACAATACCGAAATTTTATTTCATACTTACCAGTAAATTTCTTTTCCTGGCTTTTTCTCATGGCAGCATCACTTATGGGTTAGCTCCACCCTCAGCCAGATCAGGACAGAAAACAATTAAACAATTAACTAGGCTGTAGGCATAAAGGGTTCTTCCTCCCTCCATCCCTCAGTCCAATTAAAAAGCTCAGATAAAACCTGATGTTGCCATGAGAAATAGCAGGAAAAAGAAATGTACTGTTCAGTATTCCTGGCTAATCATGGCAGCATCACTTATGGGTAATACCGAAGCATACTAGCTAGAAGGGGTGGGAAAAAATAATCCACACTCATTAACTGTTATAACACATAATTTTATTACGCCGTACTAACAGAAGCCAACACGCTTCTGCCAAATTTAGTAGATGAAGAGGCTACATCCAGCCTATAATGTTTAATGAAGGTCATAGGAGAAGACCACGTTGCTGCCTTGCAGATGTAATCAGGAGACACCTCTGCCCAATTAGCCCATGAAGTAGCCAAAGACCTAGTCGAATGAGACTTAATCCGTTTCGTAGGAGAAACACCTTTCAGAGAGTAAGCTTTAGTGATTATGTTGGAAATCCATCTACGTAGAGTAGAAGTGGAAGCAGCTTCACCTTTCCTGGAGCCTTTAGGAATAATAAACAATTGATCCGTCTTACGAAAGGTACCAGATACAGACAAACACCTGATCAAGTATTCCCTAAAGTCCAGATTATGAAGTTTTACCTCCAGATCCGAGGAAGGTTTAGGAAAAAAAGAAGGCAGAACGATCTCCTGGTGTAAGTGAAATTTAGAGTCAACTTTGGGAAGGAATTCCATTTTCAGACGTAAAACCACTCTGTCGTGGAAAACCTGAATATATTACTCTGCACAGGAGATTCTTCTGGCTGAAGTAACGGCCAACAAAAACAGAGTTTTGTACGTGAGAGAAGAGAAATCCAAGTTCTCTAGAGGAGAAAAAGGAATTTTGGACAATGCATCCAAGACCAGAGGAAGATCCCATGGAGGAGCATAGTTGCGCAGAGGAGGTCTAATGAGAATGGTAGCCTTAAAGAACCTGGCAATCAGGGGATTTGAAGCCCAAGAGTAGTCACAGAGGGCCGATAGTGCAGAACACTGCACCTTCAAGGTACTCAGGCTTAAACCCTTATCCAATCCAGCCTGTAAGAACTCCAAAATCTGGTTCTGACCAGGGTTCAAGAAGTCTAGACCTTTGTTAAGAGTCCAGGACTTAAATTACTCCCATATACGGTGAAAACACTTAGACGTAGATTTCTTCCTAGACTGAAGAAGCGTATTAGTTACTGCCTCAGACAATCCTGTTTGCAGGAGCCGTTCCCTTTCAAAAGCCAGGCCCCCAATCTCAGTTGTACCGAGTTGGGATGGTAGACAGGACCCTGACTTAGAAGATCGTTCCTGTTTGGAAGCTGCCAGTGTTCCTCCAAGGACATTTTGCACAGGAGAGGGAACCAGGGCCAGAATGGGATGATAGCTATTATCACTTGATTTCTCCATCCAAATCTTCTTTAGTAAGCAAAGAATTATCGGTAAGGGAGGAAACACATATCCCAGATCAAAATCCCAGATTTGAGACAAGGCATCCTGACCCATTTCCCGATGGTCTGGAAGAAGAGAGAAGTACTTCGCGACCTGAGTGTTCCTGGCCGTAGCCATTAAGTCGATCTGGGGTATGCCCCACCGAAGGTTAATTGCTTGGAATACTTCTACGTGTAGCTTCCATTCTCCTGGTAGAATACTCAATCTGCTCAGGTAATCTGCCAAAATATTTTGAGGACCTGGTAGATACACTGCCTTTAATCCCTGAAGATGATTCTGTGCCAGAGACATAAGAGGAGTCAGTTCCCTCAACAGAAGTTTGCTCCGAGTACCACCTTGGTGGTTCACGTATGATGCCACTGCCCTGTTGTCTGTCTGAATCATAATCCAAGCATCTTGTATTAAGGGAAGAAACCCTTGAAGGGCCTTGAGAATAGCTCAACTCCTTTAAGTTTGAATGCATTTTTCTCTCTGTGTTGGACCACCTTCCCTGCTTCCAAAGAGATCCCAGATGAGCTCCACATCCTTGTAAGCATGCGTCTGTTGTAACCACTAACCAGTTCTGTTCCTCCTACGGAAAACCCAGACTCAGATTCTTCTTGTTCCTCCACCACTTCAGCTGATCCTTTGCATACTTCATAAGAACAATTTCTTGATCCCAGTTCGGCCTGTGCTTGTTGAACTGCCGCAGAAACCCCATCTGGATAGGTCGAATTTCCCAATGGGCACATCTTACCAGTCCTATCGTGGACGTCAGGGACCCCAATAGGCTCATATAGTTTCTGGCAGAAAGGGACTGACTGTCTTGTATATCCGTAATCTTCTCACAAATCTTTGTCATTCTTTCTGGAGAAAGAGAGAGAGTTGCTACAGCAGTATCTACCTTTGCCCCCAGGAAAATAATCTTTTGGGATGGGATCAGAGAGCTCTTCTCTAAGTTCAGCATCCATCCGTGAGCCTGTAGACAGTGTATTGCAGTTTGAATATGAAGTAACACCTCCTGGGCCGAGGAACCCACGATAAGAATATCGTCGAGGTAATGGAAAATCTCTATTCTCTGCAACCTTAGAAAAGCAATCAGAGTAATGAGAACCTTCGAGAACTTCCTTGGAGCTAGACTGAGGGAAGTCCCTTGAATTGGTAATGTTCCCCCATATGTAAAAACGCAGAAACTTTACATGAGATGGGTGAATGGGGACATGAATGGGGATCCTTGAGGTCTATGGACGTCATCCAACTTCCCTTCTTTATGTTGAAGACAATACTGGAAATGGACTCCATCCTGAATGACTTGGTCTGTAGGTAGGAGTTTAAGAACTTTAGGTCCAGAATCAGTCTCCATTTGCCTAAAGGCTTTGGGGCCAGAAACACAGTTGAATAGTGGCCTTTGAACTTTTCTGCCTTCGGAACCCCCACAATAACCTCTTGTAGGATTAGTTCCTCGATACATGCCTTCATAGCTACTTCTTTTGTCCCTATTGCAACGCGAGATTGCTTGAAGGTAGGTGGTGGGATACGTGAAAACTCTATGAGGTATCCTTCTTTTATAATTGACAGAACCCATGAATCGGAGATGTTTTTGATCCAGACGGGGAAGAACTTTAGAAGACGACCTCCTATCCCTGGCTGGACCAGCGCACCTTCAGAATCCCTTATTAGAAGGTCTGGTACCTCTACCTCTGGTGAACTTTGAGGAAGAAGAAGATGGCTGAATTGCTCTCCAATTGGAGTATCTCATGTACTCTCTGCCTGGACGATATGTTCTGGAGTCACGAAAGGAACGATCCTTCAACTTTTTATTCTTCCACATACTGGATAAGGGACGCCTTTTGTCCTGTGGAAGAAAGGCTCTTATCTCATCAGCTGCCTTTTGGATGGCCTCATCCAGAACTTTGCCAAACAGTAGATCCCCTTGAAAGGGAAGAGCACACAGAGATGCTTTGGATGCATAGTCCGCACCCCAAGCATGTAGCCACAAAGCCCTTCTGGAGGCTACCGTCAGAGCCATGATCTTAGCCCCCATCTTGGTAACATCAAGAGAGGCCTCTGAGCAAAATTCTGAAGCCAAGTGGAAATCTTTCAGACTTTCAATCAGATGCTCCCTACAGACGCTTGCTGCTATATCTTCCTCCAAATTCTGTAGCCATACCTTTAAGGCTCTAGAGAGGGTAGTCAATGCCACTGCTGGCAGTAAAGCAGATCCCAGAGCCAGGTATGCCTTAATTAAATCTGCATCCAACGTTTTTCCATGGGTTCGCGTAAATAAGCGATTAAGTCTACTGGAAGAGTAGTCTTTTTGGCCATATGGATAACAGCCGCATCAATCTTAGGAATGGACATCCAAGCTTTAGAATCCACCTGAGAATATGGATATACCCTAGAAGCTTTATTCTTCAGAGTAGCTTTCTTCTCTTGCCTACTCCATTCTTGAGAGATTACTTCTTTAATAGCTGCATGAACCGGAAAGGTACGTCTATTTGACCTAAGATCTTCAAAATACCGGTCTGATTCACGCACCTCTGCATTATCTTTGGGGATCCTTAAAGTATTTCTTAATAGTAAAATCAACTTCTCCACAGATCTAGAATCCAGCGATCTTGAGGAATGATCTATATCCTCCTGTTCTTCGTCTGAGACAAACCGGACATCTGAGTTATCTTCAGATTCAGAAGACCCGGACTCTTGTCTGGAGCATTTTACTTGCTGGAATTTCCCTGAAGAGGATCTAAACTCTTCCACTATAGCCTGAGAGATCCACTGTTTAAGATCTTCCGGAGGCGAATCCTTTCTGCTGCCCTCTCTGGACACTTCCAACAAACAAGACTTGCACAGCTTATTTTCCTCCATAGCAATCCCATTACAATTTAAGCATCTCTTTGTCTTGTCCTTATGCTTCCTAGGAGAGGATTCCAGCGATATGATGGGGCTGAAAATATAGAAAGGTCATATATATATATATATATATATATATATATATATATATTTCTGGCCCATTTGGCACTCTTTTGTACCCCCTAAGTGAAGACAAAAAACTAATATTGGCTCACCTATTTCTTCTATTAGAATGTCTGGAGGCAGAGGGAGAAGCCATAGCTATAAGAGAAGAAACACTTACATGAAGGAAAAAAAGGAAGATTTAAAAAACAAAAAGGCTAAGAAAAAAGTATATTAGAAGTCCTCTTACCTTCTCAGAAGAAAAATGATCCTGGCAGCACTCTTCACACAGAAAATGCTAAAGCTACAAGGTACAGCAGCGTTTGAAATTTGCGCCATGTACCTTTAAATCCTCCTACCCACTGATCCGCGCATGCTCGGAGACTCCACTACTAAAATTTCCCTAAATTCCCCCATCGCGTATGCGCGCGCCAGAACAGCCCCCCGGCACCATAATGAGACGTCAGAAGCAGAGCACCTTGATGCCGAAATAGCTGTGCGGCCCGGCAGAAGAAGGAAACTAATACAGCACATTCAGAATGCTTCCAGAGCAAGGAGAAAACAGGTAAGAAACCCAATCCAGCCTGTACATCCAAGCTTTAGATGTCAGCTGCCTGCAGCACTAAGGGAGAGATACACAGAAACTAAGCTTCTCCAAAAACCCCTTTTCTCCTGTGAAGAAATATAATCACTTCACATCATAGATGGGGAACATGTATAAGGGGGATTTTTAAGGTAACCGACCCCTATAAAATATATATATATATATATATATATACACAGTACCATAATTCAGTTTAGGGAATTGTATATATACGAACCCCTGAATTGTGCCAGAATTCCTGAAATCCAGAAGATTTAGTCCAGAATCTTCATGTATGACAGTATATAAACAGCACACACCAAACTCAGTTAGTTCTGCCCGTGCAGCCTGATTACTGAGTTCTTCAGATGAAGAGAGGCTGAACTTCATCTGGCAAGCCCATGATAAACGTGGGAGGTGGACAAAAAATAAAATCTGACAGCAGAACAAAATTCCTGTTGTCCGACTGAGGATAGAAAAAAGACAGGTATGGAGGGAGGAGGAACCATTTATGCCTACAGCCACGTTAATTGTTTAATTGTTTTCTGTCCTGATCCGGATGAGGGTGGAGCTAACCCATAAGTGATGCTGCCATGATTAGCCAGGAAACAGTGGTTAAATAACATATAATCCTAATGAATACATTGTATACAGCCTGCACTTACATTTAACCCCTGGACTGATCCCAGCTGATAGCCAAAAGTCACGGGGGAATTTGACCCAGTATTACAAAACCACTGTTGTAGCAGTATGCTGCTGTGAACTGTTTGTGTTCCAGCGGATGTCATAGAGACCAGTTGGAACGCAAGGGGGCGTGTATGTAGATCGGAGTTTGGTAACCATAGTAACCTGAATGGCTTAGACGGTTATACGCAGTGGCGTACATACCAGGGTCGCAGGGGTCGCGGCTGCGACCGGGTCCGGCCCACCAGGGGGCCCGGCCGCCCCTGCGACCCGGTATGTACCCACAGGGCCAGCCTCTTCTCCTGTGGGGCCCAGGAGGCGGCCACCTCAGGGCCCCCCGAGGCTGGCCCTGCTGACGGGCTGGCTATCTGGGTGGCCGGCGCACGAGGGAGCTGAAGAGGAAGCACACAGGGGAGAGTGCTCCCTCGCGTGCTGGCCACCCAGACAGCCCGCCCGCCCGCCCGCCCGCCCAGCAGCACCCCTGGACCCCAGGGAATCCCCCCCAGCACTCCAAAAGGTAAGGAGGCTGGGGGGATTAAATTTAAAAAAAAATGTGTGTGTGTGTGTTAGTGTGTGTTTGTGTGTCTGTTAGTATGTGTTTGTGTCTCTGTTAGTGTGTGTTTGTGTGTTAGTGTGTCTGTTAGTGTTTGTGTGTTAGTGTGTGTGTGTGTGTTAGTGTTTGTGTTAGTGTGTGTGTGTTATTGTGTGTGTCAGTGAGTGTGTCTGTTATTGGGTGTGTGTCTGCTAGTGAGTGTGTTACTGTGTGTGTCTGTTACTAAGTGTGTTTGATGTCTGTTAGTGAGTGTGTGTTTGTCAGTGAAAGTGTATGTTTTGTAAGTGAGTGTGTATGTATGTCTGTCGCTGAGTGTGTCTCTGACAGTAAATGTGTGTGTCTGTTAGCTAGTGTGTATGCGTCTGTTCGTGAGAGTGTGTGTGTGTGTCTTCAGCATTTACCTTTCTCCAGCGTCGGATCCCTCCGCCTCTCAGTTCCAAATACACATGCGCGGCAAGAGGCGCGGGCGCATTTAAACCGCCCATAGGAAAGCATTACTCAATGGGAAAGCATTACTCAATGCTTTCCTATGGACGTTCAGTGTCTTCTCACTGTGATTTTCACAGTGAGAATCTCGGAAGCTCCTCTAGCAGCTATCAATGAGACAGCCACCAGAGGCTGGATTAACCCTCAGTGAAACATAGCCGTTTCTCTGACACTGCTATGTTTTCAGCTGCAGGGTTAAAACTAGAGGGACCTGGCACCCAGACCACTTCATTGAGCTTATGTGATCTGGGTGTCTGTAGTGGTCCTTTAAGTGTGTGTGCATACAGCGGTCGCGGGGTCGCAGCCCTGCAACCCATGCGACCAGGTGCCCGCCGCCATGTGTTGCGGCCCCAACCCGTGCACTCGATATTCTTTGTACTTAAGACCGGATCAATATATTTAATAAATAGATAGAAAACCAGATTGAGCGAGACAATCTCTCTCTGGTACTTTATCACAGTATAACATATTTTCAGTTAGACAAATCATATCGTGAAACCAAAATATTGTTGCAATTCCACAGATGTCACGCTGTATATAGATTCATGTAATTTTACATCTAAGTTAAATATGTGTTACACACAGCTTTGCAGCCCTAGGCAACAGATATCACCTATTTCTTACAATACGTTTTGTTCTTCCTACCTCGCTATTTATTAGAATCTGCAATTTAGAGCTATTGTCTCTCCTTTTGTGATATATTCATCCCCCTGCACAATACACTCCTCACCCTGAGTAGGAGTGTCCATATAACCGTCTAAGTTATTCGGGTTACTATGGTTACCAAACTCCGATCTACATACACGCCTCCTTGTGTTCCAACTGGTCTCTATCACATCCACTGGAACGCAAACATTTTGTAATACCGGGTTAAATTTACCCGTGACTTTTGGCTATCATCTGGAATCAGTCCAGGGGTTATATGTAAGTACAGGCTGTATACAATGTATGCATTAGGATTATATGTTATTTAACCACTGTTTGTTGTATTGCACTTTATCCTGACGAAAGTTCCATCAGAGAACTGAAACGTTGATCCACTGTGGCGCCAAATAAAAGCGAAGTTATTTTCACCACATTTCTAAGTCCCTGGAGTGCTGCCTCTATCTATTAACAATATATATATATATTATACACACTCACACAAACTTTTCAGTGCTGGTCACATTCAAAGATCAATTATTAGTGTTTTAAAGGATTACAATTTTGATTTCAGCAGCTTAATTAATAACATTGATTTGATATATGTTCATGATTTTTTTTTATTTCTTCTTTAATGCACTTTTGTATTTTAGAATTGTTTTACAGAAATCTATGCCTCCCAACTATACTGATTTCAGCAGGACAGTCATGATTTTTCATGCCCTGTATTAACTATGTTTCCTGGTGTCCCACTTTTTGGAATAGCAAGGAACTGTCCACAAAAAGTATAATGCGAGTGCATTATTAGACACGCTTGCTCTGGGTTCAATGCACTAGGACTGAAACAATGCTCTCTGCAAGACCTGCACTAAGTGGGATGACGCAGGCATTAAGATGACATGATTGTAATTTGAGCAGAGCCAAAGACAAACAATCATCTCACTGGCCCGGTCCCTTCACCCCTGTTGCGTCCTGCTTCTTGGGAAGCCAATGTTTTGGCGGGTATGTAAATATAATGTGAGAATAAGAGACACCAGAAGACACCACTCATCCCATGGGACATGAGGTACAGAAAATCTATCCTATACTCCATAGAGCACATATGCAGCATGTAAGAATTGTATGCAAGATTTCAGCCTAAACTTGTACAATACATTATCACTCCTACTTACATTACATCACCATAACCTAATGATGTCCATTTATCTGTCAAAAAACACCTTCACCTGGAGAGAAACGTATCTCAATGTGATAATATTTCCCAATATATTAATAAACCAAGTATAAACATGGAGTAGTTCCATACCAAAGCTAGATGACGAGTAAATCACTGTATTTTCCATTAAACAAGTAGGAAATGGCATGCCTTAGATCTCTCACATCAAATTGTAGATTCTAAAAAAAACACCCCTAAAATCTCAACTACAGATTAGGGCAACTTGTATTCAATGGTGCTTGCAATTATAACCCCACGGTCTATATGAAGACATATTCATAAAACTGTTCTTTGGTTTTGCCCTCATGTACCCTCTTTAAAATTAGAATATTTAATACTCAAAAATTAAAAAGGATCAAACACATCAATTAATTGCTAGATACATGCAACTCTACTGATCATTGCTACATGGAGTGCAACCCACGTGGTTGCACTCACATCCTGGTCAGTAAGGTAGACGAAAAGAATAGAGAGGATCTGCATTTAGTGTCAGTTGGAGAGATGCATATGGGCTATTGATACTAGGCAGTGGGAGAAGAATGGGTAACTGGTATAGTGCTAGGATGGGGGAATGGGCTGCTGCTACCAAGAGTGGAGGGTTGGCCTACTGGTGTAATGCAGGAAATGATGGTTGGGCTACTGATAAAAGGTAAGTAAAAAAAAAAATTGTTTCTGGTACAGGGCACAGAAGTTGGAAATGTAGCATTGGTATAAGGAAGGGTCTTAAGATAACAAGAAACTTATAGATCTAGCTAGTTAGTAACTAAAGAATTTAAATTTAAGTCCTGCTGTAGATTAACCGAGTAGTAAGCAGTACATCATATAATGATGGTGAGTAATGAGTTTATAAATTTTCCATCCTTGAAGGTTAGGACTAGTAAGAATTGTAGGAATCTCATTGGAGTACTTTGCATGGGGCTAGCCACAGCTGCCAACAAAAAAAACATTAAGAATGAAGTGTTTATGAAAGTGTACAACAATGGTATCCATACATTCGTATGTTGCCAATCCTTGGAAAATAATACATACAATGTGTGACGAAGTGCCCTTCGCCACTTGTGCCTGAAGGGGACTATTGGCTAGCCTCCTGCCTTCCGACTATGGCCCATGTGCTGATAGCTGTATTTTCGCCTGCAGAAAGGTTTATTTGTGTATTTCTGCCGGGGCATTCTGGACTTTCAGTATGGTAGTAGTGCTACCCCAGATAGCTATGCCATGGAGCCTATTCGTGTAACAAAAGACTATGGCTCCATGGCGATTGAACTGTATATATGTGATCTGAGCGCCATTTCGTAATAATGTGCGCCCAGATCTAAGCTATCTGGGGATTTGTTGCATGTATATGTTTTATGTAGTAATTGTAACATTGTGTCATTTTATGTCTTTTTGCTGCCATGTGTTCAATGGAGTTTTGCCTCTGTCCTTGGAGATAATTGGATTACTTTCCAATTATCTCCAGGATAGAAGACACTGTGGAACTAGTTTTGGGCAGAAAAGCCATGCTTCATTGGTCACAAAGGACTTCCGACTAACTTTTGAACTAATGGAAGGATTTGCATGATTTCTGGTTATGTTTATATTTAAAGTATGCAGATTCTGAATATGTATGTTTTATGTGAATATGATGCATATTTTTAAAGTTACAGTATATGTGTAAAAAGTGTATTTTTCCTGCCTGTGATAAATTACATTAACCCATTGTGTTCAGTAATTATATCACAGGCAGAGGGGAGGGATGTTGGTGCTGTGTTTTACAGTTTTCCTGTAAACGATTGGTTGTACTGTGTCCCACCCTGTGGGATATCCCCTTGCATGGGGACTTGCATAAAAGCCAGTGTGTGGTCATTAAAAGCAGATCATCTTGTACCTTTCTTGAAGCCTTGGCTCATGTTTGGGGAATTGGAGAACTACACTCTGGGGATTGCTATAATCACTATACTCCCCAGGATATAATCACTAAGCTCTGCTAAGAGCTTGTTCCTGGTTCTGCTCTCTGGGGAAAGAGAGGTTCCCCACTGGAAGCTGGACCCTGGGTCCAGGGTGGGTGGAGACGGTGAGACCCCAGCGCAGCTGCATCGCTGGAAGTGGGGTCTGCAGTGCTGATGAAGTCGGTTGGAGTGCTTGGAGTCTTCAGCGATCACTAGGCGCATCGATTGGCGGAGGTACTCAGTCGGAGTGCCAGCGTTCCGTCACACAATGTTTATTCTGGATTTTGTTAACACAAGTGTTGGTGATGCCATTTTACACAAATTTTAGTGGCCTTACACTACAATCAATGCTTTCATTTCTCCTGCTGAAAAATAATTTTGTAATATATGACATTTCATTGAGATGGATCCAAGGGTTTTAAAGAATATCTTCTGGACAGTCACACGTATGGCTGGCCTGCAATGCTTCTCAATGAGAAGCCTCCAATTGGTCATTCTCTACTTGTCTGTGCCAGGGTAAAAGGGCGGAGGTGGCAGTCCACTGTTAGGAGTTATTCACAGAGGCTGTTGGATGGCATTGTAGCACTTGGCATGGGGTTGAACAGACCCCAACAAACAAAATGTAAAAGTATTGAAATATTAAGGGCGCCTTGAACCTAAAACGTTTGGGAACCACTAGGCTATAAGTACAAGTAACACTGTTATTTCCAAACCATTTTTTTCCCCAAAAAAAATTAAACGCTCACAAGTTACATTGTAACACTGATATCTGTCAGGAATCCCTGAATAACCCTTCACATGTATATATTTTGTAAAAGAAGACAACCAAATGTATTAAACTTGGGGTATTTTGACTTTTCATGCAACCATTTTCATACTACCAATCTATGCCAAATTTAAAAAAATAAATTGGTGATTCTTTTGACACACATAGCAATTTAAGAATACATGTAAAGAGAACTTTCAGGGTTACTGGCAAAGAATACCCCAATATGTGTTCATCAACATCTTCTCAATACAGGGATACCACCCATGTACAGGTGTGTTGGGTTCTCTGGGGGCTAAAATACCTTAACATACAGGGGGGTGCGCATTCCAGTTTTCCCAACTTGGAATTTTCACAGCTGGTCATCATTCACCCATGTCCTATTGGGGACATTTTTAAAGCCGGCAAATGTAATTTACCCCCATCAAACCATATATTTTTGACAAGTAGACACCCTAGGGCAGTGATGGCAAACCTGTGGCACGCGGCCATAGGTCGCCGGGAGAGGGGGCCGCTGGCTGTCTACAGAGTAGGCACCTGCCTGCTCGAAACGGCAGGCGCCTACTCTGCTTCTGGGTCGGGAGGCAGGGGGAGGGCTCTAGGAAGCAGCTCTCCTATCCTCCTGCGAGCAAGCTGTGTGGAGTGTTGCCGCGCGTTACCATGGCAACGCTCCACACAGCATCGCGCGGGAGGACAGGAGAGCTGCTTCCTACAATACTTACCACCACCAGGGCTGTCTGTGTCCCCCCTCCTTCACCAAAGGGAAGAGGGGGGAGGGAGGGGGAATACAGAATTAATTTTTTTTTAAATGAATCTTTACCCCTCCCCCCACACCACCCCTCAGACACACAGACAGCACTCCACACCCTTACACACAAACACATACACTGCACCCCTCAATGCAGTATGTGTGTGTATAATCAGCAGTCTGTGACTGTGTGTATATTCAGCAGTCTGTGACTGTGTACTCAGCAGTCTGAGTGTGTGTGTATTCATCAGTTTATGTATTCAGCAGTCTGTCTGAGTGTGTGTGTGTGTGTGTGTGTGTATGTATGTATTCAACAGACTGTGTGTACTCAGCAGTGTGTGTACTCAGCAGTCTTTGTGGGTGTATCCAGCAGTCTGTGTGTACTCAGCAGTGTATGTATTCACCAGTCTGTGTGTGTGTACTCAGCAGTCTGTGTGTATATACTCAGAAGTCTGAGTGTGTGTGTGTATTCAGCAGTCTGTCTGTATGTGCATTTAGCGGACGTGTGTGTGTGCATTTAGCAGACGGTGTGTGCGCGCATTTAGCAGACGGTGTGTGTGTGTATTTAGCAGACGGGCTGTGTGTGTATATTTAGCGGACGGTGTGTGCATGTATTCAGCAATCTGTCTGTGTGTATGTATTCAGCAGACTGTGTGTACTCAGCAGTCTGTGTGTGTATGTATGTATTCAGCAGTGTGTGTGTGTGTGTACTCAGCAGTCTATGTATACAGCCATGTGTGTGTGTGTACTCAGCAGTGTATGTATTCAGCAGACTGTGTATTCAGCAGTCTGTCAGTGTATTTAGCGGACAGTGTGTGTGTATTTAGCGGACGTGTGTGTGTGTATTTAGCGGTCGGTGTGTGTATGTGTTCAGCAGTCTGTGTGTATGTATTGCATTTGTTGGAGATACTAATAAATATAAGCTTAATTTTATCTATTTATATCATAATTTAAAATTTGTATAATTGAACTCTCTGTTGTGTTTTTCTTTGAAAACAAAAAGTTGTCAATTAGTTCGGACAACTGTACGAGTTGTTTTTTTCTAAACTTAAACCTCAGTATTCAGGTTTAATTGCCATGTTAGCACTTTGAGGGGAAAAAAAAGTTGCAATAACATAAAATCTGCAGTGTTTTTATCCAGTGCAATACTATACCTGCAAGTGATAAACTAAGCTCAAAAGACAGTCTGCAAACAATGTTCGAAAATAACAATTCTATCCAGTTTCCGAGGAGCAACTTATTCTATGTTTTATGGCAACTAAATCAAAACCTATAATGATGGCCCTATATTATACTAGCATTCAGTCTCCCTAGGCACACTGTCGGAGTGCAGCTTTCATCCATTACTAAAAGGTAGCATGAGTAGTGTTCCTACAACAGCTGGCTTTAAACCCCAATTTGAAAATATTCTAAGGCCATAATAAAATAACTCATGTAATACCTTTGTGATTTTATTTTGTGCCTTGTGGGGGCATTTTTCTGACCACATCCCATCCAGTTATTTCTAGGAATTGAAGGTATTTCACATCAACATTCATGGAGATGTGCCAAGAATACATGTTGCAAATACATGCATATACGATTGGTTCCAGATGTAACGCCACCGCGTGCAGGTTTAACTCTTTAGGTGTTATGACGTAGCTCAAGGGAATGGATGGAATATATGGGTGAGTTAATACATTTTGTTAAACCTGACAATTTAATTATCTTCCAATGGATGAGGGTCCTTTGGCAGCACATGCATGTATGGTTTGATTGGGTGTAGGAACTAAAGCATTAATAATATATATGGATATATAACATGGTTGCAGTCGTTAATGGTAAAGAGTTTTTGCAGTATCTCAGGATTAGTGTGTAAATATTAACTGTGGGCATTCATATTTACAACTGCAGAATCTATTTCGCATATGATAAGAGGTAGGAAATTCAGTTATATATTGTATTTAACATAGAATGGTTTGGTGGGGTAAGGGAGTAAAGGTTTTTCACAAGACATATTAGGGTCCTACAACACATAAAAAAAGAATGGGGTTCTTGCAATCTGGAAACCGATGAAGATGGATACACTAGAAATAAAAGTGGATGAGGGAGTTCAATGATTAAGTCAGTTGTTGCATTTCAGATTGACAGGTTTGATTTCCTGGTGAGGTCAACTTAATCGTTCATCCTTCCAAGGTCTATAAATGTAGCACAATTCACTTGGGCAACAAAAACTAGATCCCTGACAGATTTTGAAACTAGCAAACTGGTGAAATACAATTTTCACTCACATTTTCAGTCTGACATATGCATTTTGGAATTATTCAATATTGATCGAGCACATTAAATATTTTAAAACAATTTGAAAGTGTGACAAGAAAAACTGGACAATGTACTTTCTTTCAATAATATATTCATAGTTATAGAGGTTAACAAAATACAAGATCTCAAAACAAAAAAGTATTTAAAATAGCTCAACACTTTATTTGGGTAGAGTTTTACATCATACTTACAAATAAATACTTGCCTTGGCCCAGAAGCAGACATACAAACACACACCTTTGCGTTATCATTTACAAATGATATGGTTCTTGTAATACTTTACATCTTTTAATATATACAATCTCCAGGCCGGTGTCATCAATGAAATGTCTGATTCTATGATTTTAGTTTATTGAGGTATTGTACCCTTACTGGCAAAAACAAAAACTTCTCTATCCACAAAATAGTTGTGGGTATGTGTGAACCACTTGAACTATGTGCAGATTCACAATAAACCTGAAATGCATAGTGAAAGCACTGTGCGTCCACATTAACAAAGGCAAGAAGGGTGGATGGCATAAGAACATATTCCGTAGGAAAGAAAAAATAACATTCGAGGCTTGTTGCCTTAAATAAACAAAAATATTATAAAATATGCCACCTATTTCTGCCATATAAAATAGCACATTTTAGTGGCCTGAAATGCAGAACTGCATGTAAAATAAATAATTGCACTGGTACATATTTGGCTTAAGCAAAGGTCATGTATATTGAAAATGACCATTAAACTAACCAATTGGCAGTAAATTAGAAATTCTCATATAATTTCTACAATATTCTTATGTCTTCATAGCTGTAAAGTCTGCAACCCATTGCCCTGCAATAGATGTCAGGCTTTACAAGCCCTGAAAGGGTTAATCTCCATAGGCATAACGAGATAACAGGGTGAACATCATTATAGCTCAGTTAGCATCAATGAATCTGGAACACAGAGTAAAACGCGTTATCCATCCTTTCATAAACTTGTTTACAATGAATTAAGATACTGTATTAAAATAAAATCAATATTTTTTTTGTTTTTACATTTTCCCTGAATATAACATACAATATCTTTACTGGCTACAGATTACAAACTGACTGTACAATTAAATGGGAGAGAGGCATTTAAAATGATTTCAATAAATGCCTGCTTCCCACAGCAATAATACTTCAGAAGGACAATCGCCAACAGAAAGAATCGCATATGAATCGACAGCTCCAGAAGTGCTCAAAATGTGAGTTACGTCAAGTCTGCCATGTTTACTTCTGGTAGTGGGACTCTCCAATAGCAGAACGTGCTGAACTCCGGACACGTGAAAGCAGAACTCTGTTCTTTGTCAAGTAATGGGAAAACATGTTCAACCAATTCACTAAGACGGCTGTACCTAGATTAAAATGGGATAAAAGGGGGGACGAGATCAATTACTTCAATAGAAAGAAATCATTAGAATATATAGCATAGAAGGCATACTCATGTGTTGTCAAATGCTCTCATAAATCATCTTCGATAAACACTTGAACCTGAAGTAGGCAGAGATTCCGTCAAGAGTGGTGTGCACCAAATTAGGTAAACATTACATGCTATAACTTGGGAAAAACTGGCACTACAGAAAAAAAAAAAAAAGTGTGCAAATTACTTCTGCACATCCTCATGACTTTTGCTTATCTCTGCAAACCCTGTTCAACCATGCTTGTTTTAAATTAATGGGGGTACTAACAGTAGATTTTACTTTTTCGCTTCAGTCAGCCTCTAAACAGAATAGATGTGATCAAGCTGAACTATTTTAATAGGGCCAATGGGATCTGTCACGTTACAAGAATTTGTAATGCTATGGGGTTAACTAACTATATTTAATTATTATTTTATTGTTTTATTATTTAATAAAACAGTATTACTGGATAATCCATGGTAGCATCACTAAAGGGTTAGCTCTGCCCACTAGGCTGATGAGGCAGGAAGTAAATATTTAGATACACCCCATGTCAGAATATACTTGGTCTTCTTCCTGTCCTTTGGCTGTATGGACACTAATTTTCTATGAGAACATTTCGTTTTGTTTTTTGTTTGTTTTTTTAAACTTTACTGAGGCCAATTTTGATTTGGCTTCCCTAACAGTTCAGACTCTTTTAGTAGACCCCTGCATGAAGCCCAGTTAAACTCCGTTCGTTCTTACCTTTATGGGAACATCCTGGTAATATGCAATGCTTTCCTATTGGGATCTTACTAATGCTGGATCATCAGCAATTGCTTCAAAGCGGTTTCCAATGCACCTATGAAATGGGTTTCTCTCCTTGAGGAGGATATTGATAAAGGAGTGCGAAGAGTTTCCCTTTTACAGAGTTAAAATAGGCTTTCTGGGGCTTCCTTGGATCTGGTTATGATTTTAGTCAGGAACATGGCCCTTTCATTGGCTGCCCACCTAACCCTTTGGCTTAAAGGCTGGGGAGCAGATATCTTTTCCAAAAACAAACTTGTGAGGTCTGCATTTTCAGGGTCATCTTTTTGGAAAAGCTCTAGATGATGCTATCAAAAAGGCAGTTGAAGATATTTCCCCCTCTTTTTCTGGTCACAAAATTACCATGGGATTGGAGACCAAGGCTGGACCTGCAGATCTGGTGAATTAAAACTTACATGTCCAGCGGTTTCACATTGAATCTCTAGCCTCTGTCATAATGGTTGTCCATCAAGGACATTGGCTAGAATCCACAGATCTTCAAAATGCTATTTACTCATTTCAATCTCCCAGAATCATCAAATGTTTCTTTGTTTTGTAGTTTTGGAAAACTAGTTCCAGTTTAGGGCAATGCCCTTTGGACTAACATCTTCTTGCACCTTACCAAAATTCTGGTGACACTAGTGGCATACCTGCATTTGAAGTGTCTTCAGATATACCACTATCTGCATGACATCCTTATGGATGCCGCTTTCTCTCCAGTCCTTTACTCTCAGATAAGCCTTGCCATTATAATGCTGCAAACATTTGATTGGTTAATCCTTTTTTTTAAATTTTTTTTTTTAAAGCCAGCTTATTACCACAAAGATGATGTATTTTCTGGAAGCCATTTTCAATTCAGATCTGATCATGAGGTTTCTGTTCAGAGAAAAAAAGGAAACTCCGATATTAAAGATAAAAAGGAGATCTTGGGGGCTGTCTTCATCCCAGCAAAGGAATGTGGCAGTATGCTGGGTTCAATGTCCTCAACCACTGACCTGGTCAAATAGGCTCACTGGAATATTATGATTCCTCAAGATGCTTTTCTAGCCCTGTTTTGTCCAGCTGCAAACTCTGGGGGAAAAACAGATTTTAATTCACTTTTCGCATGACACATGGCCTGCTCTGGTGGACAAAGGAGCAGAACCTCATAAGAGGTGAATTGACTGGTACTCACTGCAAATTCCAGCAAGAAATGTTGGGGGCACATCTGGATTATTCAAATGTTCAAGTCACCTGGAAGAAGCCTTTTTCCTTAGCTTCAGCGAATATTCTGGAGTTGACAGCAGCCTTCTTGGCTCTTCATTTTCTGTCAGGGCATTGGGTGAACTTGAAGATGGACAACAGAACATCAGTTTCATATGTCAGTGAGGCACATAATGCCAGTGTCTACTTCAAGAAATTGTACCCATGATTTGTTCAGAAACATCTGGGTTTCACTGCAGTCTATGTCCAGAGCCAGATAATGTCAAGACAGATTTTCTCAGTCTAATGGACAAATTCGAATGACAACTGAACCCAATGATTTTCAAGAGAATTGACAGGATGTGAAGGTGGCTAGATGTGGCCACAGCTTTGAATCACTAGGCTTTAGATTCTTCCGTCTATTTCATCCTCTAGCACTGGGCACAAATGGTCTTTCTTGCAAGTGGACATGCAACTTAGGTTATATATTTCCTCAGATTCCTCTGACTTGGCAAGTCATTAAGAAGATCACAGAGAAGATGGAAGTCATAGTCATTATCCTGTTTAAACCCAGGTATCAATAGTTTCATGTTCTGTATGAGTAGTTAATTGTTCCACTGTGGAGGTTACCATCAATGCAAGATCTGCTGATTCAGGGTCCACTCCTGCAAAGCCTCAAAAGGACTTTAGAAACCCAGGCTCTTTCCTCCACCATCGAGAATTCCTTTTACTAACATTATCTATTCTAAATTTGGTCTGTCTTTTCCGATTCATGTGCTATCCAACAGGTTTAGGTCACCGTTCCTGCAGTTTCAAATGTTTTGGAATTTTTGCAATCTGGTTTTGAGAAGTCTCAGCTCTTTAAAGCCAGACATAGCTGAGATGGCTGATATTTGAACGGTCCTTGAATCATTTGGTGTCCAGGTTTCTAATGGCAGTCAAAAAGAAGAGGCATCATATCAAGGTATTTACTCCTCAATGGGACCTTCCTCTAGTCCTTGTCCAAGTCTCAGTTTGAACCACTTCATGACATCTATTTGGTTACTCACCTTGAAGTGTTTGTTTTTGGTGACTATTATCTCTGGCAGAACGGTCAGAGAGATACAGTCCTTCTGGTCTCAGAAGCCCTTTATTTCGTCTTTTTCCCCTGACAGAGTGGTCCTGCATACCTTCCCCAAATTTCTTCCGTTTACAATAATGCGGAAGTGATCCTTCCTACTTTTCTTCAATCTCATTCTTCTCATGAGGAACAGAACTTGCACTCTTTAGATGTTGCAAGATGCCTCAGTCTATTTGAAAAGGACAAATGCCTGGAGGCCGTTTACTCAACTATTTGTCATTACCTCCAACTCTCATAAGGGACAAGCTGCCTCAAATGCTTTGAGGATTATTAGGGTGATATCCAAGGCTTAAAAGGATGTGTCAACCTCTTGGGCAGCTGCAGCTAATACAACTTTAGAGAGTATTTGTAGAGTGGCCACCTGGTTTTCTGCCAATATCTTTAACTTTCTTTATGCCTTCGATGTTTGGACATCCAGTTTTTCTGCCTTTGGTAGAAATGTTCTGTCCTCAATTTCTACTACATCTGGGGTGCCAAAATGGTAGATCCCCAGATGTTATAGAACTACAACTCCCATGATGCATTGCATACCTTTAGAATGACAATGCATCATGGAAGCTGAAGTTTTAATACCTTTTGGGCAGCCCTGTTCTACATAAAATCAATGTATGTGGAACAGAACATACTGTATCCGCTTTGATCTTCACAAGCTGGGAACAATATTGCGGATATTCTGACCGGTTGGTATATTTAACGTTTTACTTCTTGCCCTTATCAGCCAAGTGGGCGGAGCTAACCCTTTAGTAATGATGCCAAGGATTTATCAAGGAAAATAAAATTACACTAAGTATGAAAACTATTTTCTATAATTGTTATGTGTGACAAATGCCTCCTTTTTCAATGCTTTATTCAGGGGTGTGAATTACAGAGAAGTGACAGGTCCCTTTAACATTTACAAACCGAGACTGCCAGCCATGATCTATTTTATGACTTTCAACATCAGAAATGCAATTCTGAATGTTTGAATACTTCTTTTATATTTCATGATACATAGAAGTTTTCACTCAATATAGTTCCTTTGTTTATTTGCAAGTCGCAAAATAGCCGGAGGACACTGGTCTTTTTAACACTATGGAAAAGATCAAAATGCTTAATTGGCTGTAGGCAAAGGCAATTATTCTAGCCGTGTGTCACTTGATTAGAAATTAATTGCAATATTTAAGGCATGTTGGTTAAAACAAAAATCCTCAAAAAAGATACATTAAAATTTCACAGTAAACAATGGAAAAAAAAAAAAAAAATATTCCAATAATATTCCAATAAGAGAGAGTTGCATGTTGACCATTGTGTTCTAGCAAAAGTGTGTTGTTGTCGCTTGCAACTCAGTCACCCAAAGTTCTACACCTATTTAAGAATGGAGGTGTGAGTCCTAAACAGTGTAACACACCTTTCACAATATTACACCACTACAATATATATGTTGTATTTTTTAAAGACATCAACAGAGATTACATTTTTAGCTTGTACATATTTAAATAGGTTTGGGACAGAGGTCACTTTAACAGCACTGTTTCATTTAGTGCTCTATGCGACCTGAAGCCTTCCTCGATTTCTACCGATTAATGAAGCTTCATTTGTTGGTCACATTACAAACAGAGTTCAAAGAAATAAGAAAAAAAATATTCTTCTATTGTAGGACATTTTCTTTTTTTTGAAGATGGAAATGGCAGCTTTGGGCTCAAATTTATATTTAAAAAATACTTTTTTTGTTGTTTTTTTTTTTTTACTTTTAAAGACACAGAATTTGAACCAATAAGCTGCAATTACAATGCATTAGAGAAAGTGAGAAAGGCCTCTTACGATGTTTTGTTCCCTTTTGTTTGTTCCTGTATTAATTCTCCTTTTGGATTTACAGTAAATATCCGGCAGTCTGGAACGCCAACTTTCATATATGCAAATACATCCTGAAATGAAATACGTCTGATATAGTTAGCAGAAAACAAACAACAACAAAAAAACAACAGTATCTATGGGTAGCAGGCACTTTAAAAAAAAAAGATTAAAAGTAAACATTTCAACACCGAGGCAGGGCAGTATTCCAAAGACATTGTTTGTATTATGATGTGGGTCTCAGGAAACATTGAGTCATGGAGAAAGTAGATCAAGCTGGGAGACATACAGCTTCCAGGGGATCCCTGTACTTGATAACTCTTGGCTCTGCTCCACATTTGTTCAACATGAAAATGGCATAGCAGTGGAAATAATTGAATACAAAGCACATATTTATTCAATTGACCACTATCTCAAGCAACGCTCTCATACAGCGTTAAGGTAAACCAAAAGATCCCAACTGTATGAGGCATGGCTATTACTGCTTGAACGGCTTGTAATGATACTGTAATCTTCATGGCAATGGTGCCCAACCTGTGATTTTTAGTGCAGCAATAGCTGGCCACAGGCTGGACATTTCTGCATGATATGCATTCAGAACACTGAAATGACACTGTACATAAAATAAAAAGATTGCTACACTTTTTCTCTTTTGACATACCCAACACAAATAATCCTACTGTAAAACCTAATTTATAAATGAAATAACTTCAGGATTACTAGTTATACAAACACAGAGTGAGTTTTAAAACCACTGTACCATAAAGGAACACTATAGCATTAGCAATAAAAAAAAATACATTCCTAAAGCTATAGTATTCTCCTCGCTAGCCAGATGTCTGGGCCCCTAAATTAAATAAAAAAAAAAAAAGGGGGGCTGTACTTACCTTTTTCCCCCAGAACCGAAGCTTACTCGGTGGTGCTGTCCGCTCCTCCTACCATGACTTAAAAAAACAGGCTCCTCTTCCAAACCTTTTCATAGAGAAGCATTGAGGAGGAGAAACCCATGCGTGGTGCTCGTCCAATTAACGGCTTGTCATAGGTAAGCATTGAATTCAATGCCTTCCTATCATCAGAATTTTATGTTCTGCTCTCATAAGTCGTCATGAAGTGGTCTGAGAGCCTTTAGTCTCCCTTTAAGCAATGTGAGCTAATCAACATTTTGGCAATATGTCCATAAGGTTAACTAGTAGCTACATTTATATTTATTTCTCCCTATCAATATATCGGTCTAAATGCACTTAAAAAGAAAGACAGAATTTTATTGTGCAAAAATAAATAAATAAATAAATAAATAAATCAATCAATTTTAAGAATCTTGGAAGAAAACACTTACATTAGGGCGGTTTCCAAAAGCAGCATAAAATGGTTGTTCATAAATCGGAAACAAATTTTTTATATCATTGAGGCATTCTATCTTGAACCTCTCTGGTTTCTTTTCTATAACCTCCCTAAAAAATAATAGTAGACTATTATTAATGTAGATGAACACAAGACAAAGATAAGATTTAAAAGACAGGATCTTATCCATCTTCTCATGGAATACTTCCAACAAACACAGATTGATCCATATAAACACATATCTTATAACCTGAACTTGCACAGTATAGGGGTAAGTGAGAGAATTCATGGACTTTGTTTGAGAAATGTATGTGTCTGCGGCTTATTTGACTGGAAAAAGTGCAAAATGAAGCAATGTATAATACACAAACCATTAAACAAACAAGCCCTAATTTAAAATTGTTGTGTTTTATATTTTTCACCAAAATATCAGAAAATATATCATATATAAAAATATCAATGCAGCAAAAAATAAGTAAATTAAAATTCCATAAAATTAAACCATTTTAAGTTTGAAAGAACATTTGATAACTTTATCCAAAAATATTAAAATAGAGGCCATGTTTTTTTGAGTACTGTTAAGAGTTTAAGGACCAGAGTAGTTTAACACTCTTACAAAATGTCAAATCATTTACAAGTATTCTAAAAGATATTAAATAGGAAAGACCCGTTTTCAGACTGTAAAAGATATTTACAAGTACATAATTTACTGCAATTACTGCTGCAAATATATTTGGTTTAGACATAACCAATCATTTGTATACAAACGTAATTGAAGGGTTACTTCAAGCAAAAACTTTTTTTTTTGCTAAGAGTAACCCTTCCTTGTCTTGATCCACGACACCAAAAAATGTACTTGGGAGCCTGGCATTAACATGTGCATGCTGACAATATGTTTAGAATTAATATTAGCTAATCTGGAACACTTGTTCAGGGCTGACTAATGATACCCTAAGGAAGTGGTCATTGTACTTGAAGGATCCCTTTAAGGAGAACGGATCAGTTAAAACTGAAAATGAACATGTATTGCAACACAAACTGCACTCATACCTGTGAAATGCTGAAAAGAGACTGCTGGGAGACAGCATCAAAGGCCCTCTGGGAAGGATTGTACCTTTGTCATTTACCCAGTGTAAATAGCCTCTTGTCATATCTGCCATACCAATGGCACGAGCGGAGCAGTACATAAACTTATATCCGTTTCTAAAAAGAAACATAAAAAGATTAGTTTAAGGAGACAAATGCAATGTAATACAAACCGGAAAACCACCGGACAGTTGGTATTGGTTCCTTCGTACATTCCAGTAAATAGTTTGTAGTGAAATAGGTAATGGAGAAATTAAGAAACCTGTCCACTGAATGCAAAAAAACCAAAAAAGGTAGTGAGAGAGGTTGTTGGCGTATCATGTTCCTTTGTGTGTACATCATGACAAACAGAAATGAACACATAGCAAACACCATATTGCTATGAAACGCAGGCTCACGAACAAGTAAATTGTACATACATGGAATCATGAGACAAACAAGCAAATTCGCATACATTCGTGTCAAAGAAAGGCCAATTCAGAATACAACTGAATTTATTTAATTAATTTAGTATTTAAGTCATTCTACTCACTCACAGTGTGCAACTTAATTACAAGTTGAATCAACACTGACCTCAGGTCAACAAACCTAATTTTATACAAAATAGGGTAGTGATCTGTGGTGGACAAAGTTATAAAATGCAATTTTACAGCCATCAGTCATTTAGAATTCATGTTTAAGACATTGAAGCAATTGTTTCAGAACAGAATTTTATAAAGCAGTCTGGATTAAAGCAATATGCAAGCATGTATTCTAGGATGGTTAGTCAAATAACTCAGTTTGGCAGGATACAAAAACCTAAAATGCTGGTTTGGAAATTATCCAAAAGTAAATAAAAAAAAAAATAAATAAAAAAAAAAAAAAGTTTAGAAAAATTCCTCTTCAGCACCATCAACCCAAGTTCCCGCAGCTGGACTGACCTAATTTTCACAAACAATGAATAACCAAAAATGTAGTCATTTCTCAGCTGGCAGAACATATTAAATCCACATATACTTTAAACATACTCGTGTATAGAGTGGTAGAGTTTCGCAATGCCTTGATGTGTCCAATCTTTTCCAAGTTGTGGAAGAATCTGTCCTAAGGCATCCGACCTTGTTTTAAAAAGAGAGAGAATATAAAATGAGGTTTAGATACAAAACATACCTACAATATGGTAGCAATCTAACAGAAATCACAACTCAAATAGTACTATATTAAAAGCATACATCTCTGGACTTCTAAATTGGATTTTCTTACACTAAATATGAGCTTTGCCTCTACTCATTCACAGTGATTTGATAAAACTTTTTTTTTTTTTTTTTTTTAAAGGCAATACAATCTTTAGGATCCTCAAAATAAAACAAATCAAATGGAGGGGCTCAAATAGTGTGACAGACTTACAGACAGAATACAAAATGTTTACATTTACCAGGTATACTAAACCTGAACAAGGTTTACAGGTATTATCCCCAGTTGGGAATAAACAAACATGATATAAAGTCTGCATTAGCATAATTAGTACTGTAGTTTGCCATAGAAATTATAGAAATTATATTCCGTTTATAGTCAGAATTTGGTTTACAACTTCATAAATAATTTTTTTTTTTTCTTTTTTTTTTTTAAAAAGGCCTAAGGGATTTTCATTTCTGGACAATGAGCATCAGGCCCCGCTGTTTGAAGTTCAAGATCATTTTAAACTTAAAGTGCTGATCTCACCCCTAACTATATGTGGTGATGTCAGACAATTAACAGATTAAGGATTATAAACGTTCACCATACTTCCATGGGCTAAATCACATTACGTCATTTACAATTAAATATAAGGACTATATGCTGCAGAAGATGGTGATACAAATGTGTGGGAGTGGAGGAGTATGACCATGGACAACGTATGCTAGGATATCCACAATCGCACAAAGGATAAACATTAATTCCCCATGAATGAAATGGGCTAATATTAAAAAGGTTACTAGGGCAAAAATTACAGAATGGAAAACAGTTATAATGAAGCAATACTTTTTTGAAAAATTTTTTTTTACATAAATTCTACTATTTGTAAACGGGAAGCAAACATTAATTTAATTTCAGTGGAGCGCATTATATGCTATGTCTGCCCAATACTGTAAAACCATTAAAAGCCATATTTTGAATCAGTACTCGTTTATTATTACTATAACAATTCCGTAAATACAACCTCAGATGAACAACAACACATGGCATATTACACCGTATCATTAAGAAAAATAAAGCCAAAATGGAAAAGCAATGTGTGAAAAACTAAGTACACCCTTACTGCTTGCGTAGGCATTAAGGGGCTAAGTAACAGACAGGTACTGCTAACCAAATGCCTCTAATTAATTGATCACCAACAAGTGTGACCACCTCTATAAAAGCCACATTTTAGCAGTTTGCTGGTCTGGAGCATTCAGGTGTGTGTTAATCCCCAATAATCTGCAAGTGATACTGCCAAATCACACTAGGAAGGTTTATTATGTAATTTACAAACAATTTAAAGCCCATCATTCTACAATGAGTAAGATTATTTAAACGTGGAAAACAATCTAGACAGTTGCCAATCTTCCCAGGAGTGGATGTCCCAGCAAATTTACTCCATCAGACCGTGCAATGCTCAGATGAATTGCAAAACCCCCCCCAAGAGTTACATCTCCGACTTTACAGGCCTCATTAAATGTTATCGTACATGACAGTACAATTAGAAAAAGACTGAACAAGTATGGTTTGTTTGGAAGAGTTGTCACAAGAAAGCCTCTTCTCTCTAAAAGGAAAATGGCAGCAGAGCTTAGGTTTGCAAAGCTGCATCTGAACAAACCACAAGACTTCTGGAACAACGTCCTTTAGATAATAAAGTTGAGATGTTTGGCCATAATGCATAGTGTCATGTTTGGCTTAAACCACACTTCTCCATTGTGGCTTTATTTTGTTAAATAAATCATGACACTGTGTAATAGGTCATGTGTTCATCTGAGGTTGTACTTACATAATTTTAAGACCTGCTAAGGAACAGATTGGTATTATGCCCTGATATGTAACACCATAGCATTCAAAGAGGGTGTACTTTCTTTTCCACGTTATTGTATACACACACACACACACACACATCATTTTATTGGATATAAGAATGTCACTTGCTTTGTGATTGTTCCATCAATGTCTGAAATGATGAGTTTGTCATTCCAGTTCCATAGGTAAATGGTACCTTCACACCTACACGTGCCTTGATACTGAGTAGTAATGCTGAAAACGATATCATTAGGACCATCTCGGAGCTTTAACTTTTCCTGGTAAGAAAAAAAAAAATATATATATACACAATGAATAGGTTTTCATCTTATTTCAAGGCCCATTTTACTACTTTAAAAATGTATTTTAAGATTGAGAAATTCCATAAAAGAACATCCTAGGGAACATTTTATTTCCTCTCCTTATTCCACCATTATATATATATATAGAAAAAAAGAAAAAATTGGCTTCCTGGAAAAACTCCATGAACAACAGGTTAATACAACTTAAAGGAACACTCCAGGCTCCATACCATCCACGTGCACATTCTCTAATGTTTCTTCAGGAAGCACAGCCTGAAGCGGATTGGCTTCATTTTCATTTAAAAAAAAAAAAAAAGTTCTGTACGATTTACAGAATGATACTCTGAAAACATTTTATTCATCTTTAAAAGCCCTCAGGAAAACAGTATGGAGTTCTGGGCAGCAATTGTTTGTATACACCCATTTGCACGGGGAAGTGGACTAAATAAACATTATTATGTTTCTATGACAAACAGTGACAAATTCTAGCCTTCACGAGTTACAACGTGAGGAAGGAAAACCATCTGTGTAGACATACTTTTTCGAAGCTCTGGCGGCTTCTTGGTTAGTTCAGAGTTAAACCAACAGGTTTCATCTAAACCTCCAACATGTCTAGGGCACTAATGTCAAAGAAAGATTTACCTAGGGCTTATATACAATTTATCACAATAATACCACTCCAAACTCATACAAATAATGAAAAGTAAAATTTTGAGGATTTGTTTCCACCATACCTACAACTTTGATATTAATCTCTCATTAACGTAAAAAGTAACAGAAGACTTATAACAAGCATTATGCGGTGATTACCACAATAAAAACAAATATAAGAAATAAGTGATTCCCTGGGGAAATGACTCCTTATCGTGACCTTTCCTGAGAAGCAGACAAAGTGAGTTAAGCAGCTTTTCCCAGCTGGAAGTGGTACAAATGACTTCCTGACATATTTAAGAAACTGTCATATCAGTGGGAGCACAACATCCTGCAGATTTGTGCAAAAGACTGAGGTATTATATAGGTTTTTATATTTATTTTTTTTGTATTACAAAAATAAAAAAATTAAAGGACCACTCTAGGCACCCAGACCACTTCAGCTTAATGAAGTGGTCTGGGTGCCAGGTCCAGCTAGGGTTAACCCCCTTTTTTTTTTTTTTATAAACATAGCAGTTTCAGAGAAACTGCTATGTTTATATTAAGGGTTAATCCAGCCTCCAGTGGCTTTCTCTTGACAGCCGCTAGAGGCGCTTGCGTGCTTCTCACTGTGATTTTCACAGTGAGAAGACGCCAGCGTCCATAGGAAAGCATTGTGAATGCTTTCCTATGGACTGGCTGAATGCGCGCGCAGCTCCTGCCGCGCATGCGCATTCAGCCGAAGAGGAGGAGAAGAGGGAGGAGAGCTCCCCGCCCGGCGCTGGAGAAAGAGGTGAGTTTAACCCCTTCCTCTCCCCAGAGCCCGGCGGGAGGGGGACCCTGAGGGTAGGGGCACCCTCAGGGCACTATAGTGCCAGGAAAACGAGTATGTTTTCCTGGCACTATAGTGATCCTTTAAATAAAAATAAAAAAAATACATAATTGAAAGGACAGGCAGGTTTTGTAAATAATTTTTTTTTTTAAATGATACCATGTCCATAAAAAAATAAAAATGGAAGAAACAAAATGTGGGAAAGGAATGAAAGTTTTTCAGCAATTTGAGCTACAGTAGCTATTCTGTGAGATCAGACCAGGCTGGCTTGACTTCGCTCTCCACATGCATCAGTGAGCCATGGGAACCCATGATCCCGACGCCAGTTCACCAGTTGACCTTCCTTGCACCACTTTTGGTAGGTACTAACCAATGCATACTGGAGAACAACCCACAAGCGTTGCCGTTTTTGAGAGATGCTCTAACCCAATTTTTTAGCCCTCACTATTTACCCTTGTCCAAGTCACTCAGATCTTTTCACAGCTCCAAACATATGAAATTAAAGAACGGACTGTTCACTTGCTGCCCAATATATCCCACCCCTTGACAGGGGACTTTGTAATGCTATAATTAACGTGTTTCACTTCACTTGTCAGTGGTTTTAATGTTGTGACTGACTAGCATATATCTCAGTAAAACTGGATGTGTCCAATCACACTAACAGTGCTTTTTACACCTAAAAGCACATGCAACCTAAGTGACTCTTTTTAAAGAGGGTAACAGCTCCCTATTTTTGTTTTTTATGATCTAATAAATAAAGAGAGTGATTCCCTAGCCGAATTAGAGGATTCAGTTGACACTATCAGCTAATGAATGACCATGGGCATTATTACTCAGCTTCTGAAGCTGGATTCACATTGCCAGGCATTCTACAATGCTAAAGAGACTCAGTGCTTGGAGGGACCCAACTAAGAAGGCAAATCATTGCAAAACGGTTTGCCACCGGGTAAAAGGGCATCATAAACACTACAGTGGGCTAGTTATAAAGGAATCATTTGCCAATTTAAGGCGTTAATCAAGATACCTTTTAGTTTGTTTGTAAAAAGTTTGGGTTAAGGACACACACACATACACACACACAAATCCAATGTATTTCTAGGTTCTGTTGAAGCAGGAACCACCAAGCCAGACATACAAAAACCTTATAGCCAATACTCCGTAGTACTTTCAAAATAGATTAATGACCTCAGACAGGGCTGCCCAACCCTGAAGTAAGAGGATACTTTGAATCATATTATTTAAGACAGTTTTGACCACAATGCAGTGACTCACTATGAGATATGCTGTAGACTGAAATGACTCGGCTTAATCACTTACACAGACTTTTTATTTTTGTTTTTTCTATCAAAACAAACCTGGATACTCAGCAAATTATACATCTGTTTGAGGTTTATCAGAGAGCTAGTCCTATGAACCAATATACATGTATCTATCATCAAGTATAGAGTAAACTGTCTGAGTTTTAGAACCCCCTCTGCAACAGCCGGCAGTATAATCAGACCTCTTTTGAGGTTTTCTCAACGTGTACAAGCACAAACAAGATCTTTGTGACTATTCCAGGAGTAATTATTTCCCCAAATCTGAGAGTATCTATAGCAAAACAGCTAGAGGAAAAAACATGTCCAAAGCTTTTTCCAACAGGTGGAAGAATTCATAAAGACACCCAAGAATGGTAATGCTATTTTTTTTTAAACTCATTTTAAAGATGGAACATTTTAAAATTCATCCAAACAATATTGTAATAACTCATTTACAACAAATATTCAGATTGACAGCTTTGCAGTGACAGTTGCAGAGACCTCTGGTCTTCACACTTTTTAGTGGGATTGCTGAATCATAAAAAGGTCTTTTATGGAAAAGGTGTTTATGGGACACATACTACAGCCATTGTAATGGCAGACAATGCTGTACAGTTTTGTATGTAAATAAATGAATGACAATAAACTGAATGGAATTCCATTAAATGCAAGCTCTTCTCCTTCATTAATTCCTTCAGTATCCTAAACGGAAAGAAGAAAAAAACCTACTACTTAAACGTACTTGCAAGTTTCCAGGCTTGTATGTCACTATTTATCTTACAAAAACAATTAAACATATCAGGATGTTATCTATGAGGCTCGCTACTTGCGGCTGGATTGTCCATTTAAAGGACTCAGATGGAAGAGATTTAGAATGGACTGCATCCAGCACAAAGCATGGTTTGAATTACACACTATGGAATTCAATGATCTATTTATAAAAATAAAATATGTTCTGTAGAAATGGAACATTACAGTGTCACTGACTCACCATCTGGACACGTGAGAATATTGTGTTCTTGATAGTTCTAAAGAGGCAGTGAACGCAAATTTTGTTAAATCTAGAATCCTGTGAATAGACAGAATAGATTCTCATAGAACTGGTGCTAATCCTAACCTGGTCCCATGGATGTCCAGTAGTTTATTAAAAAGGAAATGTGCACATACAATAGGGAATACTATTCAAAATACCACAGTGTTGGATTTTCCATTGCCACACATTACAATTATAGTTGGATTCTTATAGACATGGAAATTCATCCAAATCTGCTATTAATGTATTTATCAGCTTAAAATGTTCAATGTATAACTTTAATTCGAAGAAGAGAAAGTACATTTTCAGAGCTTGTGTGTAGCAGCTCTTTAAACGCAGGACAGGTGATCTGAAGTTCCAGAACGTGCTTATGAGAAACTGCATACTGATGATAAGACAGTTGAAAACTGACAGGTACACATGTACACATGTTACAGATTAGCATTGATACATCCAGCTAACTCCTTTTTTTCCAAAATGTGTTTAACATACAAAGCACATTTTTCCCTCTCTCATGTCATAAATATTATGTCTCATAAAAGATAGAAACTTTTTTTATTTTGTATTTTGCAGTCTGGAAGGAACAAGACATGTATTGGTGATTTAAGCTTGGCACCATTGATAATCAGGCCGTCGCAAGTAGGAGCCAGCAAAATATTTTCTCCACTTTGCCAGTTTCCCTTTCTGCTCCCAAAGAGAGATAATAGAAGGTATCTGAAAGATGCTGACCAGTCGGCCTGCATGCTATATGCAATCTTTTAGATGGAGAAAATATGGCTACACACAACCAAATGGAGTAGCTGAATTCCAATCCCCCAACTAGCAGTAGTGAGGCTAGGAAACATTAATATTCAAGGTACAATATGTCCTCAGTGGCTGGCCCAGTGGGACTACCAGATGTCAAACTATAGCCATTATCCAATGATTATGTATGACCAAGGCTACTTCATTTAAATCAGCAAAAAATATTTTTGTTTATTACAATGGCATATTTGGGATTGAAATGGATCAAGTTGATGTATTGATATTTTCTGCCTTTCCTCAGATACTACAGCATGTTGTATTTTTTTCTTTATATAGTTTATAATTTGTAATTAAAACCAAGTACCAATGTGCTGTCCCACGCACTGCAAGGTTTAGCTGAGGGTAACAAACAAAAGCTTCTGCTTTCCTGGAAGCTGTGACTGACAGACGCCAGGTAACTTGTCAAACATTTCCACATGGTTTGACTAATAACGGAGTTTGAGTGCAATCCTGGAATCATAACAACTAGAGCGCTCTGTAGTGGTTACAGTGCTTGGAGTGTGTTCCTTTAATTCGGTGTAATGTGAGAAAGGGGTGGTAAAGCAAAAAAACAAAACAAAAGTCAGAACATACTATTTTGTCCGAAGAGAGTCGCAGTGTTTTGCGGTATGATGTGTTATATCCATGGCTTTGATATTCTACTGGAACAGATTCATTTTTTATTTGCTCCAATTCCAATGATTCCTCATCACTTGAATTGTCGTTGGCAGGTAACCTATCAATAAAAACATTCATATAGTAGTTAATTATTTGTTATTGATTTTTTTATAAAAAAAAAAATTTTATGAAATTTATTTCACTCTAATTTGGTTATCCAACATAATCTAATCTGTTATCTTTAAAGGACAACTGTCATAAAATTTTCACTTGTGAATTTTCAAGTGTTTATTACATTTAACTAAATAATGATATATTTTTTAAACTAAGACACAGATTTTTTTTGAGAAATATTTTCCCATTTTGTTTTATCATCTGACTGTGCAGCGATGTTGGGTCAAAGTTTACAGTTATCTAACCACCTGCTGCTAACTTACCTGCTATTGTAGGTTCACACAGAGCATTCACAGGAGCAGGCAAGCAGTTGGTCAGCTAACAGTACAGTCTGACCCAACATGGCTTCACAACCAGATAAAAAAAAAAAAAAAAAGTAAAAAAAAAGCATGATTACATTTTACTAAATGTAATAAACGTTAAACATGAGAAGTGAAAATTGTGACAGTTGTCCTTTAAGTGATGATATAGAAATTATTTTTTTCTATATTAGAACTGTTTTTTTTGTTTATTTTTTTTTAATGTGATTAAAATTGTTTGCATAGTTATAAAAGTGCAAATTAAATAAGAAACCACAAATTCAAATAAAGAGTTTGAGGAGAGATTCACGCAGTTTTTACTTAAGCAGCATCCTAAGAAAAGATATTTAGAGGCACTTTTTATTTAAAAAAAAATAAAAAATTATTTTCTGTTATTAAATGTGGTATGGAAAGAAATACCATTGGGATGTGAAAAATACTTAGGATTCAGTGTGGTTTCCTCCCTGCTGTAACTGCCCTCATAACAGAGATGGCCACGTATATAATTTTCTTTGGCAGAATAACCATAAGACAACATAATTCTTATTATTAGCTCTGCAATGTCCGCAAGCACAAACCTATCCTCACCATTTATTGCCCTTCAAGTTGTTACACCACTGCAATCCTCCCAAAAGAAATCATAAATGATATGGTAGAATATACGTGGTCATTAAATTAAATTTAAAATAAAATGCAAAATAACTAATTAATGGGTAATCTAGCTAAGCAACTAGTGTGACATATTACGCATCGGAAAAGTATTGAATCTGTAGGGGGTATGTGACTTGATTTACATTTAGGAATTACTTGTTTTTTGCAGGTTAATCATTTCTTGTAGAGAGTAATTATCCCCCAGAAAACCCCTGATCAAAGTCCTATTATGCACCGACTATTATTCAACATTCTAACTAGTGCAAAGTCCAGAGCTGTTCTACACATCGCACTCCATCCTTTGTAGAGTTTCGAAGCTCTGTGGTATATAATAAAATGGACACTGAAATTTTATTTAAGTGATGTTTCTTAGAAGGACTTCTTTAATATTTCTACATCGTGTATGGTCATAAACATACAATAGCTTTTGACATGCTGAAGTTGTTACTTAAACTTAATATGTCAAACAGTAACACAAAGCAGGCTTAATTAAAATGCTTTCATTCGAAGTCACTGTTTATCTATTGTAAGACACATCATTTCCCAATGGAGTGAGGTTATTGAGCTACTTAGTGATTACTGCCAGCCAAATAGATGCTAACATGGAGCTTGTTACAGGTTTCCAAACATGGCAATGAGAGAACTTCTGGCTAGCAAACAGGATTGCTATGTGAGCTTTCTCCAAGAAAGAATTAGAAAACAAAACAAAACAAAAAATTAAAAAATTTAAACGCTCAGAGGAACAGACAGTTTACTTTTCAGTTAAAACAAACATCATTAAAAGGAGCGCATTACAATCAGGAAATAAAATAAAAGTAGAGTGTGTGGAGACTGGTCATATTGTCATCCCCAAAACACTGTCACCCCCACATATACTGTCAGTCCCCTTCTCCCTCCACCACTCTCACTCCCCTGCTCTAACCATGCCACACTCCCGTATCACACTCACCCCCTAATTCTGTCACTTACTCCCAATCCTTTCATACTCGCACCCCCTTCACCATATCACAATAACCCCACCAAATCATGTCACACTCATCCCCCATAACCACGCCACACAAATCCTGTCACATTTATCAGCCATTGCCCTGTCTCACTCCCTCCTCCAACCATGCCACAATAAACACAAGTCTGTACGACTCATTCACAAACCATGCCACACCACTGTCACATTAACCCCCCTAACCCTGTAACACTTTCCATGCCTTGCCCTGTCACAAAACCCCATCTCATTTATTCCTCTTGCCCGGTCACTCACCTTGCCACTGTTACCGCTTTACCCACCCAATCAGTCACCACCATACATACATAGCCATAAAACATGGCTTTGCCATTAACACAATGCACAAAAGCGGCACCTATACACACACACACACACACACACACACAACACTGCAAGCAACTACCCCACATACAAACACAAGCGCACAGAGATGTACATTCACACACTGACATTGTCAGACACACACTCGCATGCACATACACAGTTAAACAATGCCACACATATTCACAAATACATACAGACCAATACACATCGTGACTGTATAGTGAGGGGAAAAAAAGTTTTTGAACCCTTGCGGAATTTGAATGTTTGCCCACTGACAAAGAAATGACCAGTCTATAAATGTAATGGTAGGTGTATTTTAACAGTGAAAGACAGACAACAAATTCAGAAAAACACATGGCAAAAAAGTTATAAATTGATTTGCATGTCAATGAGTAAAATGAGTATTTGATCCCTTATCAATCAACAAGATTTCAGGCTCCCTGGTGTCTTTTATCCAGGTAATGAGTTGAGATTAGGAGCACTCTCTTAAAAGGACTGCTCCTAATCTCCCCATCGTTACCTGAATAAAAGACACCTGTCCACAGAAGCATTCAATCTGATTCCAAACTCTCCACAGAGATGTCCTAGGAAGTCTGGAACAAGATTGTAGGCCTACACAAGGCTGATATAGGCTGCAAGTCCATCGACAAGCAGCTTGGTGACAATGTGACAACTGTTGGTGCGATTATTCGCAAATGGAAGAAACACAAAATAAATGTCAGTCTCCCTCGGTCTGGTGCTCCATGCAAGATCTCACCTCGTGGAGTTTCAATGATCATGAGAACGGTGAGGAATCAGCCCAGAACTACACGGGAGCATCTTGTTAATGATCTCAAGGCAGCTGGGACCATAGTCACCAAGAAAATCGTTGGTAACATACTACGCTGTGAAGGACTGAAATCCTGCAGCGCCCACAAGGTCCCACTGCTCAAGAAAGCACATGTACAGGCCCGTCTGAAGATTGCAAATGAACATCTGTATGAGTCAGAGGAGAACTGGGTGAAAGTGTTGTGGTTAGATGAGCCCAAAATTGAGCTCTTTGATATCAACTCAATGCACAGTGTCTGGAGGAGAAGGAATGTTGCCTATAACCCAAAGAACACCATTCCCATCGTCAAACATGGAGGTGGAAACATTATGTTTTGGGGGTGTTTTTCTGCAAAGTGGACAGGACAACTACACTGCATCAAAAGGACGATGGACTGTCAAATCTTTGGTGAGAACCTCCTTCCCTCAGCCATGCCATTAAAAATGGGTCGTGGATGGGTATTCTAGCATGACAATGACCCAAAACATACAGCCAAGGCAACAAAGGAGTGGCTCAAGAAGAAGCATATTAAGGTTCTGGAGTGGCCTAGCCGGTCTCCAGACCATAATCCCATAGAAAATCTGTGGAGGGAGCTGAAGGTTAGAGTTGCCAAACGTCAGCCTCGAAACCTTAAAGACTTGGTGAGGATCTGCAAAGAGAAGTGGGACAAAACCCCTACTGAGATTTGTGCAAACCTGGTGGCCAACTACAAGAAACGTCTGACCTCTGTGATTGCCAACAAGGGTTTTGCCACCAAGTACTAAGTCAAAGGGGTCAAATACTTACTTCACTCATTGACATGCAAATCAATAACTTTTTTGACATGCATTTTTCTGGAATTATGAGTTTAATATACATACCATTAAAATTATAGACTGATCATTTCTTTGTCAGTGGGTAAACGTTCAAAGTAAGCAGGGGATCAAATACTTTTTTCCCCTCACTGTATGTCTGCATTAGGCAATGTGTGTGACTCTGTACATCAGTGTGATATTTATCAATGGACACACTGCCTGTGATATTTATCAATGGGCAAAACACACCAAGGTATTTATTAATGGGCAAAATGCACCAATATATTTATTAATGGACAAAACGCACTAATATATTTATTAAGGGGCACACTAACTGTTGTATTTATTAATGGTATCTGGCTTGGCATATATTTAATGGGAAAACTGACTGTGCAATGTTTTGTGGGACAAACTGACACTGTTCAGCGTCCATGCACTTTATTACTATTTTTGTTTAAATTATTGTTTTTTTTTATATATAAATACTTTAGCTTGTGGTGTGCCATGCAATTCTGGGAAGAGCTATGGTGTGCCTTGGGTGAGAAAGGGTTGAGGAGCGTTTATCTACATTACACCAATTTCCTATTCATTATGTTTTCATGATTCTTCTAAGTGAATAATGAAGGAACCACTACATGAAAAACAAATTCAACTTTGTCATAATTACAAACATACAAAGAAAACTACATAAAGAATTTGTTTTAAAGCAGTTTGCCAATTAGTAGCATGTGTCATCTATGCAAGATGTTTGAGAATGTGCACTTTCATATAGGAGTTTCAAAGCAACAAGAGTTCAACGAAAACAGTCAGTGAAGATTCATCGGTAACAAAAACATCATCATTTTAAGGTGTCAAAGAGAACTCTCAAAATGTTAGCCTATTATGCTTAACATGAATAAACTGTACTAGCAAAGAAGACCAGTACTTACAAGATGAAATTCATGGGCAAGGATCAATGGAAAATTCACAAAGATTTTACACTATGAGCTTCGCTACCCAACATTTTAAGGAAAATTTAAAGACGTCAGCAGAACAAACCATGGTCATAACCAGTGCAAAATATAGAATAATATGGTCCGGAGTTCTATTTTCACATAAATCTTATTTTATACATCAGGTAGGTTTTATATTTTGAAGAAGACCAAACGAACAATATATGTTGCAAAACTGATAATAGATTTAGAGGATATAATTCAGGGGGAAATGATCACGCCTAATGATTGGCCTAGGAATATGAGGTCATTGCAAAGCATAAAGTGCATCCTATGGTGCAATCACATCTTCCTTATAAATATGCCATATTCCAAGATGAAATACCGGGAGTGAATATAATTAACACATGTTTTATGTGTAAAATACTTTTAGAACCATAATCAAGTAAAACTGTTGATACTATTTAGATAAATACCAAATCAATTTATTAGAACTATTCCAGTAAGATAATATGTACAAAGTCCTAAAGAATACTTCAAGGAATACCAGAGTTAAGTCGGCCTTTAATGGCCTGTCCGCTAACCAAAACTAAATATTGTTTATATTATTTATCATGTGTCCACTACAGCAAACTCATTCACTCTACCATTACTGCCCATTCATTATGGATCTCAGCTACAAACTACTATTATCTATTACTGTAACCGAGTTACATCTACTACTAGTATACCACTACTGGCTATCTGGTATAATAATGTAAAATGTATCAAGCACTCTTAAACATACCGTATATTTGATTGATCTTTTATTTCCAATGTTTGTTCAATGCCTGATTCGACATCCAGCTTCTCCTCTTTTGTGTCTGGCTGTTAGAGAAAAAAAAAAAAAAATACATTTTGTGATAAGAAAGAAAGTAGGACATTAAAGGACCACTTCACACCCCAAAAGCATTTCAGCTTGCTGAAGTGCTTTATGGGTTAGGAATAGCCTCATTTAACCCCAGTTGATAAAAGTGATGTTTTTACGAGAAATTAGTACTTTTATAAATTAACTAGGGAACTCCCCTATGGCTGTCAAACAGCCAGGGAGGATTGCTTCCTACTTCCGTTAGCTCCCCTGAGCCAACGGAAGTAGCAGGCACGCTCTACTTGAGTGTGCCTGTCTGCCTCCCCCACACACCTGTAGACCAGCTTGACAGCTTCAGCCCTGCACATGTGACTGGGTGCACTGGCGTGCACACACGGTCTGGTATACGTGCATGCAACATTGTGCACGAATAGCCATGCTGGTGCATGTGCGAACCAAGTCAGAGGCTTCTCAATGGGAAGCCTCTGGTCATTTCCTTGTGAAGAGACTGATCGTTTCTTCAAGGAAAAAAGGAGAGGGGCTTACAAAGGCTGCAGTCATAAGAACTGCAGCTTTTGTAAGCGATTTTAAACTATATTTGCAATGAAAACATACGTGAAAATATGCATGCATGTATTCATTTGGGGTAGATCTTCTAAACTGTGGGTTTTTTTGGTGGGGGTTTGGACGTGTGGAGTGGTCCTTTAAAGTAAAACAAACTACAGAGTTAAGAACCATGCACATATTTTATCAGATATAATGTTATATGTGATTATATCCTAATAAGCTGGAGACATTAATTAAAATATCTATTTTTGTGTGGATCTCAAAAAGCCCAACAGTTTAAAATTCATAAAAGTGTTGATAAAACAATGACTCTAGAATGTCTACATAAAATATATATACAGAATAAACAAAGTGAATGCACATGCAAACAACAAAAAAAAAATACATATGTGCATGCACCGTGCCAACTTTTTAAAATAATTGACACTACTATTTTTATTATTTTAAAAGCGTCAACACGTTCTGCAATGCTGGACAACAGTTGAATTAACAAACAAATTGTCATAACAAGACAAGTTGGACACAGGAAAAGAAGGTGAAAATCCATATTTTAGAATAGTTTGGGGTATTTGTCAATCACATTGCTGAACTAAAACTCCATAATACTTTTAAAGTTTACTGGCTGGCAAACCACTATGACAGCTGTAGTTCCACACAAGACAAAGGGTGACTTCCCTTAGGTTGAAAACTTCAGGTTTAATTATTCATCATTATATATCCTTTCATATACCTGTTTTACCATGCTATCCTTCTTTCGCCAGAACCACCATCTTCCAGATTTCTTTGGCATTTTTTCTTTAACCCACGATTCAATGGTATTCTGCAAGATAATATGTGGTTATTTATATAGAATTAAAAAAACACGAGGCAATATCAGATTTGTGTTTGTGGTATCAGCATTACCTTAAAGAGGAGACTATATTTAAAAGAAGAAAAACTACCACAACAAGAGATAATAGTCTTAAATTAGAGGGGCAAAGCTTTAAAAATTATTTCAGGAAGTATTACTTTATCGGACGCATGGAGGGTAGTGGATGCATGGAATAGCCTTCCAGCAGAAGTGGTAGAGGTTAATACAGTGAAGGAGTTTAAGCATGCGTGGGATAGGCATAAGGCTATCGTAGATACAAGATAAGGCCAGGGACTAATGAGAGTCTTTAGAAAACTGGGCAGACTAAATGGGCCGAATGGTTCTTATTTGCCGCCACATTCTATGTTTACCTTAGGTAAGTTTTTCTGAAACACTTGCAAGCTCAAGATCATAGGTGCTGCCAAGACCCAGTTGTAATACCTGTTAAAGAAATGCTTGTGACGTTCACAGTTCAAAGACATTCATATTAAAACATCACATGAAGCCTGTATTGTCAGAAAATACAGAGGAAAAAAAAAAGAGATTTTAAATAGTGTGTAAGTTCTGTTTTCTAATCTGGTAATTTCTTTAAACTTCTGTTAAAAATGCAAAAAAAAAAAAAAGTATATAAAAAAAATAAAATAAAAACGGATTTTTCACATGCATTATCAATGCCTTAAATGTAGGCCAGAATAGCTGTGAAAGCGACAATACAAGACTATTCTATTACGTGTGCAGATGAAGGGTATATTCACCTAAATATATGCCATGTACTGTCGCCAACTAACAGAATACAAATTCATACGCGTCAGAGAGCTATTTAAAGAGGGAGATACAATGGAAATAACAAAATTTGCAGTGATTGTAACATAGCTACGAATGTTGCATTAATATCCACCACTGAAATTCCACAGCTAATGAAATAATACAAATTAAAAAATATATATCTATATAATAAAAACATTTTACCTGTTGGAAATCTGTACGACTAGGTTAGGATTGTCAATAATTCCAGGGTTCTCAGAAAACTGTTGGTAGGTGATGATATGCTCCTTAAATTTTTCTGTGGGTGAAAAATAAATAATAAAATTACACTATGCTAGTGGGTAGTCCTAAAAGAATAGAACGCATCCTGTCACAGGTAACAGTCTCTTGTTCTTTTGTTATTCCTACCTATCAAAATTAAGTCTTTTTTTTGGGGGGGGGGGCTTTCTCCCCCCCTCCCCAATAAATATTCGAAAATAGACAAAAAAATAAGGTGCAGAAGCAAGGGACTTGTCATTTTATGCAAAGGGAAGGATGAGTCTGGATTATTTAATTCAATGGTAATGGAATCCTAAAATACTCATTAAAAGTAAAAATAGAGCCACATATTGTAACAAAGTCACACTTCTGCGACACTGCAGCTGTTCCCCGATTGTTACATACCTAACAGAGCTGGGTTAGGTCACTACAGTAGCCAAATTCTATGATGTAATCTAGACCCCTGGAGAGGTTTCCATTCCATTTACAATCAGCACATGTATTTTAGTGAAGAACATTGAAGATATTCAAGCAGTTAATAGCTGCCCCCAAAGGCAGAAAAAATAAAATCACAATGAATTTAGTATGCTATTCTTTGAAAGCACTGTCCATTGTCAGTTCTAACACTCACCTTTGGAGATTTCTCCATTTTCACTGAGGCCTCCACAAAGAGAAAGTGTAACATCAGGCAGGTCCATAGCCGAATCAGAGAGGCACTCGGTACCACTGTCAGCAGCTGCACTGCCAACGGACTGAGGCGACTGTGAGCCAGACAAGGTTTCAGACTCAACCCACTGCCTAGAACCAGTATCGGATTCACTAGAAGGGGACACAAATGTTCACTACAACCATATCCAATATGCAAACATAAACACAAAAATAAAGGGGATAATCCAGGGATTCATATAAATAATAAATAACATTCCCCAAGCATAAATAAAAAACAAAAAACAAGAACTAAAATGAAGTAGTCAATAAAAGAAAAGAAAAAAAAAGGAAAAAAATTTATATATATGAATTTTAGATTGAGCTATAGGTTATGTTATTTATTCAACAACCACCTTATCTATGATTTGAAGGGTGAAATAATATATTGTAAATCAGAATGATTGTTACTAACTGCATTAGATTGTGTTTGGGAAAAAACCTTTGGGTTACACGATTGTGGGATTTGGGTCATGTAAAGATATTTGTGCCATGTTATTCCCAATTTCAACCTGCACTGTATTTATGATTAATATGTGAACATAGCAGGAAGAATAAAAGGACACTAAATTTTAATGATTATGGGAAATTATTGACCAATATTTTCCTTAAATATACAAATAAATATGAGAACAATAATATTTAGCAAATAACATTTTAGGCACCTATCAATCAGCAGAATAGGCAGAGGACAAGGTACAAAAAAAAACAAAAACAAATTCACCCTCATCACAAAAAAAAAAATCCACCCCGTTTTTGTTTTTTTTGCTTCAAAGTTTGATTTTATGGAACACTCCCACCCCCATAGCATGATGTAGTGGCTATAGTGCCAATTTAAGTTGTTCACTAAAGCCTACAGTAATCGCTCTGTCTAATACTGATGGTGCAAGCCTTGGCTCTGGAGAGCCAACAGAAGATCCTAAGCAGCAGCTCATAGTTTTCCTGGCTTCTGAGAGGTAGGGAGAGGTGTCTGTTGGACTCAGATTAAGAAGTCAAAACGTTCTGCTATTTTGGAGTTTTCCTCTAAATAACGTCAAGTAGAATGACAAAATTTAGATAAAAGGCGATGTACCTTTTGGGAAAATAGAGGGCAGCTACGTCTGGTTCCAAAACATTTAGGTCATCCAAATAAATATCACCCGGTCCCTGATGTTGGCTCCTTTTACGTACACCTGTTTGTATTTAAAAGAAAATGAAAAATTTATTTTAGCAGATACTTGTAAATGCAATATTTTTTTTAGAAGTAGATGCATATAAGTGCTACCAACCTTTCTTCTTGGACGGGGAGTCTGACTTTGATAAAGGCTTCAGCTCAGATACTGTATCAATACACTCTGTAGGCAGCTGTTCATCTGGCACTGATGGGGAGCTGAGATTGCTCTCGGGAGTAGAGTCAGAAGGCTGGTCTCCATCTACTTGAATGTTGATAGAACAAGGACGAGGCTCTGGCTTTAGTACAGTAGTGCAAAGCGAGTCTTCCATGGAAACTTCGTCATCCACCCCAGTCAAGGCCTCAGAGCTGATCACTCTAAAATGTGTATTCTCAGATGGGGTGATTGTGGCTGTTCTGGGATGCTCTATTTTTTCCTTCTTGTAGATCTTTAAAACATTACAAAAACATGTTCGATTCTTTTAGGAAATGGTTTTAAAAGTACAGTATTACAGAAACATTACTAATGTGAGTGAGCACTTCATAGACTTGGATAAAATACTGTGTGGTAGTCTTGCAGTTTGTTTTCATATAGGTTACAATGAGAATTCCATAACATTATACACAAGAAAACAGATCGTTATTCACCTTGGTGGATTCAGGGAAACCTCCCCACGTCCACTCCATATGGGGTTCTGTCCTGTGCATGCTATCTGCTGGCTTCACTTCCAACTCCGAATCGCTCTTTGGCCCCATGGATTGGGAAAATTCACTGAGGAGCAGAAGTCAATTATTTTCAACTAAACATTGACAAAGACCCCATTCAGAGTTAAAACATCACTGGGTTTATCTTTTTATTGCGGACTAAAAATATTGATCACATTTGGAGCTATAAAAATTCATGTTCGGTTGAATAGGTTTCCTGATCCTGCATAGAAGACTTGTCGAGAGTCTACATTGACCTGGTTTAAGGTTTAATCCAGTAATTTAAACCATGTATGTGGATTTGGGATAGAGTGCAGGTAACATTTTGTTTTTAAGTTTATGTTTTAAGTATTTGGGTTGATGAATACTGTAGTTATTTCTACTGCCCAGGAGTAGTGGGAGTTTAACTTCATTTTGTGTGTTCGTAGGCATATTACTCTACAAATGTTTATATAAGTTTTATTTAATTTATTTTTAATTTCCAAATCATTGTGGCAAGTCAAAATTCTGTTTATTGAGGAGACTAAATGTTCTTACCTTTCCAGTGGAGACCAGTCACCATCAGAGAGAGCATAATGATCTGATGTGTGACATATAAATGATTCTCTGTATTCATCTTCCTTGGGTGTTGTGCTCAATAGGGACCTTAAAATGAGAGGGGAAAAAAAAAAAGAAAGTAAATTTTTTGTAAAATGAAAAAAGTTACAAGAAAAATAACTACTTGTATTTTATAGTAACAGCAATAATTGCTGACACATCATTAGGTACACAGGTACCTTCATTCCCGCTAGTAGGGTCATGTTTAACAACCCATGATGCAAAGTCATTAGACCAATAGTGACCACTCTTTTAGATTGCCAGATAATTCCTAATTTCTTGCCAAAAATATATTGGGTACATTAATGTTAAAACACAAGTGCTAGGGGTAAGCAGGTGTTGGACTACATCTTCCCTGATGCTTGAGTGCCAAAGGTTCCCTACCCCTGGCTTACGTGAAGATAAGAAGGACCTACTATGTTTTCCTGAATGTAAATATATATATATATATTTATATTTACATTCAGGAAAACATAGTAGGTCCTTCTTATCTTCACGTAAGCCAGGGGTAGGCAACCTTTTATATATATAAAAAGCAGAATTGCCAAGCAAAAACAATGTTCTACCAGTTTTTTTTAAATTCTTAATTCCAGTCCCGAGGTCAGGCCAATGGAGGACCTAATCCACATGCACCACAAGCACATTTGACCTTCCCCATAGGAAAGCATTAAGTCAATGTTTTCCTACAGGGGTTTTGAAGATGCTGGACGTTTTAATGCAAAGCGTAAGGACGTCCAATGTCATTTCACACAGTTAAACTCCGGGGGAATCCAGGAAGCGCCTCTAGTAGACAGCCACTAGAGCATGTATTAACCCTGCAATGTAAACATTGCAGTTTCTCTAAGTTAAAATTGTCTGGGTGCCTATAGTGTCCATTTAAAACAAATGTATCGTGTATTGTCTTCTTGTGCAAAAGTTTAAAGGATCACTGTAGTCAGTGGTGCATCCTGGTTTTGTGCTGCCCTAGGCAGGACAAAACTCAGGCGCTCCCCAAAGCCGCCCCAACCCTTCCCCTCCGCCTTCTAAATAAACACACACATTCACTGACAGATACGCATACACTAGCTAACAGAAACACACACATACTCCCTGACACACACACTCACAGGCAAACACACACTAACAGGCATACACACACTAACCGACATACACTAACAGACATACACATTAACACTTTTTTTTTTTATTTTAACCCCCCCCCAGCCTCCTTACCTTTGGGAATGCTTGGGGGGACGGGGACAGGGGGGGGGGCAGGTTCTCTTTCTCCCTGGGGGTCAGGTGGCTGATGGCGAGGGAGCACTTCCCCTGAGCGGTCTGCTCAGCTCCCTCGCACGCCGCAGAGTGATGCCAGGAACCGGAATATGACGTCATATTCCGGCTCCCAGCCTCACTCTGCGGGCGGCCTCTTGGGAGCTGAGCAGACCACTCAGAGGAAGAGCTCCCTCGCCAGCGCCACCCAGCATGTCAGTTTCCTGACACTATAGTCAGGGACGTTTTAACCGCAAGGCTAACAAGACATTTGCCTTGGGCATTTGGGGGCGGCCTTTTTTGCCGCCCCCTGGAAAATGCCGCCCAAGGCAAATGTCTTGTTTGCCTCGCGGCTAAAACGTCCCTGACTATAGTGTCAGGAAAACAAACTTATTTTCCTGACACTATATAACCCTTAGGTCCCCCCCACCCTTATGGTCCCCCTCCCGCTGGGCTGAAGGGGTTAAAATCTCTCCTCCCCCGCAGACGGCAGCTCCAGAGTGGAGCGGAATGCACATTCAAACAATCCGTAGTAAAGCATTTCTCAAGGCTTTCCTATGGATTTCCTGCACGCTGAATGCGATTTTTGCATCCAGCGCCACAGAAGCGCCTCTAGCGGCTGTCAGGAAGACAGCCACTAGAGGCTGTATTAACCCTGCAATGTAAACATAGCAGTTGATCTGAAACTGCTATGTTTACATCTGAAGGGTTAAAACCTGGGGGATCTGGCACCCAGACCACTTCATTGTGCTGAGGTGGTCTGGGTGACTATAGTGTCCCTTTAAATTAGTAGGTATGTACTATTGGTGGCTTCAAGGTCCCATAAACACAGATAAGAATAATCACCTCTTCTTGTGCAGAATCCACATGCATTTTATTGCATTCTGGTGGTGAAATCACGATAAGATATATGAAAAGGTTAAAGGGCAATGATGGTCCTTGGAATGGGTTTTAAACACATCTTAGAAAAGGAATGCTGTATATGCAGAGGTCTCAACACTGGCCTGCTTACAGAACCCTAGATGCTAAAATTAGATGGGACATGTGAGATGCAAGAAGAAGAAGAAAATAAATACATCTTTAAGATGGGGACATCTAACAATAAAGTAGTTTTAAATAGCTGTGAATTTAAGGCCAGAGAAGCTGAAATCATTGCTAACTTTATCCACTTAAGCTATTTTAACCGTAAATTTTAAATTCACTTTGAATTATCACTTTAGTGAATAACCCAGACAGAATCTCTAATTCCCTGCAAAGCTGAAGAGATTTGTACGGAGACACACAGGTCATTGCAGCACAGATGCCCAGAACCTCTCTGTTTTAAGAATGCGCACTGTCAGATGTGTTTTGACAGTACAAGCACACATTAAATCTCCACCAGGTTACAATATGTACCATCAACATTACAACAATCACTTTAACATTAACAGATCCCATGCTGACAGTCACATACATTCAAATGTTTAGCAATCATGAAACTCCAGCCACATTGTTTGGATACATTTTTCAATAAACATTTTTCTAAGCGTCTGTTCACAGAGGACATGTATGCATAGTATCAACACCAAACCACTTCCAATCGCACAAACAGAAGAGTATGCAGATTTAAAACCGGTTAGTCCTTTAGCAATGACAAAAATCAAAACACCTAGTGTGCTTGTATAACATGTCAAATGAGGCTGCAGACAGCAGGGTGCTTTTAAATGCACTATAGGAATAACAAACCCGCATACAAACAAGGGTTCTGTAAATCAGAAAGGAATGATTTATTAACTAAAACTGACAAGCATGCTTGCACGCATGCTTGTATTTTACCTGTAAAGTCCCAATGCGTTAACAAAGCTTCAGGAAGCCATAGGTTATTTAATAATAATAATAATAAATAATACAGATTACATTAAAAAAAAAAAAACTGCAATCTTCCAATGGCCCGGAGAAGGCTTCCATCATCGTATGAATTGAATGAGTTGCTGAACTAAAGCTCCCATGATTCCCTGGCTATCTATTTAATTTAAAAAATCATGGAAGTTGTAGTTCAGCAACATCTGGAGGGGAAGAGGTTGGATCATAGATGTTACAGACAGGTGTGAGCTGGCAAAAATCAATGCATGTCCATATATTATAATTTTTTTTTTTATACAGCGCCATCAGATTCCGTAGCGCTGTACAATGGGTGGACTAACAGACATGTAATTGTAACCAAACAACTGGACGTACAGGAACAAATCATTTTACTTGATAATCAACTCATAAAAAAATATTTTACAAATGTGAAGCAAAATATAAATCATAAGGAATAATAATCCATGAGCAAAGTTACTGGTCATTTCTTATGGTATCTATCAAATCTGAAGCTCTACAAATTCTGCCATTTCAGTCGGTCACAGAGAAGCAGGTCTGCCATCTGTCTGTTTCTGCTAGTACTCTAGTAAATGAAGAAGGGGGATAGAAATCAGATGGAAATGCATGCCAGGCTGACAAACAGCCTGCTAAACCGGTCCCACTCTGTACAGAACTATGCACAGAGCATTGGTGCACGGACACCATTCAGAAATGCGCCTGAAGATGCATCCGCCTTGCGCTTAGACCTTCCGCAGTGGGAAGGGATGCCAGGGAACCCAGGATGATGGTAAAGGACCCTGAAAAGAACAGTACATCAAGAACTGGGACGGTCGGCAGTATCCTTCAGTAATAACTTAACATTGTTTTCTACAAGAGTTGTATACACGTTCTTGTGGCAAATGTGACTATGCCACAAGCTCCTGCTAGCTAGCCTCCTGCCCAAGGACTATGGGCCATGTAATAGACCATCCCGTTACTGATCAGACTCTTTCAGTTAGTTTCTTCCTTATGGTACGGTAACCGAACAAAGTCACAAATTTCTCCTTTTTATTTCCTACCTGGACTCAGCCTACCTTGGAGCTTGTTAACCCTGTTGACCCCTCTTTATACCTCAATCATCTGTTCGCACCTAGTAATTTCAAGTGTTCTGCTGGGTGGCCACTATTCACATTAACTAACACGTGGGAAATGAGTTGGCGGCCATCTTCTCGCACGAAAGCAGGCAGTGGTGTTTGGACATCGAGTGCATGGAACTAAAAATTGGATAGACTAACTCGCAAACACCGCTGAACCTATATCAACTCCTGCACTGTTCGGTAGGATTGTTTGCACAAAGTAGGCAAATAATCGCTACCTATGAGCCAGGGGAACGGTTTGGTAATTCATTTGTTTTGGGACTCCCGGAAGTGACCGACCGCTACCACTTTTCTTCTGGAACTATTTTAGGCAGGCACCACGTATGCAGTCCGTCAAATCTTTACCCCGGTGGCGATTCAGCTGTATTCATGGGATTTGAGCTCTATTTGGACACTTTTGGCGCTCAGATCCAGGCTAACCGGGGATATAAGACTTGTGGGGGTTCCTTGTAATAGTGTGTATGTTTTGGGGTGTTTTTAATGTTTTGTGCATTGTACCTCTATGCCTGGGAGAGAGTTAGTTTAAGTACACAATTATCTCCCAGATGCCGGGGAAGAGTCTGTATTAAACTGCATGGGGGTCTGTGTATAAATTGTGTGTACAATGCCCCATTAAACCAGTTCACTCCAAGCATTAAGTCTTGGCTAATGTCTGTGGGGTAAAGCTATACTCTCTGCAGAAGCACTTTAATCACAAGAAGCTGTTTCCAGGACCCTGTTCCATCCAGGGTGGGAAGCGATGGAGAGACCCCAGCCAGGCTGCAGCAGCTAGGGTCTAGAGCGCAGATGGTGGACCGGCTATAGCTAGGGAGCGTGTCTGGCAGAGGTACCCAGTCGGTGCGCCATAGAACTGCCCTGGAAAAGAGCCACTGTAGTGCAAACAGAGGCTCCTCTATGCTCTGTATGACTGGATATCTACTATGGATTCAGACATTTACCACAGAAGAGTGAAAAGTACCACCTTACCAAGTACCATTATAGCACAAGAAAGATAAAATTGTAACCTACATATAGTATAGATTATGGCTATGAAGCACAAGGTCCAAACATAATTCCTATGGCCATGATGCTGCAGAGAATGCTTTGCAGGCACCAGAGTGTCTATATATCTATATAGCTGTATGTTGTAAGACTGTCACTTGGTTTCCATGGTGATTGCTCTTTTTAAAACATCCAAGAATAGCACCCGCTTATATTAATATTCTTTTCCTTAACCTAAAATTATGACCTTTCTAAACACATTTACAAGGGTCTACACATTTCATGTGCGTCTTAGTAGTGTTAGACAATTCTTTAGGAGATAGCGCCATCTAGGACGATCAGAACATATTGCACAGTCCAACCATCAGACATGTAATTGCAAATCAGTTAACTATCACGCACGGTTATTCACCAAGGTGAGAATTGATGGGTATTTAAAGTGAATTGCAAAATTAAATCCAAAAGAGCCAAACTCAGAACTGAATAGACTTTGAAATTCACAGCAATTCTCACCTTCATGAATAACTCTGTGTGTGAAGTATAAGCAACACCTCATTAGCAGCACTTACCAAAACAGCTTTATAAGTAAATCATTACTGCAAGTTCTAAAAACCCATCCTCTAAACAGAATTATAACCTTAAAAAATTGTATACGTACGCAAACATTGCAAGCGTTTTCTGATACCAGCAGAACAATTGAGCGAATACATATTGGTACAAATTAATGCTCAACCGAGACTTAAAACTAAACAACAGGGACAAAGCATATTTAGATAAACACTGTACATTTAAATAATTTTATAAGTGACTTACCCAAACATATGCCTGTGAATTCTATATATATGTATCCACAGATGCAAACCAACTTCGGTATTTAAAAATAAATAAAAAATAAAAAAAAAAGCTCACCGAGAGATACTGTTACCAAAAACTTAAATTACATAATTATAGCAGAATATCAAATAATGATACCATTTTATATGCTGATATATGGTATACAAATATAAGCAAATATTTTGCACATGAAAAAAAATGCTTTAAATGCATTTTCTCAACATACAAATAGTATATTTATTTATACAATTTTTACATAAGGTCTGCAAGCCTACATTTCTTTAGAAGGAAGAATTGTAGCCACCTTCAATAAGTGTACTTGGCCCAGCAACAACCGGTATACTACATGCAAAACTGTCCTTATTTATAGGAATATGCATTACTTTGCTTATACCTTTGAGATTGCATTAAGCTTTCTTCATCTGAGCTCATATCCATATCAAAGATCTCCTCCACTCCTGAAACTACAGGGAGGTCTTCCTTCTTCTCATGTTTGATTTTCTTTCTCCTACGTTTTTTCTTCTTCACAGACGGCGTAGATACAGTTTCTGTTTCCGCCATTGGAGACACAGAATGTTTCTTTTCCTCACCAATGGAGCTTGGCAAGTGAACACTTACATTCATGAAAAATTGATTATCTGTTGGTATGGGCGAGGTAGCTAAATGTGCAGGGACTTTTTCCTAGAAAAATAACCCATAAAAAAATAAAACAGAAGTTTAATGTAAATCCAGAACAGGAAATATGCATTTATAAAGAATAATAAAAAAATATATATACTATTTTCATAATAAGGACTGGTGGAAGTTACACTTACAGGCATTTAAAGCCCACTCAAGGTGCTCCTTTGGTGGTTAGCACAGGAAAGCATAGATTTGCTGAGAGTCTCTGGAAGCAGTTAAAGCAGTAAGAATTGCAGTTAGCTTGATTTTTTTCCCTCCATTTGTAAAATTATTAAAGGACCCAGTGATATTGGAGTACTGTTACATAGTGATGGGTTTAGCACAATATGGACATGTGTTATTTTGTGCACTGTTAACATAATCTGTAATCATTACAGTAGCTCAACACCTGAGAAATGCGAGTTTTGGGTGTTCCCCATCAATTCCCTATTTTTTTTCATTTTAAGTGACTAACAGAAGGCAGAAAGACAAATTGGCACTGCTTGATGTTATGAGTCAGCGTAGATCATTAGAGGTTCTCTTCTGACCTGCCTGCTGCCTAACATGTTTTATCCAATGTGATGACCTCTTGCCTGTGTCCCTTTGTTAAACCAAGATGCAATATTTTCACTTACCTGAGCTTCTTGTGACACACTACTGAGATAATACTTAGGTCCTAATAATGCTCATTTCATGCTAAACCACCAGCACGGTGTTCCTCTACATTTCCAAAAAAAGGAGTGGACCACTACAAGCACAACTTAATCTCAAAGAAGTCATAGGGTCTGGTGGTCTTGGCTGCCATCTTACCTTAAAGTAAGGTACTTACGTAAAGTTTGTACCATTCCAAAGCTTTTTTTTGTCAAAGGGAGGCCCAAGTAAAAAGCTTCTGTAGGGGCCAGAGACGGACTAAGCAGAGTGGACGGGCGCCGTGGAGAGAACTTTAGGCTTTAACCATTCACAAAAAAAGTTTAACCCCATAAGATAAGATGGTGCCCAGGACTTCCAAACTCCATAACAACTTCATTGAGATAAAGGGTTTATAGGATCCAGCGGGGTCTTTTAAGGTTACAACAAAAATTTAAATAATTGAAGCGAAGCAGCAGGAGTATTATTGATTGTTTCCTTACAGGTCAGCAATGGTTCTGTCCAAACGTTCTACTAAAAGTCTATTCCTGGCGTGTGTATGATCTCATTTTCTAGTTATTTTTCATTTTTATAAAGAGAAAAAGTCATCTAGTTGTGATTTGCGAACTACAATGATACATGTATAATTTGCATCACTAAGAAGTCCAATGAATGTCTGGGCCAAATACACATGTCATAGGCCTACACTTATAAGCTGGTAACTGGAAGTTCTGTATAAAATAAATCTCTTTGATGAATAAGGAAGATTTGTAAGGAGAGCCACTCACATTTTCTTCATCAGTTTCCTGTACAAAAAAAGCTTCTCCATTGTCACCGAGTTTCATGTGCAAATCAACTGGCTCTCCATTGATTTCAATATCAATCTGTAAAACAAGAAGTTTGATATTTGTGTGCGCTTTTTCATGCTAAATAGGGGCAGAAGTGTTAGTAAGTGCTTACATATATATATATATGATAAGCAACATTACATAAGAGACTATAAACGCAAGACTCAAACAAGGCAGACAATTTTTAAATCCTGTGATTTTATAAACCACATACTTGGCTTGTGTACTGCAAGTGTTTAAAATGGAAATAAAACTTTCTTTTTCAAATGAAAACAGATTGATGCCTCTAGCAATAATACCCAATTCGTTTGCAATATTGAACACACTAACTGTATCAACCAAGGCAGTCTGGAGGAAAACAATGGTTACTTGTTACCCTGCTGGGAATATCAAAGTACTTACAAATTGTGTGTGGGTGAATGAACACAGAACGGAAACTATGAATTTGGGGAAAGAACAAAACACAAAAAATGAAAACATAATGAATACTACTCAACCATGAATGGATACAGGATCCATATGAAATCAATTAATGCCATGCTTTGGATATACCAGTAACCGTTCCTAAAACCCTCTTTGTGAACACACACAGTGCTAGAAGCACTTTAAATTTTATGAAACGAATTTACTAAATGTTCAATGTTTAAAGTGCCTAGAATTTAGCAGTCTGAATTTGCAGACTTTCCGTTTACCAAGGCTTGGCCTAACACGCAATGTAATTAAATACAGACAGGAGACACAAGGGGAAAAAAGAGGACACGGTACGGGGATGGGTCACACTAAGGGATGGGTACGAAGGTCAAAGTTTTAATACACTGCGAATACAAAGAAAAACATTCAAAGAAAAAAAAAAAAAAAGAAAGAAACTTAACTTAACAAGGGTTTTGGAATTTAGCAATAAAGAGGGGGACTACAGAGAACTGAGGTTTGGGGGATGAGAGAGGAATAAGATTGCCAGATAAATGTACAAAAACATACATACGGTTATTCACTAAAGTGGAAAAGAAAAGCGATTTTTACATTTAAGGCCAGAGAGTAGCCAAACTTAAAGCAAAGCTGAAAGGAACGTTTCATTGCAAGACAGCACTGGGGAGTCATTGATTGGCTGAGAGTGTCAGCTGACTGCTCACAGTCAACCAGCGGTGCTCCTGCCCGGCGGCACTCAGCACTTCCTGAATCTGAAATTTCTGAAGCCTGACGCTGCCTGAGGGGAAAAATTTATATCAACGCTGGAGAAAACTTTGTGGTTTAACCCTTGAGGTAAGAGTGCCTCCGGGTGACTCCTGGCACCATAACAATGTAGATTAGTTGATTTGGTGCCTGGAGTGTACCTTTAAAGGTCGTATTACTCTACCTTAATCTGGCTATAGTCATAAGGAGAATTCTTTAAAGTATTCTTAAAGTATAGCTGTACATAAACTACTTAAAGTTGACCTTAGACCATGCTGTCTTGACAGATGAATATAAAACTATCCATTTAAACTAATATTATGCATGCAATTTTAATCAGATATTTGTCTCTATATTTTGCAGATCTGAAATGCTTTATACATAAATCCCATCTTGAGAAAAAGCACTCACTGAGAATGCATTCCAGACTACTTACCACTTTTTCCTTGGAGCGCAGAACTCCAAGCTTACCAAATCGAACATGGAAAGGGGAGCATAGGTAGGTGCCATCCTGTTGTCGTACAATGATGACGTCAATGCACCCGGACAGGGTGGCCTGGTTGATGCCTTTGTACAGCTCCTTTACGGTAACCAGGACCTGCCCGGCAAGCTGCCCAACATAATTCATGGTCTGTGACTAGAAAGGAAGAGGAACGTATTATTATCCCATTCAAACATAGTACACGTGCATATCTTACATAGCAGATTCCCTGTTCATATAGAAACATAAATATAGATGTAAACACATTCAAAATGTAGCCATCATTCAGAACAAATGCACTTTCCGAATCTCATAATAAACAAAGAAAAAAAATAAATCTTTAGTGTGATTTATAGCAGGACAGGAAAAATAAAAGCAGACCTTTTTGTTTCGCTTTACGTTGTGTAATAAGTTTGCAGGGAATAATAACATTGCTACTGCAAAATTCCAGTTTCAAAACTGTTCATTCTAACTCCACAAGGTGGCAGACTGCTCCAGAGCTCGCATCTAGAAACAATTCAGGGCCAACCAGTGTTATTGGGTCATTGCTGTTAAAGGCAACTAAATGTCATTAGAGATTGGCTTGGTCTGATTAGAAATTGTTTTAAGGTAACTGAAGAAGCTATCACAGCGAAACAAATTTTGGCGGTTTTTGCACAAGGTATTTATATTAGGTGCACTTTTATTAATTTATATTTGTTTTCGATTGTTATAATAATTGTAATATCTGTAGCGCTGTCGCCAGCACTTTATTACAACAAGGATCAAGATAAACAGCTGGGGAAGTGTCACCCACAAATTGACAATAGGTGCTAAACCTTAGAGCCAAGGACCCATAGGCTCTAAATAAGGTGAGCGTCCATTTTCTATTATATCCATATTCGATATAAAACTTTGTCAGGCATATAACCCTATGATGGTATTCCTGTGTTTTCTCTGAGTGACACGTCTTCAGCTAGAAGACAGGTGGGGTGCTACCTGGAAAGGCACAACTACACATTAAGTAAGCCTATATTTTGTGGCTCCATTACATGTGAGTGTGTTTACACCCTATTCACATTCACCAAGGATCGTTACCAACTGCACTCTTTTATATGCTGCTGTTTTAACAGCAGAAAAGGTGATTTTACCTGCATTGTTTGACACCGCCCGGGTCCGCCTCCATGGTTAAGATCATCAATCTTGATGATCTCAGCCTATTGAATGCTTTCTCATAGGAAAGCATTGGAAGGCTATAGCACCAGCATGTCCTCAGAGATGTATTGAATCAATGCATCTCTATGGGGAACATTCAGCACCTCCATATAGAGCGGGGAAATGCTTAACGCCAGTGCTGTACACTGTGCATAACGGACACAAGAAGCACTTCTAGTAGCCATATGAGTGAACGCCACTAGTGGTGTTCCTAGATACCAATATAAACACTGCCTTTTCTCTGAAAAGGCAGTGTTTACATTATAATGCATGCAGGGAAGGGCTATAGACACCAGAACAACTAAATTAATGTAGTTCTGGTGATTATAGTGTCCCATTAAGGCCTGAGAGGACAAAACAACTCAACTATGATAATATGAGTGAGGCAACAAGCAGATGCACTAGTGTGTTGGTGCCAAGATTGTTACTTTAATGTCTTATATGCAACGCCAATTGAAGAACCCAGAATACAAAGCATGGCTGGAATGGCTGACAAACGCAAAACACAAAAGTACAATTTTTTTTAAAATATTTTTTTTAAAAGGGTAATAAAGTTGAGAAAACAACAATTTAATTTTTTAGGTAAACATCAGGCAGTTAGGTTAACACCCATGATAATAGTTATACAGTCAGAATGGACTTGTGTACAAATGTATCCACAGAAGAGATATTCACATCCTTCCTATTTCTGCATTCTGAGATAAACTTGTCAAAATTGCTAACTCAGAACATGAATCTTCAGGATCAAACTACAAGCAGACGCTTCCTCTGCTTACATAGGATATTCTGACAGTTTACAGATAAAGTCTGCATACCATCAACATTAATATATATATACATACACACATATATATATATATATATATATATATATATATATACACAAATATTATGTTATTTATATAGTGCCAACAAATTCCATAGCGCTGTGCAATGGGACGAACAAACATGTAGTTGTAAGCAGACAAGTTGGACACACAGGAACAGAGGGGTTGAGGGCCCTGCTCAATGAGCTTACATGCTAGAGGGAGTGGGGTAAAATGACACAAAAAGGTAAGGATAGTGTTAGACTAGTGACAGTTGCAAGAGAGGAATCAGTCGGGAGCTATTAACTGTTTAATTGATCAGCTTTAATGAAGAAGTGGGTTTTTAATGATTTTTTGAAGAAGGAGTGGAGACTGGGTAAGCTAACGAAGGAGGGAAGTGAGTTCCACAGGAACGGTGTGGCCCTCGAGAAGTCGGGAGTACGGGCAGAGGTGGGAGTACGGGCAGAGGTGGGAGTACGGGCAGAGGTGGGAGGATAAATAGACGGGACATATTTGTGTATTACGGAGGATAAATAGGTGGGAGCAGTATTATGTAGAGATTTGAAAGCAAGAATCAGAATTTTACATTTTTAAATAAATTTTTTACAAACTACTCTTGGCTGGTATTTGAGGCTGCCTAGCCGGTGCCGGTATTGCAGTAATACCGGCAATACAAATGTCAGTCTTAGTATAAACGGAGATTAGAGGCATGTAGGTGGCGCTGTGTGTGTGGAGAGAGGCAGGGATAGGAAGTTACATCTCCCTCCCTGCCGCTTTCTACTCACTGATCCACGGGGGAGCAGCTCTGCACAGAGAGTCCAGACAGCAGCTCCCAGCCTGCAGAGACAGCCTTTCGCTCAGGTGAGTGAGAGCTGGGGGGAAAGGCTGCAGGGAGACATGAGGGACAACAGACACAAGAGGACACTGTGAGACCTGGGGACACAGAGACACTAGGGGAAACTGGGAGACCTGGGGACACAGACACACTAGGGGAAACTGGGAGACCTGGGGACACAGACACACTAGGGGAAACTGGGAGACCTGGGGACACAGAGACACTAGGGGAAACTGGGAGACCTGGGGACACAGACTAGGGACACAGAGACACTAGGTACACAGTGCCCCCATGTCTCCCAGTAGCTCTAATCGCTCAGTGTCCCCATGTCTCCCAGCCAGTGTAGCCAGTGTCAGTGTCTCCATGTCTCCCAGAGTCCTCAGTGTCTTAGTGACATGGGGACACAAACAATAGGGGATACGGAGACACAGAGACTTTGAGACCTGGTCAGTGTCCCTAGTGTTTCAGGGTTTCCTAGTCTCCCAGTGTGTCAGTGTCCCCTACTATAAAATAAAAAATCTCAGGCACTCACTGTCATAGATTTAAGCAGATTTATTGGACACCGCAAGGTTTCGACCTGTACCCAGGTCTTTATCAAATCTCCATTGTCCCCTATGGTTCAGTTTCCCATATGTATCACAGTGTCTTAAAGTCACACAGTTTCCACCTCTCCCCCAGTGTCTGTGTCCCCAGGTCTCACAGTGTCCCCTAGTGCAGTACATAGGCAATCTTCGGCACTTCAGATGTTTTGGACTCACCTCCCATGAGGCTTTGCCAGCATTATGGGTGTAAGAGCATTATTGGGGACTAAGTCCACAACATCTGGAGTGCTGAAAGTTACCTACCCCTACCCTAATGTCTCACAGTGTCCCCATGTCTCACAGGGACACTGAAAGACATGGGGACACAGACACTAGAGGACACTCGAAGACACGGGGACGCAGACACACATGGGAACACTGGGTGACTTTGAGACACTGATACACAGGGGACACTCAACACTAGGGCACATAAAAGGACTGGGAGACTAGGGGATACTGGAAGACACGGGGACACTGGGAGATTAGAGGACTGGGAGACATGAGGACACTGAGCAATCCATATATACAGTAGAATCAAACTAAGTAGTTTTTTGGTGATTTTAAAGAATTAGCTCTTATGTCACTCCTTGTGATTTACATCATGTGATGTCATGCATACAAATGTTATTATGCAAATAAGTAAAGGCTGTATTTTTTTTCCCAAGAAAGGTGGCAACCCTAACTACTTTTTGCATACTCTTGCTTGATTATGGAAACGTAAGAGGGATGTAGAGGAACAAAACTTGTATGGACTGACAATGAAATTAGTTTAGATAATGCTGACTTTGGTCTCTCTAACACTGTAGCATGTTCCCTTCTACACTAGCTACATACACCTTTTCTATTTCCCAGACTTTATACCAAGAGCTTCTGCCTGCTACAAAAAAGGTAATGAGATAAGTGGACATGTGACTGCTTGGAGATAGTTCACCTTGCAATAATGTCATCATTGTCTATGTATTTCAAATAGTATGTAACAAAATCAGTTCTGATCTTACCATTAAACTAATATGAAAAGGTATTATTCTAAATATGACATGTTTGCTGGTTTTTTAATATTTGCAATCAGACAAAGGGGTATTTACATTTAAAAGATTAAAAAAAAATAAAAAAATAATCAGGATTTAAATCAAGTTATACGGACTGACTTAAATTGACTTGATTTAAATGAAATCCACTGCTCAAAACTTGAGTTAACTATACGGAGAACTAAAAAGGTTAGGCACAAATAGCCCAAATCGTGTAATTACCTTGACAGTTCTCTACAGTAGGTCTATAGTTATCCCTCTAAACAGCTTGTTAAATTACGCCTGCAGATTTGTTATTTTGAATAGAAGTCTGGCTTTACTGCAAGTACTGCATCATATGATCTAGTACAGTAGAGTGAAGTTGCCACTTAAAATAGACAGAAGTCATGTCCTCCTGCTGTGTGACTTTTTATAGAGCACACAGTAAGAATAGAAAAGTATGACCCTATAATTAGACCCACAGCACAACTACTATTTACTCATTGCAAACCATAATCCACAAAAACAAAGCAAAACTAGATTTGTCACCAGGTAAGCAACAGATAATATTCAATCCAGAGCATCCCTTTGAAGATTATTTTCAATTGTACTTTACAATAGACAAATGCCATAAAAAGGCAGGGCCACCACCAAAAAATTTGGTAATACAAAAAGCATGCTCTCTATTAATGCAGAACTGAATTATGCCCTCTCTGACCCATTCAATCCAAAACTGTACTTCTATGAACGTCACAAAGTTGGAATTTATGGCAGTGCTGCTATAGATATCGCTTGTAACCAAGGCCAATGCAGAGAGAGAAGATAAGCCATTGTAAGGGGTCATACACCTGATACCACAAGCAATGGAAAATGGGAATATAGGCCTAATAATTCACCTTGGACCCTGTCTGGCATTGAAGTGGCCATATGGTGGAACTAAATCCCCATATTTATTCTCTTAGATAGGCGTTTTATAGTAGCCTTCTTAGTTATATATTTTTAGAAGTCTGAGTGTGCTGTAACTATTGTTTTCTGTATGAAATTTGGTCACTGCAGCGATCCACAATAAACCATCAGCATTTCAGCACAGAGATGTACTGGCACCAGCGAGTGTCTCAATTGGCTGGCTGTGGCCATAAGGAAGCCTTAGGAACATGGAGTCTTTTCAAAAAGGCAGACTTTGCATTGCTGAAACTGCAATGAAAACTTTTTGCTTTAGAATTACTACATTAAACTGTATTTCTCAGAATGTCCCTCTACGTTATATTGCTTTAAATGAACACTGCAGATCCCTACAGCACTTTAACTTGCTTGAATGTTCCAGTAGTCCCAATTAAAAACAAAACTAATTTCAAGAAAAACCTGCATGTTTATGAACTAATTAAGAACACACCCATAGTAATCAAAACTGAGCACTTCCTTGTTCAAGTGGACATATGTGAGAAGAAAAAAAAAAAAAAAAAAAAGGTTTTTCCACCGACCGGCAAGCTCAAGCATTTAATATAACCAGAGGCGCTCCAGGGGCTAAACCTACTAATAGCCTGCGGATAGATACCTAGCCTGTTATTTCATATGTTATACAATTTTAGTTAACTCCAGGGAAATGATCTATTCTCAACACAAATGAGCATGCCATGTTCTCAAGTTCATGTTTTTTCATATATAAATGTTGCTCTCGTGTCTTGCACAGCCATCCCACCCTGTGGCGTGGGCTGATTGCTCAAGCAGACGACTGCAGTGCCCATCACCCTGGACTCCTACTAATCATTGCAAGTGTTATAACCTCTACCAAAACTGGTGTTAGATTTGCAAATGTCACATCAGGCCTAAGCCTCATCGCATAAAACTTAGCAAAGTTTTAATAATTGTGTGTTTCCTTAGTTACTCACATAAGTATAGCCTATGCTAATTAACATGTTACTCTATGAGGAAGTACTAGATAAGCTTTGTCTATTTAGTTGCTTATAATTTTGACTTAATCAGGTGCGCAGTTTCCTATGCCTAGGCCCATAACCCAGTGGTATAACGTTCTTAATGCACATCTCCCTAGCAATTTTCAGTCTGAAGTCACTGGCCTGTATAGTTGCACGAGAGGTCATGGGATTGTAATCAACGATTCAGACACAAGAGTATAGCATGTCTTGGATAGCAGTCTATGTACCTTATGCTAACTAATCTATCCGCACTAGCCTGTTTAACTAGTATAATGTATTACCTTGACAAATGTACCTTACAGTTATGGGTGTGTTAACAATCCCCCTTACCTATCAGCGGTGCTGGTGTCTTGCTGAGCCGGGACTGTGGAATTGGCTAACATTTTGACCATAGACTCAGACTACTTGCTCAACTGAAACTCAAGGCTACACTGTGTTATTTTAATTTCTCGCTGGCATTATTAACACTTATGTTGTATTACTCAAACATGCAACTAAACGTTACAGCATGTTTATCACATATATATTAGCTAAAACATGCTATGCTTAGCCAGTTGTTTATTACTTTTCAATGCTTTTCCTGGGCCTAGTCAGGGTAGCGGGATCTTTAAATGTTTTATACTGTAGTTAGCAATGTTACATTTATTCATGTGTCCTAGATCAGCTAGATAAGCCAGTGAGTAGATGAAATGCTCTATAAAAGATATATAACGCACTGTGCCGCCAAGGTTTCGTTAGCCCTGGTCAGCTAAACTAGGACCACATTTTAATTGTATACCCAGCGAAATGTTTAAACATGGACAATCTAGACATAAATAACTGAAAAATGTGCACGGATTTATGATAACCCCATTGTTTAAAATGTTGATAATCAGCATGAGGAATGCTATTGAGGCACCTCACGCCTGCTGTTATGTTTTTTCTTTGCACTGCAAAAATAAAGAATTTATTTAAAAAAAAAGTAGAGCCTCCAGAGCCTAGGCCCTCTCACCATTTTTCTAGGGAGAAAACCTGAACCTGACACCCTCCTCTGCAGGCAGGCAAAGAACTGGGGATGTCTTGGGTAGGAAGCAATTTATAAGGCCAAAGGTTAATTGGGGAGGTTCTTGAAAAGTTTGGGAGATTGCCTGCCTGTTTTTTCCCCTCCAGGTGATGAAATCCCAGTTGTAAAGCACTGCCTCTAATCTGAAGGGAAAAATAAAGCTAACCCCCTCAAAAATACTATTATTATGTATGGTGTCGGAACTCCTAGTACAGTAAGCAGATCAATATTTCCACCAAGTACTTTAAAAGCCAGTGCATTCTAGAGCAACTGAAGTCTTGTGACTTCACATTAACACAGGTGAACGAGGGCATGCAAAGCAGCAAAACAGGCAGTTCAACAAGGTTGCAGAGAATCCAACAACATTCTAGAAAGTATGGGAAAATCTGAAATCTTTACATCTACGCAACAAACAAAAAAACATTAAAATCAATCATACTCTATCTAGTAAGCTTAAAGGAACACTATAGTAACCTAAACATCTTTAGCTTAATGAAGCAGTTTTGGTGTGGAGATCATGCCTCTCAGGCTTCACTGCTCAATCCATTTAGGAGCTTAACCCCTTAACGACGTCACGGCTTTCACCAACAGAGAAACTGCTATGTTTACAAATGGGTTAATCCAGCCTCTAGTGTCTGTCTCATTGACAGCTGCTAGAGGCGCTTCTGCGCTTCTCACCTTGATTTTCACAGTGAGAAGACGCCATAGAATTGAGAATGCTTTCCTATGGACTGGCTGAATGCGCGCGCGGCTCCCCAGCGCTGGAAAAAGGTAAGTGTTTACCCCCTTCCTCCAACTTCAGCCCGGCAGGAGGGGGACCCTAAGGGTGGGGGCACCCTCAGGGCACTATAGTGCCAGGAAAAAGAGTTTGTTTTCCTGGCACTATAGTGGTCCTTTAACTCCTAAATGGCAGAGAATTGAGCACTGAGACTGCAGGGACATGATCTATACACCAAAACTGCTTCATTTGGTGACTATGGTGTCCCTTTAAATGGAAACAGAAAGCCCATGCACAAAAACGCATTAAACTTTACTGTTACTTTCCCCAAAAATTAAATACATTAAAATACAAATATTTGTAATACTTTTTAGTTGACAGTTGGCATCAGAATATGTAACAAATATATCATGCAGTAGCACATAAGTGTGAATTGCAGGCGTGTGTATATAATTTATGGTATGGACTTTTAATGAATAAACACGGATAAATACTGAATTGCTGCAAAAACTGATAACTGCAGAGGTGAAAAACCACTGAGATGTCCTTTAACGGATTTACATAAACCTATACACAACTGATTCTTATATGTGGGCATCAAACTAGTCCTTAGATTCAAACAGACCAGCCTTTAATGAATAAAACCATTCGAACAGAATGTGTTTGAAAATTTGGGGTGATTGCCGTTGAGAACTATTTAGAACATTCGAGCTACACAAAATATAGACCAACTTCTGGTGCCCAGCAGTTCCCTTAACAACTAAGCGACTTTAATTGTGGTGCCATGATGTTCTTGAAGCCGGCTTACATTTAGGGTTTATACCCTACACATTTAGCTGTGCCCCTGTTCTCTGATGTTTATAATAGAAAGCCTGGGATAGGGTGTGCTATGGTGATTTTGAGCAAGTTGGACATACTCATGCAAATTATGAGGATGTCCAGCGTCGTTTCACAGAATCAAACTGTTAAACAGCAGGAAATACTGCTAGTGGGTCTCTGGTAGACAGCCATTAGATGCAGTCTTAACCCTGCAATATAAACATTGCCATTTGTCCCCCCCTGCAGGACTAAGGGGGACCAAGAGCACTTCAATGAGATTAAGTGTTCTGGGAGCCTATGGTGTCCTCTTAATTCCAACGAAGTTGTTATGGTGACTAGAAGGGTGCCTTTAAATAATTTAAACAAACAGACGATATCACTTTCAATACTTTTATACTTCCTGTGATTTCCAATCATTTCCACAATATTGTTGTCCAGTTTTTTTTGTTTGTTTGTTTTAGAAGTTTTAATACACAAGCAGATTGTAACTAGTCAACCACGGTTAACTGATGGGAAAAGGTGCAGTTGCCACTCAGTGTGAAACTGAAGCACATTTTCAGTTTCACAATGAGTGCAATCCTATTCTAACAATTAGAAACCGTAAAATAAGTTTGCTTTGCTAACAGACTTCATTAGCATCCGATGGAACAGAGTAAGGCTTCAGTCAGGTATGATCAGACCTGTCAAGCCAGAACTACTCAAATTACAGCATCCCTGTAAGGTAAAGTGAGGGCGTGCAAGCACAAACATGGTTACTACAATAATATTCAAACATAACAGCCAGAGCCAATGCTAGGTTTCATTTTCAACACTATGCACTTAACGGAGTAAAAGAATAGTTATACATTCAGCACAATAAAGGATTAATTTTATGGCAAAAATCATCCTCATTTTCACATTTAACAATTTGAATGTATACAAAATAAGTGACCTGGCATATAAATATACATCATACTTGTATCACAACAAATCAAGGATGTGTTAATGTCATTATCTACAGCCCACAAGAAGTCATACATGTTATAAAGTGAAAAAGTGTACTTGCTTGTGATGTGAAAAAAAAAAAAAAAAAGTATGCTAGATGCAGCAGGTTTCCAAGCATGAAACCGTTAAACTGGACCTTGAGAAACACCACAGTACCTGGTTTACATGTACCTGCACTTAAACAAGGTGGCTTATATACAATGACAAGCTGTGGTGACAATTGTATAAGCCTAAAGTTGTACAGAGATGTAATCCGAGTAACACAGGCAAGCAATGGCTTAAATTACTGAGGGAACCATAAGAAGTAAACACTTATGTAATAACGTGCTGAGCATTAAATATTAATAGTGATGCCAAAGAGGACCACAATTTGAAAGACAATGACAGGGACCAAAGCAGATCACAGCAGGGCTGGTCGGCAGTTAGATCCACAGCACCTGCAGAACAACATCAACTGCTATGATGTTTGACAACCTAACTATTTTGTCAGCTGAGACTTAGAGAGTTATCAGGATGTTCTGCAATATGATGTTTTAGGACTAAATGCTGTATCCCTTGTTACTACAGGCACTGTTACTTACCAACAGGCTGGAGGGAGAAGAGGCCAGGTCTTCCTCAGAATCCTCTGTACAATCAGAGTCATTATCACTGTCCAGTGTAAACATTGCACATTATACAAAGACCACTGTAAACGTTCAAAAACAGACAAACGAGAAGCAGCTCCTTCCGCTGGAAACCTGCCCTTAGTGTTCTTGCTTCTATGCAGCACAGAATACACTCACAGCTATATTTTCTCACTGTGGTATTTTCACAGAGGAAATGGCTTTCTTATTGAGCTCTGCATTATCTGCAAACAAGGGACCAATAATAGTTTCAGCTGAAGACACAGCCTTGACCACAAATGAATAAAACCCAAAAGACACTCCCTTAGGTAAAGGGCATGGCCTTGTACTTCGTCACATGGTGTTCATTTGCACTTTTTCGTAGAAGTCACAGATTAAAGTTAATGATTCTTTTAGCTTCCTTAGCACTGCTTGTTCCATACGGAATTATTGGAAAAAAAAAAAAAAAAAAAAAAACAATATTGTTGTTCACTTGCTATTTAAAGAGGGTGTCAAATCACTTTTTTCTTATGGTCTTTAAACGATTCATTAAAGGAGAACTATAAATTCCTAGGATTATTATTACTATTATGTTTATATATCCTGATATTAAATACATATTTGTAAGCTGTGAAAAACTGTGATGTAATTTACTAAATAGTCAATAAAAAAACAAAAACAAAAAATGAATAAAAAGAAAAAAAAAACCCTTAAAGCAGAAAATAATTAAAAATGTTAACACTAATATAAGCAATTTAAATGTTTTATTCAATTTTGAAAATTCTAGAAACAAAAATGTATAATGTTAAGTTTTTATATGGTAAAGAAATACTAAACTGTAGATACATACATCAGAGGTATTATTAATGGCCTATAGCCTTTAGGAGCTGAAGTGCGCGCGTGAGAGATATATATATATATATATCAGTGTGTGTATGGGGGAGAATTATTGTGGTTCTGTGGGATTGAATGTATTTTTTATTAAAAAATAAAATAATTTTGATATCCCCACTCCCCTGCTTACCTTTGCCTAGGAGGGGGGACATTTCCTGCAACCCCTAGTGGTCTGGTGGAGAAGCCCTGGCCGTCCAAGTGGTGAGAGTGAACTCTAGCAGCCTCATGGGCTGCTAGAGATCACTCTTGCGAGATTCGGAACGTTGCCAGCTTTACCCCGGGTGCTCTCTCTCGCTCTCCCTCCCCTGCCGGCTACAGCATTACAGTGCTAGTGGGCCGGAGAGGGAAATCTCTGATCTACCCTCTGGTCCTGCACAGCCAGCAGGGGAGAGGGAGACAGTTCCTGGTGCTATGATCATATGACCAGGGAAATATTTTGAGGCAATTTATTGCAGGTCCACGAAAGCTTTCACCCGACTATACCGCTACACTGTAAATTATTGCGGACCGGCGCCAGTCCGCGGACCACTGCTTTAGATAGCTTGTCTTTTTTCAATAAGCATTTCACAACATTTTTCATCTGGACCAGTTGAGACAAAAATAAATAAATAAATCTGAGCTCCTTATAAGATTCAGTGTAGCTCATTTTGTTTCAACTAGCTGTCATTTCCAAAAATTGTGCTATGCCACATCGCAGCAATGAGGGCTTACTTTGACACTAGAGACAGGAAAAGAATCTGCCCAAAATATTAAAGGTGACAAAACTGGCACATTTTGCCTAACAAATGAGCTTTGCCTGAACATACTCCATAAGCACTGTTCTTTCAAAGGGTCTAGATGAAACACAAGTGTGTCTCTGACAAGCAAAAAAATACTTTGTCATGATGTAGAGAATAATTAAGTGACTAACAAAGAGGAACTTAAAAACTAGGCACGAACAGTGTGTCACTGGAATTTATAATTACAGGTCGTATTTATGATTTGTTTTGCATGGTGTCACCTTAATGACATTAGCAGGTGAATAACATTGAAAGAAAATAAAGCAATTACAAAGACAATGGCAATTTTCTTTAAAAAAAAAAAAAAAATTTGAAACTTACAATATATAGACAAGGAGATGGAGACTGGATACCACCATCTACCTAGAGGCTTTTACCCTCATCTGAGAAAATAGGGAGTCTCGCCGGTCTCTGCTATATCTACCAGCATTTAATTGAACTCTGATCTGCACCCTATACCCACATTCACAGTTATAGTTTGATCCAACCATTTTTCATCCACAACATGGTCCATCTGATTGAGATTTTTTTTCCCCATTTGCCCTATTTGTTGTTTTTTTTGTTTGTTGGTTTTGTCTCTTTTTTTTCCTTTTAAGCACGAGAACTAATATTTGTTTTGTGTCTGATCGGACTGCCAAGTATGCACCAATTGATTAATCAGAGTGGAGTCTAACAACTATATAGTTACACATATGTGGTGGATCCACCGGACTCTGTAGAACTACTGATCATCACTTATTATGGAGGGGTGTATGTAGGAGGTTTTGTACACAATATGAATTTAACTTTTTGCAAGATAAGCTGTTGTACATATTATCAAATGTAATGTCTGGTTGTGCACCATTCTGTATATTGAGCTTTCATTGGGCACCATTTGTTTTGACTTTTTTGGTAAGCTGGATTCCTCTTAAGATATCAATTGAACAATAAATCAATGTTGCATTACTACAATATTTCATTTGTTGATATATGTATGTGTCTGAGTGCGGTATTAATATTGGTTTGTTTGCATATAATGTATAGATTCAAAATCCCAGAATCGGATGCACAGGCCTTTGTCAGCTTTAGTTTTGCCTTATGTAAGTACTGCATCTTCTTCCGATTAAAGATCAATCGTATTCTACATATTCGTTTGTTAAGGGTAAAATAATAGACCTTCAGCCATTTGTTATGTATTTAAATTTAGATAAACAACAATACTTTGGTAACAAGATGTGTTCAGTGCAAATGCAGCTTTATTTTCCATTTAGATAAACGCTTCAATGTACCATTTATAGCATGTGAACCTGAAATTTCAACTCCTGTGTTGAAACGTATAAAGTGCAAACAAACAACTAAGGTGTGTTTGGAGTTGTACAAGGTGCTGATAAAAGATAGGAAAGGTAGCGCTAAACTATACATTGGCCTTATCTTATTACAATTTGGTGAACAGAATCCATGACAACTATTCAAAATAAAGAAGTTCAATGAGTACATAAGTTAAAGGGGCACACAATGCACCATAACCAATACACTAATAATTGGCTGAGAATATAAGAGCTAGTTAGCACGCAGTCCATCACTGCCATCCACATTACATGAAGTATAGCTTCCGCATTATGAGTTAGGCTGAAAAGGGGCGTTATAAAAGAGTGCCAGGGTTTTACAAAACAGTTACAAAATGGTTTCACTAAATAAATAAAGGAGGAACAGCACTCCTACATGTAAAGCATGTATTCAAAGAATAAATAACTAAAAAAATTAAAAAAAAATTAAAAAAAAGAGACATGCCAGAAAGTGGGGTGCTGTAAGCACTCATATCAGAAGGTAGGCTAAGTAAGTTGAAGTTGCCATAAGGTTTAACATAGAAATACTAAACAAAATACTCCGTTTATAAAAGGAACACGCAGCACAAAACAACTATATATTAATGTGGTGGTTTTGGTGCAAAGACCACGTCCCTGCAATCTGATAAATGTACACAAAGTAATTTGTTAGTTATATGTTCATGCAAGATAAAACAAAAACAAAAAAAACACAACACTGGGTGGAGATAAGTCCCTGTAAATTTATGATAGTGATAAGACATAACATTCGTACACAGTTTTCGCATTGACAGTACCTGTCTGGGTACAGTGTCCCTTTTGCACTTAGTTACATAGTTGAAAAGAGACTTGCCTCCATCAAGTTCAGCCTTCATCACATATGTTTTTGCTGTTGATCCAAAAGAAGGCAAAAAAACAACAACAAAAAAAACCTAGTCTGAAGCGCTTCCAATTTTGCAACAAACTAGGAAAAAATTCCTTCTTGACCCCAAAATGGCAGTCAGATGTCTCCTTGGATCAAGCAGCTATTACCCCACTAATTAGAAATTATATCCCTGTATGTTATGATTTTGCAAGTATTTATCCAATTGCAGTTTAAACATCTGTATGGACTGATAAAAACCACCTATTCAGGCAGATAATTCCATATCCTTATTGCTCTTACTGTAAAATAACATTTTCTTTGCCTTAGATGAAATCTCCTTCCTTCCAGCCTAAATGTGTGACCTCATGTACTATGCATAGCACGGTTTATGAATAGATTTCCAGATAATGGTTTGTACTGGCCCCAAATATATTTATATAATGTTATCATATCCCCTCTGAAGCGCCTTTTTTCCAAATTAAAGAGATTTAAATTTTTTAACCTTTCTTCGTAACTAAAATGCTCCATTCCTTTTATCAATTTTGTAGCCCGTCTCTGCACTTTTTCTAGTGCCATGATATCCTTCTTTAGAACAGGTGCCCAAAATTGCACAGCATATTCAAGGTGTGGTCTTACCAGCGATTTTATGTTTACATTGCAGCTCTAAGTCTGTCTCCAGTGGCTGGATTGAAACAGACCTTTGGTCCATTATCTGACGCTGGACATCCTCACGCTCTGCATGTGGGCATCCAGCATCAGATTTTTCCCCATAGGAAAGCATTGAATCAATACATAGGAAAACATTGATTTAGCCATGCGGAATCTGTTGGCGCTTTATAAATACCAGTAATAAATAAAATACTTTCCTATGGAGAGGTCTAATGTGTGGGCGGCAAATGCGCATTCATGCCTGCTCATCACGGAACATCGAAGCACCAAGGGACCTTTACTTAACGCGCAGGAGGGGGTAGGGTGGTGTGGCGGAGGGCAGAGGCAGGGAGAGCCAGGAATATGGCTTTGAATTCCGGTCACTATAGTATCCCTTTAAGTACATTACAATTTGCTTATTCAGAGCTTAATGTATATAGTTTAGCTCCATACTGAACAGATGATACCATGAATGATAATACTTATATACGGCTTAGTCAGAAAATTCACATAGGAGGTTTAATTACAGCTCCTTTAACGGAAAAGGTTCTAGCATCACAAGATACTGGAAATTTTGCAATAAACACAGAACTTGTTGGATAATTTCCCTGACTATGGAAAACTATATTTTTTTTTTTTGCTTACTTCCTAAATTAAACATTAGAAACCCCATGCGCAATAGCCTGTCCTGTGGAAAAACGCTGGATTGGCTGAGATCATTAAGTTTGATGATCTCAGTCTAGGGGGTGGAGCCAGCTGTGAGGAAACCCACATGGCACTAGGAAAGGTACATGCAGCTTTTCGTTGAAGTACAATGGATAAAAGGCATCTTTACATTGTATTTGTAAAACAGCTAACTATGTATAGATTCTGCTATACATAATGCTATTTAAAGGATCACTATAGGGTCAGGAACACAAACATGCATTCCTGACCCTATAGTGTTAAAACCACCATTTAGCCCCCCAGGGCCCCTCATGCCTCCATAAATATAGCAACATTTTACTGTATTCAAGTCTGAAGCTGTAGATCTGCGTGTGGTTTGCCTCAGGAAAAACAAGCTGTCTGCTGACATGATCAGAAGTGGTGGCCTGATCCAATCACAGTGCTTCCCCATAGGATTGACTGAGAATGAGAGGCAGATCCAGCATGATTCAAACACAGCCCTGGTTAATCAGCATCCCATCATAGAGATGAATTGAATCAATGAATCTCTATGAGGAAACTTCAGTGTCTGCATGCAGAGGGAGGGGATACTGAATGTTTGGATGCAGTTTAGGCAGCCATAACCCAGGAAGGATCTCTAACAGCTATCTGAGGAGTGGCCAGTGAAGTTATCACTAGGCTACAATGTAAACACTGCATTTTCTCTGAAAAGACAGTGTTTACAGCAGAAAGCCTGAAGGTAATGATTCTACTCACCAGAACAAATTCAATAAGCTGTAGTTGTTCTGGTGACAATAGTGTCCCTTTAAAGATGGTCCCTCTTCTCACAGTCCATTAATAGATGGAAATAAAATAGACCCTTAATATACACACCACCATATTTAAAATTACAGCAATAATCAAGGAACTCCACTGCCAATTATCTAAATTAAATAACAGACTTTGGAATTTAAGAAGGTTATTATTTCATAGATATTTCTAATTAGTTTTCTGTAACACATCATTATTCAACCCTGACTCAGTATCCTGTCTAGAAGCACTATAAAAACAGACAACCAAAGTGTCCCAGTTCTCCAAGATCTCAAATCAAACAATAGGATTCATTATTGCTATATTGAAGATGACCAGCATTTAAAACCATACATTTGTCTTGGGACTGGCAAGCAAAATACAGAGTTTGCAAACAAAAATAACTGTACGAAGACCGGATTTGTATTTTAACATTTCATTTATAAGAAAAAGTATAAAAATAGAGTTTAAATTTCCAGAAAATTATATTTTATGGTGGTGAAAAATATATCTAGGAATCTCTAGGTGGTGTTTATCACCACTTTTTATTACATTGTATCAACTAACCAAATCAGCTTTTGCTTCATTTCCCAACAACTTGGGAGTTTAAAGCAGCATTTCATGTACAAAACGTAGCTTCTATTCACCTTTCTCTGATGTTACCAGTACATCTAATTGTCTATCAGACAAATCTTACTGGCAATGTACGTATCGCCATGATCCCAATGCCAGCTCTGTACCACCTTGGTTAAGCTGTGAATCCATTCAGGTACCTATCTGTTCTGAACAGTTTATATTAAAAAAAAAAAAAAAAAAAATGTAAAAAAGAGAATCTGTCATAATAGACCTAGCAACGATTAGGCATGTATCACGAATCCCATAGTTAAAATAGTGTCCCTTTAATGAAGAGTTCCAGATGTATGCCCAATGAACTGTACGGTGATATGTTGTGCACATCTCTAGCATTGAAATTTTAAATTGCTAACAAAGTAATGAAAAACATTCTCACATTGCAGTTACATACCCATTTCAATTGCCAATGAAGCAACTCCGTATTGAAAAAAAAATTTCTCAGGATGCATGTGTTTGCATCTTCATATTTATTCCACTTTACACTGCTGTGGCATTTAGCAGGAACAAGTGAACTAAAAGGCCTTTGTCCGCACACTGCGTCCGTATGGTGGGATTTCACCGTTTACATTTCCCACTGGTGCTGCAAACTCGATATTCAAACAAAAACAACAAGCTCTTTGTCAGTCTTTCAGGAAAGATCTGTCCAAAAAAAAACTCAGTTCCCACAAATAACAGATCAAATAACAGGCTGCAATTCATGTGATTCTAGACAGCCTAAAGCTCAAATCTTCATATACAAAGAGCTACACTACAACACATTGTACACCGATTGGCAATGTGCAATGCATATTACACATTATAGAGCAATTCTATACTCCCACATTCAATGCTGTTAATACGTCCAAGTCCTACTTCTGTCACATAACAGCGTGGGGTGGGGGGGAGAGGTATATTATATAATATTATAATACAAAATATGCACCCAGGTATCACCTGACAGATGTCAGGTAAGTACAAAATTGTCCTATATTGTTGAATTATTATTTATAAAGCGTCAAATTCTGCAGCGCTGTACAATGGGTGGACTTACAGACAAGTATTTGTAACCAGACGAGTTGGACACACAGGAACAGATGGGCTGAGGGCCTGTCTCAAATGACCTTACATGCAAGAGGGAGTGGGGTACAGTGACACAAAAGAGTAGGGTAGAAATGTAGGTTGCTAGAACAGCATTCACTGGGAGGAAAAGCTATTAACAGTTTGATTGTAATGCTTTACAAAAAAGTGAGACAGGACATACTTGTCTATTTGTGAGGAAAGGTAGATAGGAACAGTGTCATGTAGAGATTTGTAAGAGTAGGCCAAAAATTTAAATTAAGCCCTATATCTTATTGGAAGTCAAAGTAAGGACTGACAAATGAATAATGCTTGGGAGGTGTGGGCAGACTGGAAGAGGAGCCTCAACGCCATTTTAGACTGTAATGAGGCAAGTCTGAAACATGTAAGATCACTGAAAAGCTGATTGCAGTAGTCGAGTAGAGATAGGATAGCATAGATCAGCACCTTAGCTATTTTAGAAATGGGGTTACCGTTGTATGTATGAATGGTGAAGGAAATATGCCAGAGGAGAGGAAGAGATTAAATATTTTAGTGAGAGGGAGTGTGAATAAGGGAGAAAAGGATTGATTGAACAGGTCGTTGTGCGGGAAGACCAGAGTAGAGACCTCTTCTGCTGTGGCAGGTGCGAGCATTAAACAGCAGGGGGAGTCCTAATTGTTGCACATATTTTCACTACTTAACTCACTCTATGTCAGGGTTCTCACCATGACATCCAGACATGGACCTTGACAATTGCTGTGCTTCACCTGACCCTGATCACATATCCGCAGGGTAGTTAAACTTAGCCTCGCCCTGTGAACTGGATCAAGTCTTTGATCCAGTTGTGTGTGTTCCATTCCAGTGTTCTTGTCTATTTGTTATTCTACTTCATATTGACCCCGGCTTCTGACAACGTTTACTCTGACCTCCCTTGACTTTGGCTACTCTTCCTTGATCCTGATCTCTGGCATCCTTTGACATCAGCTTTCCCTTGACTATCCTGCTGTTTATATCCTTGCCTGTACTGCGACTTGGAACTTCATCCTGCACAGCCCCCGTGCACAGACTCGCAGGCCAGGTGAATTCTTACCTGACCACCTTGGCCTGTGTCTATTTGCAAGAGTGAGCAACATATCTATGCTACAGACTCCCAACTCAGGTAAGATTCCTGACACTCTATTCATACACCCCATTTAACATTTTCACACTTTTCATTTCATGATCTTATTCAAAACACTCAGTTGCACCAACACATATTTTATTTCACATCGGCAAGCACCAGTATGGTTTTTTTTTAGATTATGTTTACATGCTCCTTCGCAACCACATATGCACTTCACATGATTAATTTGTTACAATTTTGCATTTCGGTGCTGGAAATCTCTGCACGACAGACTACTGGTTAGCAGATTATTTGATTATTCTTATAAACATAACTACATTGACATGGTTTATTTTGAGCTTGATAAAAATCCTGGCGGTCAAAATGTTGAACAGTAGTATGTAACATTATTTGTTACTTAAATAAATTCACCATGCACAAGACCTGCAAGGGCACCACTTTTTCATTGCCCTCGTTGGCAGCTGACTGCTGTAGCCAGCAACGCCCCTACCCGGCGGCACACTACGCTTTGAGACATTCAGTTTTAGAAGCCGGGTTTCACTGGGGGGGCTAGAGATCCAGGGTTGGAGGGACCCTTTTGGGGTTAAACCGTTTGAGAACAGTTTATAACACATTAGGTAAGAAATGAAAAAATTACACATAGAATTCAAAGTTGAGTTGTAATAATGGGGTTATCACAACTCAACTTTGAATTTGGTGTCATTTTTTTTTTTGCTCAGAAATGCTTTAGACTCGAGAAAGGGAGGTTCCCCTGAAAGCTTGTAATTCCAAAATTCAATTAGTTCAATAAAAAAGGTATATCAAGATACTAACTTTATCTGTAATTTTACATCTGCATCACTGGATTAACACAGCTACAATCTCTACTCTAACGCTTTGTTTTTTCACCAAGGACAGTACCAGCACCTCTGCCTTACTCCCTTCACATTCCATCCTTCTAACCAAACAACCATTTCCTGAGAAAGGTCAGACCTCAGCATGCTTTAAGAAAACATACAGTTAGTGAATGGCTTTACTATTGATTCATTTATTTTAATATACTCACCATTTACTTTATCATATAACCAACTGAGCAGTTCCATAAATGGCTAAGTTTGCAAAATATTTCATATGTAACATAAAATAACCTTAGCCAACAGAAATGTATATGAATTCTGCTCTGTAAAAATCAGGGGTTATTGTATTTTCTTGTAATACCTTTTTTGGAATTAATGAAAAGTATTAGTCCAATAAAAAAAAAATAAAAAGTATTAAAAGGACCACTATAGGCACCCAGACCACTTCAGCTTAATGAAGTGGCCTGGGTGCCAGGTCCATCTATGATTAACCCTTTCTGAGGTAAACATAGCAGTTTCAGAGAAAGCATTGAGAATGCTTTTCTATGGACTGGCTGAATGCCAGCGCGGCTCTTGCCGCGCATGCAGCCAGGGACGTCAGAAGAGGGAGGGGATTAACCCCTTCCTCCCCCCTTCAGCGCCACGGGAGTGGGATAGTGGTCCTTTAAAAGAATCATCAAAAAACTTAATTTTGCATTACATTTCTGGACTAACAGGGTAACCTTAAAGACAATGTTAAATTATTATTTTTTTTTATTTTATTTTTTTTTATTTATTTATTTTTTACACATTTAAGACATTTAGTACCATTATCAAAAAGATACTGTTGCCAGTAAATATATTTCCTTATTTCAAACAGATTAAAAACAATTCATCGCACAAACCAAACCGTAGTGGCTTAAATACTCACATAGATGGTGTAGTGCACAGATCAACACATTTAAATAATGTACTTTTTAAAGAAACTCAAATATCAAGCATGCTGGGTTTTTTTTGTTTTTGTTTTGTTTTTTAGAAAATCCAGTGGCCATTTACCTTTGTGATGGCCAAATCATTAAGAAGATTGCATATTTTGCACCAAAGACCTTACAAGCGAATGGCCAGGAAAAGGGACACTGCTGCCTGGAATGGAATCTATGGGTGCCTGGTGTCATATCAATTGTTTACTCACCATTTAGCAAAGATTCTGACGCCGCAAGCCCCCCAATGATGATATTGTGCAGTTATGCGGATCCACATTCAACACCACGTGTAGCAGGTAGTCATAGCTACGAGTGTCATGCATAATAGGTATAGCTCAGTGGAAGGCAACCTTTGGCAGCTCAGGTGTGTTTGCATTTATCTGTTCAATATGTTCAAAACCAAATCTTTATTTTTATTTTTTTTTATTTTTAAGATCCTTGACAATAACCATCAGAATTGATGGGCTCACCGAATAGTCTGCAGTTAAATCCTAGGTTCAGCCACATGCAAATCATCCAGAAAAACACCTGATCCATAAACAAGCAATAACCCGTTGAGGAAACCTGGTTGTTTCCAAATTGTACAACATGTAATGGGACTCATCCCTTAATGGTAAATAAAGTATTAACTGTGGAACTGGTGCTATGCCACAATCCAGATTTCACTCACACGGTCTTCAGAAAAAATAAAATGATGTTTAACAAGATTTATATTCCCAGACCTCCTCATGGAGTTTCTGAGCCACCTTTGTTCCTAAGCGGAGAGGTCACATCTGCAGTTGTCTGTCTTGTAGCAGACATCTTTACTACAGAAGAACAAGGAGCTCCCCTGGGGCCATCTAGGTTACCCTACTCCAAGCAGGTGGGGGCTATTATACACATCTCATACATACAGTCCAATGCAATAGGTAATTATCTGATGTTGCTGCCTAGTAACACCTCTAATGACAGTCACTCTGACCTATAACCTGTTAAAATTGTATTGCACCATGTCCTATTTATGGGTTTTTAGATTTTGCAGCCATATCCCATTTGTATTTTGCTCCACTAGAGGTGACTAAAGGTGATTCACTGCATTTCTAGGAGGAGATGCTGATTGGCACAGTGTGGTATTTTGCAGCGCATGCACAACAGCCTCCCAGTGCTTTCCTACAAGAAAGCATTGGCTCGGCTGAGATCATCAAGATTGATCTCAGTCATGGAGTCGATCAGCCACAGAAAGACTGGCACAGCGTGGAAAAACTGAAATAAAAACATCTTTCCCATGGGATAGGCGGGCTGCCGAACACCTGAACAGACACACTCACAAATGATTGTTTTAATTCAATTTAAGTCCACCCGCCTCCCTATCTTTGCATCCTTTCCCTGGGGTCCAGTGTAGGAGCTGTAATCTTTAAGCTCTTTTTGCTTTGATCCTTCGCGGACCGATTAGTGATGCCAAGTCCGGATTAACATCATATCCGGCTCTGGGCATCACTGCAGGGCTAGCAAAGGAGTAGAGCATAAGAGCTGGAAAGTTAGAGCTCCCTCCCTGATTCCATTCGTCCTCAGCAGGCCGCTGTGGGTGCATAAGAGCAGATTCTGCAGCCACTGAACGCGCTGATAAATAACCACGTGCCAGGACAAAATTTCTAGTCACCATAGCGACCTGGGATTTGTCAAGCTCTGCAATGTACACCAATATACAGTTTCCTTAAAAAGGATACTATAAGCACCAAAACACATTTAGCTTAATGTAGTGGTTTTGGTGTATAGATCATGCGTCTATAATCTTACGGCTCAATTTTTTTGTTATTTAGGAGTTAAATCACTTTGTTCATAGAGCCTCTCTGCATGTGTCCTACACAGTCTTCCTATACCAGGACTACGTTTCCAAAAATGCTCTTACAGCCATAATACTGCCAAAGCATCATGGGAGATGTATTCCACAACATCTGGAGTGCCACAAGTTGCCTACTCCTGGCTCTACACGTTTTCTGTAAATTGAGAACTAATGTTTAAACCCCCTTTATTCACAGTCTGTTTAATTTAGAATTTCTTATCGACTGCTGTGTTAATAGCCTCCTTTGTGTGCTTAAAGTTAAATTAACAGAACAGGAGATTGAAATGTCTAAAAAAAATACACACTTGTTCTGTCACATCTAAATTGAAAATGAAACCTTTTTCCATGCAGGCTGTGAGAGTCACAGCCAGGAAAGGTGTTTATAGGGCTGCATAAACAGAAATAAAAAAGTGGTCCTAACTCCTAAATGTCAGATATTTGAGCAATGAAACTGCAGAGACATGATCGATACACCCAAACAGCTTCATTAGGCTAAAGTTGTTTTGGTGCTTAGAATATCCAGCTGTAGTAGTTATAATGCCAGGAGTACCCCAACTCAGTTTCTAAGATAATGAACATTAGATAACGGTTTGCCCAGTAACATGGGTACCAGCCGGGTGCCGACATCTGGCTTCTGTAGAGGTGCATAAGCCAGAAGTTGATACTGCTGACCATTCACTGGAGTGTTAGCGGACCTCTCTGACGCTCAATCCTGTGCAGAGGAATGTGCAGAAAAGTGACATTAGCATGTACAGAACTCGTTTTAAATTGACACCTATAGGATACAGGGAGCCAGTGTAAGAATTGACAGAGGGGCCACGGGTGAGAAAAATCAGTCTGGCAGCAGCATTCAATACCGATTGTAGCGGGGCAGTTCAGCTTTTGGGGAGACCAACTAAGAGAGAATTACAGTAATCCATGCGAGAGATTACCAGGGCGTGAACAAGCTCCTTGGAAGCAGCCTGGGTGAGAAAGGGTCAGAGGCGGGCGATGTTTTTAAGGTGGAATCCACAGGTTTTAGCAACATACTGGATATGCGAGGGGCAAAAGTGAGGCCAGGATCAAAGATAACACCAAGACAACGAGCTTGCAAAAACGGACTGATGCAAGTACCATCAACTTGCAGGAAAGAAAAAAAAAAATAGAAGCTCAGTTTTAGAGAGATTGAGAAAGTGGGAGGACATCCAATCAGAGATTGAAGAAAGGCAAGCAGTGACACATTGCAGGACCGCGGGGGAGAGATATCTGGGTGTCGTCGGCATACAGACGGTAGCGGAATTAATGAGTTTGCCAGAAAGAGAGAAGAGATCCTTGGGGGACTCCAACCAAGACAGGGCGAGAGGAGGAGGTGTCTTTGCAAAAGGAGACACTGAACAGACGTTGGGAGAGATAGGAGGAGAACCACGAGAGGACAGTGTCACAGAGACTACATCCTGTCTGGGTATAGCTCAATGCAAGCAGCAAAATCAAGTCTTTAAAGACTGAAAGCCAATGCAGGTACTTCCAAGTTATTATTTATTCAATATATTTTATATGAGAAATGTAAAGGTGGGTTACAATAACCCATACATATACTTGATAATAGCCTAAACATGTCTTCGCAGTTTGAATACCTTGGAAATATAGTCACTAACTGACACAAAATGCAATGCAAATTGAATTCCAATAAAGTATTTTGCTGCCTAAAATATACTGTGGTTAATGCACAGTCACACACGCAGAAATAATAATAACAAGGTAGAATGTCATATTTGGCAGTCAAATAGGTTTTAACACAGATGCAGTGTCAAAAACACATGAGCAAAACAGATCTTATAATCCTCCCTCCTTCAAAGGCACATGATATAGTTATAACTGCCAAGATTTTGTAGACTAAACCCAGGAGAATACCACTATACACCAATGTACTAGGTGGCTGGGAGACTAGCTGGCATTTATAATCTGTAGGATTTGGCAGATTAGAGAAAATCTGAACAACACTATAATTATATGAAGCATTTCAAATTTCAGCAGGAGAAATTGAATTATTTCATAGCATTCAAAAAATGTTAAAGTTTACAAACAAACATTCTGTGCTCATTCAAGTATAATTAAAATGCAATAATTTCATACCTGGCAGGCAGTAGCAGTCTGCAGTACAGATACTTAACTCTGATCACATGCACAGACTATAATGAGTGATGACTAATAACAGCACAATAAATGGGAAGTACTATAGCGGATCTAAATTACCCTTGTGCAATTCTAAAACAATGCCAGTGACTTGCTTCCCTAAGTGTCTCTCCTGACTCTAGGGGCATGAGGCTTTGTACTGTGTGACTAACACATGGCAAACAGGTAGCACTGCTAACTTTAATATGAGGGCACACTGCCCACCAAATAAACCTTTTTTTTTTTAAAAGAGAAATAAATTAAATCATACAAACACACAATTGCAATGCACACACACTTGGATATAGGTCTAAAAATGTAATTCAGGATTAAAGTGCTGAAAGTGAAGTAATCACCATGGAAACCAATGGTGTGTTTGGGCTTATTTTAAACACTTTTTGCTCCTTAATTGTTAGTTATCACATTTCTTCCTCCTAGAGACACAGCAGACACTCTCCATTCACAGCCACTCTTTCATTTCAGATTCTGATCACATTGCTAAAGCCTGGGGTAAATTAATCTGGAACAGCAACCCCATAACTCCAGCCTAAAACAAGGAACCCTTCTGTCCATTGTGTTTTTGTTAGACTATAATCCCCATCATCCCCAGCTCTCATGATACCGGGAATTGTAGTCTAACGTCAGCATGAAGGCCTGGCGCTGCTCGAACGGTCTAGCAGGCAGAATCTGAATCAGAAATACAGCCAGCCAACCAACCTACCTGCCTAGCTACACTAAGTACTCCCAGCCCGGAGACATACATCAATATCCACCCCCCCCCCTCCTGCTCCCCCGTGACCTCTCACCCCTTACACAGTGATGGGGAAGGAAGCGGCCGCTCCGGCTGGGGCTGTGCGGGACCAGCGGGATGGATGGATGAATGAACTCGGCGCTGTGCTCCCCGTTGGACGTGTCGGGCTCAGCCTCCTACCAGCGCCGGCCGTAGTCTCTCACCACCGGCAACCCGTCTGTTTGTGGACCTTCGGGAGCTCCGTTCCAGAGTGGAGGGGGAGGAGCCTCGCCTGCTGGCGTCATAGCCCCGCCCCCTCCCATCATGCTGTCAGCGGTCTCTCCGCCTCGCTGTGACTGCATGGCAGCGGGCAGAGCAGGAGGAGCCGGTGGGCGTGGGTTGGTGACGTCACGCAGGTGATGGACACTGGGGCATTCCTGCAGTTACTGGCTGCTGGGCTCCAGCTAATACATGGAGCTAACCTGCATTTACAGCTGGTAATAAGGGGTTAACTATACACAGGACAAAGGCCTCAATAGCCATTAACCCCTTAAAGGACGGAGGCTACTGAACAAACTGTATGCTCAACCACAATTCACCTCTTTCATATTAAGTGCACCCACACATATAATTTTGTTCAAGAGAAACAGAGCTTTAATTTAACATAAAACATTAAGATATGAAACAATTTAATATGAATAAAATAGTGTGAGAAATTAAGAAATTATATTTTCCAAGTACTGCATGGCGTTTTAACTGTGAATGTCATAATAGTGTTAGCTGTTACCGCAATACAATACACACAGGGCCGGCCTTAGGCCTTCAGCCGCCCTGTGCGAAAAATCTTAACAGCCCCCATCCATCCATGTATAGGGGATTTATTAAATGAAAATTTAACAATTAACAAATATTTATCACCTCTTCCCTGTCATTACCTTGCATGGAGGGAGGGCATGCTGATCTCTGGTGATCAGAGCTTTCCTGTGGTAATCCGCGGCAACGTTCTGATTGGCCGGAACTCGGAAGACAGCTACATTTATCATGTGTGTGTCAGACGTGATTGTGTGATGTGTTCTCTGTGTGCCATATTTGTAATGGGTGTATTGACTGTGTCTGATATGTGTGTGTATTGACCGTGTGTGATTTTTGTTCACTATAGCAGTAGATAGGGGGAGCAGGGGCACTGGGGTAGATGTGGGTGCAATGCACTATAGCAGTAGATAAGGGGAGCAGTGTCACTAGGGTAGACAGGGAACAATGGCAATATAGGGGGAGCATGGGCACAATAGGGATGGATAAGGAGCATGGGCACTATAGGGGTAGATGGAGGGATCAGGTACACTATAGGGGTAAATGGGGAAGCACTATAGGGGTAGATGGGGAGCAGGGGTGCTATAGTGGTAGATCGAGGAGCAGGGGCACTATAGAGGTAGATAGGGGGAACTATAGAGATAGATGGGGAACATGGGTACTATAGGAGTAGAGGGGGCACTATAGGAGGAGGGGCACTATAGGGGTAGAGGGGGCACTATAGGGGTAGAGGGGGGCACTATAGGGATAGATGGGGAACAGGTGTACTATAGGGGGAGCAGGGGCACTATAGGGGTAGAGGGGGAACAGGGGTACTATAGTGGGAGCAGGGGCACTGTAGGGATAGATGGGAACAGGGGTACTATAGGTGTAGATGGGGGCACTATAGGGATAGATGGGGAACAGGGGTACTATAGTGGGAGCAGGGGCACTGTAGGGATAGATCGGAACAGGGGTACTATAAGGGGAGCAGGGGCACTATAGGTGTAGATGGGGGCACTATAGGGATAGATGGGGAACAGGGGTACTATAAGGGGAGCAGGGGCACTATAGGTGTAGATGGGGGCACTATAGGGGTAGAGGGGGCACTATAGGTATATATGGGGAACAGGGGTACTATAGGGGTAGAGGGGGCACTATAGGGAACAGGGGTACTATAGGGGTAGAGGGGGTCACTTTAGGGGTAGAGGGGGAACAGGGTTACTATAGGGGTAGAGGGGGGCCCTATAGGGATAGGGGGCACTACAGGGATAGATGGGGAACAGGGTTACTATAGGAGTAGAGGGGGCACTATAGGATAGATGTAAAATGTGGCTACCATAGGGCAAAGGGCACTATAGGGAAGAGGGGCACTATAGGGATAGATGGGAGAACAGGGTTACTGTAGGCAGAGGGTGCACTATAGGGAAGAGGGGGGGGCCCATAGGGATAGATGGGGAACAGGGGTACTATAGGGGTAGAGGGTGCACTATAGGGGAAGAGGGGGGCACTATAGGGATAGATGGGGAACAGGGTTACTATAGGGGTAGAGGGGGGCACTATAGAGATAGATGGGGAACAGGATTACTATAGGGGAAGAGGGGGGCACTATAGAGATAGATGGGGAACAGGATTACTATAGGGGAAGAGGGGGGCACTATAGGGATAGATGGGGAACAGGGGTACTATAGGGGAAGAGGGGGGCACTATAGGATAGATAGATGGGGAACAGGGATTACTATAGGGGAAGAGGGGGGCACTATAGGGATAGATGGGGAACAGGGTTACGATAGGGAAGAGGGGGCACTATAGGGGAAGAGGGGGGCTCTATAGGGATAGATGGGGAACAGGGTTACTATAGGGGTGGGGGGGGCACTATAGAGATAGATGGGGAACAGGATTACTATAGGGGAAGAGGGGGGCACTATAGGGATAGATGGGGAACAGGGGTACTATAGGGGGAGCAGGGGCACTATGGTCTCACTTACCAGGCAGCAGATTCAGGCCTCAGTTAGCTCCGCCCCCGCCGACCACTTGGCTCCGCCCCCATCGGCTGCTTGGCTCCGCCTCCTACAGTCTCTTTCGCTGCTAAGCCCTGGTAGAGGGCAGGGGGTGTGCAAGCTGTCAGCCATAGGGCGCCCCCTGCTGCCATGGCGCCCTGTGCGGCCGCACAGCTCGCACACCCCTAAGGCCGGCCCTGAATACACATCATTGTATTCAGCGATGTCTCACGGGTACAACAGTGCCCCTCATGTACAGGTCCCATGTACAGGTTATATGGTGTTTTGGAAAGTTACAGGGTCAAATATAGTGCTTTCCCCTTTTCAGGTTTTCCACATTGTAATGTGCCACTGCCAGATTGGTTTGTTGGACCTATGTGCCTTTCAGAACGTATGGCAACCCAGGAATGAGAATTACCCCCATGGTGGCATATCATTTACATAAGTAGGGTGTTCAAAATGGGTAACAGGGTCAAAAATAGGGCTTGCACATTAGATTCTCTGGACTTTCTGCCTGGGCTGTCATGCAGGTGCCTCAATATATAATAAATAAAATCACATAATTATGTAAATATAAATAAATAAATGCATAATAATATATTTATTATATAAATATCAAAATACACTTAGAATTAAATTATATATTTATTTATTATATGTTGGGTAATCTGCTTTACAACCCAGGTATTTTGGTAAGAAGACATAATTTAATGATCACTGGAATAATGAGGAAAAAGATCAAAGTGGATCACTTATTAAATTGCAAACTAGATACTATGTAGAAAACACATATAGTGTGACTCTCCACACTAAACTCCAAGATATAATTACTCCCCATAATCATCCTTTATTGTGAACAACCTGCATTATCCAACATGTGAAAGAGAAAAGCAAACACTATAATGCTCTTTGCTGCTTTAAATTTCATATTCACAATCAACAAGATTATTTACTTACCTAAGAATTCAATGTAAATTACAGCTTTAAGGCATGAGTTGCTGAACTGAAAGCAGAGCAGACTTCGAGAATTCTTTCAGTATTTACCCCTTAAATACGAAATTTTACTTTGAATTCACTTTGAATTATCACTTATAGCCCTGCCAATGTTGGATGCAAACTTTGCTTTGAGCAGTTAATCCCTGCTCTGTTATATATAGCCTCTGCTTGAGTAACCTCCTGCTGCATTAATCCCCCAGTCTAATAAACTGCATGTAAGAAAAAAAACCTTTATTTACAAAACATACATATGTTCACATTAAAAACCGAAGAGATTCAACTCAAATATGGCTAACGTCATAAGTGGGATAAAGTCCACCTGTAAGACATGCTGCTGCAAAGCTAAAGCACTCCTGATTTTGACCTCTCATAGCACAATGACGTCAATAACACAGTTTGTGTCATTTAGGCATTAAAAGACTTGTTTCTGTCCATGCAGTTCTAGCCACACCTCCCCTGTCCAGTGGCTAGAACTGCGACCCGGTATGTACCCACTGTGACCAGCCTCTTCTCCTGGGGGGCCCAGGAGCTGGCCACCTCAAGGCCCTCCGAGGTTGGCCCTGGAATCACCGGCGGGCAGGCAGGCTGTCGGGCGCGTAGGGATGCCGGCGCCGGAAGATGATGTCATCTTCCAGCTCCAGTATCAGTGCGGTGCGCGAGGGAGCTGAAGAGGAAGCACTCAGGAGAGAGTGCTCCCTCGCGCGCCTGCCTGCCTGCCCGCCCGCCCGGTGATACCACTAGACCACAGGGAATAGAGTTTGTGTGTGTTAGTGTTAGAGTGTGTCAGTGAGTGTGTTACTGTGTGTGTCTGTTACTGAGTGTGTTAGTTTGTGTGCATCTGTTAGTGAGTGTGTTTTGTGTGTATGTGTCTATCTGTCTGTCAGTGAGTGTGTATGTATGTCTGTCACTGAGTACACACTCAGTCTGTCAGTAAATGTGTGTGTCTGTTAGCTAGTGTGTATGCGTCTGTTCGTGAGAGTGTGTGTGTCTGTTAGCTAGTGTGTATGCGTCTGTTCGTGAAAGTGTGTGTGTCTTAAGCACTTACCTTTCTCCAGCGCCGGACTGCCTTGGCGCTGGGTATCTCTCCGCCCCGATCCGCCTCTCAGCTCCGAATGCGCATGCCTGGCAAGAGCCACGAGCGCATTCAAACCGCCCATAGGAAAGCGTTACTCAATGCTTTCCTATGGACGTTCAGCGTCTTCTCACTGTGATTTTCACAGTGAGAATCGCGGAAGCTCCTCTAGCGGCTGTCAATGAGACAGCCACTAGAGGCTGGATTAACCCTCAGTGAAACATAGCAGTTTCTCTGAAACTGCTATGTTTTTAGCTGCAGGGTTAAAACTAGAGGGTCCTGGCACCCAGACCACTTAATTGAGCTGATGTGATCTGGGTGTCTGTAGTCGTCCTTTAAGTGTATGTGTATCTGCATGCACTGGCGTACATACCGCGGTCGCCACGGATCAGTTTTTGCACCTGGGCCCAATGGGTTGTGTGTATGCCACTGGCCCTGTCTGTGACTCACTAAAACTGCATGAAAAAAATTGTATAATTTTTAATCAGACATTAACTTGCATTATAAGTTTTTATCACCTGCTCTTCAATTGAACTTCAATTATACATATGAGATCCTTGTAGTGTTTAGGGGGCTATTAACCGAGTAGAAGCTAAGAAATCCTAGATTAAACAGACTGTGCAATACAGTAACCTAAAATATCTAGGTTCCTTTACAGGAAGTGTTTAGGAAGATTGTGCAAGTTACATGCAGGGAGGTGTGGCTAGACCTGTATAAACAAAGTGATTTAACTCCTAAATGGCATAGAATTGAGCAGTGAGACCACAGGGGCATAATCTATACACTAAAACTGCTTTATTAAGCTAAAGTTGTTTTGGTGCCCATAGTGTCCCTTTAAGCCACTTTCTTCAAATACCTACATAAACCTGTGAAATTGGGTGCATTGGTAGAGATCTATGTATTTATTTGTAACAAACATGTCTTGGGTCACATGGTCTAGCAGCCATCTTTGTTTTGGTGACCATTTCCTTACAATGTAAAATTATTCTTACATGTATGTACAAACTGCTGTGTGAGGTTATGCTGTAACTTAGATTCACCTTCATTAATGTTCTTATTCTTGGTCACCTAGGTTACATTGTTTGGCAGCCATTTTGGATATTGTAACAGTTTCACACAATATTAAAGGTGGGTATGGTGCCACAAGTGCCCTAGTGCTCCTCCACTGAAACCAGTCAAACCTTCTGGTAACAGTTGGACTTCTTATCTGGAATCTGCTGGATGCCACTCTTCGCTTATCCCTGCAGATGGAAGCTCTCAGCTCTGAGCTAAGACTGGAAGTGTATGTATTTATACATTTATATTTATAATGCCTTAAAGTCCTATACTACTAGCTAGTCCTTAAAAGTTACTTGTCACTGCAAACTATAGCATATGCACCAGGGTTAAATTTCAGCGTTACAGTATTTACTAAGATCAATAGAGCAGCAGAGGTAAGTAGCAAACATACTTACCTCCAATGCACTTACGTGGGTTCATGTGCACTCATGCACACCCGGCATTTCACAGAGTAATTCCATACGAGCGCATGAATGTGAGGAATTCCATCTCATAGTACTTATGTGTGCATTGTACAACATTGTGAGAATTGACTTACTCACATACTATGCCCAGCCTTGGCCATCAAAGTATGTAACTTAAAGAATGAAGAAAGAAAATGAATTAAAAAAACAAAACTTTAAAGGACCTCTATAGGCACCCAGACCACTTCAGCTCAATGAAGTGGTCTGGGTGCCAGGTCCATCTAGGATTAACCCTGCCTGCTTTAAACATAGCAGTTTCAGAGAAACTGCTATGTTTACATATGAGTTAATCCAGCCTCTAGTGGCTGTCTCATTGAGAATGCTTTCCTTTGGACTGGCTGAATGCGCACGCGGCTTTTTCCGCGCATGCGCATTCAGCCGATGACATCGGAAGGAGGAGGCGAGTCCCCAGCGCCGAGGTAGCCCAGCGCTGGAGAAAGGTGAGTGTTTAACCCCCTTCCTCCAACTTCAGCCCGGTGGGAGTTGTACCCTGAGGGTGGCGGCACCCTCAGGGCACTATAGTGCCAGGAAAACAAGTTTGTTTTCCTGGCAATATAGTGGTCCTTTAAGCACAACTGACAGCTAACTTTTAATTGGCCTTTCGGTTCTGCTCAATCTGTAGAAATAACAGTTCCTCTTTAAGGATTTGACAATAGTGAGAACAATTTGTTCTACCAGAGCAATACAAAGTGTAAATGAAGACATGGCTGGTAGGTTGTTTGTCTAGTGTAGTGAGTGCACTGCATTCAGCTGACTAGTTTATTTGCGCACATTATTGTTTGCTTTGCTGTGTTTAAGCATATCTGGAAAGAATGTGGATTGTACTATGCCCTTCTTTTTACACAGTAAACAACTGTGCTAATCACGTGTAAATAAATATATTTATTTTTTTATACACTTCCAGTTCTCACTAAAGTGCAGGTTAAATCATATAATATGATTTTAGACTCTGCAACAATCTGTTTCTTTATTGTAGCAACAAAAGGCTTGTTAAAAATTATTATGCAATCTGCAGAAAATGTTTTTTTGTTTTTTTTCATTACACAGTTGTAATTAGTGATTTCTTATGGCTATTTAAAAATTATTTTTTTTTAACAATTTGCTTCACTAGTGTAATGCCTATTTTAATTTATTTTCTATTTAAAGAAGGTAATTTGTGTTTAAATGATAATAAAGGAAGACTTCAGACGCCATAGCCACCATGCCTCGTCATGTTTTTCATAATCGTTATGAAGAGGGGAATCCCCAGTAGATGATAACACAGAGCATTTAGACCATGGGTCATCAACCTGGTCCCTACCGCCCACTAGTGGGCATTTCAGGATTCCAGGTGGGCGGTAGGGATTTCCTCATTTTGAGAGATTAGGCGGGCGGGTGTGAGCCGGCGATACCCCTGCGACCGGGTACCGACGTCACCGTTTGCGGCCCCGGTCCACGCGGCAAACCGCCGGGGCCGCCGTCCAAGGGGTCCATCGGGTGGCCCATGCTGTCAGGGCCACCCGATGGATGTGGATTGTAAGGGGGCCCGGTCAGCGCTGGGCGCTTTAACAGCGCAACCGGGCCCCCTGTGATTACATCACAGAGCTGGGAGGAAGTGACTGCACGTCACTCTTCCCAGCTAACACACAGATCGCGCGGGAGGAAGCAGAGGGAGTCAGAGTGGGAACTCTGACTCCCATCCATCTGAGCCACCACTGGACCCAAGGGAAAGTCACCCTCCTGCACCTTAAAGGTCGGAAACAGGAGGGTGACTTAAATATAATGTGTGTTTGTTTGTGTGTATGTGTCTTTGTATGTATGTCTTGTGTGTGTGTGTCTGTCTATATGTGTGTGTCTGTCTGTATGTATGTGTGTCTTTGTATGTATGTCTTGTGTGTGTGTATGTGTGTGTGTGTCTGTATGTATGTGTGTATGTATGTATGTCTTGTCTTTGTATGTATCTGTTGTGTGTATCTTGTCTTTGTATGTATATGTGTCTTGTGTCTGTATGTGTGTGTGTCTTGTGTCTGTATGTGTGTGTCTTTGTATGTATGTCTTGTGTGTGTGTGTGTGTGTCTGTGTGTGTGTATGTATGTGTGTCTTGTCTTTGTATGTATGTGTTGTGTGTGTCTTGTCTTTGTATGTATGTGTGTCTTATGTATGTGTCTTTGTATGCATGTGTGTCTTGTCTTTGTATGTATATCTTATGTGTGTGTATGTGTGCATGTCTGTGTGTGTGTCTGTATGTGTGCCTGTCTGTTTGTATGTATGTGTCTTTTGTGTGTGTGTGTGTTTTCCTTTTCTGTGTGCCTGTCTGTTTGTATGTATGTGTCTTTGTATGTGTGTGTCTTATGTGTGTGTGTGTCTGTATGTATGTGTGCCTGGCTGTTATAGTGGGCTATAGTAATTAATAGTAAGTGGGCTACCTAGCTCAGCCTTCCTACTGGGCATTGCTATAAGTAAGGTTAAAAAAATAGAAAAAAGGGGAAAAAAGGTGGGAAGGGGAATTGAGGAGGGAGAGGAGGGGAGCTGACACACAGATGAGAAATCATATTATGCGCAAACAGAGAAGTCGTCTGAATATCACCGAAAGAGAAGACCTTCGTTTGTTCCTTACGAAAATCGAACCTGATATCAAATATTTAGTCTCGCGGCATCAACCTCAAGGATCTCATTAATCACTAGTAAAGGTAATTTCAATTAACTTTATTGTTTTCTCATTAAACTTTATAGTTTATAGTTTAAAACATTATAAACATGCATTAAGTAGAAATAAAAAGATAAATGTATGTACATTTATTTTTTTTTTTAAACACCATCCTTTCTAAAAAATAATTTGCACTTGCGCGAAAACTGGTGGGCGGTAAGGAAATTTTTCCGTCAAGAAAGATGCATTAGTGGGCGATAGGTAGAAAAAGGTTGACTACCACTGATTTAGACAATTACCTCGATCATGCATTATCAGTCGGCCATAAATTCCATATGCTACTAGGAAGTACATACATAGAGCTGCCCAGAGTTGATAAGTATATAGGGGTGTATATAAAAATACCTCTCTCTGTCTCATTAGAGATATCTTTGCCAGAAGCTCAAGGAAGCAAGGTGATAGGTCACTGTAGGACCAGTGGCGGATCCAGAGCCTGATCTCGGGAGGGGCACTTGTAGATTAAAGAAATAATCCAGACACAATAACTACTACAGCTCAGTGTAGTGGTTATGGTGTCAATAGTGCCGGGACCCCCTCCTAGAGTAAGTAGTCAAACCGTTTAAGAACAGTTTGACAACTTACCTGAGGTCTGCTGGGAAATGGGGCGGTAGTAGGGCATAGGAGCAGTGGTGTGTGTGAGTGGTGCAATGTGTAAGGGGTGCAGTGTGTGTGTGTGTGTGAGGGGGACAGTGTGTGAGCAGTGTGTGTGTGTGTGTGAAGGTTGTAGTGTGTGAGTAGGGGGGGCAGTGTATGTCAGGGATGCAGTGTATGTGTGGGACAGTATGTGTGTGTAACAGTTGCAGTGTGTGTGTGAATGTGGGCAAAGTGTGTGTATGGGGCGGCAGTGTATGGGGGCAGTGTGTGTGTATGGGGAGCAGTATGTGTGTATGAGGGCAGTATGTGTGCATTGGGGGCAGTATGTATGCATGGGGGTGTGCATGGGGGCAGTATGTATGGGGGCAGTATGTGTGGGGGCATTATGTGTATGGGGGGCAGTATGTGTATAGGGGCAGTGTGTGTATGGGGGCAGTGTGTGTGTATATGGGGGGTGAGTATGTGTGTATGGGGGCATGGGGGCAGTATGTGTGTGTGTATGGGGGCAGTATGTGTGTGGGGGGCAGTATTATGTGTGTGTATGGGGGGGGCAGTATGTATGGGGACAGTATGTGTGTATGGGGGCAGCATAGGAGGTATTATGTGTGTATGGGGGCAGCATGGGGCAGTATGTGTGTATAGAGGGCATGTGTGCATGGGGGCAGTATGTGTGTATGGGGGGCAGTATTATGTGTGTGTATGGGGGCAGTATGTGGCTATTATGGGGGCAGTATGTGTGTATGGGGGGGGTAGCATGTGTATGGGGGGAGCGGAAGTGTATGTGTGTATAGGGGGGCAGTATGTGTATGGGGCAGGATGTGTATGGGGGCAGTATAGGGGCTATGTGTGTGTGTGTTAAGGGTAGGGGGGGGCTTTTTTTTTTTAATAATATGTATCTTTATTTATTTAATTTAAAAAAAACAAATATTCTATGTCCCCCCTCCCTTCTTACCTTTATTGAGGAGGAGGGGGGGACATATTTTTATCCCTGGTGGTCCCAGTTGTGAGTCCCAGTGGTGAATCCCAGTGGTGGTCCCAGTGGTGAATCCCTGGTGGTCCCAGTGGTGATTCCCTGGTGGTCCCAGTGGTTACAGTGAACTCTAGCCCGCGCTCCCGGGCTAGAGTTCACTCTCGCGACATTTGGAGCGTTGCCGTGGTAACCGCGGCAACGCTCCAAATCTCGCGAGAGGAGGACCCGGAGGAGCTGCAGACTGAGCTCCCGGGTCCTCCCTCTCCCTCCCCTGCCGGCCGCCAGCACAGTGCCTGCGGACCGGGGAGGGAGATCTCTGATCTCCCCCCCGGTCCGCAGGCACATTGCAGGGCTGGCGCCTGCATGTCCTGGCAGGGGAGGGAGACCGGCGGATTTCTCGGGGGGGACAATTGCCCCGTTGCCCCCCCCCTGGACCCGCCAGTGTGTAGGACCCACCTAGGGGGGTCTGCCTTGACGTTGGCAGGCGGGCATTCCCTCCAATGGCCATTGGAGTAACTACATTTACATTTGTTTAAAAGTACATAGGGATTCAGGAGAGCACGCAGGTAACTTTTTCTTTGTTTTTTTCTGTATATATTGGGGCTTATGTGTACTGTGTTCGTTGCTGCCGCCCAGGAGTGATGGGAGTGAGTGCAGGACTTATCCTTTTGTATTTGTATTCACTTTTTGTATAACACAGCTTTGTTACAATGCTGCCGCTCATCCAATGTGTTCCCTATTAAGGGTTAATAAGTATACAGGGGTGTATATAAAAATACCCCTCTCTGTCTCATTAGAGATATCTTTTCCAGAAGCTCAGGAAGCAAGGTGAAAGGTCAGTGTAGGACCCACCTAAGGGGGTCTGCCTTAACGTTGGCATGCGGGCATTCCTTCCAATGGTCATTGGAGTAACTAAATGACCTCCATTTGTTTAAAAATAAACAGGTATTCAGGAGAGAGCCCAGGTAACTTTTTCTTTGGTTTTTATTGTATTTAAAGAAAGACTAAAAGTGTTGGTCTGGATGCTGTGCTCTGTCTGTTCAAGCCAGCAATGTAAATCATTGATGATCTCCGCCAAGGAGGCAGAGTGGTAGCGAGGAGAGTGGCGTGGACTGAAAGATAAGTAAATCTCACATTTCAAACCCTCACATGACGGGGAGGCACCTAGATAGGTATTCCTAGTGCTATAGTGTTCCTTTAATCAATCAAGAATTAAGATTAAGAAGATTAAGAAGCACTAAACTTGCATATATCCTTACTCTCCTGCCATCAATTTCAATAGCTGCCAACAATAAGATGTATGAATTCAGGAGAGGGGGTTGTCATATCACAATGTAGTGGACCCTGTGACGTACTGAGGGATAGGCCCATCCGTTATAAAATGTGATCCTGCCCATAAAAGTAGCTTTGTCATTTGAAAATGGGGTGTGGCAGCCTGGCCAAAACAGCCCATACGGACAACACCATGAGGGCTGCACATGCACACACTTGTATTAACTCAATGCCGTTTGCGCAGTGCATGCACATTTAATAATGTACTAACCCCATGGTCTTGGAGGACTTGGTCTCTGGTGCACCCAGAATAAGGACCCCAGACTGCCAAGCCAAGAGAGTGGAACAAGGTCCCCAAACACTGCTGAATCCTGGACGTTTTACAGATATCAAATTCACCCTAAAGTCCATTTTCACAACTCTTCGTTATACCCTTTTAATTGCAAGTTTATGAGCTAACTTGCCAAGCACTCCTGTTCCTTTTGTTACTGGAATGTCTTTATTATAATGTTTTTATTCTCCCAATAGGGTTGTGAAATATTTCTGCTCCAATAGATTTAGACATTCATTTTCAGAAAAAAATGCACATGCATCTGAATTTCACGCAATTAGTTTATTAGTATGAAACACAAATTAACAAACTGCAATGTGCATTAAATGACTGACAATTCAAGCGATTATGGCTCTAATTATAATAATGGGGTGGGACCTCATACCTGGGACTATTAAATAAATAAATATTTTTTCAGAATGGGAGTGAACCAGAGTACTGCGCACTATAGTGGCTTTGGTACTTGAACTGTTTCTTTAACCCCTTAAGGACACGTGACATGTGTGACATGTCACGATTCCTTTTTATTCCAGAAGTTTGGTCCTTAAGGGGTTAAACTTACTCTCAGATGCACTATACTATTTCAGATCGTTTATGACCATACTAAGAGTTCTTAAAACAGAAATAGTAATCAATATACAATCTGTTGTAAAATCAATGACAGATATTTACTTTGTTATAGACTAAATAAATTAATAATGAGAAAATCATCAGAATGAAAATTCCAGCCAATGTTTGTGTGTTGTTTTGTTTTAATATAATTCTAGCCATTGATGCAGGGGACAAGCAGAAGAATAGGGATGTTAGTGTAATGATACTTTCAGAGATATACTATAGCTATTACATTTGGTTATTTTCATAATAGCAAAACCAAGTGTCAGCAAATTCGGTGTATGCTAAATCAAAGCAATAATTGTCATTATCAGTTGCGCTTTCTAAAGTGAAACTTAGATAATGACTCGTTCTCATTAATTATGCATTTGCGTTGAAGTTTTGTTATTCTCTTTACAGTCAATTGTATTGTATTGTATGCTTACTCCATTTGCTAACTCAAATATCTTAAAGTCAGTAGGTCATGGGATCCTAGGTCACATATTTATTTTGTGAACAGATGGAGGAAGATCCAATTGCCTTGTCTTTACATATGCTGGGGCAGAAGCATACCTAGGTTACATCGCACCCGGGGTGGCACACAGATACATACACTGAAAGATACCCACCTTGACACACACACACACACGCTACAACATTAAAACCACCTGCCTAATATCCTGTAGCTTACCCTTGTGCTGCCAAAACAGTGGATGCATCAATGTTTACCAGGGGTTCTCAACCCAGTCCTCAAGGACCCCCTACCAGTCCAGGATTTAGGGATTACCTGGGTGTGTCTAAGGTGTTTTTTTCCCCCTTTTTCTAAACACCCTAGACACACCCAGGTAATCCCTATATCCTGAACTGGTAGGGGGTCCTTGAGGACAGGGTTGAGAACCCCTGGCTTAGACTCTATCTAGCACCAATATATTACCAGCAGATCATTTTAGTCCTGCAAGTTGTGAGGTGGGACCTGCTTGGATTGGATTTGTTGTTCCAGCAATTTGGAGACCAAAGCAAATATTGTCCCTCAAACCATTCCTAAACAATTTTTGCAGTGTGGTAGGATGCATTATCCTGCTGAAAGAGGCCACTGCCTTCAGGGAACACCATTGTCACGAAGGGGTGTATGTGGTCAGCAACAATCTCTAGGTAGGAGGTATAAGGAGGTGAGGCCTGCACAAACAGCAAAGTAACCCATGAACCTAAAGCTGGTTGAAATTCAAGAACTGACTGTTTACTTGTTGCCCAATATATCCCACACCTCTAGGTGCTATTGTAACGACATTTATAAAATTGGGCAGACTAGATGGGCCGAATGGTTCGTATCTGCCGTCACATTCTATGTTTCTATGTAATCAGTGTTATTCACTTTACCGGTCTAATGTTCTGGCCTCCTATCTAATCACACTGGCTTTATATGAGAAAAAATCACCATGTGGAATAATAAGGATTCTCTTTGAATTGGAACCTTTTGGTTCTCACTAGGGGTGAAACTGCCTGGGAAAGAAGTAGGCCTTCCCAAAGTGTGAGGATCGTCCAGAAGAGGACATGTCAGTCTGCCATTTCTGTATACCAAGCTGACTTAAGGCTTTTTTACCCCCTTTAGGGCTACCAATGTGCAGAGAACGTTTGTCAACTTTTATTGCAGTGCTGAGATGTATACAATCACCAGTCTTGTCCCAATAACAAGAACAGGCGTATGCGAGGACACAATTATACATTTAGCTTGATAACAGGATATGATATTCAGAGATTAGTTGTGTACAATAGCGATGGAACAGCACAATTTTATAGAAGAGGGAATAACAAAGCTTGCTAGTGAATGCCAAA